>CM038231.1:53230253-53920932 GCA_021442155.1 Cymbidium sinense | reverse complement strand
TTGGTTTGAAATTAGCTAAGAGTCCCTTAAGATTAAATAATAAGGCTTGGGTTGATTTTGAGTTTGAATTTGGTCATGAGCTTCAATCATTTGGCTTGGAATTTGGATTTGTATTTGGATTTGGTATTTGAATTTAATTTGATATTTGGTTATGGCATAAGAAGGTGAACATGGATTGGGTTTAGGCTATAGGGTAGGTGGATCTCCTTAAGTCCTAAGGCATAGCTTAATCCTATGATTAACCCTTCTAAATCTCTAGGCTTAGGTTAAGTGTTCACCTAAGTGCAAGAAGTGTCTTATGACTAAGAAAGTCTTAGTGCCTAGAAGGCTTATAAGTCTAAAAAGGGGGGATGATAACTCACTCTAAAAGTGAGGTCAACACCGGTGCGGCCGGGTATCATCATACACCCTAGAAAATTAAAAAAAAAAATGGATTTTCAAGCTTTACTCTTATACAACCTGAATTACACTTAAATTATAAATAAAACTAAGTTATGGGGTTCAATTCTTCATCTTCATCTCCTCTTAGATTGGAACATTTGGGCTTAGGACTTCTTAAGTCTACACCCCTACTGCTCATCTTAAACCCCATAGCACTAATCCTAATCTTATTATAAAAATTATAATTTACAAATGGGAAATGTAACTACACCCACAAAATTGAGGTTTGTTTAACATCCATTCAAACTAAGCAATTTATATTTCATACATTTGGACGTAGCACCCTGTCTTAGGTTACCAAGCCCACCTGTCCTAATGGATCATGCTTAGGGACATAACAGCACCTGCAAGTAAGAAGCATTTATATTATTATTATTATTATTATTATTATTATTATTATTATTATTATTATTATTATTATTATTATTATTATTATTATTATTACAAGAGTCCCTTAAGCATAATCCCTTATAGAAAATATCATCGACTAATATCATCTTAATATTTAGACTATGCAATCTATCCTAACATCCAATCTACAATATTACATCACATCATTACATCATCACAATAATCATCGGCCTAATCTAACACTAGGATTGGTGACTTAGTATTCTAATGTGTGTGCAAGGTTTGGTGTAGTGTGTCTTTATTGGCCTTTAGGGCTATAAATTCTTCTAATGTTGGATCTTCTTAATCCTTTATTAAGGGTGGTTATAGTTTACATAGTTATTCTTTTAGGATGAATTTTAGATGCAAATTTTAGTGTATTGATTGGGGATTTTAAAATCATAAAGAGAAGAAAGAAAGGGTTAACTTCCTTTCATCCCTACCCTTAGGTTGGATCTAAGAGATAAATCTTATAAATTTTAATCTTTATGATTTCTTTTATATTTGGACTTAGCTTAGAGAATTTATCTTGAATGATATAATTCAACTTAGGATTGGTGAACCCTAGGTGGATCTAATGGTGAGATACCCTTTGCTTTATCCCATATGCATGATCACATTATACTTAATGCATGTATGAATGTGCATTAATTTGGTTATTAATTAATTGTTATATTGAAATTACACAATGCATGAATTTCATTTTTTTAGGGAAGATGATATGTATTCATTTTTTTCACATATCTTCAACTTTATGTTAACACAGGTGTATATGTATATAATAAATATTTGCAAGTGCGTGCCATTGTTAAACTAAGGAAGTGAGGTAATCAAAGACTCCCTTAGGACTACTTAAAGTTTCGTATTCCCTGGATGTCTAGACTATATATTTGCTAATTCATACATATAGACATACATGCATGAATATAAAGATGAATCTTAAAAGAATTTTTTCTTAAACTTAATTGATGAAGTTGATTTATCTCCACCACATAATTCATCACAAATTTCAAGGTGCATGCCATTATTGAACCCGGGGAAGTGAGGAAATCAAAGACCCCTTGACTACTTAAAGTCTCATGTTCCTAGGATGTCCAAACTATATACCTTTTGATTTATGATTCATATTGTAGGGGATCAAAATCAACATTCCAATTTACATTTATTTGTATATAAAGTATTGATTATCTTCTAAAATAATAATTTAAAATTTAGTAGTGATAAATGCCATATTATTTATTCCAAATGTATGCAATTGATATAATTTTTTGCATGATTCCAAAATATGAATGCATGAACATATGTAAAGTAAGTAAGCTAAGCAAAGATTCAAATTTTAGACAACACAAATATCACCCTTATGCTTAAAGATTTTGAATTACTTAAACTTAGAGAAAGTGTTAAACGATTTGAATTACCCTTACCCTTCTTTGTTCATTAATTAGTTTAAAGAGAACCTAAGTGATTTTTATGACTTGATTAATCTTAATCCATTACTTAATTGTTTAAACTCCTCCTAAAGAATTATTTAATTTGATTGATTTTTACTCAAGGGCCCATGGATTATGATGAAATGTTGGAAATTAAAATTAGCAATTCCTTAAATATTCCAATGCAATTGGGCTTATGATTAATAATTAATTAAATTAAGAGAGATTAAATCAATCAATTACTCTCAAAATTCTCCACACCAATGGAGAATCTTGATTTCTTTAAGGGATTTTTATGTTAGCTAAGCACATACAAAAATTTATTATGAGTTTTAATTAATTGAATTAATTACGAATATTATCCATTCTTTAATTTAATTAAGTCATTTAAATAATTAATTAATCACCCTTAAGAATGAATTTAGAAAATAAATAAGCCTAGAGGTCCCAATTATATTTTTTTATTATGCTTTTCAATAATTAATTAAGTATCTATGATTAATTTCATAGTTTTCCTAATTTTTAATTATTATTAAATGCTTAAAATGAGTACTTAGGATTTGAGAGATTGATCCTCTTAATCTACTTGGAAATTAAAAAAAGAAAATTATAAGAGGCAGAAGTCATTCTAAGGATTAATCACGCAAAATCTCAAGTTAATTAGCCAAGTAATTGAGGTTTAATTAAAATAATTAGGTAAAAATTTAAACCTTAATTAGTCACAATTAATTGAATAAAATTTGGGGATTTTATTTTTCCCTAATTCTTCTCTGTTTAAGCTTTCCAAAAAAAGGGTTTAGTTGTATTTTTTATTTTTCTATAATTAGTTATGCATTTTCTAATATTTTGATTAATTAAATCCCATTTTAAATTTAATTAATGAATTTACACAGTCAGCGCCACGCGGTGGTTGAGTGGCAGCACTTTCTATGTGGCACTATCTGATTGGTCACTTAAATCATCGAACACAGCTGATGACTCTGTCGCAGTGGACATGCTTTCATTTTGGCTATCCAATCATGAATCAAATGGCAAAGATTAATGCTGCGATTTTAAAGGGAAGAATCAAAAAATTCTAATAAGAATAATCATGGCTGTCCATTTTAATCACATGGAATGGAAGACCAATTATCCATCATCAACTTATGGTGGGAGATGGACACCGTCTACCTTTCGCCACTTAATCTAAGCTTGGCAGAGCTCATTCAACATTGAATTCAACTCCAAAATGATTAGGGCATGATTCTAAGGGGATCCTATGGTGGAATTTGTACGAAATTAAATCCATTTAAAAAAAGGCCAAAAATCCTATGATTTTCTACTGTTGGCCAAAAATTATCTCATTGGAGCTTAAGATTGGCGGTCCATCGACTAAAATCTTCACCATGAAGAGATGAAACCTTGTTGAGAAGCTCGCGCATTGCCTTACCATCGTTCGTCCTCTAGATCAGACATCATCGTAAAACTTGCTAAAGTTGATTGAGCTCGTTATTCTAGTGAATGAGTCGGCTAGGATTAGATTCTTTTTGGTTCATCGGAGCTAAGGGAAGGTGTTGGAAGATTTAATTTGGTTTTGGTGGAGTTTAGATGTAGTTAGATGGAGTGGGAGATCAGGCTGAGAGAGGAGTTGATCTCACCGATGGTTCGATACATGGGAGGCTCCAGGGATGCGCTGGGATAACTAAAATGTTCTAGTGAGGGCGTGTGTTGAGTTTGAATTGGAGAAGTGATGCATACCCTCCTCCCCATGTGAACCAACCAAAGAGGTTGGTTTAGGTCGTGGAAACTAGTCGGCCCGGAGGGTGGATAAAAATGGCATGGGACTGATGAGATGGAGGTCCCTTAGTGGTTGTGTGGTTTTGGTGGCCATTGGTGAGAGAGACAAGCCCCTTGGACTGAATTAAGGGTTGGCTAAGGTGAGAGGCACCTCACCTTGGTCAATTATTGAGCCCAATAACTTTGGGTCAGGTCTAATTAGCATGGGGGAGCTTAAGGCATTGCAAACGTGGCTGCCTAAGGCAAAGGGAGGGGTTAGACCTTCCCATTTTAGATTTTTGTCCTATTTGGAACTCTTGATTCACATGATTTGGGTTGAACTAGATTCACTTTTGGGTTGGGTCTAATAATCAATTTATTATTGATTGAAGGCATTGATTGCAATCAATTTGGATTGGAATGAGATTTGGCCCAATTTGACACTTTAGGTCACATTAAGTGAAATTGGGTTAAGTGGTCAATTAACTTGGCTAAGTTCAATTGATTGTAATTGGGCCATGAATGATGATCAATAATCATTTTAGAGAAGATTGGATGGTTTGATTTGACCTAATTTAAATTGAATCAAAGTCCGAACCAAATTAGTCCTTTTAGGCCAACTTGGGCTAATTGAACCAATTGGGTTGATTAGGTTGAATTGATGTCAATTAGGTGTTTCAATTATGAATTTAGAGTTGATTGAAAGCTTTGATTATAATTAGTTTGAGTTAGATTTAATTTTGACTCATTTGAACCATTTAGGTCAAATGGTTCAACTTGAGTCAATTGGGCCAATTGACATGGCCTAAGGGGTTAGGATGAATTAGCATGATTTATTAGATGTTTGGAACAATCGTGAAGTTTAAATCAAGTTAATTTTGGTTTGAATCAAATTAAATTGGATTTTGACCCTATGGAGTTCAAGTTGGGTTAAGGGCCAAGTTGATTTTGTTTGATCTAATTGGACTGGAGTCAAGGCTCAATCAAGCTCGATTAAGATCCAAATGGTCATGGATGAATTAGGTTTCAATTGGATTTGATTTCAGGTTTCACTCGATTGAATCAAAATGGTCTAAGTTGGGTTAACTTGGTTACTTAACCCAATTAAACCAAGATGGATCACATCGAGCTTAGGCTCAAATTGATATTGGTTTGAGGTTTGATCTACAATCATTTGGTTTAGGTTTAGCTTTGATCAATTGGTTTAATATAAGATTTGATTGAGTTTAGTATATATGTGTCGCTTATCCTAAGCTAGAGTCTAACTCTGGGTTAAACCCTATATGTATCTAGGTGAGGATTGGTATTCTCCTAATTACTAAAAGTGTCTTAGTCTAGGAAGGTTTTAGTTCTTAGATTAATCCTAAATCTAAGGTTGGTAGTCAACCTCATTCTAAAAGTGAGGTCAACAAAGGTGGTGAAAGACATCTCCAACATTCATGAGGTGATCTCAGCTTAGATCTTATTGAACTCATTTACGGTTACTATAGTAGTAGTTCTCAATATGTGAGAGGAAGAAAAAAAGATACTATGGTACATCACCTTTTCTTGTCACATGTTTTCTATTAAAGCATTCAAGGAAGAGTTTATGATATTCTTCTCTAATTACATTAAAATGGCCAGTCTATAGAACTACTTAATAAACAATAGGACCAAAATTATTATTTGAAGCTCACTAAGAGTGGCTTACTTTTATTCACCAATCCCTTTATCGGTGAATGGATATTTCATTTATTGCTAAAAAGGAATGTGGCTTTTAATGCGACCAAGAATACAAGTTTGAATGTGAAGTCCATTACCAAAATAAAAATTATAAACTTTCACTTTGCTAGTAAATTCTTTCTTCTATACTTAAACTTATTTAGTTTTCTTAATTTAAATTTAAGTCCCCTAAGCTTTTTTACTGATATTGATTTTTAATCTTCTACAACATTTATTGAGGATAAAAAAAAACTCTAAAGGATCTAGAATTTGAAATGTACAGTAAAGAAAATAATACTGAGAGAAGAACTCCTGAAAAAAGTTTATAATTCACTTCAACAACTTTTCAAACAATATTATAGAGATAATGTCTTCAAAAGACTTTATGGAGTTCAATGTTGAGGCTGTGCGTGAGCCTTGAGGCATCCCCTCCTCACTCAATATCACTAGCAATAGACATAGTTATTCTTGAACTCACTCAAGAGGTTGTTGATATTGCCCCTTTTGAGATAAAAAAAATTGCTCCCTCAAAAGCTAAGTAAAATTTTATGGTTACGTGTAGAGTTAGCAAAGTAGAGGACCAACAAAAAGATAAATCTTTGTGAGACCATTGAAATAGAAAAAAGTAGCCAAGTCTTGACCATATAATGAATAAAAGAGTACAATGTTTAAGTTAATTATAACTGAACTTCTTCCAATTTCGCTATAACTTCATCCAAGAAGAGTATCTTTACTAGATATAATGACTTCAATGGTGCCTACATTTATTTTCTATGGATCTAGCTATCAAAACACATCTTCTTTTTTTTACATATTAGCTTTAACAAACTATGTTTTTAGCACACAAACAAAATAAGCTTAGTCTTATTTGCTTTTTTTCTAAATTATGAGAGTGAACATGATAAGGTAGCATATAAATTTATTATGTTGAAGAACTACCAAAAATATTCTATCAATTGATTCAACAATCCACTACTATAAAGATGTTAAAGTAGAAGTATCAGTAAAGTTTTGTAGGAGGAAAGACTTAAGAAGGAGGTTATAGAGATGTTGGCCAACAATTTAAAAGCAAGATCTTAAAGAAAGACTCCAACTTGGTGATGGTAATTAAAATTTCTAAGAAAGATAACTAGAGTTAGAGTGCCATATCAAAGCTAATGAATCTTGAGAATGAAATGTGACTTTAAAGAAGGCAAATTCAATGCAATTTGTGAAATTAAATTGAACTCTTCTTTGAATTAGTTGTATTTGTATGAATTATTTAAGAATAACGTCAAGTTTTTTTTAATATGTTATATTATTCTCTACAAATCCTTATTTAAGTCATCATCTTTAGGTCTAAATTCTTACCTGATCATATAAGTTCCAAGAAAGTTTTTTCAAAATTCGCATGACCAAAAGGATATTTATTGACCTCATTTTCAGAGTGAGGTTAATCATCCTCTCCTTAGATTTAGGATTCATCTAGGCACTAAGGTATTCCTAGGACTAAGGCACTCATAGTAGTTTGGTGAACACTAATCTGAAAACTAGAAGACTTATAGGATCAACCCATAAAGCTAGGCCTCACTCTAGGATAAGTGGGACCCACCTACCATAAACCCAATCAAACTCTATATCAAATTAATCCCTCAAACCCAAACCATTTGATCACAAATATAACTTTAACCAAAATAAAGTGATTCCAAACCTAATTTGACCCATTATGATTTTATTTGGCTATTGGCTAAATTGATTTAATTTGACCCATTTGGGCTTAAGAAGGCTAAATTCAACATCAACCTAGTCCAATTGGTGAGCTCACCCAAACCCATTTCAATTTTAATTGAACTTAATTGAACCTTTGTTGCAATTCCATTAAGCCTAATTAAACCTAAATGGCCTTGCCCAAGTTGACCCATTTGAACCTATGAGTTAAAATTCAATTCAACTTGATTTAAGCTAAATTAAAATAATCCAAACATCATAATTATTATAAATACCCAAATAAACATTCCAATTCAGTCCAATCAATCTAATTACACCAATGGATTTAATTAACCCAACTTGGCCTAGCTGACCTAATGGGTTCACATCAACCAAAGTCTAGTCTAATCCAAATTGATTGCAACCAAAGGTATTAATAAATTCTAAATTCATCATTGAACATCTCTCATTCAATTGACCCTAATGACCAAATCAAGTGAATGACTCACTTGAGCCACTTTGGCTTAAAAGATCAAATTGAAGCAAACTTTAATTCAATTCATATTGGATCAAATCAATCCATTAAATCACTTTTAAAATGATTGTTGATCATAACCAGTCACTTGATTGTAATCAATTGAACTCAATTGAGCCAATTTGACCATTTGACCCATGTTGACCTAATTTGACCAAAAGGGCCAAATTGGAACAAAACCTATTCTTAGTCAAATTGAGTTAAACCATGCCTCTAATAAATCATAAATTGACTATTGAACATTGAATTACTAATTAAAGCCAATTTGGTCAAACCAACCCAATTGACCAATTTAACTTAATTTGGCCTAAAAGACCAAATTGAATCAAGACCTATTCTAGACCAAATAAATTCCAATCAAAACCTTCAATCACTTTTAAAAGATCAATGAAACACAACTCAACCCCTCATCCAACCCAATTTGTCCAATTTGATCAAATTAATCAACTTAACTAATTTAACCCAAATGAGCCCATATGAGGCAAACTCAAATCCACTTCAAATTAAATCAAATTGATTGCACCAATACACTCTAAATGATCATTTAAACATAACCAGATAGCCATCTTGATCAAATTTGATCAATTGGTCAACCTAACCCATTTGAACCCAAATTGACTTATATGGGTCAAATTGAGCCAAACCCAATCAAACTTGTCATAACTCATCCTTAGGTCCCCAATGACCTACCCAAGTGAACCCAACCTATAGTGAACCTAGTTTGGTTCAAACCATGTAAACCAAGTGTTATAAACAGACAAATTCCTTATATGGAAGGCCTACCTACCCCCATAGCACTTGGCATCCATCTTTGGCTCTCTATGGGCCTAAGCCTACTGATCCAACCTAACACAAGGCTATTGGATTCAATCCTTGATGAAGGGGAGGGCCTCTTCCCATTGACCGACCATTAGTACATCTCAAAAGAGGTGTACACCTTATGGCAGTCCATTAAACTCCCCAAGCCACTCAAGCACCTCTACATTACCAGTCCTTTGCTATCTTCGGCCACCTACACTAACTGGACGGCTGTTAAAGGCTGAACCAATCCCATGGCTTGGCTTACTTGGGGAGGAGAGTATACTCCTTCCCTCTCATTCAAACTCAATAGACATATTCCCTAGAACCTCACCATCAGTCCCTGAGCTTTCCTCGAGCGATTCGAGCACTTCATTGCCTGTGAGACCAATCGCACATCAAACCTGAGCACCTTCTCCATCCAACCTCACCAAAACACCATCAAACCCAAATTCACTCTTCTCACACCCTCTATATACTCTTACGAGCTAAAATTAATTGAGAAACACTCGATTTGAGCACAGAAACTCACTCTTTGCGCTTAGCGGTCACTTTTGGCCTATAGGACAATCGTCGCCTCTTCAAGGTGAAGCAACCTAAGTTGATCGATCGTAGGTCTTTAGCTTCGGCGAGGTAATTTTGAACCAATCATAGAAAACCAAAGGGATTCTAATCTTTTATGAAATGAATGTGCATTTGGTGTCGATCAAGCAATAATATCCCCTTTAGAATTATCCCCTAATCATTTTGCATTTGAATCCACCATTGAATGAGCTTCGATGAGCCCAAATCAATCGACAGAAGGTGGATAGTGTGTGTCTCTTATTGCGGTTAGATAACAAATCGCCTTCTATTCCACGTTATTAAAATGGATGGATGTGATTAATCATGTTAGATTTGTCGATTTAATTCTTTTAAACTATGTGATTAATCTCCGATCACGTGATTGAACGATCGAGATGAAAGCCCTTCGCCATGAGTTAACGGCCAGCATTGTATTATCGGCTATATGCCAGACTATATAAACTTGTTAGTTAATGATTAAAATGTGATTTAATTAGCCAGAACTTTAAAATAGCATAACTAATTTTAGAAAATTTTAAAAATACAAATAAACCCATTTTGGAAAAGTTAGTTAGAAGAGAATTAGGAAAAAATAAAATCCTGAGATTTTACTTAGTGAAAAATGATTAGGGTTTGAAGTTCCACTTAATTAATTGGCTAATTGGCTTAGAATTTGATGTGACTGTTCATTGGGATGACCATCTACCTCCCATAATTTTCTCAAGGAAATTTGCCAAGTGATTTAAGGGATCTAAATTTTCAAACTCTAATTAATCATTTTGTTCATTTAATAATTATTTAAAATTATAAAAATTATAAAAATATTTATGATAACTTAATTAAGCATTAAAAAGTAAGGGTGGACATAAAAATTAATTAGAGCTTATGGTTCTAATTATTTTCTAAAATCATCCTTTAAATTAATTTAATCATTAATTAACCTAGGACTTAAAAAATCATAATAATTAGGCTAGATCATCATAAAATTTTGATCAAGCCCTTCTTGTGCATAGCCAACAAAGGGGTTCCTAATGAAATCAAAATCTCTAATTGGTTTTGGTATTTTGAGATTAATAATTTTGAGTTTTCTTATTTATTAATTAGTCCTTAATTATAAGCCTAATTACATTGGAATTTTTTTGGACATTTTAATTTATGTTTGTGCATTTCTAGTGATTTTGTCATAATTCTTTAGGCTTACATTCAAGGATTAATTAAATTTATAAGCCTCTTTGCAATTAATTTGATTAAGAGCCTAATTAATCTTAATTAAATCATAAAAATCACTTGAGTTAATCTTAAACCACTTAATGAATAGAGATGGGCATGAGTTGAATTTTAATTACTTTTTTTCTCTTTAGAATTAAATAATTTAAATTCTAACACTAAACTTTAATGAACTTGATTAGACTTAAGGAGTCATTATTTAGTATGAATGACTTTAGGACATAGTGAAGTCAAATAATTCATTTGGTAATGCTTAATTGGTTTGCTTCAAAGATTTATAAATATGCATTCCACTTCTCTCATACATTCATATTTTAAAAAAAATTAAAATGTTGCATTTATTGCAAGACTTGGAATTAAATAGTATGGTTATTCTCACTAATAAATTTTAAATTATTTTCTTGAATAATTATGATATGGCTATTAATTAGATGTTAATCAACCTAAAATATAATAAAAATTTAAATCTAATTTTTATAGGCACAAAGACTTATAATGAAATGTATCTTGAGACCAAATTATCACTTTTATAAAAAATGATTTAAAACTTCCTCAATCTCATCTTTATATTTATATATATGCATGTTTGTATATGAATCAACATGTATATAGTCTGGACATCACAATAACACGAGACTTTAAGTAGTCTCTATGGGGTCTCTCATCATCCCACTTTTTTGGTTCGATAATGGCACATACTTGTATGAATTTAATAAACATATGTATGTTTATATATAAGATAGGATAAGTTAAATTTTCTTCTATAAGATTCATACATCATGTATTGATTAATATAAATCCACTTATGCATCAAGAGTGTAACAACTAAACTAGGATGTATGTTTATTAAATTAAAAAGTTAATGATAATTAAATAATAATAATAATAAATATTAATAGATGATGAAGTAAAATCAAAAGAGTCATCAATTTGATTATAAGTTGGCTTCATTAATCCTATGATGCCTTTTATATTTAAATAAAACTTCTTGAGTCAAATCCAGGCATAAGTTTTAATTAAACTTTTAAACCCTTCATTAAGAGAATTAAAAGATATAAAATTCACTTCTTAGAATCAATTTAAGGATAGGGATTAAGGAAGATTCACTCCTCTTCCTTCTCTTTATAAATTCGAATCATGAGAATGAAATAAAAACCAAGATAACAAATAATTAATAATATAAATTTTAACCACCTTATTAAAAAACTTAAATATTCAATATTAGAAAACTCTATCCTCAAAGCTTCGATCAAGGCACTAAGCTAGCACACAATTGGATACTAAGTCACCAATCTTAGTCTAAGGTTAGGCCAGTGATTGTTGTGATGATGTGATATTTTATTTTATGATGTATTTTTTTTTTTGGACTAAATGTTATGCTTGGTTATGCATAGACTAGATGTTAGAGTGATATTAAAATAATGATACTTTATGTAGGGGATTCTGCTTAAGGGACCGCTATAATAAAAAAATTTGAATGTTTTTGCTTGTAGGTGGTGCCTAAGTCTCTAAGCATAATCCATTAAGACATGTGGGCTTAGTTATCGAAGACATGGTGCTAAGTCTAAATCTGGGAAATATAATTATTTAGTTTGAATGTATATTAAACTAATTTTTATTTTGTAGGTGTAGCTAACTTTTTATTTTTTATAAAAATGTAATCCTTGCAATAGGTTAGGATTAGTGTTATGGGGTTTAAGATGAGCAGTGGCTAGAATGCATAATCTTGGGAGACCCTTATGATGCCTGAAATGCTAATCCATGAAGTGAAGATAAATACAAAGAATTGAGGCCCATATAGCTATTCTTTATTATAATTTAATTGTAATTATGACTATATAAGGGTAGAACTCTGCTACTCAATTTCTTTTCTTTTCCTAGATGTACAGTGGTATCCAGTCGCACCAGCCTCTTATTCTTTTACGTGATCTATATATGATTATTGTGCTTATATTGATTGTGATATAGAAATGATAATTTTTATAAGTTTCTTAAAATGTTATTATTTGTTATATGGTTTGGATACATTAGGCTCTTTAGGAAAATTGAAATTTCTACCACAACTTAACAACATTAACTAAAATTTAAGTAATTCATAACCTCATTTAGATTCTAATCAAGAAAATAATAGATTTAATAACTCCTATTGTATGTTATAATATCATGTATGCATATTATTTTACTCTTGCAAATATGGGGTCTTCACTCTTGCACGATAAGGGATAGGGTTGACCTGTAAGAGCAGGCCTTTGTAGTGAAGAATATCTCTTCCTCATTTAGCTCATAACTAAATTTTATCATGCATTAAGGAATAAGTTCTCTTAAGTCTAAATCCAAAATGATGAGTCAAAAATGGAATAAAAATTTGTAAATTTTATTACATTAGTCTAAGTCATGATTTGCATATGAGTCATGATCTAGTCTCTTAGGGAGTGAGTTTAGGACTCTAGATTCTTTCCTAATTAATAACAACCTAGCTATATTGCATTTACATATGGTCAACCCATATGATTTTAAATCATAAGAGGTGTTAGCTACCAGCCACTTCAAGCGATTGCAAGTTCAGAAGAGTCAGGATCGGTTCATTCTCTTTACTAAAAGCAAAATCAACTTATCCCACTTTCCACGATTAGAATTAGGTCAAACTCTTAGCTTATGCTAGAGCACTCTAGATATAAATTATGTGGCTACTTTTTCCTTTTTTGTTATGATTATAAGTCCTTGCCTCTTAGGCATTTCCATAATCTTGTGTTGATGGGATCTAAGTTATAACTTTCTAATAAGATTTCAACTTAAATCAAATAATAATTCTCTCTTTCAAAATCATAAAACCTCACTATAGAGTAGACTAGAGCACTCAATGTACTTCCTAGTATCATGTGTTCTTCCTACTTATACTCCTTTGGAATCCATTAAGAACTCTTCCTATTCGAGCTCTTTCTAATTATTTTTCAAAAAATCAATTCTTTGATTATCAATCTTTGAAATCTTTGGAGACATTAATTGGATATTTTAATAGTATTTTAGGAAATTCCTATTTCTTAAGATGTAATTAACCATGGAAGCTTGCTTAATATAAACCATACTTTACTTATCCATATAAAGTGATGGAAAAATTTCTAGTATATATGTAGACCGCCCATCTATCTTGAGAGTCCTTATTAGACAATTAAGTCTATTGAAGGTTGATGTTTATGTCTTTCGAGATACTACACCATTCTTTAATATCATATTCGGTCATTTCAATAAGTATCACCTAAGATTTGTGTGGTTTCTCTACGACTTCAAATAAAAACAACACAATATTATTTGCTTAACTTTAAACAAATCTTATCACTTTGTAGAGGAGACTTGATTCCCTACATACATTGTCACTTTTGAGAGATAAGTTCTAAGTTTTGAGACTTGATTTTATTCCCAAAGGTTATAGAGGAAGAAATTAAGGATGATGCTTCTATATAAGTAAAGTTTATGTTGACCTTTTAAACTCAACTTTAAATAGTAAATTACCTAGAGTTAATTTATATTACATATACTTTTTTGAAAAATGTATTTATATGAAAATAATTAGATATTTGTATTTCTATCAAAGTAACTCAAAGAAAGTAATTGGGTGACTTTACTAAGCTCATTATCATCTTCCGCATTTTAAGCTTTTCCTATAATAAAGCTTTCAACCTAAGTCGAGATCTCTTTAGCCTCTAACTTAGGTGAGTCTACCATTCTAATATTAGTTGGGTATATTATTTTATAAAAAAGGTCTCAAATGTTAATCTAGGTACATTTGAAGATGGCCAACTTGAGGATACACTTATTGGATAAAGAATTTTTTTTTTTTACTTTCTAGTTCACCCGAGTATTAATATTTTATTTCTAAAATTTGTGAAATAAATAAGGAAATATCATTGATAGAATATCTTCAAATTGTCTCTATTTCATGTCTTTGAAACTTCTTTACATGAATAAGTTTGAAGTAGACATGCTTGTGGACCAACTTGCACTTTCATAATATATGGTCCTTTTCATGAAGAACCAATCTTGCCTATTATCAATTGTCAAGAAGCACTATCAATTTTCCTTATAACTAAGATTTAGCATGAAAACATTTAGTCAAATAAGAAATATAATTCTTTGCTACACTTCAATTACCCTCTTCTTGCTTCATAGATGATTAGATTCTAAGTTCATGTAGTAGGTCAAATAGAGTCTTCAAGTCTTGTTCATTTAAACTTCTTCATTTATTAAATTCAACATATTTAAAATTTGAGCAAGTGACCACCCTCTGATTATACAAGTTATATTCCAGAGTTAATAGTGTATTAGTTCCATGAGATATTGCAAATGTTGTTCACTACATTATTAATGATAGAGCCATCATCAAAACCCATTTCTAAGATAATATCTTAGCCAACTTGCCTTTAGCTCATTCAACATTCCTACTTAAAAGATTGAGAATTGGCTTATTATTCACTTCAACCTAGCCATCATTTTGAATGATTAGTCAAAGAGAAATTGAGGTAGATTCCTTTTTTCATATACTTTTTGTCTAAAAATTAAGGCCCTTTATCGATGATGATTTCCATTGGTAAGCCTTGTTAGCATATGATGTTGATTTAGATAAAATTTTGAATGACTTCAATTATGACTTCATCCTCTATATGAAAAAACCGCTCATAATCAAAATGATCTTTTTTTTTCCCTTTTCCTTGAGAAAATGGGTTGATTAGATTCATGCCCCAAATCATAAATGATCAAAGACTTGAAATCAACTGTATTTTGAGAGAAGGTTAAAGTTACATGAGAGAAAATTTCTACTACAAGAAATGTCTTCTTAAGAAATCTTCTACATCCTTTATGAGACTTTATCAAAAATAAATTTTATTGTGAATTTTGTAAGTAAAAGTTTATTATAATAATTTTATTATATAATTATTGCGAATGGGTTGATTAGACTTTATATTCAACGTTCATTATTGTATAATTATTATATTTTAATTGAGTTACTTTATATATATATATATATATATATATATATATATATATATATAATTTGATAATTTTATATATTAAACGAGCATAATATAATACTGTATATTAGTGATATAATATTAAAATTAAGGAGTAAATTCACATCTAAATTAGGCACGTAATAATTTCTGTGAAGGAAGGATATCAACTGAAAGCCATCCCCACCAACAGCCGGAAGTACGTCCACTTGCGCTCCGTGCGGTTCCATTTACGTTAGGTGTTAGGTGTCTTCTTGGTCGCACCATTAGACATGAACGAATTTGATTTTTTTTTTTTTTTCTCTAAAGTACTCTGAAATTCTTAAATTTACACATTAGGCAAGACCTTCAGCGTCATCAATTCATATTTCTCATTTTGTACAGAAAAGAAAAAGGACATTTCCAACCTAGTTTCTTGTGGAAAACTCCATCCATAATAATAACGAGGCATGCCATTTACTTTTAATTAATATGACATTGAAAAATGAGAAATTTTGTCCTTTTGGGTTGAAGTGATTTAATATGGTGTACATAATAATAAGGGCACTTGGAGCTCAACTAATTTTCATTTGTTAATGCATCCGATTCAAATTTTTCTATAAGAAACATCAAAATTTTATTGGCATAAATAATTAAAAAAGATATTGATGAGAAATATTTTAGGATTTTATTAACTATATGAAAGATTATATTAATTATAGTAATAGAAGTAAAATTAAATAGCTAAGTTTAATAAATGCTTACTAATATATTTTGTATTTATATTTTGTATGGGATAAATTCATGTGAAATCACCGACCAACTTCATTTTTGACTTATAAAGATTTGCCAAGTCGGCTTATTAAATTGAACAAATAATCATGATGATTTCAATAAATCTATGGATCACTCTTATGAATTTATTAATATATATTTAAATATTCTATTCTCTTATCTCTTTAACAGGTAATGATGAAATGAATAAGAGAATTAAATAATATAATTATTTAATATTGGATCACAATCAATCAATATGATTAGGTCACTTTTATCCTTTAGATAATGTTATCCTTTAAAATATTTATAGGTAATGGAGGTTAGAGCTTTTTCAGCCATTGCTCCTTCCATGCTTGTAAAATATATTCTTTTTAATTTTTAGTTAGTGATTTGATCACGTGGAGAAAAGAATAGTTGAGGTTCTACCACTTAATGTGAAGTCACTTATTATTGTTTTTGCAGCTGTGGTCAAAGGACTTGCTCTAATAATGTATAATAAGTAAATTTTTATTGTATTTTTACTAAATTTTGTGTGTAAAATTAATATTTATTTGTTAATTTTGTAATTAATTTATCCATTAGTGTGGTTTGATGAAGCAAACATGAGAAAATTAATGGATGTTAGTGAAAAATTGGTGGGCAATTCTATAATTCAAGTCAACCAAGAAATTAAGGAATTTGGAACAAGTCTTGGTGCTATTTTTGTTGAAGAACAACTAGTTGAAGTCAACATTATTGATTCTATGTTATTGAGGTTGGCTACTATTGATATGCTGAGCATAGAGGCTGATTTAAGTGCTAAAGATAAACCACATATGGAAGCTAACTCTTTAATTATTGTTGAGCGTTCTTCTTTTAACACTTCTTAAAAACTTTTTATCTCAATTTTGTAAAAAAATCCTGTACCATTTTTATGAAAAATGATTTTCTTTTTCCTAAAGCAATGGAAATGACCTTAAGAGGCTCTTGAGAAAAAGTTGTTAAAGCCACTATTGAGAAGGATCTAGGACACTATCTAATTTTGACAATCATATTCCCGATTCATTGAAAAAATTTGTTGACAAAAGACCCAGATTCGACATTAGAAAAGTGTCACCAGAGTATCCATAGCACAACTTCCAATTTATAGAAGAAACTTTTAGACATAACATTAAAAAAGAAAATTGATGATTTGAATACTATAGTTGGTCTATTGAAGTTAACTTTAAATTCTTAAAGAGTATTTAAGAGCACTATTTTTAAAATTAGACCGAACCAACTGATTCAATTGGTTCGACCATGAAGGCATTTGACTAGTCCATTTACCCTTAAAAAAAGCCCCTTTACATCACTGGTGAGAATTTGCTTGAATTGTTGATTCTATTGACGATTATATAAAACTAACATGTCCAAATTAAGCCCATTTGATATCTTTTAATTTTTTAATGAAATAATTAAAAATTTTAAATAATAATTAAATATAACATTTTAAATAAATATTTTTAAAATAAATTTAATAAATCTTAAAATCATTATTATTATTAATATAAATCTTGTCAAATTAATTTATAATATACTTGCTAAACCACCATACTAAGCCAATACTTAGGTAGGTTCCAAGATTTTTCTTCAAAGCTTTTTTTTTTTTTTTTTTTTGTGTAAAGAGTGTAACACTAACTTTTCTTTGTAATTTGAGACAAAAGAGTTTAGGAGTATGTTGAAACTTGACTTGGGCTATAGAAATAATAAATTAGACTAGAGAGTTGGGCTTTGAAAATATTAAATGGGCTTTGAAATATAATAATCCAAGAAAAATATTTTAATGTTTAAGTTTATACTCTTATTATAATTATTTTTATAATATAAATAAATTATTTGAAGAATATTAAACTTATAATAATATATTATAAATACTTTACAAATTATAAATTTCATTATTATTTATATTTTATAAATTTTAAAATAATCTTTTACATTATAAACTTTATATTCTTATTATAAATTATATTTATATTTATAAATCTATATAATACTTATTTTTTATTTTAATATGTATTTAATATACATATATTTAGATATATAATAAACATATAATTATATCTTATAAACTTTAATTTGATTTTTAAACTTATAATTATTAAAATATTAATTATACATGATTTATTTTATTTTATTTTATCATATTTTTATCTTAATACATTATTTTGTTTTTAATTTTTTTAATTTTTATTACATCATCTAGTTCAGGCTTCTAGTTATTATCCTATCTAGTTTTCACAACTTTGGCTGAAAACCCTAAACTAGATAAGAGAAAATTTGATAAAGAAATAATAAGAATTGAGTCATTATTTTCAAGATCATAATTCACTATGATAAGAAGTGTCCGAGTTGTGATTGAGCAAATAATGAGTCACATATTTTAACAATGACATATTAATTCTTGATTGATGGTGATATTGTGGTGAAGCAAATTATTCAAAGCAAAAAGATATCCGACCAATTTGCTTTAAATCTTACTCAATTTGTTGAATAGCGGTTAGTGATTTACTTAGAAAAGTCTTAATTAATAAGTAGCAATTTTTGGTAATATAAGTAAAATTAATAGCAAAGGTTAATAAACGTTTACTACAAAATGAACAAATTTAGCCAACTTGTATTTATATGATTACATAGATAGTTCATAGTGATTTATAAGGGATAATTTCATGTGAAATCATCAACCAACTTCACTTTTGACTTGTAGATTGAGTTTTTTTCCTTTTAAAAAGATTTTTTATTGATCTACTTATTAAATATTTAGTTGATATGACTTTTTATGTATTTTTTTTAATTTGTAGAGTATTTCTCGAGTATGTTTATCAAGGGAATATAATGTTACATTTCAATATTTTATGACCACAATCAATGCATCAAATGCCTGAAATTCAATCCTGTCCCTAACTTCAGAGGTACGATGTGCGACCTGCAAATTGGAGATGGATTAATAGCGATCTGATTCAAAATAAATGAATACTTAATTAAAATTTCATATTATATTTATTTAAAAACATTAAATTATAATTTAATTAAATTTAAAATAGAGTATCATAAAAATTATGTTAGATAGCCCTATACAGGCCACGTGACCTCTTAATATAATTAAATTATTTAATAAATACAACTAAATTATTAGATAATAATAATAACATTGTTAATTTAATTATATTATGCAACAATTTAAATATTTTTATCTAATAATTTAATAACATTCAGAAATAAACTATGAGTCTATTACTCTTAGAAAAGTTGTGTTTTATATATATATATATATATATATAAAAAAACTTCATCACAATAAAAAAATTATATTTTAAATAAATACAAAATTTATCAGCATATTTTCACACATTTGTTTTCTTTCCTAATTATCTTACGGCAATTGGCATTCAATGAAACTTGAAAGAATGTCGATAGGGTTGCAAACGAACCAAACCAAGGCGAGCATATGTGTGTTCGAGTTCAAATTTGTTTATCATTATCAAGCTTTTTAGAATGGTGTTCAAGCTTGAGTTTATTTATCATTATTGAGCTCAATCTCAATTCAAGTTAGTTTATGAGCTTGGCTCAAATTGGACTATAAGCCTAGTAAAGCAGTTCGTTTGATAAAATAAATTAACTTTAATAGAGCTTGTTCACGAGTAGCTTAATGAGAAATATACTCTATGCTTAATTACTCTTTAGTATCAGATCGTAATCTATGCTTAATTACTCTTTTACATAGAGGTAATTTAATATGATGTGCATATTAATAAATTAACCTAACATTTTCATTTGATCGGCAAGAATTACAAATTAGCATGGATTCAAACACCTAATACTTCACCAATTAAAAATTTTATTTTCACATAGAAAGTAAAAGAAAAATGAAACATAAGGACACTTGGAGCTCAACTAATTTCCATTTGCTTTTGCCATCTATCTAATTCATATTTATCTATGTGAAACATTAAAATTGTATGAACAAAAATGACTAAAAATGAAATTAACAAGAAAATTTTTAGGATTTTATTAAATTATAAATAATATCTAAAGGTTGAATAAATGATTAAATGTTTTAGACTCATATTTGAAACTGTTAATTTATAGACTATAAAAATATTATGCTAATTTTAGAAAAATAAGTAAAATTAAATAGAAATTTTAATAATTGTTTACTATAAAATGATCAAATATAGCTAACTTATTTAAATAAATCCATGTGAAAATCCAACTTCAGCTAATTTTAACATATATGTTTTATTAAAGATAGTATTGATATTAGTTTTGATGAGAAAATTCCTCTAGTAAAGCGAATCTTGATGCCGAAAGCAAGCTAATCAAGTTGGCGGTGAGATCAAGCACTTAAAATATCATTGGAAACTTTGAGACATCGCTTAAATCCTAAAAGCTTTCAAATGGAGTGTTCATTGTCAAATCGAGCATCTCGACGGGGGTTCCAAGCCAAAGATCTTATCAACTTCATTTGAGCATTCAAATACACAAAAGTATCATATGATCGGGGAATCATCATGAGTCGTCGATGGAGAGGAGTGGTTCGGATTTTGCATGTATTTATGAGACGCCACTCTCCTATAAATAGCTCTCATTCCTCGTATGAGGGCAAGCAGAGAGAGAGAGAGCTCTAAAGATCCTCCAAGCATAATCGGTACCACTCGGCGATTGTCAACCACCGCCGTCGGCCGCGCCATCGCCTCCACCGCCGGTCCTTCGATCATCGATCGTTGTGTCATCATCACCGACCACTATTGTTGACATCATCATCAACATCATCACATCATCGTCAACATCATCGTCATCATCATCTAGCATTCTTGTCTCTTTCTCATATACAATTCAGTAATCCCGTGTCGGAAGATCTTGTACTCAAACGGATACATAGTGGAAGCTTTTCTTGGGCAAGGCCAGTGGTTTTCCCTCTTTTGAGGTTTTCCATGTAAAAATTCGAGTTTTATTGTTCACTCTTTAAATACGTGTGTGTGGATTTCCAACAAGCTAAGGTGAAAACTTTTACTCCGGTTTTCTAGCACGCACATTTAATGCTTTGTGGGAAGTCGATTCCCATTATTTCATCTTGTATGATGACAAGTTTCCCAAGATCAAAACCACCATCGAGGTGGAGCATTTCAAGCTTTTAAGGAGGCATAAGCGAAGAATGATTCATCAAACTTGGTTTTGATTTTGTCAATTAGGGCAACTCTTAATCTCGAAGATCTCCCATGTTAATATGTTAAGCATCTAATCGATTACTATCCCAAGAAACAAGTCAAAGTTGAAGGATATTTCAACATTGAGAAAAGATATAGCTTTGCATATTATGTTTTTCCACTCATACTCATGGAAAAAAAAATGTTAAGAGCAACTTTGGCTACAACCACAAACGGATATTTTAATTGACCTCTTCCATACGTTAATGTCATCGTAACACTCGACAAACAATAGTCAAAGGTCCTTGGTGGACTTCCCATGACCTCTTCCATAGTTAACGTCATCGAGTAACACTCGACAAACAATCCTGGATAGGTCAAAGGTCGGTGGACTTCCCACCTCTTCCATACAGTTAACGTCATTGGGTAACACTCGACAAACAATCTGGATGGGTCAAAATCCTCGGTGATTCAACCTTTCCACACAGGTTAACATCGTGTAACACTCGACAAACAACCTGATAGATCAAAATCCTCGGATTCAATTCAACCTCTTCCACACAAGTTGCGTCGATAAACAACCCGGATAGGTCAAAATCCTCAACGGATTCAATTCAACCACTTCCATATAGTTAGCGTCGAACAAAGACTTCGACAAACAACCGGATGGTCAAAATCCCGGCGGATTCAATTCAACCTCTTCCATACAGTTAGCGTCGCCAGCAAAATCAAACAACCTCGGATAGGTCAAAATCCCGGCCTTCAATTCAACCTCTTCCACGTTAACGTCATCGAGCAAAGACTCGACAAACAACTCGGATATGTCAAAATCCTCAGCGTGTTCAATTAACCTCTTCCATACAGTTGCGTCGCCGGGCTAACAACCTCGGATGGGTCAAAATCGCTTTCAACCTCTTCCACACAGTTAGCGTCATCGGCAGACTCGACAAATAACCTCGATAGGTCAAAATTCCGGATTTAATTCAACCTCTTCCATACGTTAACGCGTCGGTACACTCACAAACAACCGGATGGGTCAAAATCCCCATTGACATCTTCCACACGTTAGCGTCGCCGGGTAACACTTTAGCAAACATCCTGATAGGTCAAAATCCCTCATGCGTCTTCCCCGACTAAACTCGGTCGCCCATCTAATACCGTCACGATTCGAGACCACACCCGTGCCAGCTCATCGGTCATCAGCCCGGCCATTGCCAATCTTCACCATCATCATCATCACCGTCTATCGATGCTGTGCCACCGTCTACCAGCTATTGCCTATCACCCGTCGCCCGCTAACCACCGTCGCCGGTACCGCCCACTACCATCGCCGGTGCTAATCGATTTTTCGTCAATGCGCGATCACCGCCACCGTCTACAATCACCGGTCAGCTGCAACCGTTGGCCGCGGTCACCACCATCGTGTGGTCATCCCTAACTACTGACGCAAGTCGCCAGTATTCTAGTGCATTGCTGCAGACCACCCGTCCGCCAACCATCGTAGCGATCCGCGGCATAAATATCGGTCGCTGCCGCCGACCATCATCGCTCTGACCACCCCGTGGCCCTAATAATCGTCGGTCCTTTACCGCGCCGGTCCGCTGCTGATCATCGCCGGCATCTCGCGGTCACCACCATATCTCTATCATCCTTACCGACTACGTCGGTCGTCACCGTTGATTCATCATCGGTTCGCCTGACCACCCGTCGGCCGCCAACGCTAACCGATCACCGCCCGATAACCATCGCTGGTTACCGCCGACCATCGTCTTATTGTCGACCCGTCCGGTACTAAAATCGTCGGTCAGCTGCGATTACCATCGCCAGCGGCATCTTCACCGGTCACCACCATCGTCGCCCATATCCTGCCGCTACGACGGTCGCCATTACTATTGCCGGTTGGTTACCACCCCGTCGACGCCAAACTGCTGGTCACCTGGCCTACTTTCGTCGGTTGCGCCACTACCGCTGCCGGTCGCCGCGACTACCGTCGCCGGTCCGCCGCCCGCCAACCGTCGTCATCTTCACCGGTCACCACCATCGTCGTCATCCCCGCGCCATTCGAACATCGCCCGCGATTACCGTCGCCGGTTGTTGCCGACCACCCCGTCGATTGCCACCGCATCGCGGTATCGCCATTCGCTGGCTGTCACTACCGACTTCGCGGTCACCACCATCGTCGCGGTCATTCTGACTATCGACTCGGTCTCCACGCGATCATTGCGGTCTGTTTCGACCACCGTCGCCTCAAACCCCGGTCGAGGCGGTTACGCCTCTTTCAGAAAACGGAACAACGGCTATGAACTACGGTTTCGCCTCGGGCCGTCGGTTGTTAACACCTCTTTCGAGAATCGAGTCTTACCTATGAACTACGGGTGATCGTCTCATCGGTCCGACGAGGTTAGTTAACACCTCTTTGAGGGGAAAGCGGAGCCTGCCGTATGAACTACGGTCTTGATCGCCCGATCCGGTCGGTCCGAGGTTAGTTAACCTCTTTCGAGGCGGAGCCTTGCATGAACTACGGGTCTTGATTGCCTCCGATCCCGGTCAGGCGAGATTAGCTTTCGGGAAAACTAGAGCCTTGTATGAATACGGGTCTTATCGCTCTCCGTCTCGGTCCATGAGGTTAGTTAACCTCTTTCGAGGAAAAGCGGAGCCTCAGTATGAACTACGGTCTTGATCGCCTCGACGACCTTCTCAAGAAGAGAAGGTGCCTTCTCCTCAGGGGCTTTTATAGACCCTTTTAGGGCAAAAGGTAAAAAAAGTCAAAATCACCCAAAACCGTTCAAAACCACCAAAACAGACGTTTTACGGTGGGCATCGGACCACCGCGTGTCGCGCGATGTTCAGGGTCCTTCATGCCTACACTGGTCATTTGTGCGCTTGGTCAGCCGTTCAGCGACCACCAGCGTTCCGTAGCGACCAGCGCTCGCCGTTGCGTGACCAGCCGTATTTCATATGCGACAGCGGACCCCGTTCAGCCCATTGCGCCTGACCGTGAATTCGACCAGCGTCTGCTTCACGCACCGTTCGCTCACTAAGGCCGTTCAGCGTTCACCGTGAATGTTTCAGACGTTCACATTTGTCGCTCACACGATTTTCTCACATCGGCCATTTCTATTATCCACGCAAGGCAGACCTTTCTTCATATAAACTGCGCGTACTAGATTTCTTGCCCGTTCTGCGTAATCCAACCCAAAACCTTATGCCTGCAAGTAAATGTATGGGTCCAGAACCTCAATTTCGCCTACATACCTACACATATTTGTGGGCAGCATCTGCCGTAGTCATAATCTTGTGCTTACATGAAGATCTGTTCTCTCAAATTATTTGGTTAATGGACCTGCAGATTTCATTGAAGAATTTACTATTTTGAAGTACTTGACACATATATTTTTTGGTGATTGAGATAATATCATCCAAAAATAGTAACGATATGACCACAAAATTCCTCTAGTGCACGAATCTTGATGCAGCAAACTAATCAGTTGAACGGTCGAGATCAAGCACTTAAAATATCATTGGAAACTTTGAGACATCGATTAAATTCTAAAAGCTTTCAAATATGGAGTGCTTATAGTCAAATCAAGCATCTCGACGAGCCGGTTCTAACAAGCCAAAGATCTTACAATTCTGACTTCATTTGAGCATTCAAATACACAAAATACATCATATGATCGAGGGAATCATCATGAGCCGTCGATGGAGAGGAGTGGTTGGTTTGCATGTATTTCTGAGATGCTACTCCTCTATAAATTCCCTCATGAGGAGGCGAATCAAGAGAGAGGAGAGAGCTCTAAAGATCCTCCAAGCACAATCGTGTCACCACTCGATTGTCAACCACCACCGCTCGGCCATCGCCACCGGCGTCATCGATCCGGTCATCATCAACCACTATCGCGTTACATCATCATCAACATCATTGTCAACATCGTCGTCAACATCATCATCAACATTTATCATTGTCTGTTGTCCCCTTTCTCATTCTATAATCCCGGTTCGGAAAGATCTTGTACTCAAATAGATACATAGTGGAATGTTTTACTCTAGTTGGTTTTTCCCTCTTTTCAAGTTTTTCACGTAAAATTCGAGTTTTATTGTTCACTCTTTAAATACATGTGTGTGTCTTTTTTCCCAAGTAAAACTTTTACTCTACCGAATCGGTTTCTAGCATATGCTTTTATTGATTTCTAAGGGATAAATCCATATGAATTCATCGACCAACTTCTCTTTAGGCTTGTCAAGATCTGGTGACTAGCCACATTGACATCGGCTTATAACCTTGATGACTACAATAAATCTAAGGGTGACTTTGATCAAATAAATAACTTTAAATGACTTGAACTTGGTAATGAGGTTGGCATTCTTTTGGTGACTTTAAAGTATTTATTCTTCTTTCTTGTCCAATTGGCCCCAAACTTGGTTCACATTGATCAATAAAATCAATTGAACTCAATCTATATAAAATATGTGTGTATATCTAATTTTTAGATTCTCTTAGATTAGAACTTGAGCATGACAAAAATTGATACATATTCACTATATAAAAAGAAGATAATTACATTAAATACTTGAAGATGAATATAGCTTAAATGAAAATACTTAATGAGCCGTCTAATACTTTAAGTGAATTTGTTAAGAATTAGGTAGGTTTTATTTAAGCCGATTAAGCAGGCCTTGAGTTAGAGGAATAACTAATGATATGAGACTTTGAGTTGGGCAAGTAACCCATAAGATAAAACCCTTAACTGAGTGAGTAACTATTAAAGAGAATACACCTCAAGTTTGCAAAGATAAATAAGATTTAACTCATCCTATGTTCGTTTAGCTAAAGTCTTAGTGAGATCACTAATCATGTGAATGTATTAATATATACATTGTTATTTAATTCCCTTATCTCTTTTAAAATGAAAATTAAATGGCATATTTATTATGCATTTAATAGTTATTTAATATTTTATAACAATCAATCAATATGATTTAAACCCTTTATCCTTCCGTCCATGTTTGCCTTAGAAAGGCTTATAAATAATGGAAATTGAGCTTTTAATCCATTGCTTCTTCCCTATTTCTAAATTATGGCTGACGTTTATTCTTTTAGAAGTTTTTGTTCTAGTCTTTCTTTTGCTTCTTGAAGATTACTTTTAGTTTTGCACAGCATACATCTATGTAATTTTTCTTTCTGCATTTTTTTTGCAGAATTTGCCTCGTATTTCTGTACTAGCAGATATCGTTTTTTAAGCAAAATATTTTTTTCATTTAAGATATATTACTTCATGTATCTTTTTAGTCTTCTGTCTATAGTCTTGTAGACAATTAATGAATTAGAATAATGATAGACCCTTATATTAGATGTATCAATTTTCTTAGTTTCTATATATAATTGATATAAATCTTCATATTTGTTTCTCTTGATGAAGTTTTTATTTACCACATATTTTGGATAAAACGGTTTACTATTGATCCCAAGATGAACCATTGTTACTGGTCCTTCTTGTACTTCTGGACATGTCTGTATAATTTTCACATAAATGTTCAAGTGCATCAAAATTGATTGGAAGGTTTCAATTGCTTCCATAATTACCTTTGGTAATTTACCTAATGAAGCAAGACTTTCAATATAAATTATTTTAATTAATCTGTTGAGGTAGAGTTTATATACAATCTTTGGATCTATGTCTCCATACATATTTATGGATTAATTCGTTCTTGGTACAATGAAAATCGTTGTCATTCTTCAAATAGTTCGAGTAAATTTTCCTGCTTTTTTGGTAGTTTGAGGAGAATAGTGGAGTACTGTTCTACTCCTCGTTGGATTTTGAGTAAATCCACAACTATCAATGGATTTGTTATATCTTCATCACTAACTGTTTGTAATGATTGTATATCTTCTGATATTTTATCGGATACTTCTGTTATTTTTTCTTGATTAAGAAGTGTACTTGACTTTGAATTTTTTGTATGAGGATTGACATCCTTATTATAATTGCACATAGTGCATAATTGAGTTACTAAAGGTAAATCTTCAGCATCAAGTTTTTCAGAAAGATAAATCTTTATTTTTTATAGCTCGGTTAACACCTTTCTACCAAATGATATTTGACATTCTAGTTTTCAAATTTGAAATTCAAGAATTTGGAGGTTGTTGTCAATAAGTTGTTCATCTAACTTTTCAGAGAGATTTTTAGACATTATTTCGAATTATATAATTCCAAGAACTTCTGCTTTTTCTTGTGTTATATTGAGCATATGCTCTAGGTCTTGTTATGTACTCATATCCTGCAAATTTCATGTTTTAGGGTATATGCAAGACTATTATTTTTTTTTCAATATATTCAAATTCAAAGCTATAAGCAGAAAACCAACATTATCACCTTATAAGTCTTTTATTAGGAAGAGAGTCGATTATTTTTTTCTTTAATAAATGAAATAGCAGTTTTATTATCTGTTCTAATAATAAAATATTCATTTAAAAATATTTCAAAGTTTTTAATATATTTTTTAATTGTTAAGAGTTTTTTTTCATTGATATAATAATTTTTTTTCTATCGAAGTGTAAGTGCCAAAGGCATATTGACATAATACTTAAGTATTGTCTCTTTTAGCTTTTAAAATAGCACCCCAATAGTTTTCTGAACTGTGTGTTTCGATAATTAATTTTTCTCCATTATGTGTTAGATTTAATTTAGGAAGATTTTTACAAGTTGATTTGATATCTTGTAAAATATTTTTATTTTCTTTTGACCAATACAAAGTCATATTTTTCTTGAAGTTTCTTTTGTAAAGGAGCTCGTAGAGAAGCCAAATTTTTAATAAATGCTTCAGCATAATTAATGCATCCGAGAAATTGTTGTAACTCTTTTTTATTATTTATGTTTGAAAATCTATCAACTTTTTGTAAAATGTGATCTTGGAGTTCTATGGCTCCTTGATCTATTTTGAGCCCTAAGAATTCAATATTTTGTATTATGAAGACTGCTTTCATTTTACTTAAAACAATCCCATGTTTTTCTGGGTTTTTGGAAGAATAGTGTTAGATGTTTTATATGAAAAGTTAAAGTATTGTTGAAACTAAGTATATCATCAACTTAAATTAAAGTACTGAATTCAAAAAATAAATGATACATACATCTTTAAAATATTTGTGGTGCATTTTTTAATCCTAATGGCATTACATTCCATTGGTAATGCCTTTGGGGAGTACTAAATGCAGTAATTCTTTGTTGTCTTTATGCATTTTAATTTATGAAAATCTAGATTTGCAATCAAGTTTTGAAAATTATTTTGTATTTTTAATTTGGTTAATCAATACTTCTTTATTATGTAAGAAGGAGCTATCAAACTTTGTAATGCCATTCAATTTTATATAATTAATAACCATTCGGGTTTTTTTTGCATACTTGTTCAGCATGATTTCGAATAAAGAAAGCAGAGCTACTATGAGGGCTAGTGCCGGGTTCAATAAGTTTCATTTGCAAAAGTTCTGATATTTGACTTTTGAATTCAGCTTTATCTTCAATAGCATGTTTCATAGGTTTGAATCTAATAATGAGAGAATGATCAAGGCAAAATTTTTAAACTAAGCATCATTAAAAAATTAGCTTAAAGCGTTACAAAAATTTAATATGAAGGATCCTCTCCTGTCATTTTTTCAATTTAAAAAAAAAATTTTGACAATAAAACGCATGCAAAATTGTCCACTTTCATGTTAACGAGAAGATTGTGTCTTATATAAGAAATTTTGATGTATCCGAATTTAGTTGCATTTATGATTTAAATTTATATACATATACATGCACAAAAGGAGCCTTATATATAAGCTATATTTGTAAAATAAAAGAAAACTCAACTTAGGATAATTTATGATTCTCTTGAAGTTTTACATAATACTATATTAATTTTTTATATGAGTATTTTTTCTTTTGATGTCACCTATAAATTATTTGTTTGATTAGTAGACTTTGATCATATTAAAAAATAGAAAAATAAATGTGTTGAATGCTTATTTTAATTTTATATTTTTTTTGCATTTTTTTATAGAGTGAATTATTGAATTTTGAATGCTTAATTTGCATATTGGAGAATTTTGATGTGCTTGTTAGTTATCTTAATGATATTTAAATATGGACTATTTTTTAAAAAATAAAAAAATGTAAAAAATTAAAATCACATATAAGATACTATTGATCCCATAAATTTATTAAATAAAGAAATGTAGAATAATGTACATCAAGGTAACATATAATCTACAACTACGAGTATCTAAATTATCAATGACGGCGGTGTCTGCGTGGTGGAAGTGCATCACTTCACGGTGTGTGTAATGTCGGTGATTGGCCGGGCGTCAAGTGATCTTCTTGATGCACATCATCTTGACTGGTCGGTGTGCGCTTTCGGTGTCATCTAGAGGTGTAACATCGATATCTCTCTGCGATGGGCTGAAAGGGTACTAATGGGGTACACTTGGATGCATCGTGGCATGTATGGGATGGGTGAGGATACATGGAAGACCCGACCGCCTGAAATGGACTAAACATGCCACCTTCGGCTGAGTACTGGTGTGCTATAGGGGTAAGTGTATGGACCGATGTCGCGATGGATGGACCGCATCGAATCACAACGTAGCATGTGGTGAAATACGGCGCATAGGAACTACTAACCGTGCATCTCTATACCGCTATCGATATGTGCATGTCCTTATTAAGTTTCCATAATTCCTCGTAAGTATTGATCGAATCTTTGTCGAGTCCATATCTCTCCCAAAATAAGCTGAGAATATATCCTGTGTGTCCAAGATATGTTCCCTCTATGTAGAAAAAAAAATTATGTTGTATATTAAACATATAAATTTATGAATAACATAAATTTCTTTTAACACTTACCATCAGTCTCTCTCCAGAACAGAGGTAGTAGGTGGTCGGGTATGGTAGGGAAGAGCATGTATAAGGAGGCCAGATCGATACCACCTCATATCCGACTCACCGGTCAGCCAGGTGGAGCGCACCCACATCAACAATGGCATCGTGCGGCCTCCCACGTAATATGTGGTGGTAAGCAGACGGTCAACATCGCCTTTCCCGTCATCGACTCCAAATGAAGGATCAATAGGATCGCATCAACTCACGGGTGATAGCGAACGCAGCGTCGGGAGATACCACTCGATGCGCTTCCAACAGATCAATGGAACCCGAGCCAGCCATATCTCACGACCAGCCAAACAGACATCTGCCACTCTGGTGCGGATCTGCTGGCCATAAGGTTCCCATATCACCTACAGTCATTTAATAAATTTAAGGTCATGTATGAAATTTAAAAAATAATAATAAGAGTGCAAATGGTCATACCTGGCTCTGAAGCAAACCATCAAGCTCATCCTCTGACATGAGCAGGTTTCATCTCCCTGCGGTAAGTCTCATTCCATCTACAACCAACACTCAAACCCTCCAACTCAACTGGGTAGGGTACCTGCAATGTGGGTCGACCAACGTGTAAATGCTCCCGACCATACTGCGGTGCAACATCTGCCATGTTAGGTAGGTCTTGTTGCCTCATTCAGCTCTCTATATAAGTGTGCCAACACGGCTGATCCAATGCTGAACTTGCTAAATAATGTCAGATCCTCTAGTAATGGCAAGTACTGGAGATGTACCTCTGACCCGGACGTATCTGGCATGAGGAAGCATCCTATAGTGAATAGTATGTACGCTCTGACATGCCTCCAAAACTCAACATCTGGAATGTCCAAATAAGAATCCCTGAAGAATGTCCAAAGCGCGTAACGGCATGCGGGTCTGGCGTGTGCTTGCCCCAAAGCGATGTCGGATGTGGTGAAAGGGATCATGATATACTACATCAGGCTCGGGATGTCTACCAATCAGCTCGTCGCAGCAATCCGGCCATGTGCCATCGTCACCAACTCCAGCTTGTTGAACCTATAGAGGTCCATCAATCGAACAGGATCATGGCTACATCCGCAATATGTCATCTCACCAGCTAGATGAAATGTGTTGCGTCGTGGTGACCATCACCAAAGCGTAAGTAAGTGGTGATCTAGTCAGAATCGCGAAACGGTGTAATCCAACCTCTCGTAGTCCATGCAGGCGGTTAAGCGGCCATTCACTGATCATAAGTAAATGTGAAGCAGCGTCGAGGATCGTAGTCTGCATAAGACAAAGTATATATACCATCTGAAATTAAGATAAAATGTACGAAACCAACTTACCAGCTATAACACAAATAGTACAAGAACATACCAAATCGGATGTCTGCTCTGCATACGGCGCCACGCTCGGATGACCTCCGTGGTGCGGGACCATAATCGTGGGGCTCATCACGTGCGGCGTCTACGTCGGCCTACTTCTCCGCATCCTCATATACATCGCACGAAATTTATAATAATAAGGTTTAAGAAGGCCCTCTAATCATTAATTACTAAGACAATCACAAAATAATAAAAAAAAGCAAAAGTTATGCAGTAAAATATATAATCCTTTGACCTAAAATATATAATCCTTTCGCATGAACTTCTTGCATACATAATATCTTTGCCATTAATTAAAAAAAATAAAGAATAGTTACGCAATAATGGAAACAAACAGGATTTTCAGTGTGATAAAGAGCATCTAAACAGAGTAATTATAAGGAAATGTCAATAATGGCTTCAATTTTAGTAAGTAATTATGACCTATCTTATTCATTGGAATACTGATAATAATTGCAGGAATTAATATATATATATATATATATATATACATTTCGTATGCAAATGCCTTACATAATTGACCCAATTGCTGGACAAAGAGATTTCCTTATTGTATTTGAAATGATGAAAAGGAGTGCAATGAAAATTTACATTATATTCCCTTTTCAACTATGCACAAACATTTACATAAAAAGGAATAAGTGTCAACTAGTGAGTAATAAATCTCTTTTGTAGTTATACCTCCAAATTAATGCTCAACCAGAAGGATCACATTCCAAAATTGGAGAAAAAAATGATAGAAGAAATGAAATGAACAAGATTATTCATTAGAATATCCCACAATGTTCAAGTAATAAATCTCTTTTTTGCGGTTATACCTCCAAATTAATGCTCAACGAAGGATCACATTCCAAAATTGAGAAAAATGATAGAAGAAGAAATGAACGTGAACAAGATTATTCATTAAAATATCCCACAATGTAATTAATATGCTGCCAAAACTTCCTTAGATAATTTGACTACACTTGGAAAAACCAATTTCCACATATTCATACAACACAAATTCTTGAAAGCGAAAAAAGTACAATGCATAGTTCTAGGTACAGCGAGTAGACAGTAACGGGCAGAGTACAATTAAAATACATATGTTGTAGTAAGATACTTGAAAGCGAAAAAAGTACAAATATAAAACTAATGTCGTTTTTCTGGACAAGTAGCCCTATTATGCCCCGGATTTTTGCATATACCACATATTCTGTTTGTTCGTTGTATGTTCTCGTCCATTGTATTTGTATATATCGGGTCCCCCGGTTGCCTTCTAACATTTGGTGGTATAAGATCTAGTGTGTGTCGACCCGCTAAGTACATCAACCAGGCATGACGATCGGGGATAACATGAAATTGTGCTTCGTATGTTTGGCGGTACATCTGTATAGTGTAGTAAAAGAGAATCTGTGATTCATCGCATTGTCCCATCACAGCAATAACATGAGGACATGGAATATCCAGTAGTTGTGTATCACATGTCTGATTCTGCTTGAGATTGAACGTTGACCTTGAATGACGTAGATGACATTGTGAAAATCTGGTATTCGGTAACATTTATACGTGTGGGATCTGAGCATCTTCTTGCTTCTCGCTCATTTCTTTGAAGCCTTCACACGTGGAGCAAAAGTGAATCATTGCGGGATCGGTCGGGCGATGAGTCTTTTGTTGGCGCCGGTGTAGAAAATGGGATCAAAGCTGGATTGGTAACCACGTGCCCTCTTTAACACTGCTTGTTAGCGCGTTGGTTGTCATAATGCAAACGGAACCCTTCATGGCAATGTCCACTTTGCCACATCTCCAGCTAGTAGCCACTCTGCACGGTTTAATGTTCTTGATATCCATCATATAACGTGTAAATGTGGATATCGGTTGTATTCTATATTTTTTGACACATGAACTCGTATCGAAATGCCCATAGTTACGCATGCCTTCTTAAAATTTTCCCATGGCGCAAAGCGATGTCGATGTTTTGCCCATTGAAGAATCACGGCATGCGCGCAATCGGAATGTCGAGGAGATAATGCATAGATCGGTGTACATATAATTGGAACCAAGTCTTGTAAGTCCTAATAAACCGGTTCAAGAATCATTGCATTACGCTTCAGCGATCAAATGCTAAAGAAAATAAACCATTATTAAGATACCAGATTAGCAATGTAACCTGCAGAGAAAAGTACCATCGAGACCTCGGTCTGAGCGCCAACCGGTATGGATGGACGGCGAGAAAATGCGTTCAAATTGACCACACAATGCTTGGTGAATTCAATACAACGTCTTGCGATCGAACATAAGACAACCATAAACTGATCTAGCAAACGATACGACTCTTCCCAACTACCAAATATACTTTGTATGGCCTTCCTGCGTGCATCCCATGCTTTCATATATGAAACTCTAATCTCAAACTTTGATTCCATTCGACCAATGATTTCCCGAGGTTTCAACATCAATAACAGGCGGATGTAGTAACTAATAAATTGGGAGGTGCATTGCCGTATGAATGTGAACATGTGTGTGGCCGACAAGGTTGAAATTACCCAAGCACCACCAAGCTCTTGCTTGCAGAGCATCACGACGCCACAAACATGGTCATGATGCTATGAATGCAACGTCGTGAACCTCGACTTATTAGAATCACATGTCACATATTCCACGTTATTTATGATTGACCATCCCTCCAGTAAATTTGAGGTGTCATGGAAACACATTCCCTCAAGTATGTGGAATAAAGTTATCTTCAAAATAGAATTTGATTGGAGACCATCAAAGTTTAGTTCTTCATCCCATTGTTGAGTTGATTGACAAGCTTGGACGTATTCATTGTTAGTAAACATGTGTTCCTCACAGGGCGCTGTTTTGTTAGAATATTCTCTTAATATCTGACTGGTTGCAGCATTTGGATAATTTTCTTCACCTATCTCACCCTCACTATCATCTGTGTCTGAACTCGTTACGCTGGGCATTGTTTCGTATCCCTCATCCCTTTACGGAGCCACCTCATCGAATGGTACTCATCCATGTTTCTTGAAGTTGAAGCAATATGAGTAGCCGGATAGGAGGTCTTTGGAATGTCTACATCTTCACTTCGCATTATAAATATAGTGTTCTAGGTTAATGTGAATGTTTGAAGATAAAGCGGTTCAAACAAATTACCATGATGTGGTCTCGTGGTAAGTGGTGTTGAAGTTTCAATTGCACGGAATTCATCTGACATAATCATGCTTGGTATCGATAATTTGATTTCACTTTCAACATATCGACAACGAGTGCGATTCTTTGCATTGATGATGACTCGAGACTTCGTCATCAGTGTTGTAGCAATGAAAGCGCTACCGAGAAACGCATAGATTGATCTGAACGGTCGAATCAATGTTCAATGACCGCATGATTCGATCTTGAACACATTAAAATTAGCGAGAAATTAATATGGGGCGATTTTCCCCTCCGGTATCGTAGGGAAAAATCATCAGGCTAAGTTCGCCACCATAATACTGACACATGTGCTTGAACTCATTTTTGAATCAAATATTTGTACCTGAAGTGGAAATGCTAAATAGCAGACTTGTTCTAGTTAGCTAAATTAATGGTTATCTTGTAAAATACAAATGACATATTAAGATAATTCTACCTAAATGCTTAATTGTACCAACTCCATGTTCTCTATTATGGTGAATTACATGAAGAAACTATAAATGAAAAAGGAGAATGGATATATCTCTTCATCACACTATTTTGATACACAATTTAGTTGAATGGATCAAAAAATTGCACAAAAAATAAAATTTACATACATAACACAATTCTTATGCATCTAAATATCTAACACTTACAATTTGATATTTAAAATAAATCACTTTGTCTATGAATAAAAATTTATGTATTATTTATATAAATATGAAAGTTTAGGTGCTACATATGTTATATATAAGAATTGTGTATGTATGAACGTTTATATAAGAATTGTGTCTTTGTGTTATTTTACTTTTCTATGTAAATGGTGCTTTCATAAAACTACTTCAAAAAAATGAAATAGTTTAAAACCTTCATCTTTCTAAATAATACATAGAATAATACATTTATGCAATAGTTTAAAACCTTCATCTTTCTAAATAGACATAGAATGAAACACTTTATTCATATCTAGAAAATAAATAACAAAAGACAAATGAAAAAAACGTGGAGCAAGAACAATGGAAAGGAACAATTTGCTAGCATCAATGAAGGAAGATATATAGGAAATAAACTCACAAACTGTAATAAAAAAGGGGGACAAAAGTACAAAGATAGATTAAAGGGATTGTTTTAGTTCCCTCTCTAAAGAAAAATATGCAATCACATACAATCAGTAAAAATAAATCGAAAAGGAAAAGTAACATAAACAAATTGGACAATAAAATTAAATGATAGCCATAACCTAAACAACAAAAAATAAAAAATAACAACTGAAACAAGAACAAACACCCATTACCCTAAGCGAGATACACAAAATTAGTTAGATCCACAATATATATACCTAAATATACTAAAATACATATCACAAATGTATATTATATCACTTTTATTTTGAAAAAACAAAAAACAAAAAAAAAAACCTTTTCGCCAAACCGGATCCCGGGGCGAGATCTGGCGGCGGCGATCGGCGGCGGCGTAATGGCGGCAAGCTTCGTGAGCGTCGATCGGTTCGGGCCGAAGAGTGACTACAATCGAGATCGGGATCGATCTCTGGATCGGGTTTTAAAAAAATCGATTCGTCGTCGGCGTTTAAGCAGGCGGCTGGCGGCCCGATTACACGGTCGGCGCCGTTTAAACGGCGTCTCTTTAAATTTTTGTAAAAATCTGCTTATTTCGCTAATTAACGTTTTAATGATGCTTAGTTTAAAAATTTTGCCAATGATCAATTGGCTCAATAATGGCTACAACTTCATCTTTAGTCCAAAAATGAAGGGGGTTTTCGAAAAATACTTTTGAGAAGAGGTTTTCGGAAAAATGACGAAGCTGTTGTATTTGTTCAAAGTCAATTGAAAAATAAATGTGACAACTTTTTGAGAGATTTTGTTGAATAAGTATATCCAAATCACCATGTTGGCTATGAAGAATTGGATGTTTGTATGAAGTGTGGTAGACTAGGTGAAGAATGAATGAACAAGAAAGTTTATATTGGCAAGGTGTAATGAGGTCAAAGTGATCAGTATACTGAGTAATGAAAAACATAGATTTAAAGAAATTATTTCCTAAAATAAAATCAGGTCCATTATCATCCAGGCACCATAAGCAAGGGATTTTAATTATTGCTTCAAGAATAAGTATATATTAATTGGACCAATACTGAGTAATGGTACGAAGACCATCAAAGGTATCGAGGATTAATGCTTCTTGTTGAGGAAGAATATGAGGAGGGAAAATATTTCTTTTGGAAACTGTAAGATCACTTTCTGTGTCATACAATGCGTGAACACAAATAGGGTCATAAGTTGGAACATAGAGTTTTATTTGTATGTAGCTATGAAAGTTAACGAAGTTGTCGATTAATAATATGTGAGTCGATTCGAACTATAGATTTTGTAAATGTAATAGTATATTTTCGTAAGAAACACATTCATACTAAAATACGTCCTTTTTCGATGTTGTCTGTAAGGAAAGTATGTTGAAAGTCTATTCATTGCTCTTGTATATCCCAAAATCCACATAAAATATTGGTTTCATTATAGCAATAATGTTTATTGCCATGATAGTCTTTATAGATATATTGTTCTGTCCTTTTGATTTGTAGATTTGTGGTATTAAAGATATATATATATGAGAACTATATGATCCAATATCTAACAAAATCAAGATCTTATTACATAGTTGAATATAATATCCATTTATAATTAATTGATTATTAGAGTGTTATATTTTTCTTGAATCAATTTATTTTCTTGGTTGAATGATGAAATCATTATTATTTTTATTATATAATAATTGTCATCTAGCTAATTTAAAACTATTACCTAGGTTACTGCCTTCTCCAAAATCAAAAGCTGGAGTATCAGGAGGAGGTGTTAGTGTTGTATAATCTACTTCTTCTGGTTGGATAGTTTGTCCAATCTGACAGAAGATAGAGTCAATATGAATAGGTTCATCATGTGTTCAAAATACAACAGTATTATGATGATTACTATAGGCATACGCTGCTTGATATGTAATATTGTAAACAACGCTTCATGAGCATAACTGAATACAATCTAACTTATGTTTAAGAGTAAGTGTTCAGTCTATATGTCTATCATTAATATTTATTACATAATTAGGATGTAAATTAAACATCAAAGTTTGATAACAAAGATTTTCTTGAATTACTCCAAGTAACGCATCTTATTTAGATTGAATAATTCTCTCATCATAAATCCAATGAGTAATTGGACTGTCAATACCTTTTTGAAAATAAGCTTCAATTAATATTTGAATTCCACCAAAGAATACATGTCTGTAACAGAATTTTTGTACTACCTTATGCTTCAGTAATTTCAATTGGGTATTCACCTTGTCTAATACTATAATGAATAAGTTTTTTTTTTTCCAATTTAGTATAGGCATGTCAAAATAGTCTTTAGTTCCTAAAATAGTTTTCTTTTTCTTATCTTTTTATATTCATCTTTTGAAAGAGTTAATTGTTTGTTAAATTCAAATTGATTTTTTTGTAATTTCATCCGTATTATTTATTTTTTCAAGTTTAGACATTAATCAGAATATAGGTATTCATGTATATCATTATCTGAATAATAATATTGATCTATGAGATCATTTTTTTTATCAGATAATTCATAAATTTATTCTTTAGAATCTATTTCAAAGATATCAAAGATAGGTTTTAATTGTTCTTCTATAATTTGAATGAATTTTACTTCTGGGACTTTTATCCTTTTCGAACATTCATTAGCATAATGTCCCTTTTCTTGACATAGCCAACATTTACAAATTTTTGGTTTAGAATTAAATTTTTTCTTTCGTAAGTTTCATTTCGTCATATTTATTTTCTTAAAGAATTTTTTTTCTTTTGGTTACATTTTGTACCAATACATTTTTGTGTTATGTTTTTGGAACATCTCCATTGATGGGCTACTAAATCAAACTTGTTACAACATAATAATTTGTTGTATGATTTATTTTATTATGTAAATCTATTTAATAGTAAGCTTCTACTAATTTTCCCTTAGAAATTAATATTATGCTTCTTAAGGTTATATTCGTAGGATATAATTGTTGAAATGCTTGACTCCATAATCAAATACGTGCCAGTATTTAAACCAGGGAAGTGAGATAATCAAATGACCTCATTGAGGCTATTTAAATCCTAGTATTCCCTGGATGTCCAAACTATATACTTGCTATCTTAAATACATATGAATATATCTACAACTATAAGAATAACAATCATGTAAAAGATTATATTTTTGATTGAATTATTTATACATATAAAGTAAAGTTTTATCTAAATTCTAATACAAATATACATAGGAATGAAATTAAATAAGTATGTGTCTTTTTTAACTAGGAAAATGAGATAATCAAATGACCTTCTTGGGGCTACTTAAATCTGTGTATTTTTGGGATGTCCAGACTATATACTTATTATCATTCAAATATATGTAAATCTATACATGAATATAGGAAAGAAAGCCTTACCTTCACATGCAATACATCTTGGTATACTTAAATGATTATAGATGTATATCTTTTTAATAGAAAAGAAGATTCTCATTCTTTAATCAAATACACACACATGTATAAGAGATGTAAGCAAGTATGTGCCATTATTTAAACCAGAAAAGTGAGATAATCAAATGACCTCCTTGGGGCTACTTAAAGCCTCGTATTCTTGGGATGTCCAGACTATATACTTGTTATCTTAAATACATATGAATGTATACATAATTACAAGAATGAAAATTATGCAAAAGATTGTATTTTATTTGGTTGAATTATTTAAACATATAAAGTAAAGCTTATCCAAATTCTAATGTAAAAATACATAGGAGTGAAATTAAATAAGTACGTGCCTTTGTTAACTAGGGAAGTGGGATAATCAAATAACCTCCTTGGGGCTATTTAAAGCCTCGTATTCCTGGGATGTCTAGACTATATACTTATTACCATTCAAACATATGTAAATACATACATGAATATAGGAAAGAAAACACTACCTTAACATGCTTAAGCTATAAACATATGCAAGCCCTATATATATTCATAACTAGTTAACATATCCTAAGAATATCCTCTTTTATGTTCATTATCCACAAAATCAAAATTAATAAGAAACTTTGATATGTTATTATTAACTTATAGCTTTTGAAAAATAATTTTAAATTTATTAATGATAAAAGTCACACTTATAATAAGATTAAGCAAACACATGCAATTCTGTATAAGTAAGTTTCATTTGATTTTGAAAATATGAATGCATGATATCACATATCATACAATATTTAAAGTGATTGAAAAGAAATAGCTAAACATTTCCACATAATTCATTCAACTACACTAATTCCTAAGGACAATCACATTAAATAAAATTATTTAAAGAAAACTAAAGCTTCTTATTAATTTTGATTTTTTGGATTTGAATTGAACTTAAAGAGGAGGAATCATTTGTTATTTTTTATCTAATTCTCGTGTTTGTGCTTTTAATTTGTTTAAGGAAAGATAGTTAAGTAGTTTTTATAGTTTTATTAGGCTGATCATTAAACAATTCATTTAATTATCCTTTCCTATGCTTCTTTAATTTAATTAATCATTTAATCATGAGCCACAAATGATATACATATGAGAAAAATAAAATTACAATGTTCCTAAAGGACATAATGCAATTGGCTCATGATTACAGATTAATTAAATTAAAGAATCTAATTAAGTACTTTTATGATTTTCTCACACTCATGCTAATCATAATTTCCTTAAGGGTCTTTATGTTATTGAACACATAAAGAGGAATCCTTAATTTAAATGTTGATTATCTAATATGATTATCAATTTAATTTGATTTAGTTTCATTATCAATTGATTAATTAATCTTTTAATTAAGTCATAAGTTAATTAAACCCTCCATGGAGAGATAATTTGGTAAAGGGCTAAAGGAGTATCAATCAATCTCACTATTAACATCCACTAATTATCATTAATCATTGAACCTTTAATAATTTTAGTTAATTTGATTAAGAAGGGTGATTAAGCTTAAGATTTTAATTTCCTAATTACTAGCCAATAAATCCCAAGAAACATATGAGAGGTAGAGGACATCCCAAGGAATCAACATGTCAAGTTTGAGATTAGTTTCCCAAGTAATTAGGGCTTAATTAAGCTAATTAAAAATATTCAAACTTTAATTAAGCCTTAATCACCATTTAAAATTAAATGGAACTATTTTTATTAAAATCACCTATGTTTAACCTTTCCAAAATGTATTTATTTATATTTTTTAGATTTTTATATAATTAGTTATAATTTTATAAAGTTTCAGAGCAATTAATCATATTTTAAACCCTAATTAATCCCTAATCCCATCAGCGCCATGTGAGATGTTGACATGGTAGTGCTTTCCACATGGCATCGTGGGATTGACCACTTACATCATCCGATGTGGTGGGGCGCACTTTGGTCTCACAGATCCAAGATCGGATGGTGGGGATTAATCCCGTGGTTCCTAAGAATTAAATCGGATCATTTTTAGTAAGCTAATCTAGCCAAATCATAATTTGTGAAGAGTTAGCGAAGTAGTGTACCAAAAAGAAGACAAATCATTGTGAGGCTATTCATAGAGAAAAAAATGGTAGTCTCAACCATATAAGAAACAAAAGAGTGCAATGTTTAAGTCGATTATAATTGGGGGTCTTTTCAATGTCACTATAATTTCATCCAAGATGAACATCTTTACTAGATATAATGATTTCAATGGTGCCTACATTGACTTTTCCATTGGTCAGCTACCAAAGAACACCTCATTTTCCACACATGAGTTTCGACCAACCATTTCTTGACCACACAAAAGAAATTAAACTAAGTCTCTTTTACTATATTTTCTAATTATGAGAGTAAAAAAAAAGAAAATTTTTATAGTGAAAAACTTCCAAAAAATATTCTATCAATTGATTCAACAAGCCACTACTATAAAGAAGTTAAAGTAGAGTATTGACTAAGGTTTTGCGGGAGGGAAGAACCGAGAAGGAGGCTATAGAGAAGTTGACCAAGAATTCAAGACCAAGAATTGGCATATTATTTAGATAAAATTTTGATTGACTTCAATTTTGATTATTTATTTATTTATTTATTTATTTTTGCTATGCTTTAATCTAGATCCTCCTTATGAAAAAATTGATCATTATCAAAATGATTTGTCCTTGCCCCTTTCTAGAGAAAATGGGTTTAATAGATTCATGCCACCAAGCTATAAATCACCAAGGATTTGAAATCAATTGTATTTTTGAAAGAATTGCATAAGGAAAAACTTTTAGTACTAGAGATATCTCCTTGACAAATCTGCTACATCCTTTACGAGACTTTACCAAAAATAAATTTTATTGAGAATCTTGTAAGTTAAAGTTCTTTTTTTAAATAACTTTAACATTCTTCTTAATGTACTTTCTTTAAATTATTACAAATTTATTTTTCTTAACACATCTGAGATTAGTTGAAGTTCTCAACTTCTTGAATAACTCGCTATGCTACATCAAAATATGTGATATGGATTTTAATTTTTTATCTTTAATTTAAATATTTATTTCTTGTCATTTGATTAAAATTAAATAGCCAAAATTTGATCATTTTTAACAAAGAATTGATCTAGTTCACTAGTTTAACTATTGATTCTAAGGAGTTATATGCAAAAGTAATTTTGCTCCTAAACTGAACTATTAGGAGGATTAGTTCATGATTGAATTGATTGTATTAACACATCCAATCCAATTTTTAAATCATAATTTAAAAAAAATTTTGAATTTTTTATTCAAACCTTTTTTTTTATGATCGGCTTTAATAAGTAGTCGAGGAATATGTAAGAAGAATCTTTGTCCAAAATGAATTTTTAGGCATATTTTCCTAAAAAATTAGTGTAGATATTTCTCAATATTATGTGGCATGTAGAATCAAAACTGCTATTATTGTCTAAGATTTTTTTGGAAAAAAATGATTAACAGAAGTAAAATAAATAAGTAAAAGTAATGAAATATTTGTAATTTGTTTTATAAATTTTTTAACATATACTAACTCTCATATGAATTTACTCCACTTAAAATGTAAGTTTAAAATACAAATGTGGAATTAAAAAAACTCATAATATTATTGCACTTATAACACTAAATTTAATAGTTTTATAATTCATAATAATTCCTGTTATTATTGAACAAGAAGTTAAAAATATAATAATAACATTAAATAAATTATTTTAAACATTTAAATGTTAAAAATATATTACAACAACAACAACAACAACAACAACAACATGCCTTCATCTCACTATGTGAGCTCAATTAATGAGTCCTTCTTCTCCATTGTGTCCTATTAATTGTCAATTTTCATTTAATTTTAATAAATTAAGATCATTTTTTATACATCATAACCAAGTCTTTTTAGGTCTACCTCTATCTTTATTAACATAAAGAAAATAAAATATATCTACTCTCTTAACTAGGTCATTGGACGGTCGACGCTTTATGTGACCAAATCATCTAAGGCAACTCTCTCTAATCTTATCTACCACTAGGGATACTCTAACCTTTTTCATTTGGGATTTTATCTCTAAGATTAAAGCCACTCATCAATCGGAGCATCCTCATCTCTACAATACTTAATTTATGCTCCTCTTTTATTGGCCAACATTTTGTGCAATAAATCATTGCAGGTCTTACCAGAATTTCATAAAATTTTCTCTAAAGTCTAACTGGTACTTTTCTATCACACAATTGGCCATATGCATTCCTCCACTTCAACCATCTAACATGAGTTCTACTAATAACATCCTCGTCAATTTCACCATTATTTTGAGCAACAGACCCAAGATATCTAAAATGTTCTCTCTTTTTAATGACTTGATCACCCAATGTCACAACTCCACCAATAGATTTTTTACAACTAAAATTACACTCTATGTATTCAATTTTAGATATGCTCAAATGAAAACCTTTAAACTCTAAGGTTGATCTCCATAAGTTAAGTTTCTCTTGAACTCCCTCGCTAGTTTTATCAATTCATATTTCTCATTTTGTACAGAAAAAAAAAAACATTTCCAACCTATTTTCTTGTGGAATACTCCATCCATAATATTAACGAGGCTTCTCATTTATTTTTTAATTAATAGGACATTGAAAATATGAGAAATTTTGTTCTTTTAGTCTTCAAGTGATTTATTATAACGAAAATTAACATATTTTTTTTTTTTCATTTGATCGGGTAGAATTGCAAATCAGGATGGATTCCAAAGTGCTAATACCTAGCCATTTAAAAATTTTATTTTCACACATAAAGTGAAAACAAAATGAAACATAAGGGTTGACTATGAATGAAAACAAGCATACCAAGATTTCTTTAACTTAATATTGTTGTTGAATTCGATATATTTGTGAATTATACTAAAACTTTACTTGTAAATAATCAAAGAAATGAATTAAGAGAGAGAGAGAGAGAGAAAGAGAGAGAGAGAGAGAGAGAGAGAGAGATGTTAGAGAGAAAAGCTATGAGATTTTACTAAGTAAGCTCTTTAGTACATTTATGATCTAATAAGGTCCAAAAGAATTTCTTAAATATCTCACAACCCTCTATTTTTAAGTTTTGATTAGGGCTTGAGCGTAAAACAATTAGTACATATTCAATTATATTAAATGAATAAAATTACATTGAATGCTTGAAGAGGCATGTAGCTAAAATAACTATACTTGATATTATAGAGTGAAGTCAGCTTAGCCATCTAATACTTTAAATGAGTTTGCTAAGAATTAGATGGGTTTTCTGTAAATTGATTGAGCAGACTCTAAGTTAAGAAAATAACCCACAAGGAGAGACCTTGAGTTTGCTGACTAACCCTTGAGGCAAGACCTTTAATTAGGTGAGTGACTATCAAGGAGAATACTCCTCAAGTTGGCTATGACGTTTTTGGTGAATAATCCTTTAGTTCTCGGTGATACCAAGGAGATAACATTAAGAGGACAACTTGAGTGCTAAAGAAAAGCCACCTGTAGAATCTAGCTTGTTAATTATTATTGAGTGTTCTTCTTCTAACAGTTTAAAAAATTTATCTCAATTTTGTGAAAAATCCTTTACTATTTTTGTGTAAACTTATTTACTTTTTCTAAAATCCAAGGAGATAACATTAAGAGGCCCTTAAAAAAGAGTTGTAGCCACTATTGAAAAGATCCGGGGACTCCTTCTAATTTTGTTAATTGTATTCTAGATTATCTAAAAATTATTTTTGACAAAAGTCTCAAATTCGATAATATAAAAATGTTCCTAGGATATCCATAGCACAGCTTCTAATTTATCAAAGAAATTTTTAGACATATAACTTTAGGAAAATTTTGATGATTTGAATATTACAGTTGTCCATTGATGTCGGCTTTAAATTCTGAAGAAGTAGCAAAGAAGTAGAAAAGAAAATAAGATGCTTTTGTCAAAATATATTTCAAAATAAATGTGATCAGATGGGAAATTGTTGATCAGATGCTTCGATCAACATTTCAATAGGATAACTCATAAATTTTTAAAATATATTTCAAAATAAATGTGATATGACTATTTAATTAAAAATTCATATTATATTTATTTAATAATATTAAATTATAATTTAATTAAATTTAAATTAAAATATTATAACCTCAATTTTTAATAAAAATTTATATTAGAGGAGCTATTTTTAGGATTGTTTTTTGTTGCGTGCTAGAAATCGTGAGTAGAGTTTACGCCTTTGTCAGATAATCGAGCTACACACGATATTTAAAGAGAGGAGGAATTTTTTTACGTGGAAAACCCCGAAAAGAAAAACCATACTTACCAGAAAAAATGTTCCAACATATATGCAGAAAATTCTTCAATGGGATTACAAGATGGTGTATGAGGTAACAATAACTATAACAACGATGATAACAAATAATGATGGAGATTAGATCTGATCTGTAATCAGCTAATGTGCCTCTTTTCTTCGGCTTTCTTTCTCTTCTTTACTGTTAGCCTTCTTCACTTTTCTTCTCCCTTCAGAGGATAGTTCTATTTATAGATGGGAGGAGGCGCTTCAGTAATTTATGCAAAGTCAGTACTCCTCTGATGGACAAATGGTTCCTTCGATCATTTGATGTATTTTGAGCATTTGATGCCCAAGTGAATTATGAGATCTTAGGCGTTAGATCCCGCCGTCGAGACGCTTCGATTTGACTATAAACACTCTATATTTAAGAGCTATTTTGGGATGTAATTGATATCCCAAAGATTTAATATTTAATCTCGATCAATCAAATCGCCGCTGATATTAAGATTCTGATACTTATTTTATTGAGCACCATATCATTTTTGCTTGTATATGTCACATGTTCTCTTAATATAATTAAATGATTTAATAAATACAACTAAATTATTAGATAATAAAAATAATGTTGTTAATTTAATTATATTATCTAATAATTTAATAATATTGAGAAATAAGCTATGACTCTTAAATAAAACTACGTTTTATAAAACAACTTCATTACAGTAAAATTTATATTTCTAAATAAATATAAAATTTATCAGCATATTCTCACATATTTTTTTCCTTTACTAATTATCTGCACGAGATGGCAATTGGCGTCCGATGAATCTTGAAAGGCCTTTTCTCTTTTTACTTCGGATAGTGCTGGAGTATTCTCGATTTAATTTATCTGTTTTGATGGCTGTGGGTTTTTCTGGAAAGGTTGATGATGCCTTCGTTCTTATTATTTTGTGCAATCTTCATATCTGCTTGGGAGGTCCTTCTTTACAACCTGGCAGAGGTGTTTTATCCTCATCCATGGAGGGTAGGGATGGGAACTGCAGGTATCTGTGCTGCTTTTCTATTCTCTTCATCTCGGTGGGTGTTTTGTGCGATGATGACGATTTGTGCACCTTGTAAGTTTACAATATGATCTGCAAGCTTCCCGCAACTAGGTGTTTTATCCTATCATCCATTGGATAGTGTAGGAACCGCAGGTGTTTTCTTCCTCGATCAAATGCTCCTTGGTATGCAGTATATCCAGCATATTAGTCTGAGTCCAGATTATGAATCAAAGTTTATGTATTTTGATTGTTTTTAGTTCTTGCTTTTGTTAGTTATCTCTTTTTGATCCATCTGAATTTACTGTGTCTTTTGGTTAGTTGTCTGGCAAGCTAATCCCAGCTTCTTAGATGTGTCTTTTTCAGTAGAGTTTTCTTTTGTCTCACATTGTAACTACTTTTTTACATTTTGGAATGAATTGGGTGCAAGCCCTCAAAATTTTCCAAAAAAAAAAAAAAGATTCCCACCAATAGACGGAAGTATGTCCACGGGCTTTCTGCGGTCCCCGTTATCGTTTGACTCCATTACACACGAACGATTGGCGTCCGATTAAATTCATGCATTTCTCGAGATGGCAATTGGCGTCCGATTAAATTTATCGTTGTGATTCCGTTGGCTCCACTACACATGAACGAATTTGACTTCTTTTTTTTTTTTTTTTCTCTAGAGTACTCTGAAAAATCCACTTTGCATTTAATTGGTTATCAAGTTGCACAAGACTTTATTCGGCATCATCAAAATTTATAGTTCACTTTTGTGTTTTTTTTTTTTTTTAGAAGTTCAGAGCAGAGCCCAATTTTCATTTCAAAAATGAGAAACAATAGTTACAATCAGTAATCCCCACGAGGATAGAAGAAAAAAGAAAAGCACTGGGAGAATTCACCCAGAGCAAAACCAGACAAAAAAAAGAAATAGGCTTAATTTTTAAATTAGACCATTTTATAAACTTAATTAGATGATTTTAAAAAAAACTTTAAAATAAGTACGCCTTTGCACCCGACACTGACCTGACATCCATTTTTTGTATATCGACTCATCGTGTCGATTTTGGCGTTTAGTAACGTTGAAAGATAAAAAATTCTACAACTTTCGAATCTCGAGAGATGATGTTTTGCAACGCTTTTGAAGTCAAAAATTGAAGATATCGACCTCGCTTTTAGTCATATCGCTTATTATTGCGGGTTGGTTGGAAAAGATAATGAAAAATTCTACAATTTCCATGTTGACAACTTTCGAAATCTCGCTGCAGCTTTATACAAATGTGTGATTTCTGCGCAAAATTAAATATATTTCAAAGTTAAAAAATATCTAATTAAACATTCCCATTCTGTCCAATCAATCTAATTACAACAATGGATTTAATTAACCCAACTTGAACTAGTTGACCTAATTGGTTCAAATGAACAAAAGTCTAGTCTAATCCAAATTGATTACAACCAAAAATATCAATCAATTATAAATTTATCATTGAACATCTCTCAACATTCAATTGACCCTAATTGGACTTAATCGATTAACTCACTTGAGCCAGTTTGGCTTAAAAGATCAAATTGAGCCAAACCTTAATTCAATTCATATTGGATCAAATTAGTCCATTAAATCACTTTTAAAATGATTGTTAATCATAACCAGTCACTTGATTGTAATCAATTGAACTCAATTGAGCCAATTTGACCATTTGACCCATGTTGACTCAAGTTGACCTAAAGGGCCAAATTGGTCCAAAACCTATTCTAAGTCAAATTGAGTTGAATCAATACATCTAATCAATCATAAATTGACTATTGAACACTCTTCAATTACTAATTAAAGCCAATTTGGTCAAACCATCCCAATTGACCCATTAACTAACTTTAAAAGTCCAAATTGAATCAAGACCTATTCTAGACCAAATCAATTCCAATCAAAATCTTAATTAGTTTTAAATGATCAATCAAACACAACTCAACCTCTCATCCAACCCATTTATCCAATTTGACCAAATTAATCAACTTAATTTAACCCAAATGAACTCATATGAGGCAAACTTAAATCCACTTCAAATTAAATCAAATTGATTGCTCCAATACAATCTAAATGATCATTTAAACATAACCCAATAGCCTTCTTGACCAAATTTGATCAATTGATCAACCTTCGCTTAAACTCAAATTAACCTATATGGGTCAAAATCAATCAATCAAACTCGGCCTCACTCATCCTTGCCCATTGATCCGCCAAAGTGAACCCAACTCATAGTGAACCCGCTTCAAACTAAGTAAACCAAGTGTTCTAAATAGGACAAAGTTCGCATATGGAAGGCCTACTTCACCCCATAGCACTTGGAAGCCACATTTGGCTATCTGGACATAAGCTATCAACCCAACCTAACACAAGGCTATTGGACCATTGACCAGGGAGGACCTCTTCTCCATTGGTCCATCTCAAAAGAGGACACCCATGTAGCCACACCCCAAACGCCAAGCACTACATTATCGCCCTCTACATATCCTGGCCACCTACACCACCGATGATTGTTAAAAGTGAACCAATCCCATGGCTTAGTTCACTTAGGGAGGTGATTACTCCTTTCCCTCATTCAAACTCAACAGCATATTCCCTGAGCCTCACCATCAATCCTCAAGCTTCCCTTGAGTGATTGAGCCTCCATTGCTTGAGACCAATCACACATCAAACTTGAGCACCCTCTCAATCTAACCTTACCAAAACTCCATCAAACCTAAAATAACTCTTTTCATGCCCTCCACATACTCCAGCGAGATAAAATGAATCAAGAAACACTCTATTTGAGCACTGTAAAGCACTCTGAACTCGAGCTGGCAGTTTTCGCTTGAGGACAATTGTCACCTCTTTAAGGCGAAGCAACCTCAATTGGCCGACCGTAAGTCTTGAGCTCCAGTGAGGTAATTTCTGGCCAATCGTAGAAAACCAAAGGGATTCTTATCTTTTTGTGAAATGAATATGCATTTGGTGTCGATCAAACCTAGATCCCCTTTAATTATCCTTAATCATTTTGCATTCAAATCCACCATTGAATGAACTCGATGAGCTCAAATCGCTATGAGATAGTCGCCTTATCGCAGGTAGATGAAAGATCATCGATCGCCTATTCCACCTGATTAGAATAGATGGTCGTGATTAATCATGTTAGATTTATTTGATTTAATTCTTTTAAGGTATGAGATTAATCTCCACCATCTGATCCATGATCAAATGTTCGAGATGAAAGAACTTTTGCCACCGCTGAGTTAGTAGCCACATCGGATAATTTAAATAGCTAATCTCATGGTATCACGTGAAAAGTATTACCGCATCAGCAATTATGCACCACTGACTATGTAAACTTGTTAATTAAGAATTAAAATGTGATTTAATTAGTGAGAACTTCAAAATAGCATAACTAATTGTAGAAAATTCAAAAAATATATAAATAAACCAATTTTGGAATGGATAGAGGAGAATTAGGGAAAAATAAAATCCCCAATTTTACCTAGTGAAAGGATTAGGGTTTGAAGTTCTACTTAATTAATTGGCTAATTAGCTTAGAATTTTGTGTGATTGTTCGTTGGGATGACCTCTACCTCCCATAATTTTCTCAAGTCAATTTGCCAAGTGATTTAAGGGATCTTAATTTTTAAACTCTAATTAATCATTTTATGCATTTAATAATTATTTAAATTTAGAAAAATTAGAAAAATAATTATCAAAACTTAATTAAGCATTAAAAAAGTAAATGTGTCCATAAAATTAATAAGAGCTTCTAGTTCTAATTATTTTCTAAAATCATCCTAACGAGCCATAAATTAATTAATTTAATCATTAATTAACTAGGACTTAAAAAATCTTAATAATTAGGCTAGATCATTAAAAAAAATTTATCAAGCCCACCTTGTGCGTAGAAAACAAAGGGGTTCCTAATGAACTCAAAATCCCCTAATGGTTAAGGTATTTTGAGAGAAATTAATAATTTTGAGTTTTCCTATTTATTAATTAGTCCCAATTATAAGCCTAAATACATTAGAATTTTTAAGGACATTTTAATTTATGTTTTTGCATTTTTAGTGATTTTGTTATAATTTTTAGTCATATATTCAAAGATTAATTAAAATTGTAGGTCTCTTTATATTTAGTTTGATTAAGAGCCTACTTAATCTTAACTAAATCATAAATATCACTTGAGTTAATCTTAAACCACTTTTTGAATAGAGATGGGCATGAGTTGAATTTTAATTACTTTTTCTATTTAGAATTTAATAATTTAAATTCAAACATTAAACCTTAATAAACTTGATTAGACTTAAGGAGTGTTTATTTAGTATGAATGACTTTAGGACTTAATGAAGCCAAATAACTAATTTTAATTGGTTTGCTTTGAAGATTTATAAATTTTCAATCTACTTGTCTCATAAAATCATATTTTTTAAAAAAAAAATTAAAATGTTGCATTTAATTGCATAACCTGGAATTAAATAGTATGGCTATTATAACTAATAAATTTTAAATTATTTTCTTGAATAATTATGATATGGCTATTAATTAGATGTTAATCAACCAAAAATATAATAAAAATCCAAATCTAATTTCTTTAGGCATAGGACTTATAATGAAATGTATCTTGAGACTAAATTATCACTTTTATAAAAAATGATTTAAAACTTCTTCAATCTCATCTTTATATTTATATATATGCATGTCTGTATATGAATAAATAAATATATAGTGTGAACATCTCGGGAACACGAGACTTTAAATAGTCCTAAGGGGGTCTCTCATTATCCCACTTTTTTGGTTCAACAATGGCACGTACTTGTATGAATTTAATAAGCATATGTATGTTTATATATAAGATATAATAAGTCAAATTTTCTTCTATAAGATTCATACATCATGTATTGATTAATACGCAAATCCACTTATGCATCAAGAGTGTATCAATTAAAATAGGATGTATGTTTACTAAATTAAAAAGGTAATGATAATAAATATTAATAGATGATGAAGTAAAGTTAAAAGAGTCATCAATTTGATTATAAGTTGGCTTCATTAATCCTATGATGCCTTTAATATTTAAATAAAGCTTTGAAGTCAAATGTATAAGTTCTAATTAAACTTATAAACCCTTCATTAAGAGAATTAAAAGCTATAAAATTTACTTCTTAGAATCAATTTAAGGATAGGAATTAAGGAAGATTCGCTCCTCTTTTTTCTCTTTATAACTTCAAATCATGAGAATGAAATAAAAAAGCAAGATAAGAATTGAGTTTAATAATAAGTAGAAACATCAATAATATAAATTGTAACCACCCTTATTAAGAAACTTAAACATTTAATATTAGAGAACTCCTATTCTCGATCAAGGCACACCACATTAAGCCTAACACACGCATTGGGATACTAAGCCACTAATCTTAGTCTAAGGTTAGGCTAGGGATTATTGTGATGATGTGATATTTTATTTTATGATGTATTTTTTTGGATTAGATGTTATGATTTGTTATGCATAAACTAGATGTTAAAGCGATATTAAACTAATGATATTTTATGCAGGGGATTGTGCTTAAGGGACAGTTGTAATAAAAAATGTGAATGCTTTTACTTGCAGGTGGTGCCTAAGTCTCTAAGCATACATTAGGATAGCTTAGTTATCAAGACATGGTGCTAAGTCCAAATATGCAAAATATAATAATTTAGTTTGAATGTATATTAAATTAACTTCTATTTTGTAAGTGTAGCTTGATTTTTTATTTTTTATAAAAATGTAATCCTTGTAATAGGATTAGGATTAGTGTTATGGGGTTTAGGATGAGCAGTGGCTAGAAGGCATAAACTTGGGAGGACCTTATGATGTCTGAAGTGTTAATCCATGAAGTGAAGATGAATACGAAGTATTGAAGGCCCCTATAGCTACTCTTTTATTATAATTTAATTATAATTCAAGTTGTATAAGGGTAGAGCTCTGCTACCAAATTTCTTTTCTTTGTAATGGTACAAGTCACCTCTTATTCTTTTAATGATTTATTTATGTTAGATTATTATGTTTATATTGATTGTATAATAGAAATGATATATTTTTTATAAGTTTCTTAAAATGTGATTATTTGTTATTTGGTTTAGTTTTTAAGAAAATTGAAAATTTTAACATAACTTAACAACTTTAACTAAAATTTAAAATCCATAACCTCATTTGATTCTAATAAAAGAAAGACTTAGTAACTCCTTGTATGGTTGTATGTTATAATAGCATGTATGGATATTATTTTACTCTTGCAAATATGGTGTCTTAACTCTTGCATAAGATAAGCTTGACTGTAAAGAGCAATCCTTTGTAGTGGAGAATACCTCTTCCTGATTTAGCCCATAACTAAATTTTATCACTAAGGCATAAGTTCTCAAGCCTAAATTCAAAATGATGAGTCAAAATGAATTTAAAATGTGTTAATTTTATTACATTAGTGTCATGATTTGCATATGAATCATGATCTCAATGAGTGAGTTTAGGACTCTAATTTTTTTTCTAATTAATAACAACTTAGCTATCTTGCATTTATATATGATCAGCCCATATGATTTTAAATCATAAGAGGTGTGGCCACCAAAGTCAGAATTCGTAAGAGTCTGGGATCAGTTCATTCTCTTCAATAATAGCAAAACCAACTTATCCCATTTTCCATGAGTAGAATTAGGTCAAACTCTTAGCTTATGCTAGAGCACTCTAGATATAGATTGAGGTCGCTTTTATATGAGCATAAGTCCCACCTCTTTAAGCATTTCTACAATATTGTGTAATGAGATCTAAGTTATAACTTTTAATAAGATTTCAACTCAAATCAAAGAATAATTCTCTATTTCAAAATCATAAAGTCTCATATAGTGGAGCACTCACTAGGCTTCTAGCTTCCTACTTATTCTCCTTTGGAATCCATTAAGAACTTTTTCTATTCGAGCTCTTTCTAATTGCTTTTACAAAATAATCAATTCTTTGATTATCAATCTTTGAAATCTTTAGAGGCATTCTACTTTAATCGAGAGTATTTTTTAAAAATTATTTCTTATGATGTGGGAGAAAAATTTCTAGTATATATGTAGACTCATCTATCTGAGGAGTCCTTATTAGACAATTAAGTCTATTGAAGGTTGATGTTTCTGTCTTTCGAGATAATACACCATTTCTTAATATCGTACTCGATCATTTCAATAAGACCCCTAAAATCCTCTAAATAAAACACACTACAATATTATTTGCTTGACTTTAAACAAATCTTATCACTTTGTAGAGGAGACTTGACTCCCTACACATCTTGTCACTTTCTGAGAGATAAGGTCAAAGTTTTGAGACTTGATTTTATTTCCAAAGGTTATAGAGAAAGAAAGTAAGGATGATGCTTCTATTCAAGTAAAGTTTATGATGACCTTTAAAATCAAGTTTAAATAGTAAATTACCTAGAATTAATTTATATCACATATACTTTTTTTGAAAATGTATTTATATGAAAATAATTAGATATTTGTATTTCTATCAGAGTAACTCAAAGAAAAGTAATTGGGTGACTTTACTAAGCTCGGATTATCAACTTCCTGGGAGCATTTTAAGCTTCTCTTATAATAATTTTGTAGCTTTGAACCTATGTCGAGATCTCTTTAGCCTCTAACTTAGGTAAGTCTACCATTCTAATATTACTTGGGTATATTATTTTATAATAAAATGTTTCAAATGTTAATCTAGGCACACTTGAAGATGGCCAACTTGAGGACACATTGATTGGATAAAGAATTTTCTAGAGCAACAACTTTCATTTTTACTTTCTAGTTCATCAAGTATTAATATTTTATTTCTAAAATTGGTGATTGTGCATATAAATGAATAAGGAAATATTATTGATAGAATATCTTCAAGTTGTCTCTATTTCATGTCTTTGAAACTTCTTTACATGAATAAGTTTGAAGTAGACATGCTTGTGGACTAACTTGCACTTTCATAATATATGGTCTTTCCATGAAGAGGCAATCTTGCCCATCAAGAAGCAATATCAATTTTCCTTATAACTAAGATTTAGCATGAAAATCATTTTATCAAATATAAGAAATAATTTTTTTTCTACACTTCATTTACCCTCTTCTTGCTTCATGGATGATTTGATAAGTCTAAGTTATATAAATAACAATAATTATGATTTTGAAAAATTAATCAGTCATAATATTGATCAAAGTTTAACTTTAATGATCTGATTATAAATAACAATAATTATCAGGTCGCTTTTTGAAAAATTAATCAGTCATAATATTGATCAAAGTTTTAACTTTAAGGATTTGATTATAAATAACAATAATTATCTGGTCACTTTTTGAAAAATTAATCAGTCATAATATTGATCAAAGTTTAACTTTAAGGATTTGATTATAAATAACAGATTTAAATTACACGTAGATAAAATCATAAAAATCTTAAATTCTGAATTTTAATATATAATCATTTTCAAAATATTCAACAATCATTAATTAAAATATTATACATTAAATCAATAATAATATAATTATTACAACATCATAATTTGAGTAATTAGAGAAAGCTCATAATTCTTAAATTGCTTGCATACGTTATAAGTAAAGAAATTGTTGCAGTACACTGTTGTCTCCACACAAAATTACATTTTTATAGATTTTTATGAAATAATTGTCAACGGGCCATTGATTTTATGACATTATAGACTATCAATAATATATGCAGCATACATCTTGCATGTAAACTTCCATAATATCTAACATATAAACTTCATTACATATATATAACTCTAATCTTCAATATCACATCAAAATATCACTTACTTTTGTGAAATGCATTTTATGAATTAGATAAGTAAATATCTAATTTTATGAATTATACTATATAAAATATATATTGTGGTATGGGATATATTGTAGTTGAAAAAGAGGGCGTAAAAAGATTTCATTGTATATAATGGCTAAGAAAAAACGAATAGAATTAAGGTTTATTTGGTGCAGTTATTATTTATAAAAATAATTATAAAATTAATGTGAGAAAATAGAAATTTTCAAAAGTTATTTTTTGTAATTTTTATTTGGGCAAAATATGATAAGCCCAAATTTAATTCAAGCCAAATTAGATTAAGCCTAACTCATCGTAGCCTATTTTTCATTTTCAGGGACTTACTTTTTTGGTAACATGATATCCGGACTAGGCCTCACTTAACTGTCAACTTGGCTGTAAATGTTAGGACTGTTTTGAAAATGCAGACGACAATTTGAGATTTCAATTTGAAAAATCAACCCCAAAACCTAAATATTCTTTGCATTCCAATTTATTTATGAAAATGCTCTTTTTGCCACACTAGGCGTCTCCATTCTCCATAACTCTCTCTCGCTCTCTGTCCCCGCTTTTAGACCTCCTCGGCGCCTGAGGCGGGAGATCTGCCCTCTTCCTTTCTCCCCTGACCTTTGCGTCTCTTGTACGATTCATGGGAAACTTTAGGGGTTTTCATTTCTTACCAAATCTGTTTGAGATCTAGGGTTTCTGTGTGTCGGCATGTTTGGGATCTTGGGTTTTTTTTGAGTTGGATTGACTGTTCGTTCTTTGCTACAGGAACAAGAAGATGGCGGGTAAGGGTGGTAAGGGGCTTGTTGCTGCGAAGACGACAGCGGCGTCCAAGGACAAGGATAAGAAGAAACCTACTTCGCGTTCCTCTCGTGCCGGTCTCCAGGTATAGAACCTCTCTGGCTGTCTTTCTCTGTGTCTCTTTTTCTCTCGCTCTACTATTGCATCCTTTGAAAGTTTTCCCTCCCTTTAGCCCAAATAGTTTTATTATTATTTTTTTCTCTCGAAATTCTGAGTGAGAAATACATCATCACTGCTCAGGAATAAGTCTTCAATAATGTTACTAAACAGAATTCACTATAAAAAAATAAAAAATAAAATTTTGGACCCCACTTCGAATTTAGGATTGTCCATCCACTTTTCGTTCGAAATAATATTAATTTATTCATCGCATCAAATGCTTATATTAAGAGCTTCTAAATATTTTATAACACAGTATTTTTTAAAAGATCTATGCCTCAAGGCTAATAATAATTTGTTTTCTTTATTTATAGATCTGTGTCATATATTTTATCGTTTGTTGTTCATCATTTTCAAAACAAATATAATATTTCCTATAATTTTTTATTATTGACATAGAAACCTTCTTCCCCAAAAGAACTTTCGGTGTATAAATTGATAAAATTACTTCATGTCTTTGTTCTGCTTCTTCTTGTTTTTTTTTTTTTCTGGAAAACCTTTGTTGTTCTAACATGCGAGTATTTTATAGAGTGAATAATTTTCCTTAGTTAAAAATGTATTTCGCACTCATTCAACTTAACATAGTTTCAACAGTTTCCTTGTACAAACAAGGTGAAACTTTTGGTTGCATTCCTCATTCATATCACAAACCATATTGAATGTGTTAAAGACTATGGTGATTTTTTGTGTGTGAGAAATATTGGTCTTTGGTTTCACGTTAGTTGTGGGTACATGGTTTTGTGCAGGCTTGTTTATTTGATCTTAAATCTGAATTAGATAAATGAATCCACTGAAATCTTGATGTAATTTATTGTTTTGATTGTCTTGAGACAGGATAAATTAAATCCGAATTGCTGTTTCAGTTGTTTATTTTAGAAAGGGAAAGCACCCTTTACTGAGCTTAATCTAATTGTTGATACTTCTGAAATCATGCCAGAAGCAAAGCTTGTAGAACATTTAGGTTCTATTCTGAATTACAAAACAACCATACTCTTTTAATTTAAATTTTTGTCTTGTTAATTACTTATCTGCATATATATATATATATATATATATATATATATATATATATATATATATATATATATATATATATATATATATATATATATATATATATATATATATTTGTATATTATTTATGGCACAATGAGAGAAAAACTCTCATTTGAGAAGTTTTAAATCTGTAGATCACAGTGTTTCTTTCCAAAATAGTGCTTTCATTTTATTTTTATATCATTTTGATGGGATAAAAACTATCTTTTTAATTTAAAAAGGAACCAGTCATTTTTATTTGATCTATTCAATATTTAAGTTAAATTACATTTTATGCATGCTTCTCACATTTCTTATACAGTACCGAAAAAATTACATCCATTATGTGTTCAATGCCTATCGAGGAAGTCCATTTTAATTGGAGTTTTATTTTGAGAGTATAATTTTATTCTTATTAATATATATGCCAATTTCAAAATAACGATCTTTCCTAAAAAGGATTGAAATTAATTTTAAATTTAAGCTATTTATTGTAAAACAATTCTTGTAGATGACATTTAATATCTAAAATTATTGATAATAATTTTATAAATTAAGTTTTATGTAATAATTTCTACATAAATTATAATTTTGTGTAGAAATTATTACATTAAACTTAATTTATAAAATTATTGCAACTAAAACATTTTTTTCCACTTATTTTGTATGGTGGTTACAAGTAACCAAATGAATGTTAAGATTCACATAAGCGATTAAATTTGTTATTTGTTTGATTTATATAATTATTTAGTTTGATAAAATCTATGACTTGAATGAAAATTGTGAATGAATGGCTTAAATTTTACTTGACACGATTTCAAACCATTACTTAATAATATTATAGATTATTATTCAAAGTTATCAACAAACCAAAAATTGATATACGCCAATTGTATTAACATTAATTAGGTTCTCCAACCATCAAAATAATAAACCTTTGTATCAAATACTAAATTTAAAATGAAAATGAAATTTATCCAACTACTCTTTTATGTTCGAGGGTTATCTTTCATCACTTTATATGTTCAGGAAAATAATCTCAGACCTTTTTTTTTTCTTATGCTGAGTTGATTTGGCCATTGTTGTTGCTGTTTGATTATTTTCCAGTTCCCAGTTGGCCGAATTCATCGTCAGCTGAAGTCTCGATTGCAGCCAATGGCCGTGTTGGTGCAACTGCTGCTGTATACTCTGCTGCAATACTCGAATACCTGACTGCTGAGGTTTTGGAGCTGGCAGGCAACGCTAGCAAAGACTTGAAGGTGAAGCGCATCACTCCCCGCCACTTGCAACTAGCAATTGAGGCGATGAGGAACTGGACACTCTCATTAAGGGAACCATTGCTGGGGGTGGTGTTATCCCTCATATTCACAAATCCCTCATCAACAAATCTTCCAAGGAGTGAAGAAACTGAAGATATGCTATTGGAAAGAAGAGGTTCTGGTCATTTCTCATTCCAGTTCTCCTTTTGTTTATGTCTGTACTTTGATTAGGTTTAGTTGCTCGGGTTTCTTCATAGTTAAAGAGACAATTATATATCTGTATTTTGTCTTTGCTCTTCTTTTTTAGCTCTCTCAGTTTTACTTTGTTTCTCTGTTGTGGACTGATAGTTGTTTGTTTATGTAGTTGATGTGGAAAGATTGGTAACTTTTAAAATCCTTTTGTGTTTGTACTTCTTGATTACTTGTGTTTTAAGGTCAACTATTTTTTGAATTATTGAGTGGTTTTATTTGGCTCTTTGTTTGATAAAGGTGTAGTTTAATTTGTTTTCCTGTCTCAGCCTTTAATAGTGAAAATAAACCTTACAATGTGTTATACGGAAATTAGCTTGAAATTTAACAAAACTGACTAAGCACTTTCCTTGCTCTTCTGGTTCTAATTTTCTGCTATCCTTTTTTCATCTCATTGAAAGTCATCATGTTTGCATCCTGTTCAACAGATAACGCAAAAGAACTTTTAAGCTTGATTTGGCTTTGCTTTTGTTTCCAATGCCCATCTTTTGGTTTCACTCGCTTGATAGTTTTTCTGGGGTGGTGAACTGTTTATTTATTTTGGTGATAAATATTCAAATGTTTGGGAAAGGTTTTTTTTTCCCAACTTTGTACACCTAGAAAGTTTTAAAATCATGAATATAATATTTTTGGGTGAATTTTTTTGCTCAAGTATAAGTTGTTTTGGTGTAGTATTGAAGATTTAAGGGGTATGGAATTTTGATAATTTTTTTCATCTTTATATTTCTTATGCAATTTAAGCCTAGTATTAATGGTTTTTGTAGGTTTTGCATATAAAACATTGAATCTGTTTGAAAATGATCTATAATTGATAAGTTTGATTTGTTTTAAATAGATCAAACTTGCTTGATTAATGTTTTACTGGAATAAATAGCATTGCAAGTTGATTACATAAGCCAAAGAAAAAAAACTTGCTCATGATCTCAACTCTCAAATGTCATATTTTGTCTCTTAATTATCATTATTAAAACAAACATAAACCTTAGTTGGTCAGTCTCATATGCATAGAAATTTTGAGGTTAGTAATTTTGATTACATTAGTCATCGTCTTTTAATTTTTATAATATAGATTCTACATATATACCACATAATCTATTCCTAAAATGACACCATTGAGTCTACTATATTTGAATGTAAAAAATACAACAATAATCTTTGTGCAAAGGCTATCAAACTTGTAAAAATCTCTTGAGAGTATAATCATAAGACTAGAAAAAGTCCCTAAGATGTCTTGAACTCTTTATTTATAGAATTAGAGGGCATATATATAGGTGTGTCAAAAAATTGACGATATGATTACTTGACTCAAAAAATTTGAGTCGAGTTCGATTAATTTTGAAGTCGGAGTCGAAATTAACCCATTTAATATTTTGGGGTTGGTTGACCCATCAACTTAAAATTGTCCTAATTTGGATCCCCAACTCAAATTTTACTGACACACACAAACCCAAAACTAACTTGACTTTTACCCACAAACTTTGACCTAAAATTAATGTATATAGATCATTTGGGTTTGGTTGAGATTTTGAACCTTTAATAAACATGTTGGGTTCAGGTCAGATCAGAACTCCACCAGCTGACCTGAATTAGCACCATACATATATGACTATAGTAAACTCAAGAAATAAATAAAAATGAGTACATACTCTAGGGACAAATAAGATATTGAAATATTTATTGTATCAAGGTTGTGGTTGAGGTGTGGTCTCTAAGTGATGTGTCTTCTTGTGTGGGCTTGCCGACATTGTCTTGAGGTAGGGCAAGTTCACTATTTTAAGTGCCTGTCGAGTTGCAAGTGCTTGACAAGTTGTCCTATAGAAGTCACCCTTCTATTGTGTTAGGGAGTTCGAAAAGGTCTATTGAAGGATTAACAGAGTATCGAGTTACTAGAAATTAGAAGGATAATGAGTTCCTATTTATCGAGTTGGTGAGTGACTATTAGACAACCCATGCTTGCCCTGACGGATAGGTGAGTGATTAACTTTCGAGAGTCTCCTATATAGTGCAAAATATCCTCCTCTGGGTGAGTTCATCTTATCTGCAGTATATAACTTGCTTGTAGTGTTATAAAGAGTTTTTTTTGTACACGTCATGAGTATTAAAGGATGCTTTAACAATTATAAGTTTCATAGTGAATCCGTCTTACTAGATCAGTGGATTTATTTAACTTGTGATTGTAGTTGTACTTACATATGTGTAACTTGTTCGCTAGCTCAATTGTTGGGTTTTAACGAGGCTACTTGTTAGGGTTGGTGATTTTGAGGCAGAGAGGGTTGTCGCCTTAAGTGCACCTCACATTTTGCTAAACAGAATTAAGTCTATCCATTTGTCTAAAAGGATACTCATGGGTGGTGTTTTTCAACACTACGACTTTACGTCTTTTAACCCGTCTAAAAAGACACACATAAGTTCTTGAACATATGCATAATATCAAATTTAATATATTTTGCACATCTATACATATTTTTATATATTTGCAAGATGATGATGCAATCGATGAGATAATATGAAATCTCTTTTTTTTACATTTTTTTATTTTCTAATATTTTTTTTTTTGAAATCATAGAAAAAGAGAGAGGGATATAGATAGAGAGAGGGTGATAAAAGAAAAGAAGTTTGCTGTGTAGTAGTACAAATAATAATAATATATTTTTTTCTTTTTTGTTTTTTTGAATCCGAGAGAGAGAGAGAGAGAGAGAGACATTGCCGTGAAGGAGATAAAAAAATAATAATAATAACTTTTTTCCGTTTTTTTGTTCCTGTGAACCCGAAAGAGAGAGAGAGAGAGAGAGAGAGAGAGAGAGAGAGAGAGAGAGAGAGAGAGGAACAGAGAGATGCTGGTTGCTGGCTATCATGGTTAGGGAGAGCCGGCGAGAAGTGGAGTTGGCTAAGCCGACATTAATTGTAAGGAGTTGATGGTGGAGGAGGTTGTGGCTGCTCGGTAACGTGAATGGAAAGGTTCGGTTGGCTTGTGTATAGGCGGAATGAGAGGAGACTTGGTTTAGACAACAGTGGAGCTTGCAGAGAAGGTGGGAGGGAGATCGCTGGCTGGAGGCATTCTCCAGAAGGAGAGGAAGGCAGCTTGTGTAATTTGGAGCTCGGTCTTGGAGTCGATGGGATGAACTTTGTATGCATGAGTTTTGGACAGAGGCAGGAAGTTGCTCGGTTTGTTTGGAGTTGTTGGGGGCGAGATGTGAAGATGGTCGGCAATAGGACTGCAGATAGTTCTCTAGCAGGAGAGATCTGCTCGCCGGTGGTGGAGTGTGGAGCTAAAGGCAACCGGTTGGATGACTGGAGGGTTGTGTGGTTGGCTATGAGATGCTTGGAATGGACCACCCACCCCGGAAATAACGACGGGCTTAGCGAGGAAAAATGCTGAATGCTCCTCTCTTTTTTCTTTTTTTTCTTTTTTTTCTTTTTTGTGTACAAAGAGCTGGCCAGACGGGATGTAACGACGGCAACAGTAGTGTACGAGGTCGGCTAGAGATGATGTAAGGGATTGGACAAAGAGAGCTCCTAAGTGGAGAATGAAAATGAGTTTTTTTTTTTTTTTGCCTCGTGTTAAGTTATATATATATATATATATATATATATATATATATATATATATATATTATTTTTTTCGCTGTTGAGCTTAAGATGATACTCATACACCTAATGCTCAGATGTAGGGGAGTGTATCTCACAGTTCAATTTTATATGCCTAGTTATTCGATTTTCGATTTTTATTTTGATTTTTTTTAAAAAGATTGGATATACCGAATAAATTGAATAAACTAAAATTAGTTAAATATACATATGTAATTTTGATTGTAAATGTTAAATTATTTGTATAGATTTATAAATTTTTACTTGACTAAAAAATTTTTAAAATATAAAATTTATTAGATTGTTTTAATTAATTAGTTCATTAAAAATATTTTTATTTTTATTTTTATATACTATTCGATTTAATTAAAAATTAAATCAAATAAACAGAATTATAACTCGATTTGGTTAGTTCAGTTTTATATATTATTTGGATGGTTCGATTATTTTAAATTATTTAGTTCGGTTTAATAAAAAATTCAACCGAATCGATCGAATTAATCGAATGCTCACCCCTATTCAGATACGTATCACACGGTATTAGGGCGAAACCTCCAACCGATGAGCTCACGATCAGTGCACGCATGCTCAAAAATTCTGAGATTGAATGAAAGAATCCGAGGATGGCAATTTCGTAAGATAAAATTATGTAATTAGATTTCATGCACATTTAAATTTCAAACCAGCTCAAATAATTATATACTGCTATTTCTATTAAAGGCCCATCGTTCTCACATAACCCAATAAATTAATCTATTGCAACGGTTAATTTTAGATATATTTTTTTATATTGTCTTAAGACATATTTAATATATATTTTTATATTGAAATATCATAATTCAATTCTTCATTTATATAATAATTATCTTATTACAGCATATTAATGTTAATATAAATCAATTTATTTTAATTAATTCAGATAATAGTAATATTCAATATATATATATGTATATATATATATATATATATATATATATATATATATATATATATATATATATATATATATATAATTATGTTAAGTAACTATCTAATGTAAATTAATTTTAACTTTAGTTTTAGTTTTAAATTAATGGGTTCAATTTTATCTTTTAACTACTTGTTTTCTCCTTTTTTTTCTTCAAAATTCATTGTTTCTATTTGCCTTGAATTTAGTGCCGATTCAATGAAATTCTTCATGCGACAATCTCATACAATATAAATATTAATTTTAGATAAATTTGGCATTCCAGACTCAACGGCACAGTGTGCTTTGTGAGCAGAGATCATTTGATGATATTACCGTTGAATTTGTGCTATTTTGAGCTAAAACACTTAATTCAGCATCTAATCGCTCAATGCTTGTGCAGACTCATCCGAATTGAGTGTGAATAGTCTTGTTTGATATGTTTTGATGTTTTGACATTAACGACGAGATCAATTTCATGAACATAGATTATTTGAATGTTGTCGCAGTCTCCCAACTCTGATATTATGTAGGCGCATCAACAACTCTCCTTCTTGAATGGTCAACCATTAGATTATTCAAGATGTATATTTTGATGTTCTGGACATATTGGTGAAGTTCATTTTATGATCGAAAATCATTTGATTAGTTTTTTGATTAGTTTTAGTGACAATCAAGACATTTCATTTCTTTGATTTACATAGTGCCACATTCGTAGACCTTTGAATTCATTGTGCTAGCTCGATTTAAATTGTGTAACTTATATAGAGGTCAACACTTGGGTAGTGACTTTGGTGAATGCTTTGGTCTCGATCCACTTGGAGAAGTAGTTGGCCATCCCAAGAATGAATCTCTTCTAACTCAACCAATAAAGAATCAATGTGGTCCATTACCCACATGGAAAATGACCAACAACTACAAATCCTTGATGCAAGGGTTATAGCTATTTGAAGTAAACTTTTGACACTACTCACATCTTTGGAGAAATTCTCAACATCAATTCTCAAAGTCAGTTGGAGGTACCTTTATCTCAAAATCTTGTGGGTGAGTGTTTTACCTTTTAAGCGACTCCCACACTCACCCTAATGAACTTCCTTCAAAACTTTTTTCCTTCTTGCTTTCTTTAACATAGAGGTTGACCAACATGATTGCTTTTCTAAATAACACTTCTCCCAATAAGACATATTGCACCACCTTGATTTTGAACCACTTCGAGTATTTAATACTTACCCTAAGCTTCTTGGTCTTCAAATGTTCTACAAATGAGTCTATCAAGTTCAATGAGCGCCTTTCCTAATCAATGCTAGGAATAGTGAGCACAAGAGAGGGCATATCTCCTAAGCTACTTGTTATGAAAGTATGTCAATGAGTTGATTTTCCTCAGGTATTTGCATAAGAGAAGGCTTATTTCCTAGGCTACTTGCTTTGAATGTATGCCAATGAGTTGATTTTCCTCCTTAGGTATTTGAAATATTTAAGCTAGCTTATCTTCATTTTAACCTTGAAAATGTATCTTTGAACCACCTTATTACAGACCTCGAAGTTGGCATTGATTTGGTTTACCATCAGTTGCTAGTTTGAGTATATAGTCAAGTGCTTTGTACTGAGTCCTTAGTTAAATCTAGTATGACAAGTAGCACTTCATATTCAACATAATTTTTTATAACTTTTACTTTGATCCTCACTGATTGTGTTGATGTAATACCTATTGGACTCTTCAAGATAATGTTGAATCCTATCTTGTGCTCTTCTGAAGTTCCATCCATGTAGAGTAATCATGATTGTTCAAGACTGATGATTTCTTCATGATATGCATAATCAAAGTCCAACAAGAAGTAAGCAACCGTTTGTGCTTTGATTGCTATATGCAGTGCGATGTCTAACTCCTCAAACTAATTACTTAAGCAATGCTAAAGTAGTTAGGATTCACATTGCTTTGATGGTCAATGGTGATGTTATTAAATAAGCTTAAAAATATGGTTGAAGTCATTGTGTTGAGACGATAAGGGTGAATGCAAGATTTTCCATGATAAGGTAGTGCAACTTTACCCCTTAACGATTTGTTGATGTAGTGGATGGCCTATTGCTTCTTTTCCCTCTTCTTTGATTTACATTAAGCTTACTATCTTACTCCTAAGTATAAAAGTAAGGTTTCTTAAGGTTTTGTGAGCAGCTTTAGTTCATGAAAAATAATTTTACAATCTAAGGGCTTTAGAGATGGTAGCCACTTGCCTTAGAGATGTAACACTTCAAGCCGATGACTCTCGATTGAGTCATTGTACCTCCTTAATAACCTTTGCAAAGGCATGCCAAAGATGGCCTTGACCTTATTAGGGTTCATCTTTATACGGGTGAGTAGGTACCCCAAGAATTTGCTAGATCCTCTATTGAACGTTAGTTAATATGTATGTTATATTTCTTCAAAGCAGCAAATATCTATATTAAGTCAAGTATGTATTGTATCGGTTATTTGCTCTTAACTGGTACATCATCCACATATACTTCTATGTTTTCTTCTTTTTTGCTTCTTAAGATCAAATCCATCATTCTTTAATAAGTTGTACCTTCATTCATTAAGCTAAACATCATGACTTATAATCTCTTATAATGAAGTCGATCTTCCCAAGTCAATCAAGTGCATCTTGATCGTTGTAACTGAGAAAGCATCTAAGACGCGCTTATTGCTAGATATCATATTGCCAAGTTTACTAGTATAACGATAGCAAATAGCCATCCTTAGGGCATGTTGAGTTCATATTGTTGAAGTCCACATGCATCCCTCGCTTTCCATTTTCCTTTTGAACCATAATGTTGGAGATTTGGTTCAAGTACTAGACCTCTTGAATGAAGTTGGTTTTGAACATCTTATTTACCTCTTTTTTAATTGGCTCAACAAATAAAGCTATAGTCTTGCAAATTTTGCTTTATAGGATGAGCATCTTCTTGACAGTTAGTGGCAAGTCACATATGTGTTGATTCTTATCTACTACTATCCATGTGAGCACATCCAAGTCATCTTTTAAGGCTTGGAGCAAGGCCTCCCAATGTTCTTACTATGAGAGAAGCTAATCCTAAGGACTCACTCTGAGATACTACCAGTTACTTGCACCTTCTTGATAACTTTGGTGGTATTTAATCTTCTTCAGGAGACTTTGAGAGTTAGGGGTGTCAATGTATTCACTAAGTAATGGAATTCATAAATAGCATATTTCACAAGAAATCGATAAAAGGCATAATCTAAACAAGGTTCCATATCTTATATATATTTATGAGAAATATTTATTTATAAGTATTTTACTAAGTTAAAGGAGGACAGAAGATTGTGGGGTTACTTATATTCTAAGGAGACATATTTGCCCTGGTTAATTACATTTATTGACATCTTAGTGACAAACTCCTAATTAATAAAGACATACATATTATATTTAATTTATTTATATTTGATATTTTTAAATGAAAATATTACAATCTAGTAAGAATTATCATAGTAAGATAATTTATATATAAAAATGATAGTTTGTAAACTTGACTATAACCAAGCAAGATGGTGGCGATATATGGAATCCATAATAATCATTATTAAACTACAAAGGACTCAATAAGAAATACGATGGGGTTAAAAAGGGTTATAAGTAAATGAAGAAAATAAGGAAATAGTAGAAACAGACTTAATCTAGATCTCATAGATCCATTATCCTAGTTATCAAGCTCATAGCTATCTAGCTTGAGGAGGTAGTTAGCCCAAACCAATTGAGAGATGCTCTATCATTAGCCATGAGTTGCATTGTTTAGAGTTAACCTCATTGCCCAAACTAGGGAATATAATGAATCATAAATGAGCTTTTTTTAAGGGGGAAGACTAGAAGGGTGCAAGACTTATGGTTTTCATATAGATAAAAACTTTCCCACTAAAAAAAGAATAGGTGATAACTTAAGTGAATGACTAGATAATCGAGATTAAACTTATTAATTTGTTTGGGTTAGGCTACCTCTACTTAGCTTACTAAGACTTTCCAAGCCCCTATTGAAAACCTTGCTTACCCAATGATTTATCCTAAGAAGGTTATGCATGATAAGAAAATTATCTGTCATTGAGTGATTTCTTTGCATACTTAGGTCAAAGCTATGTTATGATGGGTGCCACAAACTAATGCTGGGAAGGCTTAACCATATACCTCTTCTAAGAGATATACAAAGAGTTACGGAGTAATAGTTTAAAATATGTGTTAGCTATAGAGGACATTAATTTTAATATTTAAAGGTTATCCTGATCATTTTAAAGTTGTTTAAAATTTATTAAATTTTGTAAAAAAAAGAATAAAATTTTCATCCCAAAAGCCTATAATAGCATATAGATCCCATACAAACACATTTATGGTGAATATTTATTTTTATCTTTATCTAAAACTGAATTAAATGAAACAAAAAATAAAATCTTCTTTTGTTGGACACCACGTAGATCCCAAGAAATGTTCTTATTAGATCGGGTTTAACATTGAGGAATGATGTACTATCTTAAAAGGCAAAAGTCACCATTCTATAATGGACCTAATCACCTGAATAAGTACTCTTAAGGATGATGGATCTTTGAATGTATCAGAGATTCTTCTCCTACTTTATATAAAAAAGTAAAGCAGGGTTTATTTTAAACTAGGTTCGTTAAGTTTCCTATGAAAGCAAGCCCCCATAGTTAATTACATCTTAAGGAATGAGATTCTTTAAGAATACTCTTGATTAAAGTAAATGATCATTGTGTTCAAAGATTTCAAAGATAGGACTATCAAATAATTAGTTTATTTTTGGAAGATCAAATGAGATTGATTAAGAGGATTGAGTTATTATCAAAATTAAAGGGAGATCAGTAGGGGATGTTTATGATACTAGAAAGCCTAGTAAGCATCCTAGACATCATATGGTTGAGCTTTGTATTTTTCAATTTGAAGTGAATTATTTGTTTGAGTTGAATTTTTATTAGAAATCTACGACTTATAATTCCATGATACAAGATCATGGAAATGCCTAAGAGGTGAGGATTTATGCTTGTAGGAACAAAGGAAAATAGCAACCTCGAACCTAAAAAGGGAGCTTTGGAGGGCGCACAACCTAAATCTAAGCAAAAATGGGTACATGGTTTACCTCCATAGGAGAGATAAACCACACCATTGCTTGGACTTACAACCGCCTGAGGGTGACTGCCAACTAATTCCTCCTAAAATTTTAAACACATGTAGACAAGTCATATGCTTTTGCAAGATAGCTAAGTTTATTTATTTAGAAAGAGACTAAGTCCTTGAACATACTCTATAAGAGACTAGAACATGAATGGTATGATTAATAACTTAAATCTAATATAAATTTTTGTTATGTTTTATTTTCATTTTTGAACAATTTATTTGACACAGGTTATGAGATTCATATGCCTAATATATGAGAAATTAGATTATGGGACAAAATCAATAAGAAGGAGATGTGTTTCTACCATGGCTCTCAAAGGTCAAGCCAAGTTACCTGGCAAAGGTTGAAGCCCTCCATAAGCAAGAGTGAAGCAAGATGCTTTTTTATGCATGATGTGAAAACATACAACATCCAAATTGGTTACTAAATCTTTATCTTGATTTATAACCAAGTTCTCCGGCAAAGGTTGAAGTTAAAGTCCATAAAGATGCTTTTTATGCATGATGTGAAAACATCCAAAGGGTTCTAAATCTTAAATCTTTTAGGTGAGGTTGAGTTGTTAATTTTAATTTTGAGTTGATTAATTGATAAATTTTTTTTTCTCTAAGAGCCTAATCACATCCAGGCCATTCATTAAAGCAAGGAAGAAACTAGAAAAATATTCCATCTTAATGCACAAGCTAACCAAACATCAAAAAATTTGTAAAGCTAGCGTATAAGAATAAAAGGTCATTGTGGTCGGGCTACATTGCACAAACTCGAAAAAAAATTGGGTAGCTGAGCTCTACCATTATGCAACCTAGATTATAAATGAATTAATTACAATCAAAAAGAAATTCATGTTATGGGGGTCTTCATTCTTCATTCTTCATTTCTTCATGTTTTGCTTTACTTCTTTCTTGTTTCTTCTTTCTTCTTTTGGTTGGTTGGAATGTCATTGCTCCAAAGGCTTCACATGGTGCATAAGACATAGTCTTATGACCAATGTTCATCCTAAGCCCCCATAACATTCATTCCAAATCATAATTATAAAATTACATAAAAATAGAAAAAGTAAATCTAACTAAAACCTGTAAAATAAAGATTAGCTAAACAAATCACATAATCCCAAGCATATATATGAATAAATTGGACTTAGCACCCCACACATGGGTAGCCAAGTCAACATGGTCTATTTTTGGATTATGCTTAGGGGTATAAGCAACTTGCATAACAAAAATATTTATATTTTTATTACAATGCCCCTTAAGCATAGTCCTCTGCAGAAGATAATGATTAGACTAAGATCATCCTATCATCTAGTCTACACACATACACTATAACAACCAAACTAAAATATCACATCACAAAATAAAATCAAGCATCAAACCATGCACCACCAACATAGAGCTAAAAACTTAAATTTAATGAATGTGCCATTTAAAGCTTGTGTGGTATATCTTAGCTAGGCTTTAATGTTAGAATTTTCTAAGTGTGAAGGATTCAACTTAGAGGGTGGTTTCCTTTAAGTGATTTAGTTAATTTGTTAATTGTATTTGATGATTTGATTTGATTTGAATGAACCTACACCTAACTACTAAGTGTTATAAAGAGAAGAAAAGAGAAGAGAACTTTTCTTTCCTCCCCATCTTAAGTAATTTCCAAGGTAGATTCATTAGTGATTTTTCTTTAATGAATGTTTTAGTATGTGTTTAATCAATCCTAAGTTTAGATTTGCTCTAAATAAATCTATTCAATAAGAAAGACATTTTAAGACTAATTAAGTGAATTACTATCACAAAACACAACCATTTATTTCTTTCTAACATGTGTATCATGCATATGAAATGATCCTAAGCATATATATACATGTAATGTAAACATTTAGCAAACCTTAATGATGAAGGTTGAGAGATGTTGCTTAAGGAAATTTGAGTATTTTTATGAATGCATGATTTTATTAAATAGAAAAGAGAGGGATTATTTTATCCATTAATCAAATACAATATATGAAAGACATAAGTGAGTATGATGCCATTATTTTCTACACCAAGGATATAAGATACAAGACCTTCTTAGGCTACTAAACCGCAACCCTAAATACATAAATACATATGATGTACAAAACAAAATGTAAAGATTTTGTTTCTTTCTTTAATTTTGGTTTATAATTTGTATGTGCAATATAAAGATCCTTCTTGATTCATGACATGGGAGTGCATAGAGATAAATTTAAGCAAGTGTTATGTTCTTTTCAAATGAACTATACACTTTACAAATCCTATACAAACCCATGTTAAGAAAAGAAAAGGAAGTCACATAAAGCACATTTTAAGCTATATTCACATGCAAGCTTTTAAATACTTATAAGTAACATACCTTCATTTGTAATATTTTATTTATAAGTTTTGAAAATAATTTTTGATTTAATAGTGATAATAGCCACTCATATTTTTACTTTAGCCATCTCCCACATGCAAGCTCTCTCCATTTTTCTCCTTCTCTAGTTTGCTGATCTTAACCCATCTCCCACATATTTGAATCAATTTAATTTAATTTTAGAGCCATTAGATTAATTTTATGTTTTGTTTAAGTTAAGGTGTGAACAAGTTCATTAATTATCCCTTACCTACACCACCTTAACATAATTAACCCAACAATTATGAGCCAACATATGATATGCAACCACATGGAATTTAAATTAGCAATGCTCCTAAGAAAGAAAGGGGCCTAATGCAATTGGCTCACAATCATTGATTAATTAAGCTAAAGGGTTTAATTAAGTACTTTCATAACCTTCCCACACATGTGGGTTGGATATGATTTCCTTAAAAGGCACTTAGGTTATTGAACATGTAAGTATCTACCCAAGAATGAGATTGATTAAGTGATTAAGTTTCTGGATTAATTTTTGATTTTGAGTTTGGTTAATTAAGCTATTTAATGAAATTATTAAATCATTAATCAATTTGTAAATTAATTAACTCTTCAATCAAATGAAATAAACTTAGGGGAAAAGATTTGGAGAAGGCATCCTAAACTCATTCCCTAAGTCTATCCACATTCCAAGATGATTAATACGCTTAATTAATGAATTCATCACCATTTAATAGGTTAATTAGTCATTTAATTAATTATTAAAGTGATTAGAGTTGAAATAGGCAATTACCTAAATTAATCTAATAATAAATTCCAAGAAAATCATGGGAGGCATAGGTCATCCCACTAATTAACCCTAGGGAGTTTGGAATTAATTATTGAAATAATTAAGAAGTAATTAACATAATTACATCTATAATAAAACCCAAATTGAGTGAATGTCACTATTCAAAATTAATTAAACTTAATTTTATATTAATCCCCTTTGAATTATCTTTAAAATGAACTTGAGTTTGCATTTTTTTTGGATTTTTGTACATTTAGTTATGAATTTTTGAAGTTTTTGTGATTAATTTGTCATTAAATATCTTAATTATATAACTAATCTGCCATGTGGGTATTGGCACGCTTTCCATGCGACGAGATTGGTTACTTAAGTTGTCAAATCGAATGCCGCATCAAGTATGCATTAGGTCGGACAAGGATCCATGATTAAGGCCACAGTTTCAAAGGATTAAATCATTAGTTCTAAAGTATTTAATCAGGACCATCCATCTAAAACACGTAGGATGGACGGTCCATGATTCATCCCCCCTCGCTATGGGAGAGACGAGACCGCCCTCCTCCCATGGCTTGATTCGAGCTCACTTGAGCTCGGATTGGGCAGAGATTCAACCTACACCATCAAGAAGCAAGAAGAAGTACATCCAATGGTGAAAATGCAATGGGATTATACTTCCCTTCACAAAGGACCAAAGAATTTTCAATGAGAGCTCGATTTTGAAGCATACCACCTGGAGGCTTCTAACCATAGCTTTCTAGTGGAGAGCTAGTGAAGGTTTGAAGCCTTGAGATGAAGTAGATCTTTCAATTGGCCAAGCTCCCCTTCAATGGCTTACGGCTTTGGTCAAACTCCTCCTTCTCGTGGCTTGGATGCTTTGAAAATGATTTAGGTGAGCTCGATTAGGTCCCTTGATGGTGCTTGTAAGAGGAATTTGGATTATATGGAGAATTGAGTGAGCTTGAGTTTTGGTTTTCTTCCCTATTTTTGCTTGAGTAAAATAGAGAAGGAGAAAAATGGAGAGAGCTTGGAAATGCTTAGGAGAGCCTGGGGAGCTTCCTCTAGGTTCCTAGGGCTCAATTGAGTGCAAGTGTGCTGAATTGGAATGGAATGAGGGAAGTATAGCCAACCCCTAACTTGAATCGAATGGCCATTAACCTCCTTGCCATTTTGATCAAATTGATCTCATGGAATGGGTTGTTTAGGTTGTTAGTATCATGTGGTTCCGCTTTGAGAGGAGTGGGAGTGTGGAGGTGCACATGAGTTAAAATGGGTGTGGGAGGTGATCCATGTGGAGAATTGTGAGTGGGTGGCATTTTTGGGTTGGCTAACCCAAACCCATTGGGTCATGTGTACCACCCTCCTTGGTGTCCAAATGGTCCATTAGGAGGATGCCAAGTGCTCTTGAGTTGGAATATGATCAAATTCCAAGTGAATTTGATAATAGGTTACCCTTTTATCTAGGGCTAAATTGGTTATTTGGCTTTGATTTTGATTTAGGAAGATTTGATATGATTGAAAAATGGATTGTGCCAATTTTCAATGAATTTGATGTTGATTTGATATCATTTGGCTCATATTGACCCATTTAGGTCAAAATGGGCTAACTTGGGTCAAGTTGACCAATTGGTCAAATTGAGTCAAACCAAGTTCATATGACCATTTAGAGTGATTTGGTATCATTGGTTTGATTCAATTTGATTTATATTTAGTTTTGGTTCATTTGAGTTCACTTAGGTCAAATGGGTCAAGTTAACCAATTTGACCCATTTGACCCAATTAGGTGAGGTCATGGGTTGGTTTAGGTTTGATTGGTCATTTGAAGTGTTTTGCAAGCTTTAATTTCAATCAATTTTGGTTTAATTTGATTTTGGCTTGATTTGATTTTAGCTTGATTTGACCTTTTAGGTCAAGTTGGGTTTATGGTCAATTGGGCTAGGTTGGGTCAAGTTGGCCTATTGAGGCTTTGGTCAAGTTCAATAAGTGATTTAGAATGAATTTGACCCATTGGTTGTAATCAATTTGCCTTAGATCAAGATTTCACACATTTTGACTTTTAGGTCACTTGGGTCAAGTGGCCAATTAGGCTAGGTTTGACTCAAATGATGATTTGGTCAAGTCCAATCATTGATCATGAATTGGTTTTGATCAATGGTTTCAATCAATTTGGCCTATAGTGAATTTTGTCTAGTTTGAGTTTCATTTAGGTTAAGTGTTGACTTGGTCATAGGCAAGGTTTGACTTGGTTTGATCCAATTTGAGTGATTGATCATCTTATGATGATTGTTGGTCACAATGTGAGGCTTTGATGGGCTTAGTTCAATCCAATTTGGGTAGGATTAGAATTTGGCTCAAAAAGGTATTTTAGGTCACTTTGGGTCAAGTGAGCCTAAGTGGGTCAATTGACTTGATCAAGGCTTGATTCAAGATTGGTTGAATTCACATATGAAATTATGATTGAAATATAAATCCATTTGTAAGTGATTTAGAGTCAAATGAGTTTTGATTCATTTGACAATTTCAAGTTTAAAAGATGAACATGGGTTTGATTTGGGTTAGAATTTTGAATATAGTTTTGGTTTGATGATTAAAGTTTATGATTGAATTTGGTTTGTGATTGAAGGGTTGATTGTTTGGAAAGAAAATCCAAAGGCTTGGTTTGATTTGAGGTTGATTTGGCTAAGTTCAATAATTTGACTTGAAAGGGTATAGGTTGGTTTTAGGTTAGATTTGGGTTTGAGTTTTGAATTTGATTTTCGTTATTTGAATTTATATTTCATTTATATTTGTGAATATAAATGAGAATATAAATGGGTTATGAGAAAATCTCTTGAGTTTGAAGTGATTTGGATTTGATTTGAGCTAAGTCCATAAGATGAAATCAAAGTGACTTAGGAAAGATTTTTTTTTTTTTTTTGAGTTGAAATTGATCATGGATGTCAATCATTTGGAATTGATTCATGATTTGAGAAAATCCATTGGAATTGATTTAAGGTTTGAGAAAATCAATTAAGTTGAAATTGATTTGAGATTTGATTTGGAATTGAAGTTGATTTGAGTTTGAAGTTGATTTGGATTTGAGAAAATCAATTAAGTTGGAATTGATTTGAGTTTGAAGTTGGTTTGGATTTGGAGTTGATTTGAATTTGAAATTTGATTTGAAATAAGAAAGTAAGGATTGAGTTTAAGCTATAGGGTAAGTAGGTTTTCTAACACCCTAAGGCATGACCTATATTCCTATGGCTAACTCTTCTAAGTCTCTAGGGTTAGGTTAAGTGTTCACCTAATCACTAGAAGTGTCTTAAGACTAAGGAACTCTTAATGTCTAAGACAGTCCTATGTTTAAGATGGAGAAGTAGAGAGCTCACTCCAAAAAGTGAGGTCAACAATAGTATAATAAAAAGGAAAAGAAAAAGAGTATGACAAATCATACAATGTAATAAAGCAATTATTATGTTATGATGGTTGCAAAAGAATATGGTTAAATAGATTGATGCGACTAAGCAACTCACTTATACATACCTAAATAAAAGAAAAGTATGAAAGGTAGTTGAGCTCTACCCATTAATACAAACTCAAATAAATTTTTTAAATAAAATATAAATTAAGTTTTTCTCTATTCTCAGTCCTTTGTCTAGTTCAAAACATGTGTTCGTCTTTTTGGGTATGATGTCTTTATGTACTAGGTTGAGAAAACTTAGTTTATATTTTATATTTACATAAGAAAATTCCAAAAGGAAATGTTTTAAATTAAGAAAAAGAAATTCCTAAACTAAATGAAGCCATCACAGTAAAAGAAAATAACATATGACATCTATATCACTAATAAATATTACAAAATTAATATTTTTGCACATAGTTCATTCCTTCAGTGAAGTAAAAAATTGGTCATATGTATGTCACTTATAGGAAAATATATCCGCACCCTAATAATAATAGATCAATAGCGTGCATCACATCACTATTTGTATAATTAATTAAAGTAAAAGAGTTCTAGTGTACTCTTACAATCTCATCACAAATAGCGAGGTAATGCAAACAAAGTTATAGAAATATAAGCTCTTTATGCTAGCTGACTATTGGGTTATGAACTATCACAACACATAAGTGTATGCAAGTAGTCTTAAGGATAATCTCATATGGCCTTGACTTACCAAGTTAAGCTAGATGAGTGGTTTAATCATCTTAAGGCTTATCCTTTGTATATGTTTATCAAAAAAACAAAAAAAAGTGAAAGGTGTTAGGTTATTCAAGCATCCTTAATGGTCATATAAAAAATTAATTATGATTAAATAACCATATTATTAGATTATTTTCTATGTAATAAAAAAATTATTTAACCATAACTTAGATCAAGTATGAGCTATAATAGGTTGTAATTAAAGTACTAACTATCATGCATAAGCATCAATATGATAAATCATACTTGACATGATCAACTACTGATTGAAAACATGATACTCAAATTCAACTTGAACACCAAAAGATCCCAAAAAAAAAAATGATACAAAGATTAATGTGTTCAGGGTGCAAATGGTATAATGAATGGATACCACAAATTCAAAAGGAAAGAAGAATTAAGTATAGGTGTATACTTAGGTGAAGATGTTGTTCAGGCTTAGTGGTTGACTAAACCAAGGAATTACTTAGGCCCTATTTTGGGTGGCGGTGATCGATTCAGTCTGTATCGTACGCACAACACCATTTGGGAAGCTACGTTATGGTAATATTTTAGATGCATTTGAGGAATCTATGATGAGAAAGCTGTGTTTTCTAACCTGACCTAGCTATCAGTAGTCTTGGTCAAAATGTTGTTGCTTGACTTTCATAAAATAAGAAAAATTTGTATATCCATCACTATTTCTTCATATAACAACTTCTTCTGTAGCAGCTCCACCACTACTTTTTCATACAATAACAATTATCCCAAACAGACCCTTAATCATGTGTGTATGACCTAGTCAGATTTGATTGGCCAATAGTGGTTGGTCACTCATGATTGGACTTAATTCTAAGCATTTGATGAAATTCATTATGTAAATTTAACAAGATTACTGAAAAAGCTAACTAAACTAATGTGAGTTGCATCATAATGTGTATAACCAAGTCATGAATATTTTTAATCACAAGTGTGAATGATAAGGATATTAAGAACATTGATACAAGTTTTACATAAGAGGACAACATTTAACCCAAGGATTGGCTAAGTGTCAAAAACTCAACAAACAAAGGTTGTTAAGTTAACTGAAGAGGATGATGTATGTCATGATGCAATTATCTATTAGATTAATTTAAAGATTAATAAAAACTTAAACCCTAAATTTATATTTGAAATTTTGAAATAAAATTTTAACTATATACTTGTAAAATAGGGGTCAATTGCAACACAAATACATACAAAGCAATTAAAATCCATATAGTGAAGTTTAGCACTAAAGGGTGTCCAATCCTACCAGGCCTACTAAGTTATGCTTGGGGAAATAATAGTTATAAGGAAATTCATTAGCTTTAAATTATTATAATATCTCCTTTTTTATGGAGCACAACCTCCAGAAGACATAATTAGTCTAATAGACATCATCCTAACATCTAGACTAGAACATACAAGCCTAGCAACTAGTCTAAAATATTTCACCATAAAATAAGAACTAATAATATTTTACAACAAAGTGCCTACATAACTTAAGTTTAAGATCGATGGCTTATTATTTTAAGGTCTATGTAAAAGCTATGTGGAGAGACAAAGCTAGGCTTTAATGTTTAAGTTAAAGTTTAAAGGCAAGATTCAATTATTATTATTTGATGATTTTAATTCAAATGGTTATTAATTTGAATGTGGATTTTAAATTATGAATTTAATTTAAATCTAAGTAAGATTTAGGGGATATTTGGCAAAGAGAGTGTATTGTACATGGAATGTAGTGAGTTTAAAAATTTTGGTGTTTAGTTTGATGAATTTGGATTGCAACGTAAAATTTTAATGCATATTAAATTGAACATTTAGTTCAAATTCAATGTATTTGGAATTCACCCACTTTGGATAAATTCAAATACACAACTCTGTGTAAAGTGAAGGCTCGCCGTCGCTATCTCTCAGCCACCACTACTAGTCGTTAGTCACATCCTCCATTGGTCAGGACACCACCACCACCGCGCTTTTCACCACCACCCACCATCTTCGCATCAAAGCTTGGCCACCTATTTTACCACCATGATTGACCAGCATCATTAGCCATTGTCACCATTTACCACCACTCTTGATCATCATCGTTGCCCACCATAGCTACCGCTAGCCACCGACCACTACCACTGTGTACTGCCACCCACAACTATTATCAACAACCACCGCCCCCATTGCCTACCACCAACTCGCTAATTGCTAAATATAATACATTCAATTTACCAAACAAGAAAAACCTAATCCTTATAGTTATAAAGTTTCAAACCAAACAATTATAAAGTATTCAGAATACATTGTCTTTATTTTAAACTATATATTTTTAGGAAACTAATAACTCCTTAATGTTATAAAAAGTATAAAGAGTGATGGACCCCACTTGGAATGGAATCCACACTTCTTTACACCCTACCTAATTGAAGTCTAAAAGATTAATTTTATAATTTTAATCGATTTAATGAAGCATTTAATTTTAATTAAATCATAAGTTAGAATTAAGCTTAAATGGAATTATGACTTTTGAAGCACATCTTAGAATTGCTAAAAGATGTTAAGAATTTCTTCATGGAATTTAGTAAAACCATCTTATTTTAAAAGTATTTCTTTTAAACATCTCATTATTTAATAATTTATAAGAAAAATTCTTTTGTTTGATTTAAGAATTATTTTCATGAGTATTCAATAACTTAGGAGATGAATTTTTAAAATATATATGTATGTATATGGATAGATTTTATGTTAGATGTATTTTTAGATCTAGATATAATATATGTATACATGCATGATTATGTTAAAAGAACTAAGTATTCATTCTTATGTATATGTATTTGTATACATATACTTTACACTATAGGTATGTGCCATTATTAAACCATAAATATAAGATGAAGACCTCCTTCAAACTAGTAGTCTGTAATCTCGTGGTGTCTATAATATATACTAGATAGTTATTTATGTGTGCATATGCACATACATATGTATTCCCCTTTTTTATTTGAATTATCAACTTTGAAGTTTAATACTAGTTGTTTTAAACTAATCCACATTCACTTGTGTACTTTTTGTATTTTACAGTACGTCATTGTTATACCAAAAATATTAGGTAAAGACCTCCTTCAGACCAATAGTTCTACAATATTGGGTTTCCAGACTACATATTTAAAAATGATGCTGAATATACACATGATTGTAACTTTTTTTTTATCTTTCCTTATATATTTAAATTCATGTAATAGAGAAATTAATTTTAAAATTTAATAGTGATAATAGCTTGTAAGGATCAATAATGGAATCATAAATATATAACTCATGATTTTCTTTTTCTTTTTTTAATAGAGAAGATTCAAATAAAGACATGACCAATCATTCATACATGGACTAATAAAGAAGATAGCATGAATGCATTCTCTTAAGCCATTAATTCCATGGCCAAATATATAGTCACAATATCATTTAAACTTAATTAAGCTTACTTAAAGTATTCCTAATTAAAGTGATTAACACCATTATAGATGATTAAGCATAGTCAACAATTATCGCATGGCAGAAAACATGATTTCTATAATTCATTAAATGATTTAAGACCCCAAAACATGATTTTATGATTTATTAAAGTTTAATAATTATTTAATTTAGTTAAGCCCAAAGCAGCTCAAAATTTTAATTTAACATAAAATAAAAGCCCAAAAATTTTAAGAAAATTTGGGAGATGCATAATAACAAATAAAACAAACCTTAAACATTGCAAGTCATTTGGGCTTATATTTTATGATTAATTAAATAAATGAGGAAAACTCTAAATTGACAAAGACACTCAAAATACCCAAAAACTAAATGGGGATTTTAATTTCATTGAAAACAACTTTATTAGATTAACACAAAGAGTGGTTATTCACAATTTTTAGAGATCTATGTAATTATTTATACTTTTTAAATGTTCTAGTCCACTTAATGAATAATTAATGATTAATTAATTTAATTAGTGAATATTTTGAGATTTAATTAGAACTAAATGTCCTAGTTACTTTTTTAGGTGTTTACATGTTAAGCAAGTGTGTTTGAACACCAAACACTCATTCAAAAATTTTCATAGTTTCTCAAATTAATAATTAGGTTAATAGGTCATTAAGGATCTAAAATACATATCTCTTAATCTACTCACTCAAAATGATGTAAAATAGTTATAAGAGATAGAGAACATTTCTAGAAATGTTTATGAAAAATTTCAAGTCATTTGGGTGATTAATTTAGGATTAGTTTCATAATTAGTCATTTCAAAGAAACCTTAATTACTCTATTTAATGGACAAATTGAGGCTTTTATCTTTTCATGATTCTCCTTTTTTGTGATTATAAAGAGTATTTATTTGTATTTTTAGATTTTTTTAATTAATTATAATATTTAAATATTTTGGCTACCTAAATCTACTTAAAAATCTAATTAAATTGATTTACACAATTGATGCCAAGTTAGTAGTATTTTACATGAGAAGTCATGTGATTGGTTATTTAAAATGTTCCTCGTGATACTAACTCTATTAATGTATGCAGTTTCAATATGGACCATCCAATCAAAAATCATATAGCTCAAATTGAACTCCTAAATTTAAAGAGATTAAATTAGAGCTAACAAAATGATGAGATCATGACTGTCCATTCTATTTATGCAGAATGGATGATTATGATTCATCCTTTTCCTTCTATGAGAGGTGGAGACCATCTATCTTTCGCTACTTGCTCTAAGTTAATAGAAATCAAATTCTTGTGGGAAAAGAATCTGAAATAATATAGGGGAAGAATATTATGGATCCTTATGGATTACTTCAAATGAAATGCAAACTCACTTCACCAAAGACTAAGATCCTCTGGCTAATCTACAGTTTTGGAGTTATACCTCAATAGAGCTAATGTCTACTGGATTTATTACTAGAGGTAGCTTCATCTAGTAGAGATGAAATGCTGCTAAGAAGATGAACCTTTGGCTCTCCATCGCTCGATACCAATGTTCTGTCACAGCTCATTAGAGTTTGATCGTTCTCTATGCTTAGATGTCAGAATCAAGTGAGGTTTGATTAATTTTTGATCATGGAGATCTAGAGAAGGGTGATATGAGTCTATTTGAGGCTTGAAAAGCTTATATGGTGGGCAGAGTTTGGATGTAGAAGAGGCTTTGGGAAGCTTGGGGCTGGCTCTATGATGCAAGTGAAGCTTTTAAATGCCTTAAGTTGTTTGAATTTCAATTTTATGGATCTACACATGTGAACATCCTATTTGGCTTAATTCACCATGGGTAGTGTAGTGGGGGGAGCTAAAAATGGCCTTAGACTAATGAGGTGAGTCCCTCTCGTGGCTGGCAAGATTTGAGGTAGTGGGGTGAGAGGGACTTGCCATGGTGAGTGAACCAAGATTTTTCATCTTGTGGCTATGCTTTCCTTGGTTAATGGCTGGTAATTCAACTTTGGCTTAGTTAGATCAATTGGAAGGAAAGCTGAGGCAGTTGCCTAAGCCAAAGAAAGGGGTTGGTCCATGTTATTTTGTAATTTAATCTTCATTTGAATCTTTGGTTTAGGTTGAACCAAGTTCACCATGAGTTGGCTTCACTTTGAGAGGTGTGGAGTGGTCTAAGAATGAGTAATGCTAAGTTTAGTTGGATTTAGAGTTGATTTGGTTGGGTTTGACTCAACATTACTCATATAAGTCAATTGAGTCAATTTAGGTCAAGTGAACTAATTGACCAAATTAGGTCCAAGGGGTATCAGGCCATGTTCAAAAATCAATTTTAATTGTATTTAAGTGATTAGCTAGATCTAATTTGACTTGGTTTGGGATTTGGCTCAATGTGTTTCACCTAGGTATATTTGTGTTAAGTAAACCAAGTAGCAAAATTAGGCTTCAATTTAACATGGCTTATATTCAAAAATCTATGTATGGTACTTTCGAGGTATTGGATCAACCCAATTTGATTTGGTTTGGGTCTAATTTAGTTTTTTCCTTATAGGTTTTAATTTGACCTACTTGGGTCAATTGGTCAATTTGGCCAATTTGGTCTAAAGGGCCATTAGGTTATGTTTAATAATTAATTTAAAATGGATTGGATGGATTGGCTTGCCCCAATTTAGGTTGAATTAGATTTTGGTAAAAATATGATTCATATGGGTTAATTTTGGGTTAAGTGAGCCAATTGGACTATAAAATTATCATAAAATTATAAATTAGTTGAATTGGTACAAGTTGAATTTGATTGAGTTTTGATTCAATATAGTTCATATGATCATTTAGGCCAAGTGAGCCAATTGTCCAATTAAGATTGCAATTTGGCATGACTTGTGTTCATCATGTATATGAGGTGATTATAGGGTAGGTGGATTCAATTTATTTTGAATTTGGTTTAACTTGATTTTAGTTCTATAAGGTTTGATATGGTTAACTTAGACTAAGTGAGTTAATTGGTCAAACTGATTCTTAATTGGGCTTCAAATATGTTTTGTTTAGGTCCCTAGTACTTTGGGTGTCATCAGTTTTAGTTGATTTTAGTCAGTTTTTAATTCGGCCTTTTAAGACCCAAAATGGGTGAAGTTGTGTTAGGTTAATAAGTTTTTCATAGAGGTGTTTTTGAGTGCAATTAAAAAAAGAGAGCCTAATCCTTTTGAGAGATTGGGTAACCCACATTTTTTTATTCTTTTTTATTAACTCAATGATATATCTTCAAATAAATATTTGATCGTAAGTTCAAATAGGAGGTGGTGACCTCATTGTAATTTCTTTCTCATCTCCTATTGAAAAATATTTTATATGAATGCTATATTATCATGTCAATATATTTTTGTCCCACATCAAATTAGATTGACATGCATGATTAGATTTAATCATGCTCTTAATATTCAAAAAGATGTTCAAATTTTTTATGCATAGAATCATCGTCATCGTTGTCAATGTCATCATAAAACTTAAATTCATGTATCGGGCCTTTATGCTATAATTTAGGTTATGTATTATTGGACTTATATATTTTGTATCATGTTTTGAGCTTATATGTTTTAGGTTATTTTTATGTCATGGCCCATGATTTCATTTCAGTGGTAGGTAAGATATTTGGGGTAGGTATGGAAGGGGCGGTAGGTTTTGATAGTAGGTGGTAGTAGGTGTGGTTATAATAGTGGTAAGTTTGAGTTTGGAGTTAGGTTTGAGTATTTTTGAACTCTTCCTCTCAATCTGATTTAAAAGGAGGATCTTGTAATACTTGGTACTTAGCTTTAGAATAAAAATTATCTTCTTGAGTTTCTTTTACTTTATCTTTGTTTGCTTTCCTCCTAAGTGACGGACTAGAGAAGGACTTCTAAAGAAGATATAAGATCTCTACAATGATGAATTATTTGTAAAGGTCAACTTCAATTTATCCCTACTTCACTGCTAGTTATTTTATGTCTGTTAGAGCTTAGATCATTCATAGCTTTTCAAGTATTATTTTGTACTTATAAGATTCTGATCTCTAGTGTGATTATATAACTTTAGTCAGATTCTTTTTAGCTTCATTAAATTCTTAATATTATGAATGTGCTCAATAGTAGTGTGCATTTATTATTACTCTTCTATGAGGATTTAAGATTTATCAGTGTAATCAACTTCATATCATACAAGTTACTCTCATTCTACATTATATTTGGTATCAGAGTAAGCGTGTTTCCTTAGGAATAACTTGTTTGGTATTGAGTTTTATTTTTTTGTAATAGAATAATTTTATAATCCATTATTAAACAAATACAAAAATCATTACTTAAAAAGACATTTACTCATTTATTTAATTACATTTTAAATTTCATTGCATTGCATATTTTAAAAAATAATAATAAATTTGAATATTTTCTTATATCAATGCTTATATCAAAATTTTTTCAACAGCACATCATTATGTTAACTCGTAGTGGGCTTATTTACCAAGATCAAACTTTAGATGAAAAACATGATTGTTATGAATTTTTACTAAAGAGAATAAATAGCTCGCTCTCATACACCAATAAACCTATAATGAATTTGAAAAAAAAAGTTTAAAGTCTTAAAAACAAAAGGTTGGTAGGCCAGTAACATATTCATCAGAAATTAACTCAATGCTAGAACACCAACCTAAAGAGAGGGAAGCTCATCCCACATATCCCATTCCTCTTCCTCCCTTTCCTCATCCACATTCTTCTATTAGACCCTACTATTGCCCTAAAGACAACTTTAATGAATATTTTGAGTACAATGAGATACATTCTCAGCCACCTCATTAAATAGGAAGATAACTATGATGAGATAAGGTTATGCTCATCATACTCTTTATGAGCATTATCCTTGGCATTTTGAGTCATCATATGGTTTTGTTGCCCCTCGACATACACTTCAAGAATCTGGCAATGATATTATTTGTAGGGTTAAAATTGATCCATCTAGCTTTGATGGTTGACTTAATCCCAAAATTTTCTTAGATTGGTTAGTAAGTATAGACCAATATTTTGATTGGATACCCATGTCGAAAGAAAGATAAGTTCATTTTGCTTGCATGAAACTAGCCAGCAATGCTAAGACTTATTGGATTAATCTCACATGAAAAATTCAATGATTAAGACAACCACTTATTGCTTCTTGGGATTAGATAAAAGAAATTTTAAAGCAGACATAAAATTTTTATGATTAGTTTATGGATGAGATGACTGATTAAATAATGAACTATGATTGTTGTTGAGTATATGACATGCTTTGTTAAATTGATGACTCGTTGTGATGTTAGAGAGGATCACCAAACTATAATCTCTAAATTTAGATCTAGGTTATGAACTGATATTCATAATAAAATTTTAACTCGAGAAATTTATTCTCTTGAGGATGCAATTTTAGAGGCCACTCAAATTGAAAAATATCTTAGATCTCAACCTTATTGGTGATTGACAACTTCATCTAAAAATATCTTCTAATCACATGTTACTCTTACCTCAGTAGTTCCTGAAGGTCCTTGTAAAATAAAACAAAAAATTTTAGTTGGAATATCTAGTTCTAAGACATCTAAGATTACTTATTTTACATGTCATAAAATTGATCATTATGTAAGTATTTGTTCTTGTCAAAACTTACACTTAGATCTTTAGAATGAAGATCACCAAAGTGAAAATATAGATAACCAAATTATAGTGAATGCTTGTGAAGAGGCTAGTGATGCAGAAGAAACATTAGATGAGTCACATATAGCCATTATGAATTGTCTGTTAGCTACCGCATGAGCAAATATTGATTGGAGGCTCATGCCAATTTTTCACATTTATTTTAAGAGATGAAAATAAATGTAAATTAATTCATTGATAGTGGCAACTACATGAATGTTATTGCTATCTCTACTTTTGCTAGGATAAAGCTCACTTTAGAGCCTCATCCATAGCCTAATAAGGTTCCTTGGATAGATAAAACCTCAATCTCTATATCTCAATGTTTTCTTATACCCATTTATTGACCTCACTTTTGGAGTGAGGTTAACTACCTCTTCTTTAGTCTTAGGACCTATCTAAGCACTAAGGCATTTTTAAACTCAAGACACTTCTAGTGGTCAGGAAAACATTAAGTCTAAGCCTAAAGACTCATAGGAATCAACCCTAAGGTTAGATTATAACTTAGGATAGGTAGAGCCCACCTACCCTAAACTCAATTAAACTACATAGTGAATTAACCATTCAAGTTCAAACTAATTGACCATAAATAAAATATTAACCAAGACCAATTAATCTTTAACCAGGTCTAATTCATTATAATCAATTTGGCCAAATGATCGAGTTGACCTAACCTAGCCATTTAGGCTTAAGAGGGATAAACCCAAAATCAACTTAATTAAATTAAAATTCAATTCATCCAAACTCATTTGAATCTTAATTAAACTTGATTAAAACTTAATTACAAATCCATTGAACTAAACTAAGTCAAATTATCCCTTAACCCAAGTTGACCCAATTGAATCCCATAGGGCCAAAATGCAATTCAACTTGCTTTAAGCTAAATGGAATCAATTAAAACCTCATGATCATTCCAAACACCCAATTAAACATTTCAATCCATCCCAATTCAATCAATTCCATCAATTAGTCTAATTAACCCAACTTAGGCATTTGACCTAAATAGTTCAAATGAGTCAAAATTAAATCTAACTTAAATTGATTGCAATCAATGTCATCAATCAACTCTAAATCCATCAATGAACATCTCTCAACATCTAACTGATCTCTATAGAGAACAATCAAGCCAATTGGTTCATTTGACCCAATTTAGCCTAAAAGACCAGATTGAATTAAAACTTAAATCAACTTTAGTTTGACAAAATCAACCATACAAACTCTTCCAAAATGATTCTTGTTCATCATTGATCATCTAATTGCAATCAATTGAGCCTAACCATGCCAATTAGACCACTTAACCCAAGTTGACCCAATTTGACTTAAAGGGACAAATTAGGCCAATTCTCATTTAAGTCCAAATTGATTGCAACTAATGCCTCTAATCAACCACAAATTGCTTATTGAACACCCTTCAACTATTAATTGAATCCAATTTGGCTAAACCAACCCATTTAGCCCCATTTAGCATAAATGATCAAATTGAGCTAAAACATTTCCAAACCCAAATCAAATCAAATCAAATCAAATCAAAGCTAGTAATTATTCTCAAATGATCAATCAAACATAACTCAACTCCTCATCCAACTCAATTTGGCCAATTTGACTGAATTGGTCAACATAGTGTACTTGACCCAAATAGACCCATTTGAGCCAAATTCAAATCCAATTCAAATTGAATCAAACTAATTGCACAAATACATTCTAAATGATCATTTAAACTTAATCCAATATTGAACTTGACCTAATTTGTTTAATTAGTCAACCTAATCTATTTGAACTCAAATTGATCTTATAGGTCAAATTGAACCAAACTCAATCAAACCAAGTTCAAACCCAACTAAACTTGACATGATCATCTTTAGGTCCCTATTGACCTGCCCAAGTGAACCCAACCCATGGTGAACCCAGCTTGGTTGAAACCAAGTGAACCAAGGGTTCTAAATAAGATAAAATTCTCATTTGGAAGGCATATCCACCTCCTTTGTCCATGGCAGCCACCTTTGGCTCTCTTTGGACATAGGCCCATTGATCTAACCTAACCCAAAGTTGTTGGGTTTAGTCCATGACCAAGGGGAGGACATCCTACCCTTGGCTAACCATTGGTCCACCTTAAAAGAGGTGTACACTTTATGGCAGACTATTAAATTCTCTCAGTCACTCAAGCACCTCCACGTCCCTTGCCATCTCCAACTACCTACGTCAGCCAGATGACTGTCGAAAATTGAACCAATCCCATGGCTTGGTTCACTTGATGAGAAGAGTATACTCCTCCTATCTCATTCAAACTCAATGAAGACATTCCCTAGAGCTCTCTCTTTAGTCCCAGAGCTTCCCCAAAGTGACCCAAGCAGCCCTCCGTCGGCGAGACCAACCCCTTTCTTTGCCCAAGTACCCTCTCCGTCCAACCTCATTAAACCTCCAACAAACTTCAATTAAGTCTTTCTACACCTTCCTTGCACACCAGTGATCCAAAATGAATTGATTCTTGTTCAATTCCATCACCGAAAAACCAAGTTTGATCAAACTCTGGCGAGCAGTAGTGGAGCTTAATCTTAGGAGCAATCGGGGAGGATCTTTTTAACAGGGAATTGTCTCTTCAAGATAAAGCTACCTCAATAGACGAACTGTCGATCTTTAGCTCTGGTGAGGTATTTCTCTCAAATTATAGCTCTGGCCCTTAGGTGTTAGTCTTTTGTGAAGAAAATTATCATGTGATATAAATCAAACCATAAGATCCCTTTAGAACTCATCCCTGGTCGATTTTGAATCAAATCCATCATCGAACGAGCTTGATAAGCTCGGATCAAGTGACAAAAGGTGGACAGTGTCTATCTCTCATCATGGCTAAATGACGGATCATCGGTCGTCCATTTCGTGTGATTAGTATGGACAACCATGATTAATTGTGTTAGATTTATTTAATTTAATTCTTTTAAATTATGGGATTAATATTCATTGTTTGATTCATCATCGGATAACTGAGATGAAAGCGCGTCTGCCGCCGTTGAGTCACCACCTACATCGGACAGTTTAATTAACCAATCCTACGACGCTACATGAAAACTGCTGCCACGTCAACCTTCGCCCGATGTCGATTGTACAAATGAATTAATTAGGGATTAAAATGTGATTAAATTAATCAATACTTTAAATAAAATTATAGAAAAATTAAAATATATAAATAAATCTAGCTTGGAAAGCTTAAATATAAAAGAATTAAAGAAAAATTAAATCCTCAACTTTTGCCCAATGAATAGTAAGTAATTAGGGTTTGAAATTTCATTTAATTATCTTAATTAAGCATTAATTATTTGGATAATTGGCTTGGGATTTGGTGCGAATGTTCCTTGGGATGACCTCTGCTCCCATATTTTTCTTAAGGTAATTTGCCAAGTGGTTTAGGAAATCTAAATTTTTAAACTTAATTAACTATTTAATGTATTTATTAATTATTTAAAATTAAAATTTTTTGAAATTAATCATGAGGTTCAATTAATCATGTGTACAGTAAAGGTGGTCAAGAAAATTAATTAGGACCATTGCTTCTAAATTTTTCTCAAAATCACCTTGAAACCCCTTTAATTAATTAATTAATTAAATTGATTAATTGACCTAGTATTTTGGAAAATCATAATAATTAGCATAATTAATTAGAATTTTTAATCAAACCCTCTATGTGCTTAGCTAACATAGTGGTCTCTAATGAAATCAGGGTTCCCCATTGGTTTGAGGTATTTTAAGTGTAATTGATAATTTAAACTTTGCTTTCTTTATTTAATTAAGTCTTAATTATGAGCCTAATTGTATTAGAAATCATTAGAATATGTTTACTTTATATTTATATATCTTCAACAATTTTAACACAATTTATGGGCTCATATTTAAGGTTTAATTAAGTTTAGAACCTCTTTTAGGGTTTTAATTGATTAAATAATTAATTAAAGTTAAGTGACCCATAAAAGTCACTTAGATCAACTTTAAATTATTTAATGAACAAAGTGAGTTAAGGGATAATCTTAATAATTTGGTATTCTCTTTATGTCTAAATAATTCAAAAATCATAAAATCAATATTTAATAAAATCTAGTGAGTAGTGTGACTATTATCACTAGTAAATCCCAAATTTTTTTTTCAAGTTAATTAAAAGATAGTTATTACTTTAAACATAAATGAATAATTAAATTTGAGAAAAGTTTTATAATTAATATATATATATATATATATATATATATATATATATATATATATATATGAATAAAAAAGTATATAGTCTAGATATCCCAGGATCACAAGACTTTAAGAGTCCTAAAGATGTCTCTGATTATCTCACTTCCGTGGTTTAATAATGACATGTTTGTAATGGTTCATTATACTTATGTAAATTTTTTAGAACAAAACTGAAATAAAGTAAAAGAAGATCAAATCATTTCTTTTTCTCTAAAATTTATGCATCATATAATCCCATTCTATATTAAATATTAATGATTAAAATCATGTCAACTCATATATACATTAAGTATGATGTAGTTAAATGGGCAAGCATGTTTATTTGTTAGTCCTATGCATATATTCAGTGAATGTTAAAATGTAATGGATGGAAGTTAAAATAACATTTTCAAATTAATCATACTTTTATTTTTATTAATCTTAAGATGGCTATTACAATCTAAAAATAACTCCCTTAAACTAAACCTAAAGATAAATAATAATATTATTTATAATGATTCATTAAGAATATTAAAAGCTATAAAATCCACCTCTTAGAATCAAAGCCAGGGATTAAGGAAGGCTTATCATTCCTTCTTCTATTTATAATTTTGAATCACAATGATGAAACATAAAAGTAAAGCTTGAGTTTGATAATCACTTAAAATTATTAACAACATAAATTGCAACCACCTTTAATAAGGGATTTAAACACCCAATATTAGAAAATTCATAACTCCAAAACTTAATCAAGGCATACCATATTAGAATACTATGTTATTGATCATAGTCTTAGGTTAGGCTGGTGTTTTGTTGTGGATTGATATTTTATTTTTGTGATGTAATATTTTATATTAGATGTTAGGATTGATTATGCGTAGTTTAAATGTTAGGATGATATTAGATTAATGATATTTTTGTAGGGGATTGTGCTTAAGGGATTGGTGTGATAATAATAAAATTATAAATGCTTCTTGCTTGTAGGTGCTGCTTAAGTCCCAAAGCATAATCTACTAGATAGCTAGGCTTGGTAACCTAAGGCAATGTGCTAAGTCCAAATGTATGAAATATAATTTCTTGGTGTGTATGTGTGTTAAGCTAAGTTCTATTTTGCTTGTGTAGTTAGATATAATTTTCTATAAAAATATAATTTTTGCAATAAGATTAGGATTATAGCTCTAGGGTTTAAGATGAGCAGAGGCTAGAAGGCATAGACCTGAGAGGCTTTATGAACTCTAGAGTGTTCCCATCCATGGAGTGGAGATGAAGATAAAGAATTGAAGACCCTCATAGATTTTTTTTCATTTATAAATTAATTATAATCCAAGTTATATAAGGGTAGAGCTCGGCTATCTAATTTATTCTCTTTTCCTAGGTGTATGGTAGTACCCTGCCGCACTTGCCAACTATTCTTTTATGCGATTCATGTTTAATTGATGTGTTTATATTGATTGTGGAATATAAATAGCATATTTTTTAGGTTTCTTAAAGTATAATTATTTGATATATGTCCTCGATACGTTAGGCTCTTTAGAAAAAAAAAATTTTCTACCCCAACTTAATAACTTTAACTAAACTTAAATAATTCATAATCTCATTTGAAAACTTAGGACTCTAATCAAGAAAAAAAAGATTTAGTAAGCCATTAGTTGTATGATAGTATGTTATAATAGCATGGATGCATATTATTTCACTCTTGCAATTAGGGGGTCTCCACTTTTGCATGATAAGGGACAAGCTTGACCTGTGAAAGCAATCCCTTGTATTGGAGAACACCTATTCCCTTTGATTTAACCTATAACTAAATTTCATCATGCATTTAGGCATAAGCTCTCTCAAGCCTAAGCCCAAAATGACGAGTCAAGAATGAAATAAAATGTGTAAATTTTATTGCATTTGTCTAAGTCATGATCTAGTCTCTTAAGGAGTGAATTTATGACTCTAGATTATTTCCTAATAAACATTTACCTAACTATTTTGCACTTACATAAGACTAGCCTATATGATTTTAAATTTTAGGATGTGTTAACTAGAAGCCACTCTAGGCAGTTATAAGTCCAGAAGAGTTGAGATTGGTTCACTTTCTCTAGTGGAAGTGAAGCATCATAACTCACTTTCTTCAAGTAGATTTAGGTCAAGCTCGTAGCTTGTGCTAGGAGATTCTAGGTGTAGGTTCAGGAGCTACACATTTCTCCATTACTACTAGTATAAGTCCTCACCATTTAGGCATTTTCATAATCTTGTGTTGTTGAAATCTAAGTTTTACAATTTTACTAAAAATGTCAAGTCAAAATAAATTTAATTTCATTATTTCAAAAATATAAAGCCTCACTATAGGATAGATTGAAGCACTCACTAAGTCTCATAGTATTTTATGTGCTTTTTTACTTACTTTCTTTTGGAATCTATGAACAACACTTCTCACTTGAGTCTTTCCGATTGCTTTTCAAAAATTATCAATTATTTGATTATTATTCTTTAAAATTTTTTGAGACATTAGTTAACTACTTTAATCGAGAGTATTCTTAAAAAATTTCTATTTCTTATGATGTAATTAACTATGGAAGCTTGCTTTCATAGAGAATTAAAGAACCTGGATTAAAATAATTTCTACTTTCATTATCCATGTAAATTAGGGGAAAGATCTCTAGTATATACATAGACCCATTTACCTTAGAAGTCCTTATTAGATAATTGAGTGCATTGTAGGGTGATGTTCCTAAACCCTTAATATTGTATTCGATCATTTTAATAAGTGCTCTAAGATCTATGTGGTGTCCCTACAAACACTCCAAATAAAACACTGCACTATTCAGTTAGGAGAATATAGTAATAATTTTTGTGTGAAGTTCTTCTGATAGATGTTGCTCATATACTCTTAGGTAGGCCATGGATTTTTGACTTGGATGTCAAAAATTATGGATGATCTAATACATATGCTATTACTTTTCAAGGTAAAAAAATTATGTTAAATCCAGCTAAGCTTAAAGAGGTCACTCTACATCAACCCCAAAATTCTTCTACTCTTATAGAAAAGAAATTCTTACATATTATTAGTAAACATTAATTTCAACAAGAGATTAAAGAAAATATCATTTTTGTACTAGTTATCTTAACCTTCATAAATCAACCTTATGTTGAATCATTTTTTTATGAAGTACATGAACTTTTGTTAGAATATCAAGATATTTGTTTTGAAGAACTTCTTAATGAGCTCCCCCCATTAAAAAGTATCCAATATGTCATAGAGCTAGTTCCTAGATCACCACTCTCAAATTTTCCACATTATTGTATGAATTCATATGAGAATGTGGAGCTCAAATGATAAGTTGATGATTTATTAGCAAAAGATTTTATCAGCAAAAGTTTATCTCTATGTGCAATACCTGGCCTTCTTACCCCAAAGAAAGATAATACTTGGCATATGTATGTAGATAGTCACACTATTAATAAAATCACTATTAAGTATAGGTTCCTCATACCTAGACTTGATGGCATGCTAGATATGATGGTTGGATTAAATTTGTTTTCTAAAATTGATCTTAAAAGTGGATATCATCAAATTCATATGAAAGAAAGTGATGAATGGAAAACATTATAACTCATAGTAAAAATATTATAGCTCTCATTCTCAGGTAGTTCTATGTGATCTTCATGCACCTTGATTATTTTTGTCTTATTCTCTATCATGAGTTCTTTTTGAAAGGTCTTCCCAAAATGATTGAGTACTTAAGCTTTTCTTCCCTAAACCATAAGCCCTTTTAGTTGTTTGACAGAACTATCAACTAGTGAAAGAGATACTATGGTTGGATTTTCCTCAACTCTCAATTTCTTAAAGATTAAAGGAGATATTAAGTTTATGTTGGCACCAAGGTTAGACTATGCATTTTTAAATAGTTCTTCACCTATTGAACAAGGTATGGTGAAACTACACAGATCTTTTCCCTTTGTAGGTAGCTTCCTCTTCATCATTGAAGTGCAACTTTCAATTAGTGCTACTATTGCATGATCTTTTAGCTTCCTTTTATTAGCTAGGATTCCTTCATTGAACTTTACATAGTTGGGCATCTATTCCAAGGCATCAACAAAGGCATGTTAATATGAAGCATTTTAAAAACCTCAAAAAACTTTGAGAATTAATGCTCTAACTTCATCTTTTAAAATCTCTGGGTTGGGAAGTGATAATACATATGGGGGGTTATCTAGGAATAACTTTGATCCTTATCTTTCTCTTCATTGGGCCTCTCTTGGGCCACAACTTCCTCATTTGTCTCTTTTGTTTTAGGTTTCTTCTAGCCCACAAGATCTTCCATCCTTAGTGAAATAGCCTTGACATGCTCCTTAGGGTTCACCTTATTATTTCTTGGTAGAACACATGGCTAGTAGATAGATAGTTATTATGAAAGCTATCCAATCAAAAACTCAACATTTTTTATGGTTGTCTCTATTGGCCTCATATTTGTAATAAATTTACCTTGCCTAAATCAAAACTTATTTCAGTAATCATCTACTTATCTCATTAACAATCCATTTGAGTTAAATGATTTACAATCCAAGTTAAGTCATATATCTCATTTATTCAATCAAGACCTCTAAACATAATGTGTAAATCAATCAACTTAAACTTAAAAAGTCAAAATATGAAATCGAGAATAATCATTTTAATATTGAATCTCAATGTTTTTTTATGAAGTCATGATAAGAACATTAAGATTCATATGTTGCCTCTTTACTAGGTTTTCAAACTTAATTAATCTTATAATAATACCTAAAATTTTGACTTAATGTAAATTCATTATAATCAAAATGAAAAAAAATAAATAAATAATTTGTGACATAGTAAATTAATTAATAGTCTTCATTTAATAATTCAAAATTAGTTGAAAATGAAGTTAAGTGAGAATTTAGTAGATCCATATCAATTATTTAAATCAAACAACTAGATTGCATTTGCATTTAATAGCTTCATTGTCACTAATTCTACTAATGTTAATTTTTTTGGAGCTTGTCTCAAAGATTTGATTAATCATTTTAAAAAAATAACGTATGATTAACTAATACTTCAGGTGTTCCTCTTTGCCACCTCCACTTCTCCCAGCCATTTCATCCTAAAGAATTTCAGGTTAGTAATTGTATAACAAATTTAAAAAACCTAAATAAACTTTAAAAAAATTATTGAAGTTAAGCACTAAACCAAAAAAATGTGATCAATTCTCTATGGATTTATCCTTCACAGAAGAATGTTATAAAATTCAAAAGCTTCAAATATCTTATGTAATTTGAGATTAATTTTAGAAATCTTAAGAAATTCAAATTATTAAAATTAAACATGAATTATAAAGCAAATTGATTTGAAATTTTCACATAGACTTTCTAAAGTTGTTTTCAATCTTTAAAAAATTTCTTGATTTTTTATAATAATGGTTTAATAGAAATTTAAATTTCAACTAAAATAAATATAATTTAAATTTAAAATTAAAAAATAAAATAAATTAAATCAAATACCTTGCTACTTTCACTAAACAAAAAGAAATTTATAAATAAATATTTAGCTTTTCATTTCTCAATCAAATATAATTAAACTATAATTATTTGATTAAATCAACTAAATATAAATAAAATAACATATTTAATCATGAAAACATATATATAATTTAAATTAAATATTAAAAATACAAATAAAATTTTATTAGAAAATAATCAAAATTTAAAATAATTTTTTTTAATTATTATAATTAAATAATTTATTTAATTCAATAAATTATTAAAAAAATAAATAAAATAAATAATTTTTCAATATTTATATATGGTTCTAGAGGTTATTATTAATCTTTAAAATAATTTTTATAGAGTTTAGAATTAATTTAATATATAAAAAAATTAAAACAAATTCCTTGATAAATGATAATTAAACTATAAATATAACAATTATTTTTAAAATCTTATGGAACTCTCCCTTGAAGTACCAAGTTAAAAGAAAATTATCATATTATTTGAAGTATTTTAATATTTTTCTTTAATTTTCTAACATAAAATAAATAAAAAATTCATAAAAAAAATTTCAGATTAATTCAAAAGATTCCAAAAATTCATGATAAATACATTTTTTGTTCTTTTAATCATTTAAAATTGGTGTGAAATTTAGAAATTATTTTAATTAATTTTGATAATTTTCTTTAAAAAATAACATAAAATAATGATTAAAAAATTAAATAAATAATTTTAAAAGTCATAATATATACTTAAGAGTATTTGAATGTGTTATAAAATACATTATAATTTCTCTAAAATATGATGTATTTCAACATTTAGGATGTTTGGGTTCCGAGATTTACATATCAAGTGGCCCTTACTTTCCTTCATATATTCTTAAAAATTGTTTAATAATTGAAACCCAAATTAAATAAAAATAAAATAAAATCATTTCAATCTCTAACACTTATATTGAAACTACCCTTTCACTAAATTGAACATCATTCAAAACTTAGAAAATTGAAACATAAAATGCAATATAGGTGTGCCCACATAGATTAGCACATAGTAGTCTTATTTGTTAGGATACAACCCTTAGACCTTTTGGTTATGAATGATTATTCTTTCATTATGTTGTGATGTTTGTCTTAGGTTAGTTCGAGATATGTTGTCTTAGGATAGTTTTGTGATGCCTTAAAAATTTAATTAAGATTATACTAATATTATTTTTTATAGGTGGTCATGCTTAAAAGGGAATAATGTGTGTAATGATGAATGTTTAAAATAACCAAATTTTTGCAATTGTTATTTAAATACTAAATGCTTAAAATCCTTAAGCATGATTAATAGGATAGGTGGCACAATTGGCACTAGATGTGCTAAGCATTTTATAATGTAATGATTGAATGAAATGTTTGGATGTTCTATTTTGAAATATGGATTACTGAACTAACCTCTATTTTGTATGTTTAAATTATAATTATATTTATTTTACAAATGTTATTTTTTATGAAGTCTTAGATTGTTTAATTTGGGCCTAAGGGATTCCAAAAGAAGTGAAGAAAAAGATATTGGGATGAACTTCCTAAAGGTGGAACCTTACAGGCCTTTTGGAGCTAGAAGAACTAGAAGATGAAGATAAAAGACCCCACACACTTGAGTCTATCAGTTGTAGGTCTAAGCCAAGTTATATAAGGGCAAAGCTCAGCTCTTTATTTTCATTTCTTCTAGGATGTATGGTGGTACCCGATCACATGGACCTTTCTTTTATTGATTTAATTGATTACATATAATATTTTTATTATTTGCATATTAGAAAAATTTTCTTTTTCTAGATTTATTTCTTTGATTGTTTTGTTTGTCAAAGCATGGAATTATGATAGGCTCTTAGATAAAATAAGTTTTTTTACCTAACTACTCAACTAAAATATATAAATAATTTAACTCATAACAAAAGTATATTTAAAGCCTTAGGTTTAATCAATAAAACAACTAGAAATAATTAAAATGTAAAAGCATAAAGTATATTATCTCTATCTCATGAGTTTGACTCTTCACCCATTATACATAAGAGAAAATCTATCTTGTGAATATGACTACCTTCTTATAGAAGACTGCTTCTAAAATAATCATCCTTTTGGCCAGTTTTAATTACATGTATAGTAGGTATAAATTGCATACCATGCATTCATATAAGATCAAATTTATGATTGTAATGTATTTATGTGGTTTAGCTAGTTCTTCTTTCCAAGTAGGTTTATAGTCTAGTAGAGTCTGGTTTATTTCAACTTCAAAAATTTTTGCCTCCCGGCCTTAATTATTTCAAATCTTGTGCTAGTGAATTAAAAGTCCTAATATTCTAATAAAATGAATACCTTAAACCACTAATGAATCTAAACACTCCTATAAAACTTAACTATATGATAATTTAGAGCATTTCTGAGCTTCCAATATTAAGCTTAACCACTTTTTAAGACTCAATCATGTCCTTACAGATGATTCCAAAGAGACTCAAGTCAGAAGCAATAGTTGCCTTGATTAAGACAAGTATTCTTGAGTTGCATGATCAGTCACTTTAGACCAAGTTGACAAAAGGACCGTGATTCAATCATGTGAAAACGTAAAAGGAAGGGATATAAAAATTTTTTGGTCCTTTTCACAAAAGCAACATATATAAAGTATGATAGAAAGGGAAATACTTAATAGACTTCTCCAGGAGTTTTACAGTCGAAGCAAATAAATTTGTAAATTCGCTAAAAGGCACTTATTCAAAGCATCTGCATCCATTATTCATCTCACAAGCGGAATAAGCAAGTATTCAGCATAAATGAGCTGCAAAATAATTGTATAAAAAATTAGGAAAACATGAATGATTGCTGAATAAGAAAGAAAACTTTAACCAATTATCCAAACATCGCATGCAATAAATTACTTCTTACTTTCCATATAAACATGTAAAAGGATTGCATGGCATTTTCATCTTCCAAATCTGCTGATTTGGCTTGCTTCCATAGAATTAAAGAAAGAACAACATGGCTTACTATCTGTAATCAAAGCCAAAAAAGGATTTTGATAATATTAAACAGCACAAAAGTTTCAGAAAAGTGAACAGCAAAATTTAAGATAGTATACCTTTCTTTAAGTGCTGATCACATGCATTTTTTTAATAGAAGTATACTTAGAGTGTGAGAGGTGAATTTCATGTAATATTTACATGATTTATAAGGAAAAATTCACAAGAATTCAAGACATGATTTAGTTCAATTGTATAATAATTAAGTTGTATTGAGAGAGAACGCATGACATACTAAATCGAAGGCATGCACGATAAAATTCGCTCCATCCTAATGCAAAAAATACTAAGATCTCCTGACATAATTTTTTTTCATCATGAACTGACATAAATTAAGAATCTGAGATTGTTATTATGCCTAAATAGAAATAAATAAAATATGATTTTAATTGTTGATATTGTTTAACATACAGTTATAAGCTTGCTCCATAGGTAGGAAGAAGTTGCTCCAACAACAATTGCAAATGTGTACGCCATTTGAATGAGGTAAACACAGATCCAAAACACCTGATACAATTTAAATAAAATAGAAGGATCAATAGAAGAGAGCAGGAGTATTAACGGCATCATCCAAGACTGACCTTATTTGGACCTAAGAGCGCAGTTAATGAACGAACGCCAAATTTTCTATCTCCTTTAATGTCTGGTATGTCCTGCAGATGAGCTACAATTATCTCAGACATAAGAACTATATGATCAAAGTGTACCTCGAAGCATTATTTTCACTAATAGCAATTTTGAGTTGTAGTCAAAAAAATTTAAATATTGAGACAAAGTATAGCATAATTAGTTTTCTTTTATGTGTAAGAGTGAGTTTTATTTACTTTTTAATCATATTTATTATGGGTAGTCAAATGATGATAAGAGTAAAAGTATTTGAGACTAAAAGTAACTATTTAGCCACTTTAAAATAATGTATACGAACCTTGAATAATGCTACAACAAGAAAGAGTACACTCGTTATAATGGTTGCAAAAACCAACGGTTTCGGGAAAATTGCCTGTCTACCAAAAACAAAAGTCTGCAAAATCCTTGAACGTCCATACATTAGATGAATATGCTATGGAATACAGTATCACATATATGAGAATAGAAAGCTCTGAAATTGCATAAAACCTGAATATGAAGGTAAGTTGCCACTGGAGAGATTACCCCAGATCCTGTCAATAAGGTAATAGCAGCGCCAATGGCAGAATTTTTCCATCTTAAAAAAGGTAGCTGTATCAAGTAGAAACTAGAGGACGTTGGTTCAAAAGGATTCATCTCGAATGTTAAGAATAAATTCATCAATTTTGCATTCTGTAAAGTTTACTACAACAAAAGTAATTATTTAAAAAGATTGTGATGATCAAACAGGTGAGTTACATTCGTCTCTATTGAAAGCATATGTGTTGGATAAGTTATTTAAGTTGTATGATTTTGGGACTAGCTGTTTTCCATGTTGTTTGCTACTTTTGTTATGTGAAATCTATGTTGGCTTCTTAAAAGTTCCCAAAGAACACTTGATTGGGTACTATTAGGTCTAACTTAGGCGACTAATACCCCCCCAAAAAAAAGGATCCACATTGAGACCGGTAGGATAAATACTGGTCAGAGGAGGTTTTAAATTGTGTAATGAGTCATTTTCTTATAAAGACACAAAACATAGAAGACCGGCAAAAAGCTCCATAGTTTGATAAACAAGCCAAAAGCTCAATATAGGCGCATAACTTAGTCTACGCAAAAAATTATGTCCTCTAACTTAAAAAAATCTACCGATCATTATATAATATTTTAAAATCATTATCTTTTGTGTGCTACTTACTTTTATTGAGCTCTACTTTCAAAAAAAATTTTGGTCAAATTTTAATACTTTTAAAATTCACAAATTTTTTTTTCAAATTCTAGATTTAACAAATTGCCCTTAGATTTTTAAAAATTTTAAAAATTCCAAATTTTTTATAAGAACCTTACAATTTAATGGGAAATTTCTGTTATAATGTTAAACCCTCCATAAAATTTTAAACCATACTTTTCTTTATGATTTTACCACAATGATTATACCATTTTGATCAATTTATAATTCTAAAGAATTAAAAAATATATATATATTTCTATTTAAAAATTAAGAAACTTGGGATTGTTTAATATGACATTTCAAGCCCAAAATTATGGTTTTAAATAGTTTAAAAATGCCCTTTCCATATTTTTCACCAAATTTCATGGGAATAAAGAAATTTAATTATGTATGTCAATTATCTTAAGTATTCAAAAGTAATCAAAATCAAGCTTATTTGATATCCTACATTTAAATCATATGTTAAGTACCCTACACCTTTCAAATGAGTTTACAAATATTTTCAAATGATAAGGTTAGAATACCTCCTCAAAATAAGGCTATTATATTACTCAAATAGAATCCCTCATCTCTCCACTAATGAGGTCAAAATAATTAAATACTTTCCTCCTACATCAAATATCACAAAATTTCTAACCTCATCCTCTTTCCATCTACATCCATGGGGGAAGAGATTAAAGATTTAATCTGTGTTAAAGCTAAATTATAACTTAAATTGAATTCTTCATCTCTCTGAACATGAGATTGACATGCCCCAATAGCAAATGTCTTACCATATTAGATACCACTAAATGGGTGCAGGGAAATCTATTCAATGTCTTTGGCAATAAAATGCTTTGAGGTTGGTGTCATAGGAATTAATGGCCTTGTTGCAAGTGTATGATGTACACCAAGATGAGTTTTGTTATTAAGCTAGAATCTTAAAATAACTTTTGAGAATAAAAACAATCTTATGGTCATTGAGAGAGCACTTATTTAGACTTTACCCTTCATGGTGTAGTTATTTATTCACTTTCTTTAATAATGATGAGTTAGCATTTCACATATATCAAACTCTAATCATGGATAAAGTATGATACCTCATTATAGGGAAAGATGAGCACATTATGAGAAGGAAAAAGTTTAGGAGGACTTTTAAAAAATGTTGTCTAAAGATTGTCTAAAAGTGCATGGGTATTTTATGTCCATGGTTCAAATCTCTAATCCTTAGATCCCTAAAAATTATTACCCTCCATAAGATATCCATTATTATAGCCTACCAAATATATAAATAAGCGTAATGATTCCAAAACTTAGAAGCTTTCTTTACAATATGAAAACTCATAAAATTTATGTTATTTCTTAAAAAAATATTTATAATATTTCTTGATATGTATTTAGAGAAAATGTCATGGTCCACATAATGCTAATCAATTATGACAAATTAAAAATTGATCCAGCCCAAAATGAAACCAATGTAATATCTTTACTATCAAACATAGATAGCTCAAAATTTTACACTAATAAATAAGTGATAAAAGTCTTTTAATCAGCTAAAAAAGTCTAATGCCATTATATTATTATTATGACCAAACTTAGTATCTTCCCCAATAAAATACATTTGATTTCTTGGTTTCTATTAATGCATTTGAAAAGGTAAAAAACCATTTATTAAGTGATATAATTTGAAATTGGCTACTCATTTAACTTAACTCTTCATTTTTAAAGTCTACTTAGAGAAATTAACCCATAATAACTAATAAGGACTTTTACTCAAGATGTGTGATATACCTTCAATAGGAAAATATTTGGGTTCTTGGCCATTCATAATGATTAAAAATATAGAATCCATTGTCAAGAGTGCTAGTAATTTCTCAAAACACAACCATCTTTCCACAAGAGTAGATCAATTCATAGACTCTCACCAAGCAAGCCATTATAATGATTCATCTCATATATAAGAATTCTATAATTAAAAGTGTTCATCCTTTCAAAACTAGTAATTAATCATAAGACCTTACTTTTATTATCTGATTTAAATATCATAAAAATGGTCTTACACGACATCAATGCATAACCAAAATTATGTTCTTAGAAAGATCCCAAATGATAAAGATCTAAAAAAATTATTATAATTATAACCCACTATTTGATAAAGAGTTAAAGTTTTTAAATGACCTACACATCATTATGGTCAAATGTATTATAGTAACTAAGAATAAGCTATAGGATTGGAGATTGAATAAAAATTTTAGCATGTACATTTGTGGGTTCCAAAAATTCACTTTCGACCTTTGGATGAAGAGAGTTTAAGTTATTGTCAATCAAATTTTTTGAAGGTAGATAGAATAGTACATAAGATACTACTAAGAGATTTTTCCCACATTTTATGAGAACTTTAAATTTGGTTCTAGGTTTCTTATAAACACAAAAACTCATGGTTAATTACCCCTCCCAATGTTGAGAGAACTTTTATTAAGGATTTTAAATTTAGATTTAAAAAATTCACAATCTCTTCACTTAAAGTGAATGGTAAGGGAAATGATGATGTGTCTGATCAAGATCCCATGGTTCTATCATCTCAAGCTATTGTGGTCTCTAGTTTACATTGTCAAAGGAGGTAATCGACCTAACCTGACCAATGGATTTCCTATCAATAAGCATGGGTTGCATCATCCATGCTAATCCTATAGACCTAGATTGATGTTTGTCTGAGTAGACAACTTTAAGTCCATCTTAGCTGATAGAGGATTTTTTTTCTTATCAAGATATACCTTATGATTCACAACTTAAGGGACAGAACTGTTGGAGAACATACGGGTTTTAACTATGACCATAATTTGGTGGAGCTATTGAGGGACCAAGCCACATGATTAGAGGGCTCTGATTATAACCATATCATATATGGAGTCTACTGGTCAAACTATGCACACAGATGATTCGAGCCAAGTCCTTACTAGTATGAGATTATTTGAGAGTAAACATAGCTTGACATGTCATTGACTCCTTTGTGAGCTATGCTTTTTTTAAACCATCACCCTCAACAAATAGTTACAGATGGATGGTGGATTGATTTACTTTAAGTATTTTAAAGGATTAATTTTATTTTTATCATTTTAAACTTAATAATTTATCATATTTTACATTACATTTATAACTGATTTAAATTAATTAAATTTAAAATTTTAATCATATTTTGATGATAATATTCTCTTTAGTTGAATTTTCATTCGATAGAACTAACATTAGGGTGGAATTAACTTTTAAGTTTTAACTAATAAATTTTATTTGAATATTTATAACATAGTAACTTATCTTATTTTACATATTTTTTGGATACTTGATTTAGATTGATTTGATTTCAAACTTTATACAATATCCTGTCTAATTAAAATTTTTATTTAACCCAGTCATCATCAGGGTAAACTTTGTCAACTCTACTTGTTATCTTATAGAGGATTGGATTTACAGTTAAAACCTATAATCATATTATCAAATTTGATATTGGGAGTTTATATATTGAATATAAAAATTTTTTAATGACATCATTGACGATCATATTCAAATGTGAAAATCAAATTCTCTTTTTAATGATGGAGCATTTAACTTTATACTAGACTTATCAACTATGGCTTTTATAAGGATTATGATTTCAATGATTAAGTGGGAATTATGACTTCACCATATAAGTGAAGCATCTTGTTAGAAGAGCCCACATATATCAGTCTTTAGGAATTAAGTTTATGAAGGATATATGTATTTTGAAAATGGTTATTATAATGTTTGCATGTATTTTGAGGCAAGATAGATTTTGAGTTTATTCAGTTCCAACCTATGTTGCATCCCCAGTCGCTAGATTTATGCTTTTAGCATTATGTTAAGATCTAAGCAGGTGTTTTCTTAAGAATGCTCACACACATTTTGAAGTTATGAGATTAATAAAGAAATTATTTTATAATTCATGTGAGCATCACAATTATTTATTTGAAGAATTTGCACAAAATTCAAAGCACTTAATTGAGTGTGATATTATTCCAAAACATGTGTAATAAAATCATTTAGAACGTATCTACACCTTCTGTTTGCTTGCATGACGTGTTGCGGATTCAGTGGTGTTGATGTTTGACTAATCATATTTAGTATTTATTTTATTAATTTTTGAACATTCAATGAAGATAATTTTTGTTTTACTTATCATCAAACACAATAGTTTGAGCATTTATTTAGTTCAATACATACTTGACCATGAGACATATTGTCTTGCTTTAGCTCATAAACATGATATTTAGTTTCACTGCCACCTATTTTTGCATTCCATCATCATCATTTTTAGTCAATTCACTATGATATGTAAAGATTTAAGTTTTATTGAAATGACATGCTTGTTGACCTCACTTTTGGAGTGAGGATTAATCTTTCTCATCTTAGACTTAGGAACCTTCTAGGAACTTGGATCCCCTTAGTGATAAGACACTTATAGTGACTAAGGTAACACTAAACCCAAGCTTAGAGACTTAGGAGGCATACCCTAAGCCCAGGATAAGCCTTAGGATAAATAAGCTATACCTATTCTATGGCCTAAACCAAGACCCATGTATATTCATTGATCCAAACCTAAACTCCTATAAATGAGACACAACCAACCTTAAGCTTATTCAGTTAACCTCACTTTAACTTATTTTTTAGTCCAAGCTCCAAGCCAAATTGACTTAACCCTTAACCTAAGTTAACTCCACCATGATCCTGTGAACTCAACCTAAACCCATTCAAGTGAACTAAAACCAATTTAATTTTCTCAATCACTCCAACCATTCAATGGATCATTTCAAACCTCTCCAACACTTGCAATCAAACTAATCAAATCAAACGAATTTGATCAACTCAAGTTAGCCCATTTGACTCGAAAAGTTCAAATGAGCCAAAACTCAATCAAGCCCAAATCAATTGCAATCAAGGCCACCAATCAACTCTAAATTCATCATTGAACCCCTCTCAACACCTAATTGACACCAACCCAACCCAATTCAGTCCAATCAACCCAAGTGATTCACTTGACTTAATGTGACCTAAATGACTAATTTATTTCAAACTTCAATCCAACTCAAATTGGATTAAATTAACCCGTCTAATCCCTTCCATAATGATTGTTTATCATCTTTGATTACCCAATTGCAATCAATTGGGTCAAATCAAACCAATTTGGCCACTTAACCTAAGTTGACCCAATTAACCCATATGGATCAAATTAGGCCAAATCTCACTTCAATCCAAAATGATTGCAACCAATGCCTCTAATCAATCATAAATTGATTATTAAACACCCTATGATCATCAATTGAAGCCAACCCAATTGACCTACTTAGCCCAAATTAACCTAAAAGGTCCAATTGATCCAAATCAATCCAAACCAATACTTATAATCATTCCCAAATGATCAATTGAACATAAACCTAACCCATACCCAAACCAATTTGACCAATTTGGTCAAATTGGTCAACATGACCCAATTGACCCAAATTGAACCATATGAGCCAAATTCAAATCCAACCCAAATTGAATCAAACCAATTGCACCAATGCATTCCAAATGACCAATGGAACTCACCCAAATCATTGGTTTAACCCAATTTGCACAATTGGTGAACTTAACCCAATTGAACCCACATTGACTCATATAGGTCAATTTAGCTAAACCTAGCCAAACCAAGTCCAAACCCAACCAAAATTGGCATGACTCATCCTTGGGTCACCATGGGCTACCAAGTGGATCCTACCCATGGTGAACCTGATTTGGGTCAAACCCATTGAACCAAACCCTCCAAATGAGACAAGATCTCCATTTAGATGGGTTCTCTACCCCCTTACCCCTTGGCAACCACCTTTGGCTTTTCTTGGATAAGAGGACCACTGACCTAACCTAACCCAAGGATATTAGGCTCAAACTTTGGTCATAAGAGGGTCAGTTCACCCATGGTATTCCATTGGTCCACCTAAGGAGGGTTGTACACCCTATGCTAGCCCATTCCACTCCCACAACCTCTCACCCTCAGCCACCTCCGGCCACCTACCCCGGCCGGACGGCTGCCAAAGGTTGAACCAATCTCTACCCATGGTTTAGCTGGGGAGGAGGGTATACTACTCCCCAAGGATTCAAACTTTACACACACCTTCCTTAGAGCATTCTGCACAGTTTGAGACCTTCCCTCGAGCTCCTCAAGCATTCCACCATCAGTGAGACCAACCTCCGAGCGAACCCGAGAACCCCTTCTGTCCAAGCTTCCAAAATCTCTAGCAAACTAAAATTAACTCTTCTACACCTTCACCTCAGTCCGGCAAGTTAAAATGAATCATTTCTCAAGCAATTCGATCAATGGAAGGCATCCTTAGACTAACTCTGGTGAGCTTTATGATGGCATTTGGTCCACAAAATAATCGATGGAGAGGCAGCTCGCTATCTTCTTAATAGGGTTTTGTCTCTTCAAGATGAAGTTGTCTATCGATGGACTGCTGGTCTTTAGCTCCATGGAGGTAAAAATTTGACAACTGTAGTTTTCCCCTTAGGTGTTGGTCTTTTTTGAAGTAAAGTGTGATTTCATGCAATTTCCATTGTAGGATCTCTATAGATTCTCTCCCTAATCATTTTGGAGTCAATTTCAGCATCGAATGAGCTTTGGTGAGCTTGGATCAAGCGGCACAAGGCAGACAGTGTCTATCTTTCGGCACATGGGGAATGACAAATCATCGATCGTTCGTTCCACATGATTAGAGTGAATGGTCATGAATAATTGTGCTAGAATTTCTATTTTAATCTATTCAAAATCACGAGATTAATCTCGACTGTCCGATTCGAGATTAGATGGCTAGGATGAAACCGCGTCCGCCGCCCCTAAGTTAGTTGTCGCATCGGACGATTTAAATAACTAATACTGTGGCACCACGTAGAAAGCACTGCCACATCAACGTTGGCACCAACAGTTTAAATGATTAATTAAGAATTAAAAATGTAATTAAATGGCTATAACTTAAAAAAAATTTTATTAATCGTTGAAAAATCTAAAAAATATAAATAATTAGACAAAAGGGAATTTAAGAAAAATAAAATCCCAAAATTTTGTTTAGTGAATAGTGCTTAATTAAGGTTTGAAGCTTGGACTAATTATTTTAATTAAGGCTTAATTACTTGGCTAATTGATCCCAAATTTGGTTAGATCATTTCATGAGATGTAATCTGCCTTCCTTAATTTTCTTGTAATTATTGGCGATGTAATTCAAAGAATTTAAAATTATAATCCTAATTACCCTCATAAATCAATTTAATATTTGTTAAAATTTCTAAATAATGAAAATTAAATAATTTATGATGATTAATCACAATAAATAGTGGAATAGTGAGGAAAAATAATTAGGCCCTCTTTCCTAATTATGTTCTATATGCATTTCCATAGGAGGGTTAATTAACACATGTAATAATTATAGATTAATTAAAAAAGTTAGTGATGAAATAAAAATCAAATTAAACTAATGATTGGTTCAGATAATTCAAACATAATTCATCGGTTCCCCTTTATGTGTTCAATAACATAAAGTCACAAAGAGTACTTAACTTAGATTCTTTCCTTCTTAACTCTTAAGCATGAACCTAATTGCATTAGATCCCTTTAGGTGCATTGCAAGTTTTAATTTCTTAAAAGCATATCATTGGATGCTCATAATTAAGTAGTTAATTAAATTAAAGAAGCTTAGGAAAGGGTAATTAAATTGATTACTTAATGAATTAAACCTAATCAATTCATAAAACTACTTTATTACTTTCTTTAAATATATTAAGTCACCAATGTGGGATGGGGAAAACACAAAGTGTCATTTCTCCACTTTAGGTTTTAATAATTCAAACAAAAGAAATTAAATTTCATAAAAATTTTGGTTAATCTTAAAGTATATTTATTTGACTTGATCGTCCTTAAAAATTAATGTAATTTAATATATCATGTGGCAATATTTAGTCATTCCTTTTCAATCATCATAAATTTGCATGCCATTTGTGTCATCATATATTCATGTTTTAAAAAAGAATAAAAAAATATGGTTATATCTAAGTTGCATGTGTTGGATAAATATTATTATATAGTGTGGCTACTATCACTAATAAATCCCAAATTATTTTCAAAGTTATAAGCTAATGATGGAAATCTAAGTTAATATTGGTTATAAATATTCAATAAAATTTATGTTTACTTATATTTTATACTTGGTAAAGGATTGTTCTATTTTCATGATTCATGTGTATGTTTACATATGTTTGAAGTTAGCAAGTATATAGTCTAGATATCCCAGGAACACGAAGCTTTAAGTAGCCCCAAGGAGGTCTTAGATAATCTTACTTCCCTGGTTTAACAATTGTACGTACTTGCTTAATTTCATTCATGTGTATGCATGAGCAAGAATTCAGGATAGAACCTCACTTTACATAAATAAAAGATTTGTTATTATATAATTTTTGCATGGTTTTTATTCCCATGCTTGTGTATATATTTACATGTATTTAAGCTAGCAAGTATATTATTTGGACATCCCAAGAATATGAGACTTTAAGTAGCCCCAAGGAGGTCTTGGATAATCACTTCCCTGGTTTAACAAAGGCGCATACTTGCTTAAATCTCTAATATATGTGTATATATGCTTAACTAAGAGATGAAGTCTTCATTTTTTAAATAAAATACATGCATTAACAATCATTCAAGTGGGAAAAAAATGGAAATATATATCTTGCATGTATAGATATGTGTATTAAATCAAATACCATGGATAATAAAAATGAAGAAGTGTGTATGTTATTGATGTTGAAGAGGAGTGGTGGAATATCATCCATGTGATAATGATTCAATTTTATTAATCCTAAGGTCCCTTTCATGTTTGGATAAGATTCTTTAAGACTAACCCAAACTTAGGTTTAATAAAATGTTTAATAAATGATTCACTAAGGAAATCAAAGTCATAACAACATATCTTTACAAAACAACTTAGGATAGGGATGAAGGGGTCAAACCTCTTTCCTATCTTTATAATAACTAGATGTTAAGTAAGCCTCAAATGAAACAAAAAAAATGTAAATTAAAATTAACTAATCATTTCAATGATTTAAAGTGAAACCTCCCCTAATGTTTAACTTAAACATCCTACACTTTAGATAATTATACTTCTAAAATCCTAACTAAGACATACCAAACTAAACCTTTGAGCACACATTAGAATACTAAGTCACCAATTTTAGCCTTTAGGTTAGGTCGGTGTATGTTGTAGTGTTATGTTTTACTTTATGATGTAATATTTTAGACTAAAAGTTAGGATTATTTATGCGTAGACTAGATGTTAGGTCATTAATAGCTTAAAGATGTTTTCTACAAGAGAATATACTAAAGGGGCCGCTGTAATAATAAGTAAATATAAATGTTCATGCTTATAGGTTGCTTATGCCCCTAAGCATAATCTAGTTAAGATAGGTGGGCTTAGTTACCCATGTGTAAAAAAATATAATTGCTTAGCTTGTATGCTTGCTGAGCTAACATCTTTTTTGTAGCTATAGTTAGATTTTATTCTTCATAAACATGTAATTTTTACAATAAGAATTAGGATTAGTGCTATGGGGTTTAGGATGAGTAGTGGTTAGAAGGAAATACCTGGGAGGCCCTATGAAGCCTAGAGAAAACCAATCCAAAAGAAGGAAAGGAAAGACAAAGATTGAAGACCCTATAACATTCATTGTAATTGTAATATTCAATCATAATCTAAGTTGTGTAAGGGTAGAGCTCGGCTACCCAATTTTTTTCTTTTTAGGGTATATGGTGGTACCTGGCTGCATTGGCCTTTTATTATTTTATAAAATTTAAATATTTTATTATTGTGTTTAGTTTGTGCAATATAAATGGCATACATTTCATAGGTTTCTTAAAGTGTGATGATTTGATGTGTGGCCTGGATATAGTAGGCTCTTTAGGATAAAATTAAAAATTTTCTATCATCACTAAATAACTCATAACTAAATTTTAATACAACTCACAACCTCATCATAAAGCTAGGTTCATAATCAAGATAAATAAAAAATTTATTAATTCCTTAGCTAGATGTTGTATGTTATCACAGGATGCATGTCATATTATACCATCCTTAAATAGTGAGGGTCTCCATTATTGCATGATAGAGGATGCATTTGACCTTTGAGGATGATTCCTTGTAGTGGAGAACACTTCCTTCCGATGATTCAACCCACAACTTTATTTTGATTGCATATAAGCATAATTATCCCAAGCCTTAGTAAAAAATGAGTGTGTCAAAATGATGTAAATGATTGTAAATTTTTGCATTAGTCTAAGTCATATTTTCATGCCAGTCATGATCTAGTATCCTTCTAATTAAATAACAACCTAGCTATCTTGCATCTGCATAAGACCAGCCTACATGGTTTTAAAGTGTAGGAGGTGTTAGCTGACGAAAACTCTAGGCGGTTGTATGTCCGGAAGAGTCGGGATTGGTTTATCCTCTCTTGTGGAGGTAAACTATTATGCCCCATTTATCCAACTAGATTTAAGTCATGCTTTTAGCTTGTACTAAAGCATCTTAGACTTAGTTTTTGAGGCTACTTATTTCCTTCTAGCTACAAGTATAAGTCCTCATCTCATAGTATTTCCATAATCTTGTGCTGATGGACTATAAGCCCTAGCATTCTAATAAGATTCCAACTTAAACAAAAAGTAAGTTCACTCTTTCAAATATGTAAAGCCTCATTATAGGATAGATTGGAGCACTCACTAGGTTTTCTAATATTACGGGTGCTCTCTATTTTAACTCTCTCATTTGATTTCCATGAATACCTAATATTTTGATAGTCCAACTTTGAAATCTTTGGAGATACTTACTGACTACTTTAATTGAGAGTGTTCTTAAGAAATATCTATTTTCTAATATGTAATTATATGGAAGCTTTCTTCCATAAGGAACTAAAGAACCTAGCATAAAATAAATCCTATTTTACTTCTTCATGTAAGTTAAGGGAAAGATCTATGGTATATACGTAGACCCATCTGCCTTAGGAGTCTATATAAGGTGATTAGGTCCATTGTAGGGTGATATTCATATCTTTTTAGATGGCACATCATACCTTAATATTGTACCCGATCACTTTAATAAGTACCCCTTAAGATCTGCGTGGTGTCCCCACAGCTCTAAATTAGAACACCACAGATTTTTCTGGCAACTCCGCCGGGGAATGCTCCTCTCTCCATCTTTAGTAGTTAATCATTATCTCCAAACATCGATAGTAGATTTATGTTTCTTTTATGTGAGTACAAGACTATCATTCTTTCCATTGGACACCTTGCTTATTTCATCCTTAAGCAAAGGTGGCCAACATCCTTTAGGATTTAGGATCTCACTCAAGTAGGCCTTAAAATCCCTATTAGACCTCCAATAGGTAAGAAAATTTAATCAAAGAAATCACCTAAAATAAATTAAATAAAATCAAGAACCTCTTACCACTAGCTTGGCAAAGTAAAGTTCATCCAACATCTTTATAATTAAGTTGAACTCACTTTTTTTGTGAAGTTCAAGAAAAATAAAGCATTCATCTTCAAAATTACAAATCTCTCCAACATACATATGAACCCCATCTAGCATAACCAAATTTGTTAAATGAGGGTTTCAATCTAAAGTTAAGATAAAAGAACAACAATCAAAGCAAAGTATAATTTCACACACTTCTTTTCCAACAGTAAAGAAGAAAGCCCCATTTTCATTCCTTATAAGCAGTTAGTCACCATGTCTTTTGGAAAGCTCATCTTCTCATTTTCTTTGAGTGTGGATTTGTCCATGGATCATGCCATACTAACCTCATCCCCAATCATCAAGTTTGATCTGGGGCTTAAGCACTTCAAAGTCACATGTGATGGCCCTACCCTCAGCACAGAGAGTAGGGAGGAGATGGTCGACAAAAAGCCACTTCTTCAGTTTGATCTTCATTCAGACACTGAGTTTCCATCCTTGAAAAGGAAAGCCTTAGAGGTTCCCACACCACGAGTGCCATTTATGACTGCCACAATTTCTGATAGGACTAGTATCGCCTCTACCACAACCCCAATTCTTAAGGGGAAGTTAATTCTAGCATTTGAAAATTGTTTCCCGTACCTTCAAGGTTGGTACTAGCCCCTACCATGCACCCTTGACTAAGACTCAGTGCCACAATAAAAATAGAAAGATCAAGAAGTACTATGAATGCATGGCCAAGAAAGTTGATAAGGCCTCCCATGTAGCTGAAGAGGGTTCCATCTGTGAGACCTCTCCCCTTCTTGGTGGTAGTAGGTTTCACCCTCTCTCATCTGTAGAGGGAGAGGAATATATGAAGAAGGTAGTAGCATCACCCCCATTACCCATAGAGTATGAGACACCTAATAGGAAGAGGAGGAAGCTTTACGCTGCTTTGAGGTCCATGCTCAGGAGAGTAGGGAGAGTACATGGATGTTCTGAGTTTGCCACTATACATAATTTGAGACAAGTGATCCTTAAGAGTGTAAGGGATCGATTTATAGAGAGAAGGCCATGGAGGCAAAGATTGCTGCCTAAGCATACAAGAGGGATAAGAGGAGGTTCGCGAGACAGTCGGTGGCCTTAGCATTGATTGACCATCTCGATGGGCAAGCTGATAGAGCTGATCGTTCTGACAGGATAGTTCTCACTAGTTCCAGTAGCAACAGGAGACCTTCGGTAGAGAAGAAGTTGGTGTCACCACCATCACATTGCTCCACTCACCGACCACCATTATTTGTTCATGTCCCATCATCCAAGGTGCCCACCAAATACCACAAATCAATATCTAGAGGAATGACATCCCTTTTGGTGATACGATTACATCCCAAGGACCACACTCCATCTACTACACCAGTTGAGGTGAAGCCGAGCTCTCTCACTCGACTCTCCATCACAATGGTAGAGAAGAAGGCGTGGCAGCCCAAGAGCATCATAATCACTCCACCACCATAGTTGGAGGAGAAGGAAAGAGGAAATATCAAGTTATGTCTCATGATTGTCGAGCCAGTCATAGATAACACTCCCCCTACTCAGAACATACAGTGCATCACCTCTTAAGGACATAGTCCAGTAGGGAGTCACCACCCAACATATGTCCCAGTAGTTTTGAGTAGAGTGGATGATCGATCATTAGAGGAGATATTAGAGGACTATCGTGCTATGGTGAGGTAAATAATTGGAGATGACCATGATCAAGAGGAGGGTATGATAGACTTTAATGCTAATGAGGATGATCTTTTGGATGATATAGCTGAAGTCCATATGGTTGATACTCGATGATCCTTACATAGGGAACAACTCAGCCAGGAATCTTAGGGCAATGTAGTTGAGGAAGGTGAGGCATCAGACTCAACTCAATGCCTTCTCCAATAAATCAAGCTTAAGGATGATCAAATTAATAGGATAAAGAGGAGAGCAAAGGAGTTGATGGTAGTGCTCTTAGCATTATAAAATCAAGCGCCTGTCTCCCAACCCTGCTCCTATGGAGGCCGATAGAACTAAGTTAGTGTATATCCTAGTCATCTCAAAAGCACTACTCTGATGGATGAGGATACCGGTAGCCTCGATAGAAAGATAGCTAGAATTTTTTATTTAATTCTTTCAAAATCATAAGATTAATCTTGATCGTCCGATCGGAGATCGGACGGTCAGGTCAAAATTACATTTGTTGCCGCTGAGTCAATTGTCATGCTAGACGATTTAAATAACCAATACCACGATGCCATTTGGAAAGCACTACTGCATCAACGTCCACATGGCACCGATGGTTTAAGTGATTAATTAAGCATTAAAAATGTAATTAAATGGCCAAAACTTCAAAAAATCATAACTAATTATAGAAAATCTAAAAATTACAAATAAACCCATTTGGAAAGGTTAGACAGAGGATAATTTAAGAAAATTAAAATTCCTAATTTTGTCTAGTGAGTACTTAATTAAAGTTTGAAGCTTGGGCTATTTACCTTTATTAAGGCATAATTACTTGGCTAATTGATCCCAAATTTAGTTAGATGATTTCATGGGATGTGCTTTGGCATCCATAGTTTTCTTGGAATTATTGTCCATGTAATTTAAGGAATTTGAAATTTTAATCTCAATTACCTCATTAATCAATATAATATTTGTTAAAATTTGTAAAAAGTGAAAATTGATAATTAATAATGATTAATCACTATAATAGTCGGAATAGTGAGGAGAAATAATTAGGGCCTCTTTCCCAATTATTTTTTAAAATGTATTTCCTTAGGAGGGTTAATTAACACATGTAGTAATTAGGGATTAATTAAGAAAATTAATAATGAGATAAAAATCAAATTAAACTAATGATTGGTTTAGATAATTCAAACATAATTCATAGGTTCCCCATTAAGTGTTCAATAACATAAAGTCATTAAGGAATTTATGGTTGACCCATTAGGATAGGAAAACCATAAGAGTTCTTAACTTAGATTCTTTCTTTCTTTAATCTAATTAAAACTTAATATTGAGCCTAAGTGCATTAGATCCCTTTAGGTGCATTGCAGTTTTAATTTCTTAAAAGTATATCATTTGAGGCTTATGATAAAGTAGTTAATTAAATTAAAGAAGCTTAAGGAAGGATAATTAAATTGGTTACTTAATGACTTGAACCTAATCAATTCATATAACACACTTAATTACTTTCCTTAAATATATTCAGTCACCAATATGGGATGGGGCAAACACAAAGTCTCATTTCTCTTCTTTAGGTTTAAATAATTCAAACACAAAAATTAAATTTTATAAAAACTTTGGTTGATCTTAAAGAATATTTATTTGACTTGATTGTCCTTAGGAATTAATATAATTGAATGTAATATGTGGTAATATTTAATCATTCCTTTTCAATCATCATAAATTTAAATGCCATTTGGGTAATATATTCATGTTTTCAAAAAATAATCAAAAGAATATGATTACGTCTAAGTTGCATGTGTTGGATAAATATTATTATATGATGTGGCTACTATCACTAATAAATTCCAAATTATTTTAAAAGTTGTAAGATAATGATGAAAATCTATGTTAATGTTGGCTATAAATATTCAATAAAATTTATATTTACTTATAATTTAAACTTAGTAAAGGATTATTCTATTTTCATGATTAAAGTGTATGTTTACATATGTTTGGAGTTAGTAAATATATAGTCTAGATATCCCAAGAACACGAGGCTTTAAGTAGCCCCAATGAGGGCTTACATAATCTCACTTCCCTAGTTTAACAATGGCATGTACTTGCTTAATTTCATTCATGTGTATGCATGTGCTAGAATTCGGGATAGAACTTCGCTTTACATGAATAAAGGATTTATTATTATATAATTTTTGCTTGATTTTCATTCCCATGCTTGTGTATATGTTTACATGTATTAAAGCTAGCAAGTGTACAGTCTAGACATCCCATTAATACTGGGCTTTAAATAGCCCAAAGGAGGTCTTAGATAATCTCACTTCCCTAGTTTAACAACAACATGTACTTGCTTAAATCTCTAATACATGTGTATATATGCTTAACTACGGGATGAAATCTTCTTTTTCTACCAAAATACATGCATTGAAAATCATTCAAGTGTGCCAAAAATGCAAATATATTTTGCATGTATAGATATGTGTATTAAATCAAATTCCATTAATAATAAAAATGAAGAAGTGTGTATGCTATTGATGATGAAGAGGAGTGGTGGATTATCATCCATTTGATATTGATTCAATTTTGTTAATCCTAAGATTTCTTTCATGTTTGGATAAGATTCTTTAAGACTAAACCAAACTTAAGTTCAATAAAATATTTAATAAATGATTCACTAAAGAAATCAAAGTCTAACAACATATCTATCGAAAACAACTTAGGATAGGGATGAAGAGGGTCAAATCTCTTTATTCCCTTTATAATAACTAGATGTTAAGTAGGCATCAAAATGAAATAAAAGAAATGTAAATTAAAATTAACTAATCCTTTCAATGATTTAAAGTGAAACCTCCCCTAATGTTTAACTTAAACATCCTACACTTTAGATAATTATACTTCTAAAAGCCTAACTATGACTTACCACACTGAACCTTAGCATACACATTAGAATACTAAGTCACCAATTCTAACCTTTAGGTTAGGTCAGTGAATGTTGTGGTGTTATGTTTTGCTTTATGATGTAATGTTTTAGAGTAGATGTTAGGATTGTTTACGCGTAGACTGAATGTTAGGTCATTAATAGCCTAATGATATTTTTTATAGGAGATTATACTAAAGGGGCTGCTATAATAATAAGTAAATATAAATGTTCCTGCTTGTAGAATACTTATGCCCCTAAGCATAATCTAGTTAAGACAGGTGGGCTTTGTTACCCATGTGCAGGGTGCTAAGTCCAAATGTGTGAAATATAATTGGTTGGCTTGTATGTTTGTTGAGCTAACATCTATTTTACAGGTGTAGTTAGATTTAATCTACATAAATATATAATTTTTACAATAGAAATTAAGATTTGTGCTATGGGGTTTAGGATAAGTAGTGGCTAGAAGGCAAAGACTTAGGAGACCCTATGAAGCCTACAACAAACCAATCTAAAAGAAGGAAAGGAAAGACAAAGATTGAAGACCCCTATAGCATTCATTGTGATTATAATATTCAATCATAATGTAGGTTGTATAAGGGTAGAGCTCGGTTACCCAATTTTTTTATTTTTAAGGTGTACAGAGGTACCCGGCTGCACCGACCTTTTATTCTTTTATAAAATTTAAATGTCTAATTATTGTGTTTAGTTTGTGTAATAGAAATGATATACTTTTCATAAGTTTCTCAAAGTGTGATGATTTGATGTGTGGCCTAGATGTAGTAGGCACTTTAAAATAAAATTAAAATTTTGTTTCCTCATTAAATAACTCTAACTGAATTTTAATACAACTCACAATCTCATCTTAAAGCCTAGATTCATAATCAAGATAAATAAAAGATTTAGTTACCCCTTAGCTGGATATTATATGTTATCACACCATGCATTGTATATTATACCAATATTCAATATGGCGGTCTCCATTCTTGCACAATAGGGGATATGCTTGACCTTTGAGGGTGATCTCTTATAGTGGAGAGCAACTCCTCCCACTTATTCAACCCATAACTTTGTTTCATCATGCATATAGACATAATTATCCCAAGCCTTAGTAAAAAATTAATATGTCAAAATGATATATGTATAAGTTAAAGTATAAGTTCGAGGCTACTTATTTCCTTTGGGCTATGAGTATAAGTTTGCACCTCATAGGCATTTTCATAATCTTATGTTGATGGACTATAAGCCCTAACATTCTAATAAGATTCTAACTTAAATAAAAACTAAGTTCTCTCTTTCAAACATTTAAAGCCATTATAGGGTAGATTGGAGCACACACTGGGTTTCCTAATATCATGGGTGCTCTCTACTTATCCTTCTTTGGAATTCACAAATAATTCTTCTTATTTGAACTCTCTCATTTGATTTTCATGAATACCTAATCCTTTGATAGTCTAACTTTGAATCTTTGGAGATACTTATTGATTACTTTTATCGAGAGTGTTCTTAAGAAATTTTTATTTTATAAGATATAATTAACTATGGAAGCTTGCTTTCATCAAGAACTAAAGAACCTGGCATCAAAAAAACCTGCTTTACTTCTCTGTATAAAGTAGGGGAAAGATTTCTTGTATATACATAGATTCATCTGCCTTAGGAGTCTTTATTAGGTGATTAGGTTCATTGTAGGATGATGTTTCTATCTTTCGAGATAGTACATCATACCTTAATGTCATACCTGATCACTTCAATAAGTATCCCATAAGATCTATGTGGTATTCCTACAACTCCAAATTAAAACACCATAGTAATAACTTGCCATTTTTATTTATTCATAATATTTACAATACATTTATCACAACAGAAGAGATGGCTCTATTATTAACTAGGTACCCCAAAATAAAATGGTTACCTATGATTAATTAGGTCAACCCTATCAACTCATCATAATGGTGGGAAGCGACTTGCTCGACAAGCAACTCTTTCATTTTCACTTGTAGAGAAGGAAATCCATAGACTAAGTTTGTAATCAAACTATCACCTTGCTTAAGAAGGTCCGCCCTCTTCAACAAGGATGCATCCTTCTCCATAAGGTTTCCTTTCTCTAACGCACTACTAGAATTGTAAGGTAGAGAAGGGTAAGCATACACATACTCGCCCAGTTCCACTAATATGGAGCTCACCACCTCTTTCCTTAGGAGGTTAGCTCCCCATTAAAAGAGGTGTTAAGCTTGTAGAGAGTGGAAATTACATCCAAAGGAGAAATAGCTTGAAGATCCATCTCGATAGTAGTCTTCTAGTGAAGTTTCCATTGTAGGATAAGAAACAATCAAGTTAGCCAATTTAAGAATCACTAAAACTGGCACGATAATAAGATAACTAGTTAAGGGTTTTGCCATCAGACTAAGAAGCCACTAGAATATCAAACTTGCTTCCTAGTACTTCACTTATTGTGAGATGATATCCATGCTCATAAGGAAAATAACTCAATAGTATACTATTTAAAAATGCTTTGACTATTGACTCACCTTCTAAGAACTTTGTAGCCTGGCACTCATCTCTATTAACCACAATAAAGTGGTTTTTCTAGCTTATGAGCTATAAAAGTACCATAAATATATTTCCTTCAAAACATAATGTTGTTGCATAAGAGAGCAACTACCTAGGTGAAGCAAGCCTTCACTAACTCATGGTATGAAGGTGATAATGCCCTTCACACAACTACCTTTGGCTGACACCACACTACCTATGTCTCCTCCTTTTCATTGAGGTTACTTAGGTTGGTTAGGGAAGGAGCAACAAGGGCTTCAACAGGAGAAGCACAAATAAGCTTGATGAGTTAACTCCTTCGAAGCAATAATTTACTCAACCATTGCTCCTACCTCTTTAGGTCGATTGACAATTTGACATCATTTTTTTAGCAGCTTTATTCATCTTTTTATCATTATGAAGGCTCAACCATAGCTTGGCACTATCAACATCACCTATAGCCTCTTGGATTCCATCCCACTCTATAAAAAGAATAAAGCATGGATCAAAGGAGAGATAGAGGCTCAAATAATGCCTTTGGCTATCCTATTTTTAGGATGAGCTAAATGAGTGAACAAGTTAGATGTTAATTCAAAAAGTGATGAAATAATTTTTCCAAAGATTCATTTCAAATGATTAAAATGCTTTTATTATTGTCATTCACCATGGTGAGCTTAATCATATGCTTATTTTTATTTCGCTAGTCCTTTTGCAAGTTACATTTAAAAGATGAGAGAAAATAAGAGAACTAGATGTATACCAAGGGTACACTCCATAGTGGAGAGAACTTACCTAAGGTATCCATGCCAGAAGTACAAAGACTTGCCCTCAAATGATAGATTAAGAACTCTATACTTATCTCATGAAGGCATTAGCCACCCGACTAGTTGTTGAATCATAAGGCTATATATTCTTCTATTTATTTATGAGTACCTTGTAACCATATATATATATATAGCTATTTATTCCTCAATATATATGGTTAAGAGACATTTTTGAGTGATCTTTTTCCCCCCTCTCTCTCTTTTAGAGCTCTATTGGGACATTTGACATTCTCTCATGCTTTGAATTTCTTATATTAGGGTATTTTATTAAGACATGTAATCTTTTTTACTTCTAGAGTTGTTAGTAATATTTTCAATAGGATGATAGCCTTTTAGTCAAATTATTATTATAGCTTTCCTTGTATCTAACCCAGATGTTATACTTCATCACCCCCTTCCTATTTTTGCCTAGTATTGCTCTAAGGATAGATTTTGATATATATATATATATATGCTACATATTAATAAATAATTCAAAGCTTTACAACAATCTATTTATTCATTATTGATAATGGATGTTAGTTTGTAGTCTTAAATATGCTTTGCTATTTTGTAAATCTTACATTATTCTACTAAAATAAGGAACCACTACCAATATAGTGGTTGGGACTCCTAGAAGGTGAACCACATAGTTTATATCTAGATTTTTAAAGACAAATGCAAGCATCTTTATTTCTTTCTTCAACCAATTATGCTCACCATCATACATTTTTTCTTACTTCTTCCTTATTAGATAATAATCATTTTCTCTTGCCGTAATAAATATAAGTAATCATACCAAACAACTTTAAATCTTTGTCTACTTTCTAGTGTTTATACTTCTATCATCTCCATGTACTGCATCTTCTTTCTCAATCTTTCAAACTCTTAATTTTACCAGTACTCTTGTCTTAGTAAGGAATGAGTTTCTAATCTTCATAGGAGAGTTTATCTAACTAAAAATTCTTATAAGAAAATTTTTATTATTTAATATTTTGATAATCCCAAACATGCTAACATAAACGTGATAGATAAAGGATGAGTATTTATAATTCATAATCTCATGAAATACAATCTGCAAATATGTTTGATAAATATATAAAGCCAATGCTTAACAAAGGAGAGGGAGGTTCAAATTGGTCATCTAATTTATAAATTATGGATTTTGAAAGTAAAATATTAGAGGAAAAAATAATGGGAGTGTTTAAGAATTAGGCATCCATGGCATAATTAATGACCCTCAATCCTCCTAATTCTCATATCTAGGCTTTATGTGAGATGAGTTGCAAGAAATATTATGGTGCTACATAGATTCTATGTTTAAGGAGATAAAACTCATATGAATATAGAATTATAAGCACTTGTCAATGCATGAGTCTACTAATATATGAGTAAGTAAGATGCTATATATGAACAATTATTGAAGTTGAAGATATTGAGGGAGGGAAAGAAAGAAAGATTGTAAGATCTATGAATAATGACGGAATGTGATAACATAAAAAGGTGTGTGACTTATTCTCAATAAAATTTAATTTTTAATTTTTAATTATATCATTCTTAAGTATGTAGATGTTCTCTTGGAATATTATGAATAACATGTCGCTAATTAACACCTAATGGTGCCATGCTACTCAAATTATTATGTTTCATATACTACATCTAAATAATTGACACACTTGAGAAGATGTTTCCAAAAGATAAATGAAAAAAAATGACATTTGGTTGACATACTAATATATTTTCTTCTATTGACTAGATCATCTAGCTAAAAATCAGTTGTTTATAGCATGTTAGAATTTACTAGTGGTGAATTCATTCAAACTTATTTATTGATTATAGATAACCTAATTACAAGTAATAGCAAGTTGATTTATTCTTTAGAAATATCCTTTTGAGAGGTTTGACTTTTTAATTGAGAATTTACTATCACTTGATTTTTCATTGATAAATTTCTTTAAAGGATCTTTTATTTGGGATAAAGGTGGTTTCTACTAGATAAATCTATCAAATATCATCATTTTTTCTATAATTTCTATCCATAAAGAAAAGGCTAGCATTGAATATGCATATTTTATTTGATAGATAACTTTATTTTTATCTTGATAGTAGGGGCTTCAAAATTTGACCTGACACGACAACTTGACTAATACCTGACTCAAAAATTTCAGGTTCGGGTTGATTCAATTAATTTTCAGTTCGGGTTCAAGTTTAAGAAATTGACACATTTAATTTTGGAAAATTTACATATATACCACACAATTATTATATATTTACATATTTAACACCTAAAATTTAATATTTATAAATATAACACTTTTTCTATCCTTAAAAAGGTGTATTTTACTTTAAAAAATCAATAAAGGTGGTATTCTTGATGTAATATTAAGGATTTGGGTATTATATATATAAATATTAAAGTTTACGTGTTAGATATGTAAATATAATAGAATTGTGTGCTATGTATGTAAATGCCCCTTTAATCTTGAACGGCCAACGGAAATTGACCCACCAACTCAAATTTGACTTGGAAATCGAAAATTGACCTGATTTTTACTCACAAACTTGAATTTGACTCGATTTTGACATAAAATACATGCATACATAGGTCATTGGACATGTTCACGTCAATCAGGTTAAAAATAGGTTAGATTTGAGTTGAGATTTTTGACCCGTTTAATAAACAGGTCGAGTTCCACCTAAATTGACACCCCTACTCAATAGCATTATTATTTTGGTAACTTTGAGCCAAACAACATCTTAAGTTCCCATTTTTCTTTTTTGAGGTTAATGTTGTGGTTATTAAATTCCTTTGATTTATTATTATTAAGCGTGTTCTCTTTAAGGTGACAATTACTTACTATGAAATCAAACTAAATTTATGTCTCTTTTATAATCGTTTAAGCATATTTCTCATTGTCTCGCACTTCATATTCCTCAACATGTTACATGAAAATAGAACTTAGGGATCTAATTATGCACCTTTACAAATATATTTATGAAATAAATTTTGTATAAAACTATAGCTAAAATGGTACTTTCAAACATTTTTTTTACTTCTAACACATAATGATACAATTATAAAAAAAAAAAACTATTGGTGGATGATACAATTTAATAACATGAGATAATTCTAAAAAAAATAACAAATAATGTAAGGCCAGAAAGAGTGATTATTGAGTGCTTTCGCAGAGTTTATCAATTAAACAATTCTGTTATGGATGTAGAGAGAAGGATACCTTCACAGAATATGCAGAAAAAATAATAAATTGGAGGAAGATGCCCCAAAGTAATGGGATTGAGCCGACGCTAATTCCTATGGCAAAAGCCTGAAATATTTAATTAGATATCATATCATTCGATGTGACATACAAATAAAATATCAATAAATAATTTGCATAAAAAACTTTTTAATCTGCAAAATTAAACTATAAAATATATATATAACAATGCCTATAAAATATGGGGGCATTTATATACAATTCTTATATATTTATATATCTAATATTTAAAAATAGATATTTACATATATATAGCACTTAAATCTTTATTATTATAATAAAAATAATACTTTTCTTAATTTTTTGAAGTAAAATTCACTTTTGAAGCATAGGAAATATACTATATTTATAAATATCAAATTTTAGGTGTTAGATATATAAATGCATAAAAATTATATGCTATGTATATAAATTTCTCATAAAATGGGATATATATATATATATATATATATATATATATATATATATATATATATATATATATATATATATATATATAACATCTAAATATTTATTATTATAATAAAAATATTATTTTTCTTAATTTTTTAAAAATAAAATTTACCTTTTGAAGTATAAAAAAAAAATACTATATTTATAAATATAAGAAAAGTTTTCAGATTCAATTTGTTCTTAAAGGTCATATATGAAAAAAATTAATAACATATTGATGTTTTTCTTTTTTGTGTCAAATATATTTTTATTAATAATGCATTCTGCACGTGTCAAATTGATATGACTTAGTAATACGAATGCCACTCCTAATTTTAAAGAATTAACTAAGATTAATTCTCTACACCTAATGTAGAATTAATTTTTATGATTAATCTTATGCTCACTTTTTTTTTCTTTAATTTATTATCATATTATATTGTGATAATATATCTTTGATTAAATATACTGAAGATTTGGAGTCAAAATTGTGATTTCAAAGATATGCTCTAATTTCTAAATTAATTAAACAAATATAATATAATGCCATTATATAAAGCAAATATTTAAGTAATGCTACAATCCAACAATGAAACGGTAAAACTTACCACAAGACCGAAAGCAGAAGCAATTGAAGCGCCGGTTTCGATTGTCATCTCCCCGGATGCGATTGGAAGATATGCCTTGTTAATCTATAAATAAATAAATATATATTTTTAGATTAATTTCTTATATGTGCATTATATTTCATATATATATATATATATATATATATATATATATATATATATATATATATATATATATATATATATATATACATGTATGTATACGTATATATAAAACTTGCTATAACAACTTAGAACATTCAATCATAATTTTAATAATTTTAAAACAACAGAATATTAAAGTTTCCATCATCATCACAATTTAACTCCGGATGAAAGCTTTGAACCTTTCATAATTCTTTTCATGGGTAATGGCAGATCTTATCCCAAAATAGTATTTGCTCGACAGGTAAAGGCCATATGGCAGATATAATAAAAAAGGATTATTTAATTCTATCTCTTTCTTATCTCATTTTGTTATGTCTTCAAATTAATAAAATCTGTGCAGATCAATACCTTGTCGATTTCTATGTCGAACAGCTGATTGACGCCATTAACATAAACGCATAGACAACCGAAAGCTGCTGCTGCCTGTAAAATTAAGAGATATCATCCATTATATTGTTCTCTTGAAATCAAAGAAGAAAAAAATGAGATCTACCTTTAAAAGACCAACAAGAAAACGCAGAGAAATATCTGACAAGTTTTCGATCGCGATCAGAGAACTTGAGACGATGCCAATAATCTTCACTTATATTAAATAAATAAATAAAATTTCAGAGCATAATATAAGGCTATGATAAATAAGAAAAAAAAATTATTATCGGTGAAAGAACTTAACTATGCCAACACAGGAATATGGACGCGCGAAGGAAATAAAAAGCTTTAGTTGTTCAGTTGGCGTCTTCAATGTATTGATCGAACTATTATGATCTTCAACTTCTGCCACTTGTGTGTGTATGCAATATATGGAATTCATATATATCGGTCTATCAGCAAGTCCGCCTGTGATGCACCGCCCATAATTGTATTTTGGATAGCAACCTACGTTTCCTGTATTAATTGAGACCTTTCTATCTGCAATAACGAATTCTTTCCCGTTTGAATTGGTGAGTCGCACAGTTCTGCGACCTACGAATCAGAAAATGAAGATTTAAGTAATGTCAGCACACATTGTCAGCACTACTCAGTTATAGTGTGACTGCTTTATTTAAAATAAAGTTATATTAAGAGAAGAAAACAAAAAAGATTAGCTGATCTTGAGCTTGGAAAATAAAATGGTGACTATTGATTGCCCTGAGGCAAATTTCCAAAAACTATAATGTTAGATCAGTGTTAGTTGGTCTTCTTTGCTAAAAATTTTAAGAAAAACTATTGTTCTTGTCTTCAAAATTTAAAATTATTGGATTTTTATCAAGAAAAAAAAAAGATACACTATGGGTAATTTCATATAAAAAAAGTGAAGAACCATTGAGTTTTATCAATAAAAATGTTATTTTTATGGCTAATTATTACCTCTCAATACGAATAGCGTTGATGATAGAGCTGGCAGAAAGCTGTAACTCATGGCCATGGCTGTGATATTCTTGAGATATGGCTATAAACTATTTTTCTATGAACTGATCTTGCACATTCAGTAACGATTTGTGTGCCAGAGTTTATAGGAGCAAAATTGCTTAATATATTTTGTGTGACCGGAGAAAAGAGGAAAGATTGAAATCGATTTCATTTGTAATCTTATGCGGGAGTCATGCGACAAATGGACTGCTTAGGATGTGGTTAAATATCACTTCACCGTGTAATGGAAATATTCAAATCAATTTCATTTAGAACTAATCTTACTTAGGTGCTATTTGGTTGGGTGTAAAAGGATTGCAATGAATGCATTGCATTCTTTTTTCAGTGAAAAATAAAATTTTAGCATTTGGATAGCTGAAAATGAAATATAATGTAAAATTTCAATCAATTTCCTTTTCACCGTTTAGTTCAAATACAGTGAAACTAAATTTTATCCGATTTGAGCGATTTTACTTTACATCGGTCAGTGTAAAGTGAAGATGATAGCTACCGCCGCCGCTACACTTGTCATCGCCAACACCGCCACCCATCGCCGCTGTCACCACTTGCCGCCCATCGCGGTCATCGCCGCTCCACAGAGTTCAATCGCTACTACTATGGACTATCGGCCTATCACCGCCACCCACTGCCAATTTTACTTTAATCTTGCTTTACTCAAACCAAACACAAAAAAATAAATTCTTGAATTTGATTTACATCAATCCAAACAATCACAGTATTTCAAATACACTACATTCCTTTTACATTAAATTTCTTTTGGGGGATTTACATACATACCACGCAATTCTTATGCATTTACATATTTCACACCCAAACTTTAATTTTTTACTTAAATAATACTTAAATCTTTATTATTACATAAAAAATACCACCCTGGTTACTTTTTCCAAATGAAATGCACCTTTTTCTGCATAGGGAAAGTGCTAGTTTCTAATGCACTTGCATATTGGAACTCACCAATGCTCTAAGTTGCTTAAAATCTTATATGGTTCAAGAATTGATATTGACAATTCACTCAAAAATAAACTTTTACTTAGCCATCTGAATTGTGTTACCAAATTTGCTCGATTAAAAAAACAACCCATTCGCTGATAGTACTCCTTAATTGCCACCAACCATGGAAGCGTGATGAAGTTTTGCACTTTCTGATTAAGACTCTCTAAGAATCACTTCTAAATTTCTTGTTTCACTCTCTAAATCATTTATATAACATAATTTTACTTCTCTTTTCTACTTAAGAGAATTGATATCAAATACAAATTAAAGATTAACATATTAAAATTACAATTATAAGATATAAGTTTATGTAATTTGGCGATATTTACCTACATTACATTTATGACTGCAAAGTGATTAAATATTCTATTAAGATTTAAGGAGAAGTCAATCAAAGATTTTTTTTTATGCATAAGATGATAAGAAATAGAAATACTTTTCTTTATGCAAATGAATGAAAGAAAATGCAGTCATCTACTTCAAAAATGATGGTTAAATATGAACAAGAAGATGTTGTTATTGTTGCATTAACATCTTTCTTTCTTATTTTTAAGTACTTTCTATCTTCAGTTCTTTACTACAAGAGCTTCTCCCTATCATGGTTACAAGCTTAAGCCTCTTTTTTGTTTTTGTTCTATTGCATATAGTTGTATGATGCTACAACATAATAGAATGATCTTCTTATATAATACCTGAAGGAGGTATATAGCAAGCTTGAATTATTAGGTAGATGGTGATAGTTATTATAATATAGATTTAGGTAAAGGATGATAGCTAACAGGGTCATAGGAGGTAGGTAAACAATTATGATAGAAAATTTCAGGTTATGTAAAAAATTATTTTTGTTTACTAGTATTCACTTAGTTAAATATAAAAATTCTAGTATATCTATTTATGACTCGCTCGTGGTAACTGATGAGTGAAAGAATAAAAGTCCAAGGGAGTAAATCATGGGCACCGACTACATATATTATGACTCGCTCGTGGTAAATGAGTGATCGAGGATGACCAATCAACCTTAATAGCAAATGATTAGTTCATAAAAATAGTCATACATCTGAATAAATAGAAGGGCATTCATTCCAATGGCCCTTGGAACTCACCTGTCAGCATCAAACATTCACCTCATGTTGAGGCGAGTTCCTTTTTGTTCGACTCATCTTATATATACCTAATGTATATAATAGCTCTCCCCAATATTATAAAAAGGTGTCCTTTCAAAAAGGGGGATCATTTTTCTCTTTTGTTCTCTCTCTCCTTCACTTGGGGTTGAGAGAGCATAAAGAAGTTTATACTAAAATATTTGCCGAATAATAAAATTTTAGATATTTTTTGCTCATTTTTCATTTTCTGCTACTCTATTTTTCCTAACATATATTTAGGTGTATAAAAAGGTTCTGCCTCACTCCATAAATATATTTTGAATCAACATCCTTTATTGTGCAGCGAGCGTGAATTAGGTCAATTACAAAATGTTAGTTACAAAGCAAAGTAAGACACTCAACATGGAATCAGTCAGTGGGCATGGAGTTGCGCACTCAGTATTTCACCATACAAAAAGTCTTCAAAGATATAGAAGATAGGATTACTCACAAAGTATAGGAAACTATGAAAAAAATCCAACCACAAGGAACCAAGAATTAAAGAAAATGAAGGATCTTTAGGATCAGCAACCCATCGAGCTCACTGAGTGAGAACGAGAATTTTTTGAAACCCCTAGCCTAGCTAACGAGTCATACCACGCGAGTGAAGAAGAGGATGCATAGGAGGGAGAAAGCGAATCCAACCAATACTTTTTGCACAAAGATCACGAAAGCTTGTTCCCCACAAATATTCAAGATCTCACACTTGGAATCATATAAAGGCCGAACAAACTCAACAAACTACATACCATACTTTGAATCAACAACATCATTATTGGTTTTAGATGACATAATGAAGTGCCACATTTTCTTTACCACTTTCAAAGAATCAGCCCTCAAGTGAATCTTGTGCTTCCCAGTAAGGGTTATAACCCCGTTCATCAATTTTAAAAGAATGTTCACTATACAATTCACTAGTGCTTAAAAGTAGTTAAAGAGTTCTCAAGCTATTTTACAAATAAGATAACAGCTTGGCAAGTCCTTGAAGAAGTGTATCAATTATTTTCAATGAGAAATATTGGAAGTTAAAAACTTAGATCCCATGGTGGCTGTGGTGTTTAAATTTGGAGTTGTTGGGACACCACATAGATCTTAGGGGATACTTATTGAAATGATTGAGTGTGACATCAAGGTATAATTAATAATCTCGAAAGATGGAAAATATCACCCTACAATGGAACTAATCACCTAATAAAGACTCGTAAGACAGATGGGTCTTCGTATATACTAGAGATCTTTCTCCTACTTTATATGGAGAAGTAAAACAGGGTTTATTTTATGCTGGGTTCTTTAGTCTATGGAAGTAAGCTTCCATAGTTAATTACATCTTAGGAAATAAGAATTTTTTAAGAACACTCTTGATTAAAGTAGTTAATAAAAATCTCCAAAGATTTCAAAGCTAGACTATCAAAGGATTTGGTGTTTTTAAAAATCAAGTGTGAGATTTCAAATAGAAAGACTTATTTACAGATTCCAAGGGAAGATAAGTAGGGAGCACTCATGATACTTGGAAGCTTAGTGAGCACTCCAGTTTGCCTTATGGTGAGGCTTTATATGTTTGAAAGAGAGAGTTTATTTTATTTGAGTTGAAATTTTATTAGAATGCTAGGGCTTATTGTCCATTAACACAAGATTATAGAAATGCCTAAGTGGTGAGGACCTATAGTCATAGCCCGAAGGAAACAATTAGCCTGAGATCCTAAATCTAAGATGCTTTAGCACAAGCTAAAAGAACGAGCCAAGTCTAATCGAAATATGGGACATAGTGGTTTACATCAACATGAGAGGATAAACCCATCCCAACTCTTTTGGACTTACAACTGCCTGGAGTGGCCGCCAACTAACACCTCCTATGCTTTAAAACCATATGTGCTGGTCTTATATAAGTGAAAGATAGCTAAGCTGTTATTTAATTAGGAAGGAAACTAGAGTTCTAAGCTTACTTCCTAAGAGATTAGATCATGGCTGGCATGAAGACATGGCTTAGACTAAATGCAAAATTTACAATCCTTTATATTATTTTAACACATTTATTTGGACAAAGGCTTGGGACAACTATGCATATATGCATGATAAAATAATATTATGGGCTAAATCAGTGGGAGGAGGTGTTCTCCACTATAAGAGATGTCCTCGAAGATCAAGCATTCTCCTATCGTGCAAGAATGGAGACTCTCCCTACTCAAGAGCAAAACACGATGATATGCATGATTGTTATAACATACATCATTCAACTAAGGAGTTACTAAATCTTTTAATTATCTTGATTATAACCTAGGCTTTAAGGTGAGTTTGTGAATTATATTTAAAATTTAATTATGAGTTATTTAATGAGGATAGAAAATAATTAATTTCATCCTAAAGAGCCCACTACATCCAGGCCACACATTCAATCATCAAACTTTAAGAAACCTATGATAAACATGCCATTTCTTTTGCACAAGCTAAACATGATAATCAATCATTCATAAATTTCATAAAAGAATAAAAGGCTGGTGCGACCGAGTATCCTCATACACCCCGAAAAATAAAAGAAGTTGGGTAACCGAGCTCTACCCTTATACAACCCGGATTATAAAAATAATATTACAATTGTAATGAAATAAATGCTATGGGGGTCTTCATTCTTCATCTTTCTTTCTTCCTTTTGATTTAGATTTGCTTAAGGCTTCACAAGGCCTCCCAGGTCTTTTCCTTCTAGCCACTGCTCATCCTAAACCCCATAATATTAATCCTAATCCTATTTGCAAATATTACATATGTATGAAAAAAATAAAATCTAATTATACTTACAAAAAAGATGTTAGCTAGAAAAACATACAAACCAAGTAGTTATATTCTATAAATTTAGACTTAACATCTTGCACATGGCTAACCAAGCCAACCTGTCCTAATGTAGATTATGCAAAGGGGAATGAGCAACCTGTAAGCAAAAGCATTTATATTTATTTGTTATTTCAGTGGCCCCTTTAGCATAATCCCTTGCAAAAAATATCATTAGGCTAATAGCAGCCTAACATCTAGTCTACACATAAGTAATCCTAATATCCAGTCTAAAATATTACATCATAAAGTAAAATATAATATCATAACATACACCGTCCTAACTTTAAGCTAGAAGTGGTGACTTAGTATTTTATTGTATGTACTAAGATTTGGTGTGGTATGTCTTAGCTAAGCTTTAAAATTATGATTGTCTAGTGTTTGAAATGTTCAAGTTACACATGAAGGGAGGTTTCACTTCAAGTTATTAAAAGGATTAGTGGATTTTAATTTATATCTTCTTTTGTTTCACTCAATATTTACTTAGCATCTATTTATTATAAAGAGAGGAAAGAGATTTGACCCTCTTCATCACTATCCTAAGTTTTTTTCTAGAAATATGTTATTATGGCTTTGGTTTCCTTTAGTGAATAATCTATTAAACATTATATTAATCCTAAATTTGGGTTAATCTTAAAGAATCTTATTCAATTGAATCACTATCACATTGGTAACATTCCTTCATTACATTCATCATGAATAATATGCATATGTTTTCATTTTTTATGATATTCAATTTAACATACTTATTCATGCAATCTACATATGTGTATTTTTGGCACACTTAAATGATTGTTAATGCATATATTTTTACTAGAAAAGAGGGATTCTATTCATTAGCTAAGTATACATATACATGTATTAGGGATTTAAGCAAGTACATGCCGTTGTTAAACTAGGAAAGTAAGGTAATCTAATACATCTTCTGGGCTACTTAAAGCCTCGTGTTCCCAGGTTGTCCATACTATATACTTGCTATCTTAAATACATATAAATGTATTCATAAACATAAAAATAAAAATCATGAAAAGATTTTATATTAGCAAATTATTTACCCATGTAAAGTAATGCTCTATCTAAATTTTAATATATGAATACATATGAATGAAATTAAGCAACTACATGCCATTGTTAAATGAGGGAAGTGAGATAATCTAAGACATAATTGGGGCTACTTAAAGCCTCGTGTTCCTGGGATGTCCAGACTATATACTTGCTAACATTCAAACATTTGTAAACATACACATGAATCATGAAAATAGAACAATCTTTTAACATGTCTAAACTATAAGCAAATGTAAATCACATAGAATATTCATAACCAGCATCACTTTAAATTTTCATCATTAGTTTATAATTTTAAAAATAATTTTAGATTTATTAGTGATAATAGTCACACCATATAAGAAGATCAATTCAATACATGCAACTTGTACATATATAACCATATTCATTTGATTATTTTATTTGAAAACATGGATACATGATATAAATGGCATGCAAATTTATAATGATTGAAAAGGAATGATTAAACATTATCACATAATACACTCAATCACATTAATTCCTAAGGCAATCAAGTCAAATAAAACTCTTTAAGATTAAACAAAGATGTTATGAAGTTAAATTTTTGGATTTGAATTATCAAAATTTAAAGAGAAGAAATGATATTTATTGTTTTTCCCCATTCCATGTTCGTGACTTAATATATTTAAGAAAAAATAATTAAGTAAATTTTACGGATTGATTAAGTTCAAATCATGAAGCAATTAATTTAATTTCCCTTTCCTTGGCCTCTTTAATTCAATTAACTACTCAATCGTGACCCTCCAATAATATGCTTATGAGAAATTAAATTTTGCAATGTTCCTAAAGGGACCTAATGCATTTAGGCTCCTGCTTAAAAGTTAATTAGATTAAGGAAGAGTTCAAACTAAGTACTCTTATGATTTTTCCATACCCATGGGTTAACCATAAATTCCTTAATGATCTTTATGTTATTAAACACATAAAGGGAAATTCGTGAATCAAATTTGAATTATCTAAGCCAATCATCATTTTTATTTGATTTGATTTTACCATTTATTTACTTAATCAGGCCTTAATTATCATATGCATTAATTAACCCTCTTATGGAAATATATTTAGAAAAATAACTACAAAAGAGGCCTTAATTATTTTTCCTCATCATTCCCACTATTAACAGTGATTAACCATCATTAACCATTTAATTTTTATTATGTAGTAATTTTTAATAAACATAGAGTTGATTAAAGAGTGTAATTAGAATTGAAATTTAGAATTCTCAATATTACATGGCCAATAAATTTCAAGGAAATTTTGGGAGGTAGAGGACATATCATGAAATTAACACACCAAATTTGGGATCAATTGGCCAAGTAATTAAGCCTTAATTAGGATAATTAGCCTAAACTTCAAACCCTAATTAAGCACCATTCAGTGATCAAACATCAGGGATATTATTTTTATTAAATTCTCCTCTATTTACCTTTTATAAAATGGGTTTATTTGTATTTTTAGTTTTTTTATAATTAGTTATGAATTTCCAAATTTTTGGTTATTTAATACATGTTTAACACTTAATTGACCTCCTAAACCATCGGTACCATGCGACAGCGCTTTCCACATGGCACCACTGAATAGATTATTTAAAACATCCAATGCGGTAGCTAAGTCAGTGGCAGTGGACATGATTTCTTCCCTGCCGTCCAATCTTAAATCAGATGATGAAGATTAATCTCAAATAATCTAGCAGATTAAATCATGGATGTTCGTTCTAATCACGCGAAATGAATGACTGATGATCCGTCATCCACCGAGCTCTGGAAGATGGACACCGTTCACCTTCCACCACTTGATTCAAGCTCATAGGATGATGTGATCGACTCCAAAATGTGCGAGAAGGAGATCTAAGAAGATCCTACGATGAAAATTGCATAAAATCACAATTCACTTCACAAAAGATCGACTCTTAGAAAAGAATCTACGGTTTACCAAATTTTACCTCGTCGAAGCTAAAGATTGGCAGCCCATCAATTGTGGTAGCTTCATTTTGATGAGACGAAGCCTTATTGTGAAGATCTCGAATTGCCTCTTTGCCGATTCCTCTATGGACCAAGTGCTGCCATAAAGCTTGCCGGAGTTAGTCTTGGAGTGCCTTTACAATTAGTTATGAATTTAGGAAGTTTAAGATCTTTTAATAATAATTTTAAGACTAATTAATCCCCAATCCTGTCAATGCCATGCAAGAGCTAACGTGGCAGCACCCCATGTGGGTCGTGGGATTGACCACTTAAATCATTCAATGCGGCAGTTGAGTCAACGGCGGCGAACGCACTTTCATCTCCACCACATGATCTAAGATCAGATGATGGGGATTAATCCCACGGTTCCCTACAAAAGTTTCAGGGAAGAAATCTAGAGGGATCTAATGGTGAAAAATGCACAAAATCATAACTTCTTTCACAAAGGTCAAACAAAAATTTAAATTTCCACTCTTTGCCGAAATTTATCTCATCGGACCTCAGGACCAGTGATCTATCGACTGAGGTAGCTTCATCCTAAAGAGATGAAGCCTTGCTGAGAAGCTCACACCTTGCCTCTTCTCCAATGGCTCTATGGATCAAATGCCATCAAAATCTTCACCGAAGTTAGGCTGGGAGTGGTCTCCTATGCTCGAGTCATTTGAGAATCAATTCGTTCTTGATTGTCAGAGCTTGGTGAAGGTCTGGGTAAAGTTAATTTAAAAATGGTGGAGGTTGGGTGAGGTTGGATGGAGATAGGCTATGTCCTATTTCGGGTTTGGTGTTTCTGGCAATGGGGTGGCTTAGAGAACCCGGGGAAAGCTTGGGGGAATTCATTTTGACTCTCTCAAGCTCTACGAATTCTCTCATGATTTGTATGAGAGTGGAATGGGGAGGAGTATATTATCCTCCCCATCTAATCCGATAGCTTGGATTGGTTCTACCTTGGGCAGACGTCTGGCCAGTGCAGGCGGTCGGGGATATCATAGAGGGGTCGAGGTGGCTCAGTTTGAGTGGGTGAGGGTTTGAGGTGGGCTGCCATGGCTGAGGTGGAGTGTCCTTCGTTTCCTAGGTGTGCCAATGAGAGGAGGTGGGTTATCTCACCTCCCTTGACCTATGGTTGACCCAACCAGCCTTGGGTCAGGTTAGCCATAGGGTCAAGGATCCAAACTAAATTAAGGGCTCCAACTAAGTGCAAAGGAAAGGATTTGACTACCCAAAAGTGGATTTTATCCTATGTGGGGGGTTTACCAAATGGGTAATGGGTCAATTCAAGTTTGGTTTGGGTTGGGTTTGATTTGATCTGATCCATGGTGACCCAAGGATGGGTCATGCTAAATTTGAGTGGGTTAGGAGTTGGTTTGGTTGGTTTGGCTCAATTTGACCCATGTAGGTCAAACTGGGCTAGGTTGAGTTAGATCAATTAGTCAAATTGAATCAAACCATGGGTTAAGATAAGTTCAAATGATGATTTGTGATATTTTGGTTCAATTGGTTTGGCTTGATTTGGATTGGATTTGAATTTGACCCATATGAGTTCATATGGGTCAAATAGGCTGAGTTGACCAATTTGGTCAAATTGACCAAATTAGCTTAGGTGGAGGGTTGGTTTAGGTTCAATTGATCATTTGAGAATGATTGTAGGTGTTGGTTTGAATCAATTTGTATTTGGGAAGGATTTTGTTCAATTGGACCCTTTAGGTCAATTTGGGCTAAATGGGTGAATTGGGTTGGTTTAGTCAAATTGGATTCAATTAAAGGTTGGATTATGTTCAATAATTCATTTATGATAGATTAGGTGCATTAATTTCAATCAATTTTTTGTAGGATTTGATTTGACTCAATTTGACCCTTTAGGTCGAATTGGTCAACTTGGGTTATGTGATCAAATTGGCTTGGTTGGGTTAAATTGGTGATTGAGCCATGTTCAATACTCAATTTATGATTGATGGGAGTCATTGATTGCAAACAATTGGAGTTAGAATGAGATTTGGTTCATTTTGATCCATATTTGGGTCAATTTGGATCGAGTGACCAAATTGGTTTGGTTTGAACCAACTGATTGCAATTGGACAATCAAGAATGATCATCAATCATCATAGAGGAGATTGGATGGGTTGATTCAATCCAACATGTGTTGGATTGAAGTTTTAATCAATTTGGCCACTTAGTCCAATTTGGGTCAAGTGGACGAACTGGGTTGATTGAGTTGAATTGGTGTAATTTGGTAGAATTGGGTGTTGAGAAGAGTTCAATGATGAATTTAGGATTGATTGATGGCTTTGATTGCAATTGATTTGGATTTGATTGGATTTTGGCTCATTTGGACCTTTTTGGTCAAATGGGCTAACTTTGGTTGATTGGATTCATTTGATTTGATTGGGTTGATTGTAAGTATTGGAAGGGTTTGAAATGATCTATTGAAAGGTTGGAGTGCTTTCGTGAAGATCAATTGGATTTGGTTTGTTTGAATGGGCTTGGATCATTGAATCATGGTGGAACAAACTTATGTTAGGGATTAAGTCAATTTGTCTTAGATCTTGGATAGGAAATAAAATTCAATTAAGGTTGGTTGTGTTGGCTTGAGGTTGGTTTCAGATGAGTAGACAAGCATAGGTTGGCTAAGCTATAGGATGGGTAAGAACTATTTGTCTTATTGTGTATCTTAAGCTAATGGTATGCCTTCTTAAGTCTCTAGGCTTGGGCTTAGTGTTCCCTTAATCACTAGAGGTGTCTTATCACTAAAGAAATCTAAGTTCTAGAAGGTTCCTAGATTTAAGAACAGAAGGATGAGTCCTCACTCCAAAATTGAGGTCAACAGTTGCTCAGGCTACGCTCACTTAAAATTTAATAGAAAGACCATTTTGATATGCCTTCAGACTGTAATAGCCCAAAACACTCATCAAACTACTTAAGTCGGCAAGTAATCAAATAAATCCCAAGAAATATAATGAAGTCATTTAGTAGATGCTCTTGACACACAAATGATTCAGCAAACAGGTTATCTTTAGAATTATTACTCAATGGTAGATTTTTAGTTCAAAGAATAGACAAAAAGGGTATCTCGAGGCTTGCATCTAAATGAGACTTTATAAACCCATCAACTTGTTATCAAGGAGTAATACTCACAACCCACTTTGGCGACTCCTTTAATAGCATCAATGGGTGAGTTAGTAGAAACCATCCAAAATAAGAAATACTTTAAATGACCATCACATATGAAGGCTGATGGCATCCATGATCACTCTAAGTATTATGCCAATCACTAAGACCATGAGCATGACACTGAAGAATGTCATCACTTAAGGAGCTTAGTAAAAACCCTAAACTCAAATAATTCACTGGGAAAAAGGATAAGGAAGTCGACGAGATAGGTAATAAACCCGCCCTAGCACACACAATCCATGTTGCAGGAGTGGTACCTCCTACTTTTGGAGATGATGGAGAATCTTCGAGGAAAGGAAGCCTCAAATGTCTATGATTTGAAGACGTCAATTTAGTGGCCATCGCACATGCATTGCATACCTTCATAGTTCTGGTAAGTTTTTTAAAGGAATATATACAAGACATTGGCAACCCATACAATGATGTAATCATCATCATGATGTTAATCACTAACAATCAGATTGAGACTATATTTATCAGCACTGAGAGTTCAATCATAAATTTTCAAATGTTTCTTAGATAAGCTGGGATTGACAAGTTCTAAACTAGTCCCTACTAGAGGAAAACTATATGGCTTTTTAGGAGAAAAGAGAGAGATTGAAGGGATGATCACTTTCCCGATGACTTAGGGGGAAGGTGAGAAGCAGTTTACTTCTATGACTGACTTTGTTATAGTAGAAGCACCGGCCATCTACAATGCCATTTTTGGTTGACCACTATTCAACATGTTCAGTGCAGTGGTGTCGACATACTGAGTGGCTATCAAATTTCTCGTAAGAGGTGAGGAAATAATTGTTAGTGGAAATCTGAATTAATTTTGAACTTGCTTAAGAGAAATAAGTTGGTCAGGTAGAGAAGATGAAGTCTTACAATTAGACATTGCATACACCAAGGTCGAAGTTCTAAAAGAGAAAGAAGAAATACCTACCACTAAAATCTCGAGCAAGTCCTTAGAATTAGCTATATTTTCTTCTCTAAGCATAAAGAAGGTTTATCTAAACTATTTAGGGTGACATTAATGTGTTTGCTTGGATTGAAGCTAAAATGTTGGGTACTAATATCAACATCACTTGCCATCACCTCAATGTCGATGGAGATGCCTGAGTTATAAAGCAAAAAAATAAGGAAGACAATAATACTACTCGCCGAACTAATCAATGATGAAGTAGAAAAATTACTCAAAGCCGACTTCATCAGAGAAGTCCAATACCTAGAATGGGTGTCAAATATGGTAATGAGGTAAAAGTCGAGCAAACAAAATGGAAGATGAAGATTATCTTCACAAATTTGAATCCGACATGTTCGAAGGACAGGTATCCTCTACCAAAGATAGAAGCATTCATCGCGTAGCATGCTACTTGGAATTGGGTTTCTTAGATGTATTTTTGGGATACCATCAAATATAAATGCATCCTATCGACTCAGAGAAGACATCCTTCATTATTATGGAAAGACTATATTGATATAGAGTAATTCTTTTTAGGCTCAATAATATAAGGGTGATTTATTAGAGAATGGTGGATTATGTGTTTAAAGAGCAAGAAGGAAGAAACATAGAGGTTTATGTCGATGACTTGTCGGTAAAAATAAGTCACGCATGTTACACATTCAAGATCTCAAGGAAACTCTTGCCATCCAAAAGAAGTACAACATGTGCCTCAGTCCTCTAAAATGCACTTTTATTGCTAGGTTAGGCAAATTTTTGGGATTCTTAATTACCCTTGAAGGCATAAAAATTAACCTGGAAAAATAGAAGGCCATAATCTAGATGCCTTCACCAAAGATGAGGAAAGAGGTTCAACAACTTATAGAATACCGTGTTAAATAGGTTATCTCTAAAGCTGGAGAATGTAGCTCATCATTTTTTAAAATTCTATTGGCCTCACTTTTGGAGTGAGGATTGATCACTCTAATCCTAGGTTTAGGATTCTTCTAGACACTTAGGTTTCCTTTATGCTAGGATACTTCTAGTGATTAAGGGAGCACTAAACCCAAGCCTAGATACTTATAGGGCATAACTGCAGATCTACAACTTACCTTAGGGAAGTGAAATCTCACCAGCACTAAGACTCAACCAAAATCCATGGTCAACTAACTAATCTAATCCAAACCAAATGGTTGCAATCTAAGCTCCAACCCAAACCAACTTAGGCCTTAACTAAAATTAACCCATTTGAACTTCATAAGACCAAAATCCTATTCACCTTGAATCAAGCCAACCAAACCTAACCTAAAACCTCTTGATAATTCCAAACACTCAATTGAGCATCAAAACCTACCCTGATCAATTCAATCAAACTAATTAACCCAATTGAATCAAGTTGGATCAAGTTGACCCATTTAACCTAAAGGGTTCAGAGTCAAAATCTAATCTAACTCAAATCAATTAAAATCAAGGCCATCAATCAACTTCAAGTTTATCATTGGACACATTCCAACCTTTATATAACTTCAATCGAACCCAAATCCATAGTATCAGACCACTTGACAAGTTGGCCTAAGTAACCCAATTGGATCAAGCTTTAATCAAATTCTAATTTGATCAAATCAAGCTATCCAATATTTTCATTGATGATTATAGGTCACTATTGAACACTCACTACAATCAATTGGACCAAACTGAGTCAATTTAACCGCTTAACCTAAGTTGACCCAAAGTGACCAAAAGGGCCAATTTGGGCCAAATCATGTTCTAAGCCAAATTGATTGCAATCAATGATTCTCATCAACTATAAATTGAATATTAAACATGACTCAACCACCAATTAAAACCAATTGAACCTAACCAAGCTAATTTATCATATTAACCCAGGTTCACCCAATTTGACCTAAAAGGCCAAATCAGGCCAAATCAAATCCTAAACCAAATTAATTGAATCCAATGCCTCTAGCTAATCATCAATTAAATATTGAACATGATCCAACCTTCATTTAGACCCAATTTGGTTAATCAACCCAATTGGCTTACTTAGCATAATTTGGCCTAAAGTGTCAAATTGAACAAAATCACTCCCTAATCCAAATCAATTCAAATCAACTCTTCCAATCAATCAGCAATGACCAATTGAACTTAACCAAACCCTTAATTTGATCCAATTTGGTCAAAATGGTCAACTTAGCCCAATTGATCCCATTTAACCTACATCAATCCAGTTAACCTAAACCCAACCAAACTTGGCATGCCTCATCCTTGGGTCACCATGGCCCTGAACCCGGGTTGGGTCAAACCCATTGAACCAAGCCCTCCAAATGGAACAAAATCCCCATTTGAAAGGGTTTTCCACCTCCCCATGTGTTAACAGACACCTTTGGCCTTTCTTGGACTGAGGACCATTGACCTAACCTGACCCAAGGATGTTGGGTTCAGCCTTTGGCTAAGAGAGGGTGAGCTCACCCATGGGCAACCATTGGTCTACCTAAGGAGAAGTGTACACTCCATAGAAATTCACTATACTCCCTCAGCTTCTCACACACATCCACCTCAACAGCCCACTGCCACCTCTAGCCACCAACTCTGGTCAGACGACTGCCAAAGGCTAAGCCAATCTCAACCCTTAGTTCAATTGGGGAGGAGAGTACTCCTCTCCATCCATTCAAACTCAACATAGACCTTCTTTAAAGCATTTTGAGTAGTCCCATAGCATTCCCTGAGTTTCCCATGCACCCCATCGCCAGCGAGACAAAGCCCCATGCAATTTGAGTGCCCCATCCATCCAACCTCACTAAACTTCAGCCAAAGATAAATTAACTTTCCCCACACCTTCACCATAATCTGGCGACCAAAAATGAATCGATTCTCAATCTAATCAACCATCGAAAGGTGTCCCTAGACCAACTTCAGTGATTTTCACGATGATGTTTGGTCCACAAACTAATCAGGTGGGACGCAGCACAAGATCTTCTCAATAGGGCTTCATTTCTTCAAGATGATGCTACCTTTATCGATGGAGCATCAATCTTTATCTCCAGCAAGGTAAAAATCTAGCAACTATAGTTTTATTCCCTAGGTGTTGATCTTTTTTTGAAATGAATTGTGTTTTCATTCGAATTCCACTATAGGATCTCCTTAGATCTCGCCCCTGATCATTTTAAAGTTGATTTCACAGTCAAACGAGCTCCAGGGAGCTCTGGTCGTGCGGTGGAAGGCTGACATTATCTGTCTTTTAGGGCACAGGATGACAGATCATCGACCGCCTGTTCCACATGATTAGATTGGATGGCCATGAGTAATCACGCTAGAAATCTTGATTTAATCCCTTCATAATCATGGGATTAATCTCGACCGTCCAGTCTGAGATCAGACGGTCGAGACAAATCACATCCTCCAATACATCAGACATTTTAAATAGCCAATTCCATGACGCCATGTAGTAAGCACTATCGCATCAGTGTCCACATGGCGTTGGCACTTTAAAATGATTAATTAAGGTTTAAAAATATAATTAAATAACGAGAATTTTAAAAAACCATAACTAATTGTAGGAAAATCCAAAAAATGTAAATAAAGCCATTTTGGAAAGCTTAGACATAGGAAAATTTAATAAAAATAAAACCCTCAATTAATCTCTAATGAATAGTGCTTAATTAAGATATGAATCTTAGGTTTATTATCTTAATTAAGGTTAAATTACATGACTAATTAATTCTAAATTTGGCATGTTTATTCCATGGGATGTCCTCTATCTCCCATATTTTTTTAGAATTATTTGTCAAGTGGTTTAGTAAATTCTAAATTTTTAATCCTAGTTACCATTTTTAATTGATTTAATAAATATTAAAATTAATGAACAATTAAATTGAGTAATTAGGGATAAATTAATAGAAATAGTGAGAATAACATGGGAATTAATTGGGACCTCCTCTCCTAATTATTTCAAATGTGTTACCATAATGAATTTAATTAATGTGTTTAGTAATTAAGTAGGAATTGAAGAAATAAATAATGAAATTCAAAATTAAATAAATTTAAAGAACTCAAGTGTGACCCATAAAACCCTTTATGTGTTTAATAACATAAAGTCATCAAAGAAATTATGATTCTCCCATGACTGTGGGAAAACCATAAGAGTATTTGGTTTACATATTTTTTTCTTCTTCTTTAATTTAATAAACCCTTAAGCATGAGTCTAGTTGCATTTGATCTACCTAGGTGCGTTGCCAATTTTATTTTCTCAAAGCATATCATTGAAGGCTCATGCTTAAGTGGTTAATTAAATTAAAGAATCTTGGGAAGGACAATCAAATTGATATAATTAATGGATTGAACTTTATTAATCTATAAAATGTATTTAATATCTTTTCTTCAACATATTAAACAACCAATATAGAATGGAGTGAATTCTAAGTATCCTTCTCCTCTTTAGGTTTTAATAACTTGAACATTCAAATTAAACCTTGAAGAAGCTTTGATTAAGCTTAATGGATATTTATTTAACTTGATTGTCCTTAGGGTTTAATGAAATCAAGTATGTTGTGTGGTGACATTTAATTACTTTCTTTCAATTGTCATAAATGTGTATGTCATGTGCTTCATATATTCATGTTTTAAAATTAAAAGAATATGATTGCACTAAAATTGCATGAGTTAGACAAATGCTATTATATGGTGTGGTTATTATTACTAGTAAATCTCAAGCTATTTTGAAATTATATGTTAATTGTGAATTAAATTATTTGAAACTTAAATGGATGTTCAATATAAATAATTAATGAAATGTTCATTTATTTGAAATTAAAAGATGGAAAATGATTATTTTATTCCTATGTTCTATGCTTACACTTACATGTATTTGAATTAGCAAGTATATAGTCTGAAAATCCTAGGAATACAAGGCTTTAAGTAGCCCCATGGAGGTCTTAGATAATCTCACTTCCTTTGTTTAACAACAACACGTACTTGCTTAACTTAATTTATGTGTTTGCATTTGTTAGAATATAAAGTAAACCCCTTTCCTTATGCCACTTTGGTTTATATTTCATGATTTAGTTTCTACATTTATGTACATGTTTATGTGTATTTGGATTGGAAAGTATATAGTCTAGACATCCTGAAAATATGAGGCTTTAAGTAGCCCCAAAAATGTCTTAGATAATCTCACTTCCATGGTTTAACAATGATACATACTTGCTTAAATATCTAATACATATTCACATATGCTTAAATATGAGATAAAATCCCCCTTTTCATCAAATTCATGTATCAACATTCATTAAGTGTGCAAAAATATGGGTATATTACATGTATATGTATATACTAAATCAAATATTAGAGAAATTAAAAATGAAAGGATGTGGATATAATTGATGATGAAAGGAAGTAGTGGAATATTACTCATGAGATGGTGACTTAATTCTATTGATCTTAAGATGCATTTTCTAGTTTGAATAAGATTTATTAAGGTTAATCTAAACATAGGCTAAATAAAATTCTTAAGTGGTCCATTAAGAGAATTAAAATAATAATAATCTATCTTTAGAAATCAACTTATGATAGGGATGAAAGAGTTAAGTCTCTTCCTTCTCTTCATAATGATTAGATCTTAAGTAAGTAGTGAACAAAATGAAAACACATAAGTTAAAATCTCATCAAGCCACTAAATGACTTAAAGTGAAACCATCCTTAATGGGTAATTTAAATAATCCTAAAACTTTTAAAAATCCTAACTCTAATGATCAACCAAGACATACCACACTAAACCTTAGCACAACCATTAGAATACTTAGTCACTGACCTCAATATTAGGCTAGGTCGATCTATGTTGTTGTGATATCTTTAGTTTTGTGATGTAATATTTTTAGACTGGATGTTAGGATTATTTTGAGCATAGACTGGATGTTAGGTCATTATTAGCCTAATGATATCTTTTGTAGGGGATTGTGCTTGAGGTGCTTCTATAATAAAAATGAATATAAATATTCTTACTTGCAAGTGTTGCTTATGGCCCTAAGCATAATCCAATTAGAGCAAGTGGGCTTGGTTATCCAAGTGCAAGATGCCAAGTCCAAATATCTAAAATATAATTACTTGGTTTATATGTTTGTTTAACTAATATCTATTTTGTAGGTGTAGTTAGATTTTATTTTTTTATAAAGATGTAATTTTTAAAATAGGATTAAGATTAGTGCTATGGGACTTAAGATGAGTAGTGGATAAAAGGCAAAGACCTAGGAGGCCTTGTGAAGCTTAGAGTAAACTAATATAAAGAAGGAAAGAAGAATAAGAATTGAAGACCCCCATAGCATTTATTTCATTCACAAAATTTAATTGTAATCCAAGTTGTATAAGGGTAGAGCTCAGCTATCCTATTTCTTTTCTTTTCCAGGGTGTACAGTCCTACCCGACCACATCGGCCTTTTATTTATTTACAAAAATCTAAATGTTTGATTATTATGTTTAGACTGTATAATAGAAATGTCATATTGTTTATTATTTTCTTAAAATGTGTATGTTTGATGTGTGGCCTGGACGTGGTAAGCTCTTTAGGATAAAATTAATTTTTTACCTTTTTAATAACTCATAACTAAAATAAAATCAACTCATAACCTCATCTTAAAGCCTAGGTTCATATCAAGATAAATTAAAGATTTAGAAACCCCTTAGCTAAATGGTTATATGATATAATATCATGCATGTCGTATTGTTTCACTTTTGAATAAAGAGGATCTCCACTCTTACATGATAAGGGACAAGCTTTACCATTGTGAGCGATCCCTTGTAGTGAAGAACACCTCTTCTCATGGATTTAGTCCATAACTCAATTTCATCGTGCATTTAGGCATAATTATCCCAAGCCTTAGTCCAATTTAATGTTTAAAAATGATCAAAAAACTTGTAAATTTTTAACATTAGTCTAAGTCATGTTTGCATACCAAACACTATATAGTCTTTTGAGGAGTGAGTTTAGGATTCTAGCTTTGTTTCTAATTAAATAACAGCCTAACTATTATACATCTACATAAAACTGACCTACATAGTTATAAAGCATAGGAGGTGTTAGCTGGCAGCCACTCTAGATGGTTATAAGTCCAGAAGAGTCGAGATGTGTTCACACTCGCTTGTGGAGGTGAACCACTATATCCCATTCTCCCTAATCAAATTTTATATCATGTTTCTGGCTTGTGCTAAAGCATTTTAGACATGAGTTTTGATGTAGCTTGTTTCTCTTTTGCTATAAGTATAAGTCCCCATTTCTTAGGCACCTCTACAATCTTGTGTTACAAGGTTATAAGTCTTAGCACTCTAATAAACTTTCAACTTATACAAAATAAATTCTCCTCTTTAAAAATATAAAGCCTCATCATAGGATAGATTAGAGCATTCACTGGGCTTCCTAGTATCTTGGACACTCCCTACTTATCTTGGTATGAAATCCATGAATAAATCTTCCTATTTGAACCATTCCCATTTGATTCCTAATAATAACAAATTCTTTGATAGTCTACCCTTGAAATCATTGGAGATATTTATTGACAACTTTAATCTACAGTGTTCTTAGAAAACTTCCATTTCCTATGATATAATTAACCATGGGGGCTTGCCTCCGCAAAGAACTAAAAATATGACATAAAATAAACCCTACTTTACTCACCCATGTAAAGTAAGGAAAGGAACTCTAGTATATATGTAACTCATCTATCGTAGGAGTCCTCATTAAGTGATTAAGTCTATTGTAGGAAGATATTTTTATCTTTTGAGATGGTACATCATATCTTAATTTTATACTCGATCACTTCAGTAAGTACCCCCTAAGATCTGCATGATGTCCCTAAGACTCCAAATTAAAACACCACAAGTTCATAGAAGAGCAAAGACATTTTAGTGGGCACCAAAATACAAGAAAGCTTTTTATGATTTAAAAAATCTACTCACATCATCACCTTCGCTATAAAGCCCGAAGGAAGGAGAAACCCTATTATTGTACTTGGGGGTTGGTGAAGATTTGATTAGTTTTATTCCAATTAGATAGAATGTCATAAAGAAATGGCCCATCTACTATGTTAGCAAATCTCTGTGAAGGGTTAAGTTGAACTATCCCAAAATGGAAAAACTTGCACTTGTGCTCATAGTCTTAGCATGGTAGCTTAGGCCATACTTTAAAGCACACTCAATCCAAATCATCACATATAACTCGCTCAAATTAGTACTCTCTGAACTAAATCATTCTAGGAGGTTATTGAAGTGTTCAGTAAAATTGAGCAAGTTTGATATATCTTACTTACCCTGAACGATGATCAAGGCTCAAGCACTCATTGATTTCCTTGTTAACTTTTGTGGTTTAAATAATGTCTTGATTATTCTAGAATCTCTATGGCAACTATACATGGATGGCTATCTAACGAATAAAGTGTGGGTGTCCGCATAGTGTTAACAACCATGATAGGGATCACCTTAATGTAATATGTGAAGTTTGAATTCAAATTGACAAATGCCAATCTAAATATGAGGCTTTACTTGTTGAATTATTATTTGCTCGAAGAATCAGGGCTTTGTGCATCATGGCTTACTCAGACTCACAAGTAGTAGTAAAGCAAGTCAATAGGGATTATGAGATTAGAGATGAGTCATCATAGAGGTACTTACTTAAGGTAAAAGCAGAGATTGGATGACTAGAGTACTTTATCAAGCAAATACCCAAAGAGAAGAATTAACTTGCCAATATTATCCAAGGTGAGTGGAATATGAGAGCACTATGTCATTTAACTTTCCCATCCAAGCACCAAAAAAAAAAGAATTGATGCAAGTAAAACATGAGCATATGTCGAGTGAGATTGATCCTATCAAAAAATAATTGAAGATTGGGGAGGTCAAAAGACTACTAAAAACTTGAGGAGATTCATGATAAAAGTTATCCCATACTTACTAATTAGAGGCTAGTTATTTTGAAGTTCAGTGACTTCACTCAACATGAGATGTGTACGAGAGACATAATAAAGAATGGTACTTGAATAAATACACTCTAGTGAGTGTGATAGTAATTCAGAAGGAAGGACACTCGCACATAGAATCTTAAGATAAGAATACTTCTAGCTCACACTTAGGAAGGATGTATAAGCATTCACAAAATAATACAAGCAGTGCCAATAATTCTCCCCTCTTCAACAATAGTCACCACAACCTCTACAACAAATTTTAAGCCCATAGTCGTTCACCATTTGCCGAATGCACCTGATCGACCACTTACCAAAAACCAGTAGATAAGATTTATTCTCATTATGATCGCCTATTTTAACAAATGAATTGAAGCAAAGGAACTCTCCTAGATAACCACCTAGGAAATTAGAAATTTTATTTAGATTAACATCATTTGTAAGTATGAGCTGCTTGTGTTAATTGCCACATACAATAGGCCATAGTTAATCGATAGAAGACTAAAGGATTTTTGTGAGTCTTAAGAGATACAATTGAAGTTCACTTTAGTATATCACTTTCAAACTAACAACCAAGTAGAAGTGGAAAATGAGAAGATATTTAACCTATTGAACAAGAAGGAAGAAGGCATAAAAGCCAAATGGGTTAACACATTATCCATTTTGCTTTGGGCTCTTCAGAATGACTCCTACAATAGCAACTGGGCATGCATTATTCGTGTTATCGCATGCAATAGAAGTTTTTTTGGTGGTCTAGTGTGAAGTTCATAGCCAAAGAGTCTAAGTGGTTGATGGATTAGGAGAAAATATTGGCAAGTGAGAAAATATAATCATTGAAGCTATAAAAGATACACTCGACATACTCCAAGAATTCAGGATTAAAGCATCAAAGATAAGAAGAAATAAATAGATGGATGGCAAGATACTATAATTTCTATGTAAAAGAGAGATATTTCAAAGGTGAAAACTTAGTATTGAAGAAAATAGATGTTGCAGCTCAACATTACATCTTGGGTAAACTTTCCCACACATGAAATGGCCTTATATCATCAAGAAATAGGTCAGTTTTAGAGCATACCAACTACTAACGCATGAAGGGCAAGACATACCCCATACTTGGAATGCAAAAAAATTTAGCAAATTTTATCCCTAAAATATGTTGTATCTTGTGTATTTAATTCATATTATCAATATTGCTATCACTATTAAGTTCTGTTTAAGAAAAATTATTTCTCCTTCTCACTCGCATCATTACCTAGCGAAGTGTCAAGATTGCTCGACAAGTATAATTAAAGATACTTAGCGGGCTACATGATGACTTAAAATCTTGGCATGTCATTTTTATCATATGATAAAATTTCAATTTAGTAGGCCAAAAAAGCCCGAACAAGAAATATGAGTACTTGGCACACTATTTTTAGCTTGAGAACACCATGGTTGAGCAAGCAAGTCGCAAGTTAAAATTCTTAACACTTGTTAAAATTTATTTTATGGAATGATAAGACTGACAACTTGAGAGTTCAATGACTATTAACTAAAAGACTAACACTTTGTGTAGTTGGCAACTCAAGTGTATGACTAACACCCCAGGAGGTCGATGATTATTAACTAAAAAAATCAAAACTTTATGCAATTGACAACTCAAGTGTAAGACCAACACTTTAAGAGATTGATGACAATTAAATAAAAGATCAACTTTGTGCAATTGGAAACTCAAGTGTAAGACTGACACCCTAAGAGGTTGGCATTTATTAACTAAAAGACCAACACTCTGTGCATGCAGTTGTTAACTCAAATATAAGGCCGACATCCTGAGGTTGATGATTATTAGCTAAAAAGTTCTACCCTTCATAGTTGAAAATCGAGAAAGAGTAACACTACATGTGGTTAGCGACTCAAGTGTAAGTCTAACACCCCGAGAGGTCAATGACTATTATAAAACCAACCCATCATGGCTTACAATCAAGAATCATCAGACTCCTCAACTTCCGATAGTTGGCAATCAAGAATAAGAAAAGCATCACACAGTCGGCATTGATAATCTCCTAAGTAGCATTCATGGTGTCCATAATATAATGAGTACAACACAAGCATTGCAATTAAGTTCTCTCCGAAAGACAAAAGCAAGTCTTTATGAAGTGACAACTTTCACAACTATTTTATCTACAAGAATAAAAACAACTGATAAAAAGATAAAGAATGAGATCTTTTCATTTATAAAAAAAGTATAAGTTACAGGTGTACAAGTATGTTATGCACGATTACTTCTTCTTGACTTGCAAATGAAAAAGCAGAAAGAAAAGAGAATAATTAGCTTATGCTACCCTCATTGTTGTCCTCATCAGATCCAAAAGAGTGAGTACATTATAGAAAAGAAAAAACTTGGCATCCAATTGACCATGTTTTACCAATGTAGTTATCATGAAGTTAGTGCCCACCTTGAATTTATGTTGCAGTAGATCCTGGAACTCTTTAGAATCAAGGAAACCTGTAAAATTGACCTCCTTTTTCTAAATTCTTCAATGCGATGTAAGAGCTCTTCATCCAATTTCTTCTTCACTTTAGCCAGGCGAGTCAACCCAATGATAACCTTATTATGTTCATTATATTACCGCTTTGCCTCCTATTAATGTTTAGGGAACTTGGCTTTAGAGGATTTGAGCACGTCCTTCAAGGTTGTTAATTCTTCAATCGTTAGGTGTCTCCTTGAGGAGATAGTCAAGCACTTTAGAGAAGATGTTTTGTTCAAGCTCGGAGGACTCATTGGTTGGCTTGGACAAATCTAGTGTAAAGTTGCTGACAATATACTCTTCCTCCTCCTCCCTTTTTGACTCTATGGTGTTTTAATTTGGAGTTGTAGGGACACCACGTAGATCTTAGGGTATACTTATTGAAGTGATCGGGTGCAACATTAAGGTATGAAGTATTATCTCAAAAGATAGAAACATCATCCTACAATGGACCTAATCACCTAATAAAGACTCCTAAGGTAGATGGGTCTACTAATGTACCAAAGATCTTTCTCCTTCTTTATATGGAGAAGTAAAGAAGGGTTTATTTTATGTCAGGTTATTTAGTTCCCTATAGAAGCAAGTACCTATAGTTAATTACAACTTAGAAAATGGGCATTTCCTAAGAACACTCTTGATTAAAGTAGTAAATAAGTGTCTCCAAAGATTTTGAAGTTAGACTATCAAATCATTGGATACTTTTAGAAATCAAGTGGGAAAGTTCAAATAGAAAGTCTTATTTATAGATTCCAAAGAAGAATAAGTAGGAAACATCCATAATACTAGGAAGCCTAATGAGTGCTTCAATCTACCCTATAGTGAGTCTTTATTTTTTTTTGAAAGAGAAAATTTACTTTTATTTAAGTTGGAATCTTATTAGAATGATAGGGCTTATAGTCCAATAACACAAGATTACAGAAACACCCAAGAGGTGAGGACTTATACTCATAGACCTAAGAAAATAAGTAGTCTCAGAACCTAAATCTAAAATACTCTAGCACAAGTTAGAAGCAAAACCTAAGCCTAATCATGGAAATGGGACATAATAGTTTATCTCTATAAGAGAGAATAAACACAACCCGACTCTTCTAGTCTTACAACCACCTAAAGTGTCTATCAGTTAACACCTACGCTTTAAAATCATTTTGGCTGGTCTTATGTAGATGCAAGATAACAAAGTTGTTATTAAATTATAAAGGAGGTTAAAATCTTAAACTCGATCCCTAAGAGACTAGATTATGATTAGTATGAAAGCATGACTTAGACTAATGCAAAATTTACAACTTTTTAAACCATTTTGACTCATTCATTTGGGACCAAGACTTAGGATAATTATACCTATATACATGATGAAATTAAGTCATGGGCTAAATAAATTAGAGGAGGTGTTCTCCACTATAAGGGATCGCCCTCAAAGGTCAAGCATATCCCCTATTGTGTAAGAGTGAAGGCCCATCCTATTCAAGAGTGACGTAATATGGTATGCATGGTGTGAAACATACAACATTCAACTAAGGGATTTTTTAAATATTTTATTTATCTTGATTATAAATCTAGGCTTTAACATGAGGTTATGAATTGTATTAAAATTTAGTTATGAATTTTTAGTGAGGATAGAAAATATAATTTTATCCTAAAGAGCCTACCACATCTAGGTCACACATCAAATCATCACACTTTAAGAAACCTATGAAAAGAATGTCATTTCTATTTTGCAAACTAAACATAACAATCAAACATTTAGATTCACGTATAAGAATAAGAGGCGGATGCGACCGGGTACTGCTTTACACCCTAGAAAGGGAAAAAAGCTGGGTAGTTGAGCTCTTCCCTTACACAACCTAGATTACAATTTAATATTATAATTAAAATAAATGTTATGGGGGTCTTCAATCTCTTGTTCTTCTTTCCTTCTTTTGGTTATCTTGCTCTAAGCTTTATAGGGCCTTCATGGTCTTTGCTTTCTAGCCACTGCTCATCCTAAACCCATACCATTAATCTTAATCTTTATTGCAAAAATTACATATTTATGAAAAATAAAGTCTAACTATACCTACAAAATAGATGTTAGCTAAAAAAATATACAATCCATGCAATTATATTTCACATATTTAGACTTAGCTCCCTACACCTAGGTAACCAAGCCCACCTATCATAATTTGATTATGCTTAGGGGCATAAGAAACACCTAAAAGAAAAAATATTTATATTTATTTATTATTATAGTAGTCTCTTTAGCACAATCCCCTGCATAATACATCATTAGACTAATAACGTCCTAACATCCAGTCTATGAACAAACAATCCTAACATCCAGTTTAAAAATATTACATTATAAAATAAAACACATCATCATAACATACACCGGCCTAACTTAACACTAGAATCGGTGACTTAGCATTCTAATGTGTGTGCTAAGGCTTAGTGTGGTGTGTCTTAATTAGGCTTTAGAAGTATGATTGCTTAAATTTTTTTTATTATTTAAATTAACCGTTATGCGTGGTTTCACTTCAAATATCTTAATGAATTGATTAGTTTTAATTTTCACCTTCTTGTGTCATTCAATGTTTACTTAACATATAATTATTATAAAGAAAAGAAAGAAGTTTGACCCCTTCATCCCTACCCTAAGTTATCTTCTAAAGGTATATTATCATGGCTTCAGTTTATTTAATGAACAACTTATGAACATTTTATTAAGCCTTAGTTTAGATTAATTTTAAAGAATCTATTTAAGCACAAAAGGTATCTCAAGTTTAATGAAATTAAGTCACCATCCCATGAGCAACATTCCACTATTTCTTTTCATTTCCAATAGCTGCACTTCTTTAATTTTTTTACTTTATTCTTTATTTTTAATATTTGATTTGATGTACATATTTATACATGCAATACATATTCATATTTTGAACATTTGATGGTCATTAATGCATGAATGTGGTAGAAAATAAAGATTTCATTTCATTGCTCAGCATATACGAACATGTATTAGAGATTTAAGCAAGTACATACCTTTGTTAAACCAGGGAAGTAAGGTTATCTAGGACCTCCTTGAGGCTAGTTAAAGCCTCATGTTCCCGGGATGTCTAGACTATATACTTGACAATTTAAATACATATGAATATATACACAAGCATAGAAATAAAAATCATGTAAAAGTTGTATAAAAAAATCTTTTATTCATGTGGAGCTTAGTGACATGAAAAGCAAAGTTTTATCCCCAAATTCTAGCACATGGATACGTATAAATGAAATTAAGCAAGTATGTGCCATTATTAAACTAGCGAAGCGAGATTATTTAAGACCTCCTTGGGGCTACTTAAAGCCCCGTGTTCCCGGGATGTCCATATTATATACTTGCCAACTCAAACATATGTAATCATGCATAAGAACTATGAAGATGAAATAATCCTTTACTATCTTTAATTTATAACTAAATGGGAACTTTTTAAGTATTTCTAGGTAACATCAAATTAAACTTTACATAGTTTCATTTATTATGAACTTATAATTTCAAAAGTAATTTGAGATTTATTAATGATAATAGCCGCACTATATACTAACCTTTATCCAACACATACAACTTAAATGCAATCATATTCTTTTAATTCTTTTTATCTTGTTGAAAACATGAACATATGCAACAAATGGCATGCACATTTTATAATAATTGAAAAAAGTAATTAAATATTTCCACATGACATACTCAATTACATTAAATATTAAGGACAATCAAGCCAAATAAGTAATCCTTAAGACTAAACAAAGTTCATATAAGATTTGATTTTGATGTTTTAGTTTTTAAAACATAAAGAGAAGAAATAAAATTTAGTATTTACCCCATCCCATGTTGGTGATTTAACATGTTTAAAGAAGGAAATTAGATGGGTTTTATGTGTTGACTAGGTTCAAGCCATTAATCACATCAACTTAATTACCCTTTCCTAAACTTCTTTAATTTAATTAACTACTTGATCATGATCCTTCAATGATATACTAGTAGGAAAATAAAATTAACAATGCACTTAAAGGAATCTAATGCAATTAGGCTCATGCTTAATAGCTAATTAGATTAAAAAAGAAATTAATCTAAATTAATACTCTTATGATTTTCCCATACCAAAGGATGATCATAATTTTCTTAATAACTTTATGTTATTGAACTCGAAGGGAAATTAATGGATCATACTTGACTTATGTGAGCCAATCATTAATTTTGATTTTCTTTACTTAATTATTAATTTTTCTAACTATTTCCTCATTATTAAATATGTTAATTAACCATCTTAAGGAAATACACTTCAAAAAATGATTAGGAAAATGGTCCTAATTATTTCTCCTCATTATTTCCACTATCCACCTTAATTAATTATCATTATTTATTTACTTTTTACTATTCACCAATTTTAATAATTATTTAATTAATTAAAGAGGGTAATTAGGATTAAAATTCTAAATTCTTAAATCAGCCATAGAGTCATCCCATAAATTCTTTAAATTACATGATAGATAATTCTAAGAAAATTATGGGAGGTAGAGGATATCCCATAGAGTCATCCCACCAAAGTTAAAATTAATCAGCCAAGTAATTCAGCCTTAATTAAGGTAATTAGCCTAAGCTTCAAACTTTAATTAAGCACTGTTCACTATGCATTAATTAGGGATTTTATTTTTCTTAAATTCTTCTCTATCTAACATTTCCAAAATGGATTTATTTGCATTTTTTGGATTTTTCTACAATATGTAATAATATTTTAAGGTTTTGGCAATTTAATTATATTTTAAAAGCCTAATTAACCCTTTTAAACCGTCGAAGGCACACGGACACTGACACGTCAATGCTTTCTATGTGGAACTATGGTATTGGCTATTTAAATTGTCTAATGTGATAGCTGACTCTGCGGCGGTGGACACGATTACATCCCAGTGGTCTGGTCTAGGATAAGACGATCGATATTAATCACATGATTCTAAATGGATTAAATCAAAATTTTTGACATGAATAATCATGGTCGTTCATTCTAATGATGCAGAACGGATGATCCTTGATTCATCATCCCATAAGTGCCAAAAGATGGACACCGTCCCCCTTCCACCACTCAATTTGAGCTCATTGAAGCTTGTGTGATGGTGAAATCAACTCCAAAATGATTTAAAAATGAATCTTAGGCGATCCTATGATGGAAATTGCATGAAAATATGATTCACTTCAAAAAAAGACCAACACTTAGAGGCTAAGACTATGATTGGCAGATTTTTACTTGGTCGGAGCTAAAGACCGGTGGTCCACCAATAGAGGTAGCTTTGCCTTGAAGAGATGAATCTCTGCTGAGAAGATCATGAACTACCTCCCTATTGATCGGTCTTTGGACCAAACACTACCGCAAAGCTCACTAGAGTTGGTCTTTGATGTCTTTCAATGGTCAAATCGCTCAAGAAATGATTCATTTTGGCTCGTTGAAGTGAGGTAAATTTGTAAGAAGAGTTAATTTGAGTTTGGTAAAGAGTTGAGAAGTTTGGACGTATGGAGCTCTTGGGTCTGATCATGAGCTGGTCTATTAGCGATGGAGTGCATGAGGAGCTCAAGGGAAGGTATGGGATTATGCAGAATGCTCTAGGGAAGCTCTATGTTCAATTTGAATGGATGGATAGGAGTATACTCTCCCCCCCAACTGTACCAAGGGCTAGGATTGGTTCAATCTTTGGTAGTCATCCGATCGGGGTGGGTGGTCAGAGATGGTAGGGGACTACTGAGGTGGCTTAGGGTGAGAAGTTGTAGGAGTGTAGTGAGCTGGCATGACATGTACACTCTCCCTTAGGTGAACCAATGGATTCCCATAGGTGAACTCACCCTCTCTTGGCTAAAGGCTAAGCCTAATAGCTTTAGATTAGGTTGGTTCAGCGGTCCTCTTATTTAGGAAGAGCCAAAGGTGGTTGTCATGGGATAAGGAGGTGGAGAACCTACACAAATGGGGATTTTGTCCCATTTGGGTGGCTTTGTTTAATGGGTTTGACCCAAACTTTGGGCCCACTTGGGCAAGCCCATGGTGACCGAATGATGAGTCATGCCAAGTTTGGTTGGGTTTGGGCTTGGCTTAGTTGGGTTTGGCTCAATTTGACCCATATGGGTCAAATGGGTCAAGTTGGGCTAAGGTGAATATTTGAGCAAATTGGGTAAAAGTGGTGACTTGGGTGAGTTCAATTGGTCATTTGGAGTAAATGCGTGTAATTGGTTTGATTCAATTTGGGTTAGATTTGGATTTGGCTTATATGGTTCAAATGGGTCATGTTGACTAATTTGACCAAATTAGCCAAATTGACACGAGCATGGGTTAGGTTTATGTTCAATTGATCATGGGTGATTGATTGGAAGAGTTGATTTTAATTGATTTAGATCATGAAGTGAATTGGTTCAATTTGACCCTTTAGGTCAAATTGGGTTAAATGGTCTAATTGGGTTAGGTTGACCAAATTGGGTTCAATTGAAGGTTGGATCATATTCAATATTGAATTAGTGATTTGGTTGGAAGCATTGGTTTCAACCAATTTGGTCTAAGATTTGATTTGGTTCAATTTGACCCTTTAGGTCAAATCAATTTAAAAGATCAAATTGGGTCAACTTGGCTCAAAGGATCTAATTAGCTTGATTAGGTTCAACTGATTGTAGTGGAGTGTTCAATAATGACTCACAATAATTAAAGAAGGGATTTGGTGGCTTGATTTTATCTAATGAGAGTTTAATTGGAGTTTGGTTCAATTACCCTTTTAGGTCACTTTGGGTCAAGTGACTTGGTTAAGCTAACTTGGACCAATTGAGCTTAAAAATGGTTGGGATGTGTTCAATGATGAATTTGTGTTTGATTGGTGGGTTTTGACTGCAATTGATTTGAGCTTAACTAGGTTTTGGCTCATTTGAACCTTTTGGGTCAAATGGGCTAACTTGGGCTGGTCACATTCCTTTGGTTCAATTGGCTTGATTGCAAGTGTTGGATGAATTAAATTGATCTAATAAATAATGGAAGTGACTGAGAAAATTAAATTGGATTTAGTTTGCTTGAATGGGTTTGAATTAAATCATAAGATTATGGTGTATTAACTTGGGTTCAAGTCCAAGTTAATTTAGCTTGGAGCTTAGATTGAAAAACTAATTTCAATTAAGATTAATTGAATAGGTTTGAAGTTGGCTTCACTCCATTTACATGAGCTTAAGTTTGGATGAGTGAATAGGTGTGAGTTTTGGTTCAAGCCTTAGGATAGGTGAAACTTATATGTCCTAAGGTGGACTCTGAGTTTAGAGTTATGCCTTTTAAATCTCCAAGCTTGTGTTTAGTGTCACCTTAATCATTAAAAATTTCCTAGCAATAAAAAAATCCAAGTATCTAGAAGGTTCCTAGATCTAAGATGGGAAGAATTAATCCTCACACCAAAAGTAGATCAACAGACTCATTCTTCTTCTTTTGGTGATTGTGAGATGTAAAACACGTGGCCCACTTCCTAGACTATTTTGGATTAGTACTCTGCCCATCCACATTGGTGACCATAATAGGAGCTTACTCTCCATTGCCTTTCTCACCATCACCCTTCTTGAGTAATCAAATTATCGAAGGATAGAGTGGAAGGGGTGTAGAAGCCTTATTCTTGTAAATGAGTAAAAAATAAGAACAAGGGAGTAAAAGAATAACATAAATGCTGTAAAAAAATAGCAAGGTATAGACTACAGAAGAGACTGTTGACTCAACCAAAATGGAGGTTGAAATAAACATTTAGATTTTGTCTATTACTACCACTAGCGCTTCATTCACTTGGGCACTCGCCTCAGGAGCAATTTCTTAGCATGCTAAAATGGGGAGGGGAATAGTTAACATTAGCCATGATGAACAAACATGAGCTTCAAGTGCCACCGCTAGACTTTATTCAGTAGGTCGCAATCCTCACTAAGACCATCAAGAATTGAAAAGTATCATCTTGGTGACACTTCACTAAGAAGAAGTGGTGAAAAAGATTCAAACTCTATGACACAGCCTCCTCTTATGGGAACAAAATAAAAGTAGTAGTATTTGCCTCTGAGTTCAGTAGGAGCTAGGTGGGTACAACTCCATAAAAATTTAAAATCTCTATCCACTCACTAGGAAAAGGAAATCAAAAACCATATCTATAGAGGTTCAAGGATATGCACAACTTATTAAACCATGTCAACTTAAATCACTCGTCTTAGTCGGCTACTCGAGTCAAGAAACTTCGGTCAATTTGGCATTAGCTGTGAAAGACTTAGGTTGTCGTCGATGACTTGAGGTTGGGCACCTCTTTGGCCTTAAATTGCATAAATGTAATTGTTGTCTTCCTTAAAGCCACCATTACCATAATCAAAAGGTTATTTTCCTTGAGTCGAGAGGGAATATAATCTACTCGCATGAAGGAATAATCACCCATTGGAAAACAAAAGAGGAATGCAATAAAGATCCAACCACTAATGGTAATAATAAATTCATAGACACAGTAAGTAGGGCTCCATAACATAGACACCAAATAAAACATTAAATGGGAAAATCATTACTAAATCCTGATAAAATTTTAAAGCAGTGCAAGTCATGACAAAAACATTTAAAGATTTCCCCACACATTTTTCAACATAAAAAGAACTCAACAAGACAAAAAAAGGTGAGTACATGATAATTTTTTCTTCAAAAATTATTGCATGAAAGTCAAAAAAATAATTACAACCTACTCACTATACCCCCTATACATCACCTTTTGAATTCCTTCATAGTGGGGTTTAAGTTCCACTCCTCGTTGAGTCCACCCTTTCAAAAATGTATTCGAATATGAAGTTAGCACCATAGATGAAAAGAGAAGACCCTTTCGACTTGACCAAGCATCAAAGTGAGGTCGACTAGACCTTTATGATCATCAAACTTCTTTGGGACTCTACCTCCATGGCTTGCATCCACTGTGACTCCACTCCTTGCATCAATTACAGTTCGCTTAACTCCTACTTCGATGAGTGTGAGTCCTCCTCCTGAAGAATGATCCTCCTATACAAGGTGGTGAGCCTGGATAGGTAGACGAGCACTTATGATTCCCTCTCAGCATCTCCCCCTCCAAATAAGAGGACTCATTCCTCTCGGGCACTAGTGGAAACTTTCCAACATCTCGTAGATGTCAGCTAAAGTGAAACTAGTTTTTCTGATGGATGATAAAGAAGGTGCTTTGATAGCCATTTACCAGGGAAGCAATCCCTCTCCTAAGACTAATCCCTTTTGAGTCAATGCATGGTAAAGGTAGAGACACCCTTAAATGATGAGAAACAAGTTCATTAAATATAGACAATGTGATTTTAATGAAGAGATGAACTAAGGGCAAGATCACTAGCAAAAGAAGTCACTAAATAAGCAAATAGACATCTTCATCACTCGGATAAAGACCTAGCAGCTCACCCATGTTAAGGTGAATCATTTTTTAGGACTACTTGAAGTATCTTTAAAGATGATCTAACAATCTAGTGAGTGTTCATCATCACCTTCTACCTATACTTACACAATCATCATGCTAAGTTAAAATAATTAGAAAAGCTCAAAAGAGAAATTAAAAAAAAAAACTCAGGAACAAAATAAGAATGAGTCATGCCTCAATGAGGCATTCATCCACCATCATTTTCATGGAGGTGGATCTTGCCAATCTACTTAGTATGACCTTTCTACACCGAATGAAAGGGACGTCATCTTCTTCGCCTTGAATCTCATTGTTGTCTTAGCAAGTTGAATAGAATGTGGTTCCATTAAGGAATACACACTCTCCACCATGATAGAATGAGTACTCATGTCCATTCATAACCCTTGAAACCATTTTTTTGCTAGAGCAATAATGGTTTCTCAGGTGGGGGCAATTGGGGTACTCATCTCAACCAAAGAAATGACTATGAGTTCCATCAGCTTCTTAGTTTTCTTCATGTTCTTCTAAATACTCACTTAGAGTTTGGAGGAATCGATGTTACCATGAGATCATTTTGCATCTATGACAAGTAGATGTATCACTATCACAAGTGAAAACTCAGCAACGGGAAGAAATATCAATTTGGTGGCAAGCACAACATAGAAAAAATATCTAAGAGGAAAACAAAGGATTCTTTTATAGTCTGAAAGCTAGAGATACACCAAAAGATGGGATCAAGTCAAAGGTGATGTGATAATTAATAATTAAAATTTTTATTTTCTATAATTTATTACATGTTTAAAGTTAATTATCTTTTTATTCTCTTGAATTTTTTGTGAGTCACCTCTATAAGGAATAAATGAATCAAGGACCTAAATGTGTACGCAAATGTGCGAAACAGATTAGATTAGCTTTCATGGAAAGCCATCAATAGAATGAGAAAAAAAATCCATGAAGGTAACCTACTCAATAATTAATAGTCACCACTTAAAGGGCGAGTGAAAGAAGAAAAGTCCAAGGAATAAAGCATGGATACCAACTACGTATATTATGAATCACCCGTGGTAGATGACTGATCAAGGAAGGTCAATCAGCCTGAATGACTAAGGTTCTGCACTTGCTACCTAAGAGTAGTCGTACATCAAAAATAAACAACAGGCTACTTGTTCCAACTCACTGCTGAACATTCTCCTCGTGTTGAGGTAGGTTTTATCCTATGCTCGAATTGTCTTATATGTACCTAGTATATCTAATAGCCATCCTCGATATTATAAAAAGGGTCCTTCAAAAGGTGGGGATTTTTTCACTTTATCCTTTCTCTCTCTTCTCACCTTCTATGGGGTTCACAGAACCTTAGGTAGGCATAAATTTAATTATAGTAAAAAGTCTTATTACACCAGATTGTGGTAGTTTAACCAAAAAAGTTAATAAGTCTAAAATCGATCACCCCATCTAAGTATGACTGAGTTATCAACTTTCTAATCTTTCTATTTGCACTTATTTGCTTATATAGAGATTACATGCCTTTTATCTTTCAAGCCTTCTCTTTAAAAACTATCTCTTTAGGAAACTCTGTTATCTTTCTTTTTTTGATCCAAGGTCATGAAACCAACTTTGGATGACACAACACATGGTTGTTGATAGAATACTTCATGGTTGGTTGGGTCAACCACCTTCCCAAGCTAAATGGCTATGGGCTTGATTGCTTAGGATGATGAAGCTATTTCTACCTTTTTCATAATCTCTTCCTTTACCCATTTAGCTTTTGAGCCCATCATACTCTTTGTTGAGTCCTTAGTGGTTTACTAGTCATTTCCATGCTGACACTCCATATATTCAGTTATCATCTCACTTAATTATAGTGATTTACCCTCTATCTCATAGATTAGTACTTAGTATATAAGTTTTCCTATTATAACTATCATTATTAAAGCATGAACCCATCTATTTAGTTATCTTTAGTAATTATTCTCTTATAAGCTTAAAATAACTTACAAATAATGTGCCCATTGATTTTACTCTCATTATATTTATTTATCTTTCAATGTATTAAGATTATGATATGTTTATAATACTTATAAGTTTTTCTCAATTGATTATCATTCCAAGAATTACCTAAGTTTCTTGGAGTCATTAATGTCAAACTTCATTGATAATTATCTTTAAATATAGTTAATTATTTGTAATATTAATCCCTTACTCAATTACAACCACAACATAGGCATTACATCTAAACATGATAACACACATCATTTATGGTAATTTACATCACATAAACATGACATCAATCCAATCTTCCACTGTTATTCAATCTTCCATCAAGCTCCAAAGTTGGTCCATTTTTTACTGGATTGACACCTTGTGCCACATCACTTACTATATAGTTATTAGCTTAATAATATGAAAAAAGTTTTTGTTGAAGTCTATACCTTTCTTTTGTTAGAAGCCCTTCACTATCTGCCTCACCTACAACTTTTCTGTCATTTTGTTCATTTTAATATTATAGATATATTTATTTTATAAAGCTTTTTATTCTTTTAGCTTTGTCAATGTGTAGGTGTAATTTTAGTAAAAATAATTTATCTCTTTTTTTATTGCTAACTTTCATTTAAAAGAATCATTAGCTTATAAAGCCTCATAGCAATTAGGTTCACTTATATCAATAAGTACAAATAAAATAAAGAATAAAAGGAATGATTCATGGGCTTTATAGTTCCTTGTGACCATTTAACATATGTCATATAAGTGGTTAGATGAAGTTGATTTTGAACAATTTTTAGTATCTTGTATTATTTATCAAAGTTAGTTAGCTCTTTTAGTTCAATATAATGCCTAATAGTATTCTTTGCTTCATTCGTTTTAATCCCATCTTTATATATTTCAATTTTTTTATATAAGGGTTTAGCTTATAATTATTTTCTTGTTTTTTAGCATCCCAAAATTTATAATGAAAATCATCAATACCATCATTCAACTTTGCTTTCATAGTGTACACAATGTTGTAAATTTTTTCTTTTATGTCTATACTTTTTTTAGGTTTTATGCTTCTACAATAAAGTGTAAGTCTTAGTCTATCACCCTATGCTCTTATTCTATTTTTTATTTTGATTTTTACCTTCTTGATTCATGTTGTTATTTTGGTATCAGAGCCATGAACATCTCGATTAGATGTGGAAACTATATAAATGAATAATTAAATAAATGTTAATTAATGTTTCTAAAATAATATGTATAGATAAAATTGAGTTTGGTCATTTACCATGGAAATTCTTAACTTATCAAACTATGGATGAAATTATATTTGTGATAAATAATTAATTTAATCTTAATGATTGTAAATTCTGCAAAGATCACAAGAAAGGGCAGCAAGTCCTATTTGGCTAAAGCATAAGTTATTTATCACTATATTATTATATTATTAGGACTTCTTTAACAAGAGTTAGAAATTTAAAAACGCTAAATTAGCTAAATACTTGATTAATGAGGAAGACTTGAACAAATGGATTATTCCACAAATTAAAAAAATTGGTTATTTAAAAAATAGGTACATTGACTTCAAAGGAAAATCTTCTATATAAACTATGGAATAGTCTATTGTGATAACAAACATTTGAGATTAATTTTGATGATAACAAACATCTGTTCAAATGCTACTAATTAGTTTAAATTCAAGTGATGTAGGAAAATTCTTCAAATCTGGATTCTTTAGTCAATTCGAAAAGCTAAAGCTATTGAACTTGAACTAGTTGAGAATTTTCTAGAAATTATAATATTTAAGAAAATAATAGCTCAATAAAATAAAACAAAAAATTTATTTATCTCAAAATAATTTATTTAGAATTTATCCATATTTTCTACATATTAAAATTACATTATTCCTTGAATTATCCATTTTGGATGATATGAACTAAGTGCGTGAGTTTAAGTTTCATTAAATAAGCTTCCAAGCTAAATTAATTAATTTCTTACTTCATCAAATCAATTTCATGCTTAATTACATTAATTATCCATTTATTTTTTGCATGAGAATTAAATTATTCTAGGATTATCCTTTTCCCTCTTCTATTATTTTATTTTCACTCTCATATCATTATTATCCTTCCAAATAATGTTTTGGCCGAATTTTTTATAGAATTTTGGTTAGAAAAATCATGTGAGATTTATTAAAATTATTTCTATAACAACTCCTTCATTTTTCAAATTTTAAATTCATTCATTTGAATTTTTGAATTTAAATTATTTTGAATTTAATTTGATTATTCATTACCATATCTATGCAAAATTGATTTGTCTTTTTTTGGAATAATTTGGTCAACCATACCATGATTTATTTTCTCTAACTGAAGTTGAATTGAATTATTTTGAGTTAGTTCAAAATTGAATTCAAATAAGCCTTGATTTAATAAACTTACCTTTTTAATTAAATCCATTGTAAGGAACTTGATTTGGTCGTCCACTTTAAATCTATTTAAAATGGTTAAATCTTATAATTTTCTTTATTTTGAATTCATTATTTCCATCTTCATGAATTAATTCATCCCAACCAATTTGAATTATTCAAATTTCCATCAATTTCTTCTGTTAATTACATCTTATTTGTTAAATCTCATCATGGTTTTTCCTCTTTTTAATTTTCTCTTGGCTACCCACTTAAAATAAAGTCTCATTCAATTCAAATTTTCATCTAAGTTCCAATGTTTTTGAATTTCAAATATTACCTAAACTAATCTTCTCTCCTTGGTCAATTTTCATTACATGGACTTTTAGATTGATTTAACATACACAAACACACACACACACACACACACTCTCTCTCTCTCTCTCTCTCTCCATATTCTCCTTGGCTGAAAACTCTCTAAGAGATCTCACATGATTTGATTAAAGATCTCCAATCAAATTTTGAATATTTTCCATGCTTGGATTTCCCTCTCTTACCTTGGTCGATCCAATTCATTTTCTTTATTACATGGAATTCAAAATTCAATTTATTGCCAACTCACTTTTCCCTCCTCCTTCTCTCTTGGCTAAAAATCTTAGGAATAGAATCCTTGGTTATTTGATTGTGATTGCAAAATCAAATCAAATTATTTTCGAAATTATTTTTCCTCCAACTCCATTATGCTTGGTTGACCCCTTCATCTCTTCTTTTCTATTTAAAGTGGATTTGTCTTAGGGTAAATACTTCTTAGCTCCTCTTCCCTCTTGGCCAACCCCTTGCTATACAATTCTCCTGGAGACTCTTGGATTCATGTGCTACAACTCTTTCATCATTCCTTCTCTACCCTTGGTAGAAAAGATTATGTTGAAGTTTGCTTGGGAAATTTGAAGGATTGGTGGAAATAATCCCTTGGTTGAAAGCTTATAAAGGTTTATATATTTACCAAGGTGCTTAACTCTTCATCCTACTTTAATTATCTTCTTGACCGAAATATTCAATCAAGGCATGCATGAAAAAAGTTAAGGGCTAGGTGTGTTCTATCTTGGCTTAATTATTTAGTTGGATTGATTAAAGATTTTATGCTTAAATATACTCTTCCTCTCTTTCTAATTTCATAAATAATTAAGTGGAAGATATCTCTTACTTTGTCTCTAGTTGCATACAAGTGATTACTAAGCTTATATTTACAAATCTTTAATTATTTTCATACAACATAGTTCTTGTAGAAAAAGATTCTCAAGTGAACTAGTTTGATCTAGTTTGTCATATCAATTTGTTTATTGTACAACACAAGTTACATTTATTATTTATCTTTGTTTTATCATTCAAATATTCAAATCATTATTATGTGGTGCCTCAATACATTATTTCAAATTGCTTTGATATTAAGCTTTCATTTCATTAAAAATAAATCAAGTTTCTTTTCTTATTTGCATCCAATATTTCATACAAACTCTTACAATTACCTTTAATATTAAATAAATAAGAAGTGAGCTCTTTCTTTTATTATTTGTTTTAATATTGATTTAGTTGGGTTGTGAGTACAAAATAAATTTAAATTGAGAGTTAGATCTTTTTTATCTTTTCTTTTCTTCTTTCTTGTTCTTTGTTTGGGTAAGCCCTTGAATGATAGTATGGTGTTGGATTGTACTTGCCTGTGTATGAAAGTATGGTGTTGGGTTATACTTGCCCATGAAAGAGAGTACGTGAGATTTGGTGTAATCTCAACTATGGCTTAGTGAATTCCTATCTCGGGTTACTAGATGTGGACATAAGCCAATTTTTGGGTTTGACCGAACCACATAAAAAATCATTGTGTTCTCTATTTTACTTTTTTGTATTATGGTTTTTTATTTTTGTGCTTTATAAAATATAATCATTTGAAATTAAATTTTCTACAAAGAATTAAAATTAATTTTTAATCTAAAAATATTTACCAAATTCACGACCCCCCCCCCCTGCATTTTTTGGGTGTGATAGTTTCATAACAATTTTGAAAATTTTAGGAATTAATATGGAAAGTATACTTGTATTATATAATTAAAAAATTAGTTTAACCTATATTTTATAGAAATAAAAGTAAGGATAAAGGTTTAGCTGTTATTCCCTTCAATAAATAGATCATAAAATAATTTACCAATGTCATAGAATTTCATATAAGTACAATATCTTGTAAATGGAAAACTAAAAGTCGAGAAATTAAATCATTTACCTATCCTCTCTCTACTCGTACAGTAATCAAGAGAGATAACAAGTTTAATCTTGAAATGATAGTCGGTGGCAAGGTTTCCTAAAATGCTATTAGACTGTAAGACTTTTTAACTATAATAAAAAATTAATATTAATACTCAAATAAGATCAACTTGTTTATTTAAATTATAAAATAAAATTGAACAAGTGAGTTCTATACATATCATACAATATAAATTTATTAGGTATTTATTTGATTTAAGTGCAAAATTTATGGGATTTGTTGGAAGAATTTTTTTATAATGTTCATATTATGTGATGTGATCGTAGAGGGTGAATAAATAAAGAATTAAAATTTTAATTTGTACTATTAGTATAGTATAACCGTTTGTTATATAATACAACTATGAAGGTTGTTTGGATGATTAAATCATCTGGTCTGATTAAATAGATGAAAAATCTATTGATTGTATAATACAATGATTGATTGTACAATGTAATTAAGATTATTTATTAAAAATTAATTTCTAAGATTTAATTTAGCATTCTCCTTTTAAAAACCCTTCTTGGGAAGCCTATCCTAGGAACATTAATATGAGAGAGCTTAAGAAAGGCTTAAGGAAGCCTACTCTCTTAGAGAAAAATGAAGAAATTTTTCTCCATCTCTTTTCCTTTAAGTGATCCTTTATGAGAATTATTTTTGGTGAGGTTGTACTTTATTTTTATTATTTTTTCATCCACCTTACCACTATAAGTTGAGCTTTTACATGAAAGTTTGCTCTTGTTGAGAGAACTTATGTGAGATTTATTATTAAGAGAAGCTTTGTATCTTCTTGTCTTGAAAGATAAAGAGATCAATGTAGGGTTTCTCCTTTACCAATTTAGAAGAGAAATATCTCTGCCTTAATTTATTTTTTCAAAAGAGAGATAATATAATTTTTAGAGGAGATTTAGAGATTAGATGCAGGCCTGTTGGTCCGAACCACTATAAATCATTATTTCTCTCTCTCTCTCTCTCTCTCTCTCTGTTTGTCTGTCTTGCTTGCTTTTAGTTATTTATTTTTGTTACTCTTATATTTCATATTATATTCTTAGTTTCTTTTAATTATGTTTTTTGCTCATTGAATTTAAAAGCTTAATATTTAATGTCTCTCTTCTAAAATTTTTTAAACAACACAAATTCTACCATAGCTTCCCCCACCAAGGTTATTTGCTTAATGATCTAAGAATCCTAAGTAGATCTGATAATGGCACATCTAGGGAACTGAGACACCATGGAAGGGTGTTCTAGTACCTTCCCCTATTTGATGATATTTTACTTATTTTTGGAAATTTTAAATGTGAAATATGATAAGGTAGGTTATTCACCCCTACATATGAAATATGATAAAGGTAGGTCATTCATCTCCACATGAAGTTGTAAGCTCTCCTTTTAATTTATGGTCAATTGAAGATATAAAATTTAACACAATTAAATTTTAAATCTATAAATTATTTTTCGTTGTTTAAAATTTGAGGAATATTTGTGTGTTTCTACTTGTAAAATTGATAAAAAAATTTTAAAAAAATTATATATCACTTATAAAGAAACTAATGAGGTTAAACAATCATGCATCAACATGCTTGCAAATAATTATGAATTAATGTTTTCATTATCTCATGAGTCTATTTTTGATATGCTCACAGTTTTTACAAAAATTATCACCTCACTGCATGCTTTAGGAAGCGAGTTTAAAAATGATGAAAAAGTAAATAAAATTTTATAATGTATACCTGAATCTTGGGCTACCAAAGTTATGGCTATTTCTTAATTTAATGATTTGTTTATTAATATTATGTTGATCACTTAATTGATTCTTTTATTGCTTATAAACAAAAATTATTTATAACATGTAGATGCAAGTGATAGGAAAAAAGGATAATACGATCACCCTAAAGGTAAATACCTCTTATTATAGTGAGGAGAAAAGTAACACTAATGATAATGTCACACGCATAACTATGAAGTTTAAATTTTTTTTAAAAGATAAAAAGAATATTTTTGATCGAAAGAAAGGCAGCAATAAAATCAAAAACTTCTCAAAGATTACTGATCTTATTTGTTATGAATGTAAGAACCTAGATCACATCAAAAGGGAGTGTTCTTCACTCAAGACTGCCAATCGAAAGGAAAAAAGGAAGAAGAAAGTAATACAAAGAAGGGAAAAAGAAGTATTCAACATACTTTTTAGATTAATTCAGATTCAGACATTATGAAGAAGAAGCTACAAAACTCTATTTGATGGTAAAAAGAAACTATCATGACACTGATAATTAACAGGTAAATGATCTCTATTTTGATGAACTCTTAAACTTTTATGATGAATTACATGTTGCATGTACAATGTTTTAAAGGATTCATGTCATGACTATTTTGATAAGTTTTATGCTGACTATCGACTGCCTATCACAACCCTCCACTTTTCACATCCGGACTTGGGACCGACAAAAGTAGTGTTAAAAGTATTTCTATTTCTGTTGGATTACATCAAGGATTAGCTTTAAGCCCTTATATTTTTTGATTTAGTTATGGATGTTCTTATTGGGCATTTAAAGGAAGGTGTACCTTGCTGTATGCTTTTTGTTGATGACATTCTTCTTTTTGATAAGACTAGAGAGTGAGTCCAAGAGAAACTTGAATTATGGAGGTCAACCTTAGAGTCTAAAGGTTTCCATTTAAGTAGATCTAAGACTAAATATATGGAGTGTAATTTTAGTTGTAGAAGTTCTGGTCATTGTATTGTGACATTGGGTGAAAAAGTCATTAAAAAGTGTGAGCAATTCAGATATCTAGGCTTTAATGTTCAAAATGATGGTGTAATAGATGGAGATGTTATCATTAGAATTCAAGTTCAATGGTTGAAGTGGAGGAATGCATCTAGCTATTGTGTGATAGAAAAGTACCACTTAAACTTAAGAAAAAAATTTATAAGATGGTGGTAAGACCTGCAATGATTTATGGTGCAGAATGTTGGCCAATAAAAGAGAAGCATAAGACTAAGTGTTATAGAGATGAGGATGCTCAGGTGGATGAGTGGTTTTAATCTTAGAGATAAAATGTAAAATGTGTATGTTCAAAAAAAAATTTGGAGTAGCTCTAGTGGCAAATAAGATTAGAGAGAGTTACCTTAGATTGTATGGCACATAAGCATCGATCGTCTGATGACCTGGTTAAGAGAGTAGATGCATTAGATTTGCCTTATGTTAAGAAAGGTAGAGGTAAACCTAAAGAGACTTGGTTAAGATGTATAAAAAAAGACCTTAGTATACTTGAATTAAATGACAATTTGACACATAATAGGACATAATGGAAAAGAAGGATTCATGTAGCTGACCCCACATAGTGGGATAAAGGCTTGTTGTTATTGTTGTTGTTATTGTACCTGTTGCATGTAAATCATTAAAAAGTATTTAACAATTAAAAATTTTTCTTCTTTGTAAAAGAGTCATAACACCTTTTTGTATAAACATGAACAACTTAAAAATAATTACCAAAAATTAGAAATTGCGAATGTCAAAAAGGAACATGACTTATTAAAATATTTGCTTCCTTTAATATGTCAGTGAAAACTTGAAAATAAAGTAAAAATTTATAGAAAGAATACACCTAATTGAAAAATAAAATTTAAAGTTAACAAGATCATATATTCCTTTCTTAATGTTTGATGCATTGTTATATGGTATAGTTGGACACGAAGTACATCTATACATGCATTATTCAAATACAAACCCAACTATGCATGGATTACAAAAACTTCTAAAATTTTTCATAGCTCTATTATTTCTAGATACACGAAATCCAAGTAAGTTTGGATTATAAGAAACAAGCATAAATCTATCTTTTTAGATATGCCTTTACTCAAAGATTAGTGGGAGTATGTGGTTCTTAGACTGCTGGCACTCGAGACACATGATGGGTTATAAAAATAAATTCATCTCATTAGTACTAAAGAATGGAGGAAAGTCAGCTAGAGACAACACAACTTATAAAGTACTCAGGTCAAGTATCATTGTATAAAAAATTCTTTATTAAAATATAATTTTGTTAGGAATAGCATTTATATGATAAGGGTTTTAATGTAAAGTTTTTTAATGATAAATATTTTCTATATTTAAACGATATAATTATTATAGAAGGTGTTAGGATTAAGAATATTAATATGATTAATCTTGATAATATAGGTTGTTCTTTGGTTGTTTGTCTTAAATTCACACAAGATAAGTTCTGGTTGTGGCATAGGAGATTGTGTTAGGCCAACATGCACACACTTAAGAAAATTACATTGGCTGTTGACCTCATTTTTAGAATGAGCTCTCAACTCCTACATCTTAGACATAGGACCTCTCTTAGATTTTAAGAAATTTTTAGTCTTAAGACACATCTAGTGATTAGGTGGACACTCAACCTAGCCCTAGAGACTTAGAAGAGTTAGCCATAGGAATACGTCATGCCTTAGGGGTGTTAGGAAAATTTTCCTACCCTATAGCTTGAACCACATTCCTCACTTCCTCCCTTCAAGTCAAACTCCAAATCAAACCAACACCAAAGCCTAAATCAATTCCAAGTTGATTGATTTCCTCCAAACTTAAATCAATTCCACATGACTAAAATCCATGATTTAAACTTATGATTGAAGCTTATGATTGAAATCCTAAGCACAAAATATTTTCTAAGTCCTTTGATTCCTTCTCATGGACTTAGCCTAAATCAAGTTCAAATCACTTTAAATTCATGAAATTTTCTCATAACCATTTATATTCTCATTTATATTTACAAATATAAATGAGATATAAATTTAAATTAATCAAACCAAATCCAAAAATCAAACTCAAATCTACTCAAAATTCAACCTAAGCCTTTCAAGTCAAACTCTTGAACTTAGCCAAACCCTTGATTTTTCTTCATGATTCAATCAATCCTATAATCATGAATCCAAATATAAATACAAACTTCAATTATCAAACCAAAACTAAATTAAAAATCAAACGCAAGTCAAACTCATGCTCATCCTTTGAACTTGAAATTATCAAATGAACAAAAAATCATTTGACTTCAAATGACTTGTAAATGGATTTATATTTCAATTATAAGTCCATATGTGAGTTCAATCAAACTCAAATCAAGCTTTGACCAAGCCATTTGACCCACTTAGGCTCACTTGACCCAAAGTGACCTAAAGTACCCCTTATGAGCCAAATTCTAATCCTGACCAGATTAGATTGAACTAAGCCCATCTAAGCCTCCCATCATAATCAACAATCATCATGAGATGATCAATCACTCAAATTGGGTCAAACTAAGTCAAACCTAAGGGTTGACGAAGTCAATACTTAGCCAGAATGAAACACAACATAGCCAAAATCCATCATAGGCCAAATTGATTGAAACCATTGATCAAGACTCATTCATGATTAATGTTTGAACTTGACCAAGCCAACATTTGATCCTAACCTAGTCTAATTGGCCACTTGACCCAAGTTGACCCATTTTATCCTAAAGGGGTCAACATGAGCCAAATAATATCAAATCAACTCCAAATTCAATGAAACTTGGCCTAACCTATTTTTCCATCATATCAAACATACTCAAACTGAAATTAAGGTCAAATGACCATTTTACCCCTAGGACATAGGGTAACCCAAAATCAAATCCATTTGAAATTTGGTCAATTCCTTTTCATGGACACTTGGCATCCTCTTAGTGGACCAAATGGTCACTAATGGACCTAATGCACTTGACCCAATGGGTTTGGGTTAGCCAAACCCAATCCAAACCCAAAATCGACCACATACCTTGAAATTGGCCACATGGAATCCCTCCTCCACTCAACTAAAGCACATGGGGGTTCACCATTCCACTCCTCTGGCCAAACCGAATTCAAGGACACCTCTAACAGCTCAAACAACCCGCTCTTTGTGGTCAATTGGATCAAAATGACAAAGCTTTGCTCAGTCGTCCGATTGCCAAAGGGGGAGATATACTCCCCCTAATTTGATTTCATTTCAACATTCCCCAATTGGATTGAGTAAGAGGAAGCCAGAGAAGTCATTTCCCAGCCTCCCTAAGCTCTCTCAAGCATTTCCCAAACTCCATCATCTTTGTTTTCAGGGATTGAAAATAGGGGAGCTCCATTGAAATGAAAACTTACTCCACACTTCAAACCAGCCTAATTCCATTTACAAGCACCCTTAGGGAGTTTGATCAAACTTGCCTAAGCTCTTTCCTAAGTTCCTAAGGCAAGGGAAGATCCACTTCGATCAAGACTGATCTCAAGTGCAAGTGGAGTTGGCCCATAGAAGGATCCACCCAATCTCAATACCTCAAACTCTCAACAAAGCTTCTTTTTAACTAGATGAAGCTTCTCCAAGGGAATCGAGCACCGGTGAGGTATGCCATTAAACCGAGCTTAAGTTCAATGTGGTTTGGTCCTTTGTGAAGTAAAGTTTAATCCCATGAGAAGTTAGCTGTTGGATGTGATCTTTTATGGTAAGTTTTGTGATCAATCCGAGCTCAATTCAGCTCGGATCATCCCCTTGAATATGGACGTTATCCATTCTTCTCAGAGGAATACAGGGATAGATCATGGGCCATCCATTAGCACATTTTGGATGGACAACCATGATTAAAGACACATAGATCCACCATTTCATCCCTTAGATCCACGGCTTTAACCTCAGCCATTTGATCCTTGATCGAACGGGTGAGGAGAAAGCACATAGCGTCACCGCTGATGCAATGCTATGATGTGATAACTTTAATATTAGATCATGTGATGCCATGTTGAAAGCACATGCTGCATCAGCGGCCCACGTGGCACCGACGAGATTAAATATTTAATTAGGCTATTTAATTCACTAATTAACCATGGAAACTTCCTAAATTTATATCTAAGCCTAGAAAAATAAAAAAACTATGAAATAAATTGCATTGGATAGATAATTGAACATAAAATATTATAAAAATAATTTAAATGGATTTTGACTAATATTTTTCTTTAAATTTGGGTTTATTAGGAATATTATTTTGCTAATTACCCTCTAATTACTCCACTGATTAATCCCAAACTTCTTGTCTATAATTAGAGGGATGACTTCTACCTCCCCTAATTTTCTTGGGATTTATTGGTGGCTTAATTATAAGAATTATTAGTTCATTCCTTAATCACTCCCTTAATATAATTAGGTTTAATTAAGGGTATAATTAGTGGTTTAACCCTCTGATTGAGTCAATTAGGTTTTTCTTAGGTGAGTAGGAGGTTTAGGGAATAATTTTGGGATACTTTCCTTAAGATACTCCTTAAACCCCTTTTCTTCCTTAATCCAACATTAATTAAGGGTTAATTCACTAATTAGCCCTTTAATTAATTTCATAAAATTCTAAAAATTTCATAACTTAATTAATCTATCTTGGGTAGATGCTTAGGTGTTCAAGAGCCTAAGTGCATTAAGGAAATCAAAACCCTACTCACATGTGTGAGAGGGGTTATGAAATTACTTAAGTTAAACCACTTAATTTAATTAATCATTAATCGTGAGCTAAATTGCATTACACCCTTTCTTTCCTAGGTGAATTGTTAATTGAAATTCCTTGTGTGATTTTATGTCATCTCATTGGCTCATAATTATTTGATTTAGTAGGCTAAAGTGGTATAGGTAAGGGGTAATTAACATGCTTAATTCATACCTTAACCTAAATAACATATAAAAATTATCAAATAATCCCAAGAATAAACTAAAATAACAAATACATGTGGGAATGAGTTAGGAACAACAAACTCACCTCACATTTCTCAAATTAAATCGAACTCAAAATAAAATAAAATCTTCTTTAAAAATAACTTGATTTACTTTAAGCTTTCCTATACCATAAGATTGTCTTTAGGAATTAATAAGGGTGAATATGTTTACATGCTTTCATCACTTTAGCTCTTTCCTAACATGCTAAATGTGTATGTCATATGAATTCCATGCATTCATGCTTTTCTAAAATCAAAATTGAAATGAAATGTTTCTTTTTTTGTCAAATTGCATATTTTGGCTAAAAGTTGAAATATGAATGGCTATTATCACTATTAAATCTAAATTATTTTCAAAATATATGAATCAATTACCAAAACTGAAAGTGTGCTACTTATACTTTATTTATAAGCTTGCATTTGAGTAGAACATAACGATGTGCATAGTGTGGCTTTCCTTCTCTTCTCTTTTAGTATAGTTTTGAATAAGATTTGGCAAAGTGTATGGTTCATTTGAAAAGAACACAATAGTTGCCTAATTCCTTTCCTATTCATTCCTATGTTATTACTTAATAGGGACACCTACACTTACACATATAAATTTCATAAACAAATCAAATAAACAAATACAAACTTTTGCATCTTTTCTTTTCCATTCATTTCTTTTGTACATGTGCTTGTATTTAAGGAAAGTGGTATATTAGTCTGGATAACCCTGGGATTGTGAGGCTTTAAGTAGCCCTAAGTAGGTCTTGTACCTTACACCTCTAGTGCTAACAATGGTGTCGCACTCACTTATGCCTTTCATACATACATGTATGCATGTGAAGAATGGATAAGAAAACATCTTTTCTACTTAATGAAAATCATACATCATAAAGCATTCCAATTTTCTTAAAGTAACTCACTTAGCATTCACCATAAAGTGTGCTAAACATTCTCATTTGTATGAATAGATATGCTTAAGGTCTATCCATGTGCATGTTACACATGTTGGGAAAGAAATGAAGTGATGTGTGTTTTATGATTTTAATTCACTTTACTTAATCTTAAATGCCTTTCTTTTTGAATAGGTTTATTTAGGAACAATCTAAACTTAGGATTAATTAAAACACATAATAAAGCATTCACTAAAAAAAATCAAACATGAACTCACCTTAGAAATTACTAAAGGTAGGGAAGGAAAGAGAAGTTCTCTTCTCTTTTCCCTCTCTTTACAACACTTAGTAATTAATTCTAGGCTCACTTAGACCTAATCAAATCACAAAATAAAATCAACCTAAAGTAGCTAAATCACTTAAATGAAATCACCCTCTAAGTTGAACATTTTCAGACTTAGAAAATTTAAAACCTTAAAGCCATAGCTAAGCATACCACACAAACCTTTTAAAGCGTAGACATTAGGCTAAGTCACCACTTCTAGCTTTAGGTTAGGGCAATGCATGGTTTGATGTTTGGTTTTATTTTATGATGTAATATTTTAGTATGGATGGTAGGGTGAATGATCGTAGAATGAATGGTATGATGATTTAGTCTAATCATTATTCTCTGTAGGGGATTGTGCTTAAGGGACGCTTTAATAAATAAAAATATAATTACTTCCACTGTGCAGATGCTTATACCTCTAAGCATAATACAATAGGCCAGGTGGACTTGAATACCCATGTGTGGGGTGCTAAGTCTAATATACATGCTTGGGATTTGTAAGGTTTGTATAGCTAATCTCTATTTTATAGGTGTTAGTTAGATTTACTTTTCTTTTTCATGTAATTTTGCAATTAGGATTTTGGAATGATTGTTATGGGGGATTATGATGAGCATTGGTCATAAGATCTCATCTTATGTACCATGTGAAGCCTTTGGAGTAACCAACTTCCAACCATCCAAAGGAAGAACCAAAAGAAGAAAGGAAAAAAAGAAGAAAAGAAGTCCCCCATAACATGAATTCCTTGCTTAATCGTAGTTAATTCATTTGTAATTCGGGTTGTATAAGGGTAGAGCTCGGCTACCCAATTTGTTTTTGGGTTTGTGCGGTAGTGCTCGACCACAAATGACCTTTTATTCTTTTGTGTTAGCTTTATAAAATGTTTCATATTTTGTTTAGCTTGTGCATTAAGATGGCATGCTTTTTCGAGTTTCTTCCTTATTTGATGTATGGCTTGGATGATGATTAGGCTCTTAGAAAAATATATCTTCTACCAAATCTAATAATTCAAAATTAAAATAAAAAATGCATAACCTCACTTAAAGCCTAAGTTAAAATCAAGATAAAAGAATTAGCAACCCCTTAGCTGGATGAGTATTTCTTTTATAATTACAAGCATAAAAATATATTGTTTCACTCTTGATTGGAGGGCTTCCACCTTTTCTAGAGAAGTTGGCTTGACCTATGAGAGCCATGATGGAAACACACCTCCCTCTTCTCGCTTATTTTGGCCCATAACCATATTTCTCATTCATTAGGCATATGTTTTCTATAAGCCTGAGTCAAATTGATTGTCCAAAATGAAAATAAAATGTAATATGATTTGCATTAGATTTAGGTCATTACCCATGTCCGTGCATGATCTAGTCTCTTAGTGAGTGAGTTTAAGGACTTAGTCTCTTTCTAAATTAATAACAGCCTAGCTATCTTGCATAAAGCATATGGCTTGCCTACATGAATTTAAAATTATAGGAGGAGTTAGTTGGCAGCCACCCCCAGGCAGTTGTAAGTCCAAGTAGCCGGATGGTTTGTCCTCTCTTGTGGAGGCAAACCAAATATCCATTTTTGGCTTAGATTTAGGTAGTGATTTTGGCCCTCGCCATAGCTCCTTAGATTTAGGTTCTGAGGTTGCTTTTCCATTTCATGGGCCACAAGCATAAATCCTCACCTCTTAGGCATTTCTGTGACCTTATGTCATGGAATTATAAGTCCTAAATTTCTAATGAAATATCCACTCAAATAAATAAATTAATTTCAAAATGTAAAGCCCAACCATAGGATAGTTTGGGATGCTTACTAGGCTTCCTAATATCTTAAACATCCCCTACTTATTTCCATTTGGCTTTGACAAGAACTCTCTCTTTGATCAATCACATTTGATCTTCCAAAATAAACTAATCGATTGATAGTCCTATCTATTGAAATCTTTAGAGACAATGATCATTTATCTTAATCCAGAGTATTCTTAAGGAATCCCCTTCCTTAGGATGTAATTAACTATGAGGGTTTGGCCTTGTAGGGAACCTAACAAACCCGATTTAAAATAAACCCTGCTTTACTTTTTCATGTAAAGTAGGGGAAGAATCTCTGGTACATATGCAAACCTATTGTCCTTAAGAGTCATTATTCAAGTGATTAGGTCCAATGTAAGGTGGTGGCTTCTATCTTTCAAGATAGTATACCTCTCCTTAATGTCAAGCCCGATCACCTTAATAAGAACATATGTGGATCTACGTGGTGTCCAAATGCATAAAGAGTATATTTCTATCTTCATTTTATTACATATAGATTGAAGATAGAAGTATACATTCTTTAGAAAGTAAAATGAATAAAAACTTTCACCACAAATTTTTCTGGCAACTCCACTGGGGATGGTTCCTCTCTCCATCTTTGATAAATGATCATTGTCTCCAAGTATTGATAGTGGGTTTATACTTTTGTATGAATCCAAGACTTTCTTTCTTTCCATTGACACTTAGCTTATTTCATCCTTAAGTTAAGTTAGCCAATACTTTCCCAAATCCATTTCATTAAAGAGGCTTAATTAATTCAAAATTCAATTAAGAAGTTAATTAAGCAATTGAAAAAGCAAATTAAAATGATAATCACTTCAGATAATTAACTTTCAATTTGTGGGTTCTTTATATGTTGAATAACATAAAAACTCTTAAGGAAATTATGATTAGCCCATGGGTGTGGGAAAATCATAAAAGTACTTAATTACATACTTTAATCTAATTAACATTTAATTATGATATTCATTTCATAGGTCCCTAAGTGCATTGCAATTTTAATTTCTCATTTGCATATCATTTGAAGCTCATGATTGAATGGCTTATTAAATTAAAGGAGCATAAGAAAGGGTAGTTAAATGAATTACTTAATGGTTCCAACTTAATTAATTCATAAAATTCATTTAATTAATTCTTTTTAAACACATCAAATCATCAACATGGGATGGGCTAAAAAATAGAAATTACTTCCTCTTCTTTAATTTCAATTAAAATCCAAAATAAAATTTAAAAAGAAGCTTTGATTTTTTTTAAATGATTTTATTTAATGTGATTGTCCTTAGGAACTAATATAGTTGGATGAATAATGTGAAAATGTTTGGCTATTCCTTTTCTATCACTATAAATATTATATGTCACATGATATCATGCTTTCAAAATCAAATGAATCAAATGAAATTTACTTATGTAAAATTGCATGTATTGACTTAATCTTATTATATGTGTGGCTATTATCACTAATAAATTTAAAATTAATTTTCAAAAGTTATAAATAACATTTGGAGTGATAGTAGTTATGAATATATATATATATATATATATATAGGATTTGCATGTGTTTATAGCTTAAGCATGTTAAAGTTTGGCTCTCTTTCCTATATTCATGCATGGGTTTACATATGTTTGAATGATAATAAGTATATAGTCTAGACATCCCGGGAATACGAGGCTTTAAGTAGCCCCAAGGAGGTCATTTGATTATCTCACTTCCCTAGTTTAACAATGGCATATACCTGCTTAAAACTTTTATACATGTGTATGTGTACTCAGCTAATGAATGAAAATCTCCTTTTCTATTAACAAATATGTGCATTCATCATCATTAAGTGTGCCAAAAATATATTGCATGTGTAGGTATATAAAGCCTTAAATCATATGCATGTTATGGGTGATGAAAAGGAATGGTTCAACATATTCTATGTGATGATAATTCAATTACATTAATCTTAAGATGCCTTTCATGTTAAATATGATTCCTTAAGGTTAACCAAAACTTAGGATTAATAAGACACTTAATAAGTCATTCACTAAAGGAAATCAAATCATAAAAATGTGCATCTAGAAAATTACTTAAGGCAGTGATGAAGGAGGTTAAACCTTCTTCTTCTCTTTATAACACTTAGATGCTATGTGTATCTCAAATGAAACTAACAAAATACAAAGCTAAAATTCACAAGTCACCTAAATAACTTAAAGTTAAATCACCTATCATGTTAATTTAAATAATTTTTTAAATTTTGAAAAATTATAAATTCAAAGCCTAGCTAGGACATACCATACTAAGCCTAAGCACACACATTAGAATGCTAAGTTACCACTTCAAGCTTTAGGTTAGGACTGTGTATGTATGATGTTATGTCTTATTTTGTGATCTAATATTTTAGGCTGGATGTTAAGAATGTGGATCATAGACTGGATGTTAAGAATGTAGATTATATACTAGAAGTTAGACCATTGTTAGCTTAATATTATTTTCTATAGGGGATTGTGCTTATGGGGCCACTGTAAAAATAAATATAAATATTTTTCTTGCAGGTTGCTTATGCCTTTAAGCATAGTCCACATTAGGGTAGGTGGGCTTGGTTACCCAAGTGTAGGGTGCAAAGTACAAATTATGAAATATAATTGCTTGGATTTGTATGTATGTTTAGCTAACCTTTGTTTTGCAGGTGTAGATAAATTTACTTTTCATAAAATATAATTTTATAATAGCAATTAGGATTAGTGCTATGGGGTTTAGGATGAGCAGTGGCTAGAAGGCTTAGTTTTGGGATGTCCTGTGATTCCTTGGAGCAAATAAAATCAAAAGAAGGAAGAAAGAAGAAAGAGAAATGAAGAATGACGACCCCCATTGCATGAATTCAGTTCTAAATAATAATATTATTTTATAATTCATGTGGTATAAGGGTAGAGCTTGGCTACCCAATATTTCTCTTCTTTGGGGTGTACGACGGTACCTAGTTGCATCGACCTCTTATTCTTTTACGTTAGTCCATAAAATGATTCATGTTGTGTTTAGATTGCATAATAGAATATCAAGATTTTCATAATTTCTTCATGATTGATGTTTGTATGTGTTGTCTGGATGCGATAGGCTCTTAGAAAAAAAATTAATTTTTCTACCCAACTAACAACTAATAAATTAAATTTAAAATAACTCATAACCTCATTCTAAAGCTTAGATTATAATCAAAATAATTAAAAATTTTAGCAACTCCTTAGTTGAATGTTGTATGTCTAACATCATGCATATCATATTATACCTCTTGTAAAATGAGTGCCTCAATTTTGACACTTTAGGGACCGCTTGACCTATGAGAACAACCCCTTATGGTGGAGATTCAACCTCATTCTCTATTGATTTGGCTAATAACCAAATTTCATCATGCATTTAGGCATAAAAAATCCTAAATCCTTTGTCCAAAATATTATGTTAAAACTATATAAAAATTTATAAATTGTTACATTAGACTAAGTCATATACTCATGCAAGTCATGATCTAGTCTCTGAAGGAGTGAGTTTAGGACTCTAGTCTCTTTCTAATTAAATAATAGCTTAGCCATCTTACAATTACATAAGACCGGCTACATGGATTTAAATTATAGGAAGTGTTAACAGGCAGCCACTCCATGCGGTTGTAAGTATAGAAGAGTTAGACGGGTTTACTCTCTCTTGTGGAGATAAATCCTTATGTCCCTTTTCCTCTTAGATTTAGGTCATGCTTTTAGCTTGTGCTAAAGCTCCCTAGATTAAAGATTTGAGGTTACTTGTTTCTTTCAGGCTACAAGCATAAATTCTCACCTCTTCGATATTTCCATAACCATGTGTTGATGGATTATAAGCCCTAGCATTCTAATAAAATTCACCTCAAACAAAATAAATCTCCTCTCTCTCAAACATATAAAGCCTCACCATAGGATAGGTTGGAATACTCACTAGGCTTCCTACTATTATGAGTGCTTCCTACTTACTTTCCTTCGGATTCTAAAATAAGTCTTCCAATTGAACATTCCCAATTGACTTTCCAAAAAAATACCAATGGTTTGATAGTTTAGCCTTGAACTCTTTGGAGACATTTTTGACTATTTTAATCGAGAGTTTTTTTAGAAAATTACCATTTCCTAGGATGTAATTAACTATAGAGACTTGCCTCCATAGAGAGCTAAAGAACCCAGCATAAAATAAACCCTACTTTACTTTCCATGTAAAGTAGGGGAAAGATTTTTAGTATATTTGAAGACCCATTATGCCTTAGGAGTCCTTATTAGGTGATTAAGTCTATTATAGGGTGATGTCTCTATCTTTTGAGATAGTTCATTATACCTTAATGTCGTACTTGATCACTTCAATAAGTACCCTCTAAGATCTGTGTGGTGTCCACTCGACTCCAAATTAAAACACCACAATAACTATATTGGTTTATATCATGGAGTTGATTATTACTTTAATATGTCCAAATTGAAATGCAATATGATTGTGAGTTAGGAGAGTTGATTGCAGATGATGATGACCATGATGACCTTAATGTGCAAGCAACTTTTGGTGATAGATTTTAATAAGATGATTTGAGACATATAATTAACCAACTAACTATATTAAATATAAAAAATTGTAGTTAGTAATATACTCATAAATATTATAGCTTTTCATGTCTACAAAAAATAAGGCAAAGTCATGGAAGAAGTGAGAGTTGGAAACACCTTTATTAATTCATCTATCTTAGCCCTTTGCTATCACCAAGAATTGATTTTGGCTAGAGTGGAGTTGAGCTCATCACTTTGTATGGGAGAGTGGTATCTTACTCAAAAGTTAAACCACCATTAGGCTTTCAGTAGTTCCAGCTTTGCTATCTCTTTCTCCATATTGAATTTGAGGTTTCCCAAGTCTAGTTTTTTATGCTTGCACCAGTTTTAGAGAGCATTAAGGTTCTAGCATATTTCTTATGGACAATGTCACTACTAGATCCAAAGTATCTCCATTTCTCCAATTATCCATTAGGAGGAAGGGTGTTGGTTTCTCTCTAGCAACTAGCAAGAACTCAATTTGAAGTGGTCTGAAGCCAGCCTGACAAAGTGTTTAATAGTAGACATGGGGATCAGTTGAAGTGGAGTGAAGATGATAGTACATTGTAGGGTGATTTCTGTATCTTTCGAGATAGTACATCATAACTTAATGACGTACTCGATCACTTCAATAAGTACCCCCTAAGATCTGTGTGGTGTTCAACCAAATTAAAATACCATAGATTTTTCTTATGACTCCACTGGGGAAGGCTCCTCTCCATCTTTAGTAGTCAATTATCATCTCTAAGCATCGATAGTGGACTTATATTGTATATAAGCCCAAGACATATCCTTCTTTCCATTAGCACTTTGCTTATTTCATCCTTAAGCAAAGGTGGCAAACATCCTTTAAGTTTTAGGGCCTCACTCCAAGTAGGTCTTAAAACCCCTATTAGGTCCCCCAATAGGTAAGAATAAATCAATCAAAGAAAAATAAACAAACATAAATCAAACCAAATTAAAAATCTCTTATCACTAGCTTGGTGAAGTAAGGTTCATCGAATACTCAACAAAATTCTAATAAAATCCAAAGCAAAAATAAAGAAAAATCCTTTTTCCAAAATTCCAAACTTTTCAAATTAATTAAATTGAACCTGATTTAACATAGTCAAATTTGTTAAATGAGGGCTCTCATTCAAAATCAAAATTAATCAAACAATAATAACAACCAAAAAATACTGATCCCTTCTCCAAAAATTTTAGAAATCTTTTCAAACAAAACCAACCCCATTTAACATAATCAAATTTGTTAAATGAGAGTTCCCATTCAAAATCAAATCAAATCAAATACCAACAGCCACAAACAAAAGTTTCTTCCCCAAAAAAAAATTCTCAAAATTTCTCCAAAATGATCGAATCCCATTCAACATAATCAAATTTGTTGAATAAGGGATCCAACACAAAATCGAAAGACCAAAATCCAACAACAATCGAAAGTAAAATCTCTCCTCCAAAATCTCTAAATCTCTCTAACATGCAATTTGAACCCCATTTAGCATAATCAAATTTGTTGAATGAAGGTTTCAATTCAAAAAAATCAACAATCAACAATCAAAGTCAACATCAAAGCAAAGTCTAATATGGTTCTCTCCTTCCAACAGTTCAGCAAAGATACCAACCTATCTTCTTTCTTTCTTCTTACAGTCAGTCTTTCATCATGTCTTCTAGTAAGCTGATCTTCTCTTTTTCATCTGGTGTGGATCTGGCCTTCGATTAGGCCATACTCACCACTACCCCTATCATCAAGTTTGGGTTGTCTTTGATCACTTTAAAGTCACATGTGAGGGGCCAGCCCTCACTACCGTCAGTAAGGAGGATGTGGCAGGAAAGAAGCCACTCCTACAGGTTGATCTACAATCAGATGCTGAGTTCCCCTCTTTGAAGAGGATGGCAGTTGAGGTTCCCCTGCCAGTACAGTTAGTTGCCCTTGCTATAGTTTTAGCACGGGCTAGTATCGCCTCTATGGTTGCCCCTACTCTGAAGGGGAATGCTATCTTAACTTCTAAGATAATCTCCCCCACCTTTGAGATTGGTTCTAGTTCGCATCCTGCTCCACTCACTAACACCTAAGGCCGTAATAAGAACCAAAAAATAAAAAAACATTACGAGCATATGGCAAAGGAAGTAGAGGAAGCCTCCCATGTTGCTGAAGAGGGTTCCCTTCATGAGACCTCTCCCTTTCTGAGCAGTAGTAGGCTTTACCCCCTCTCAGCTTTAGAGGGAGAGGAGGACTACCAGAAGATGGTTGCATTACCCCCAACGTCTGTAGAGTATGAGACACCAGCTAGGGAGAGGAGGAGTCCCTATGCTGGTCTACGATTTGTGCTCCAAAGAGTTAGGAGAGCCCACAAACAATCGGTGTCTAGTACTTTACATGACATGAGGAGACTGATACTAGAAGTGTTAGGGATTAGATTCAGTAAGAGAGGGCCACTAAGACCAAGGTAGCAGCCCAAGCGGGCAAGAAGGAGAGGAGGAGGTTTGCCAGGCAGTTGGTAGCTTTTGCTTTGATTAATTTTCATGATCGATAGGCAAACAAAGCTGATCATTCTGACCACATTATCCTTACCAAATTACGTCCCACCATCTACAATCATAAGAGGAGATCTTCAGTGGAGAGGCAACCAATGTCAGCCCCATTACACCGCACCACTTGCCGTCCACCTTCACCAATTTAGGTCCCACCATTTGCAATCCCCACTAAGTTTCATAAGCCCCTATCTGGAGAGAGAGCTTCTCTTTTGGTGATCGGGCTATGGCCTAAAGATTCCACATCATCTACTCCACCCGTTGATGTGAGGCCGAGCTCCTCTGCTTGACCTTTCATCGCAATAGTGGTAAAGAAGGAATGGTGATCCAAGAGTTTCGTGGTCGCTTCACCACTGCAGTTGGAGGAGGACAAGGTAGGGGATACCAAGGTAGTCCCTAGGGCAGTTGAGTCAGTCAGGGAGAGTACTCCGCATGTGTAGACCATTAAGTGCATAGATTCTATAGGGCTCAGTCCAGTAGTCAATCATCAAGCAGCCTATGTTCTAGTAGCACCAAGTTGGGTAGATGACCGATCTTTGGATAATATTTTGGAGGACTATCATGCCGTGGTGAAGCAGATAGTTGGGAACAAATAGTCTAACTAGGAGGAGGGAAGGGTATACTTTGATGCTGATGAGGATGACATCTTAGATGACTTAGCAGAAGTCCACATGGTTGATACCTGAGGATCCTTGCATAGGGAGCAGCCTAGCTAGGAAGGCATTGTAGTTCAGGAGGTTGAGGCACCAGACTCGACTCAATGCCTCCTCTAAAAAATCAAACAAAAAGATGATCAAATTGACAGAATGGAAAAGGCGGTAGAGGAGTTGATGGCAAAAGTTCTAACCTTGCAGAACCAAGCCCGAGTTTCACAACCTTCCCCAATAGAAGCTGATCGGCTTGACCTAGTTCATACCCTAGATCATCCCAAGTATAGTCCCATGGATGAGGATGTCGGTAGCTTGCATAGGAAGGTCTCTGATAGCACTTCCATGCATTAAAATGACATAAAGCAAATGGTGGAGCAGCAGCTGAAGGAAACATTGGCGAAAGCCCAGGGGAACTCATTTGTTCCAAATGGTAGACCATACCCAGAGAAATTTGATATAGTTCAATACCCAAAGATTTGTGCCCCCATCCTTCAAAGTGTTTAATGATAACGAGAACCCAAGGAAGCACATAGTGCATTTTCGAGCCAGTTGTTGTAATGTTGGTGGTAGTGATGCACTTCTTTTATGGAAATTTGTTAGTAGCCTGTCAGGAGTATCTTTTGATTGGTACGCTAAACTATCCAATAGCTCAGTGAAGTCTTTTGTAGAGTTATAACATCTCTTCATCAAGAGATTTGTAGGAGCTCAATAAAGGGTGACTGTAGGTGACCTTGTTGTAGAGAAATAAAAACCAAATGAGTCCTTTGTTGATTACATTCTCAGATGACGCAACCTGAGTATGAAATGTGAACCATAGCTGCAAGAGCAGCATGCCATTGAGATTCTACTCAAGAATATTCATGGCTCAGTCGCCTTCATGCTTAACGGTTTCACCATTAAGACATTGGAGAAGCTAATTAGCAAGGCGGCTAACCTATAAGAGGAAGCTAAATAATTAACCTTTTTAGACCAGCCATCTAAGCCAAAGCCTTCGAAGGTCTTTGAGAAGAATCTTAGAATAGTAGCAGTTGATAAGAGAAAGCAGCCAGCGAGAGCTCAGTTTGAGAGGCCCAAATTTCAGCAGCCTCGACTTCCACCTCCTCTTCCACTACCATGGCCACCACAATGACCTCCACCACCACAACAGCCTACTCAGTAAAGGTACCAGTATCCACTGCCAGGTAGCTACTTTCCACCTACTCTTGTCGATAAACTCAACAAATTATACTCATTCAAGAAGGAGATAGTTAGGAGAATCTTCAAGAACCTCTTGAAGAAGCCTGATTTCAGCTACCCGATCCTTGAAAGCAAGAGTGGGCAGGAGTGATGATCCTAGCTACTGCCCCTACCACCACATGCTAGGCTATGTCTTAGAGGATTATTTCACTTTCAAGGATTGGATTGAGCGTAGCTAAAAGTTAGGAACTATAGTTATCCTTAAGGAATACTTAGCAAAATAACCATCTAGTTCTGTCAAAGTAATCCTTGGGGATACTTTTGATTCTATTAAGATAAAAGAAGGTTAGGATATTTCTCTATCTTGTACCTCTAAAAAGATCATTTCTAAAATCTTAAAACTTTCTTTATAGGTGCCTGACTCAGCTCAAACCTCTAACATCAAAAAAGGTTTGTTAGTTGTGAAGGAGAACTCGAGGAGGGTGGAAACCCAGCAGCAGCATACACATGCTTGGGATAGAGCTGTAGCGCAACCATCATCTGAGTTCAACACTCCTTTCATCATTGTAGCTACTACCACCTCCATTAGCTCCTCCTTATCTAGTAGGAGCATTATATCAGTGGATGAGGGCACCAAACACCTCATCCCACTTACTTGATTTCTATCATGTACCTCCGCCAAATATAAAGAAATCAATGAAGAAGACTGATTCCACTTACATACACTCTACTTTTGATGATCTTAATGATTTCATTCCAATCGGAAGCTCTCAAAGTCAAAATAATAATAACTTAAAATAATTTTGATAAATCCCAATCTAATTTAGAAGTGTATTTTCCTTTTCTGAATCATCAGGGTTCACCTCTTGAGATTGACTTGAAGTCATCTGACTCTGAGAATCCTTCAAAAGAAGCTATAGGTATACCCTATGAGTAGGTAGAACTTTTCACAAACTCATCATTCCAAGAAGTCACTAAAGTCAACCTCTAAAGTGACAAAGTTCTACCTCCTATGGTAGCTCCTCAAGATAAAGGTAAATAGATCATTGGTTCTAGTGAGTAGATAGCCCCTCAGTAAGATACTCCATCTATAGATATGCTTGTGGAAGATCAGCCCAAAGTGGATTACAATATCCTCGCATATCTTAGAAAGTTGCCATCTAAGTTAGGCATATTTGATGCCCTTGTCTTATCCAAAGAGATGAGGGAGTCATTAATCAAAGTTTTGCTTGATCTATAGATATGCTTAACTCAGCTGACTGCTACTGGAGAGGAAGCATGCTGCTCGAAGGAGATCCTAGGAGTTACATTCAATGATGAAGACCTACTTTTAAGAATGATCAAGCACAATCATCCCCTCTACATTATAGTGGATGTTAACAGATTCTAGCTATCTAGAATTCTAGTTAATCCAAGTGCATCACTAAACATTATGAGTCTAAGAACCCTTCCTACTTGAGGTTTGACATCTCTAAACTCCAAATAGAGATGATGATATTGAAAGGATTCAATGAACTAGGCGAGAGGGCCTTAGGCTCTATAGTGTGCCCTTAGAGATTGATGATTGGAAAATTGAAGCCAAGCTTTGCTTGGAAGATCATGGATACATGAAAACAACATGGTTCCATCCTCTTTACATCAGTATCAATTTCCTAAGAGGTGGAGTTGAGTATTGTGTCAAAGGAGATCTCAAGCCATTCATAGTTCATGAGATCGGGATATATGAAGATGCGACCTACTATGTCCTTAAGAAGCAAAATGTTTATTCTCGTGAACTTAGTCAAAATCCAAATGTAAGAGAAAAAGAAAAAGAAAGAAAAAAATAAAAAATAGAAATAAAAAAAGAAAGAAAAGAGAATGAGAAGAGGACCTTAGGGAGGAAGTGGAACACGAGATTAGATTCCACCAACAGTTCGTTACTCCATTTGAATAAGTGGGGAGGATGACCCAACCTTTGCCAAGATGAGGAAAAAGCAAGTCAAGAGGGAGTCCCCGAGGTGAAAGGCCTCCAAACTTACCACCTACTAGGAGATTTTTTCCAACATCTAGGAGTATACCTGCTATCCACATAGACTTAGAATCTAGTTCTGAGGATGAGTCTTATGTGGCTAGCACACTGGCCAGCTCTTCTTGATAGCATATTTTATTGGAGGTGACACTCGAGCTAGACAATGATGAAAATTGAATTCCTAAGCAAAGCATAAGTGTATCCAAATCTTCATTATGTGAAACTGTTAGGCATTAGATGGGAACCTTAGCTCTAACCCCACTTTTTGCACAAAAAGTTGAGAGTTTGGAAGTTAAGGAAGCCCCTGAAGCATATGCAATTACAAAGATCTAGAAGTTCTATCCATGAACATCATCCTTAAGTCAAGAAGTTAATGTAGAACTTGAGGATGATTCATTTAAAAAATTAATAAAATTATTTTTTGATTGGTACTCGCCTTGTATTCATAACTCAGCAAAGAAAAGATTAATTCTGCATACATGGTCTAAGCACATATCAAAATACATCAAAAGGTTATGGAACAACAAATGCAAAAGCTCTTAATCATGACCCTGACTAGACTTTGGCACAGTAGGTCTGGTGGATGATGATGATTACTTCTTAATCATCAATAATCATTTGTAGTTTGATAAGTTATTTTTAAATCACATTAACTCTTATGAGGATGTGTGCTTAAAAACTTTAGATGATCTAGATGATTTTCAAGTCAAGGATGCACCTCCATAATTTGAAGAAGAAATCAAATCAACTATCGAAAAGAAATCAACTTTGGAACTGAAGACAATCCACGCCCAACGTACATCAGCTCCCTGTTGAATGAAATTGAAACCAATGACTTAGTTAGGCTACTCACTTATTTTAAGAACTACTTTGCATAGAATTATGAAGAAATGCTTAGATTAGCTCTTGAGGTAGCGAATCATAAACTAGCAATATAGCTTGATGCTAACCCTATTAAGCAAGCTCCTAAACGCATGCAATTAGACATTGAACAACAGGTTATTTCTGAAGTCAAGAAACTGATCGATATTGGTTTCATCCACGAGGAAAAAATATCTCACCTGGTTGGCTAGTGTCATTTCAATTAAGAAGAAGAATGATCAAATTTGCATATGCATTGATTTTAGGGATCTCAATAAAGCATGTCCAAAAGATGAATTTCCACTACTAATACCAGAGATGATGGTGGATATTGCCTCATCTCATGCAGTCTTCTCCTTCATGGATGGTTCATCTGGATATAACCAAATAAAGATGGCCCCTGAAGATGACAGAAACACTACTTTCAGAACCTCGACTGGAATTTAGTGCTATAAGATCATACCTTTCGACCTTAAAAATGTCGGTGCCTCATACCAGTAGGTCATGACCCGAATCATCGATGAATTCAATCATCACCAAGTCGAATGCTGCGTTGATGATCTTATGGTTAAAAGCAAAGAAAAGAAATATCATCTCTTTGACTTGAGAGTAGTGTTTGAACAGTTAAGACAATATAACCTCAAATTGAACCCTCTAAAGTATTTATTTGGAGTAGCTTCAAGAAAGTTTCATGGGTTTGTTGTCTAGCACTACAGAATTGAAATTAACCCAGAGAAGATTAAAGCGAGATTAGAAATATCAGCCTTTTAAAGCCTAACTCAACTTAGATCATTCCAAGGGCGGTTGGCATATCTAAAATGCTTTATATCCAACATATTAGGCAAATGTTAACCATTTTTAGAACTTGTCAAAAAGTATGTCAAGTTCAAGTGGGATGACAAGTGCCAACATGCCTTTAAGAGCATCAAGAAGCACCTTATGATGCCGCCAGTCCTAGCCACCCATATCTCGGGCAAGCCTCCTATCTTATACACAACTGCATTAGATAACTCCCTTGACGCTTTGTTGGCTCAAGCCAACAATAAAGGAAAAGAGAATGTACTCTACTATCTCAGTTGTCATCTAATACCTGCTGAAGTAAACTATCCACCCATTAAGAAGCATTGCCAAGATCTAATCTTTGTAGATCAAAAGCTAAGGTATTGCATGCTTTCTCATAAAGTAAACTTGATTTCTAGAATCAATCCACTATAATATCTCATGACACAGCCAATGCTATCTGGACGATTGGCATGTTGGTCCATGATTTTATCACAGTTTGATATCATTTTCATACCCCTCCGTACGGTGAAAGAGCAAGCACTCACAGATTTCCTAGTAGCACACCCACTTTTTGTTGATTCTCCACTTAGTGATAAACTTTCCAATGAACAAATCATGAGCTTAGGGGATACTAGCATTCACCATTGGGAGATGTACTTTGATGATGTGGCTTCCTCTCAAAGAGGAGAAGAATCATAATCTACTCTTCCTAGAAAAGTAGGGGTAGGAATAATTCTCCTAATGTCAGACTCCTTTGTTGACCTCATTTTTAGAATGAGATCCAAACCCCTCCATATTAGACATAAGATTTCTCTTATACCTTAAGAGTTCTTTAGTCTTAAGACACTACTAGTGATTAAGTGAACACTCAGCCTAGCCCTAGAGACCTAGAATAATTAGCCATAGGGGTAGGTCATGCCTTAGGGGTGTTAGGAAAATTTGCCTATCCTTAACTTGAACTAATCCTCACTTCCTCTTTTCAAAGTCAAACTCCAAATCAAATCAACATCAAAACTTAAATCAATTCTAACTTGATTTATTTCCTCAAACTCAAATCATTTCCAAATGATTGAAGCTTATGGTTGAAACCCCAAACCCAAAATATTTTCTAAGTCCCTTTGATTCTACCTTATGGACTTAGCACTAACTTAGTTTAAATCACTTCAAATTCATGAAATTTTCTCACAATGCAATTATATTCTCATTTATATTCACATATATAAATAAAATATAAATTCAAATCAATCAAACTAAACCCAAGAAATCAAATCCAAATTCCAAAACTCTTTCCTAAGTCCCTTTGATTCCCCCTTATGGACTTAGCTCAAATCAAGTTCCAATCATTTCAAATTCATGCAATTTTCTCATAACCCATTTATATTCTCATTTATATTCACAAATATGAATGAAATATAAATTCAAATATCCAAAACCAAATTCAAAACTCAAACTCAAATCCAACCAAAATTCAACCTAAGCCCTTCAAGTCAAATTCTTGAACTTAGCCAAATCAACTTCAAATCAAGCCAAACCCTTGATTTTTCTTCATAATTCAACCAACCCTTCAATCATGAATCCAAATATAAACATAAACCTCAATCATCAAACCAAAATTAAATTCAAAGATCAAGCCCAAATCAAGCTCATGTTCACCCTTTGAACTTGAAACTGTCAAATAAATCAAAACCCATTTGACTTCAAACCACTTGCAAATCGATTTATATTTCAATCATAAGTCCATATGTGAGTTTAATCAAGCTTTCACCACCAAGCCATTTGACCCACTTAAGCTAACTTGACCCAAAGTGACCTAAAGTACCCCTTATGGGCCAAATTCTAATCTTAACTAAATTGGATTAAACTGAGCCCACTTAAGCCTCTCATCATGATCAACAATCATCATGAGATGATCAATCACTCAAATTGGGTCAAACCAAGTTAAACCTAAGGATTGACCAAGTCAACACTTAGCCAAAATGAAACCCAATATAGCAAAAACCCACCATAGGCCAAATTGATTGAAACAATTGATCAAGACTCATTCATGATCAATGTTTGAACTTGACCAAGCGACATTTGAGCCTAACCTAGCCTAATTGACCACTTGACCCAAGTTGACCCAACTTGACCTAAAAAGTCAAAATTTGTCAAAACTTGATCTAAGTCAAATCAATTGAAACCAATTGGTCAAATTCATTCTAAAATGATTGTTGAACTTGACCAAAGCCCCAATTGGCCAACTAGACCCAACTTAGCCCAATTGACCATGAACCCAACTTGACCTAAAAGGTCATATTGAGCCAAAACCAAACTAAACTAAAATTGATTGGAAACAAAGATACCAATCCATTTCATATGACAAATGAAACCTAAGCCAACCCATGGCCTAACCCAAATAGGTCAAATAGGTCAAATTGGTCAACTTGACCCATTTGACCTAAATGAACTTAATTGAACCAAAACTAAATATAAAATAAATTGAATCAAACCAAAGCCACTGAAATATTTCAAATGGTCATATGAACTTGACCTAACCCTTGGTTTGACCCAATTTGACCAATTGTTTAACTTGACCCAAGTTGACCGATTTTGACCTAAATGGAACAAGAGCCAAATCATATCAAATCAACTCCAAATCCATTGAAACTTGGCCTAACCCATTTTTCAATCATACCAAACATATTCAAATTGAAATCAAAGTCAAATGACCATTTTACCCCTAGGCCATAGGGTAAATTTGGCTAAATTCACTTGGAATTTGGTCAAAACCTCTTCATGACCACTTGGCACCCTCTTACTGGACCAAGTGGACACTAGTGAGTGTGGTGCATCTAACCCAATGGGTTTGGGTCAGCCCAACCTAGCCTAGGGTCAAAACTGACCACTTCCTTCAAATTAAGCACATGAAAGTCCTCCCTCCACTCAATTGAGCACATGGCGAGCTTCACCACTCCTCTCCTCTGACCAAACCGACCCATGTACAACTCCTAACAACCTAACAAACCCACTCAAGGAGCTCAATTGGATCAAAAAAGTAAATGGAAGTTCGGCCGTCCGATTGCTCTAGGGGGGATATACTCCCCCTAATTTCACTTGAATTTCACTTTCCCCAATTCGATTGAGCTTAGGCAGGTCAGAGCAAGCCATTGCAAGCCTCCCCAAGCTTTCTAGAGTGAGTTAGAATTCTCCCTCTCTCAATTTTCTTAGGCTAAAAATAAGGGAGCTCCACTTGAAATCCAACTCACTCCACACTCAATACCAAGCCAATTCCTTCTTTGAGCACCTTCAAAGGATCAAATCGAACTCACTGCAAGCTTCATTGAAGTTCCAAAGGCAAGGCAGGAGTGCTCTTGATCAAGACCGAGCCCATGTGAAGGTGAATTTGGCCTATAGAAGGATCTACCCAATTTCAATACCTCAAAACTTCAACAAGGCTTCGTCTCCACTTGAAGAAGATACTTCAAGGGAATCGAGCACTGGTGATAGCCTCCGGCGAGGTAAACTATTAAACTGAGCTCAATTTAGCCATGGTCTGGTCATTTATGAAGTGAAGTTTTATCTCATGAGAATCTTGTCGTTTAATGTGATCTCTCTTGCATGATGATGGTGTGGGTTAAATTTTGTTCTAATTTGAGCTCAATCGAGCTCGAATCATCCCATGGAAGATGGATGGTGGCCATCTCCCACAGGAAAGATCAGAGAAGAATCATGGGCCGTCCATCCACATATTTTGGATGGACGACCATGATTAAAACACGTAGGATCCACATTTTAATCATTTAGAACCGGGATTTAACCTAAGCCATTCGATCCTTGATTGGACAGATAGAAAGAAAGTGTGAATCACCGCCGCTGATGCGACGCTATGATGTGATAACTTAAATAGTGAATCTCATTGTGCCACGTGGAAAGCGTGCACCGCGTCAGCCTCTTGACGCCGACGGAATTAACTATATAATTAAGGATTTAAATTACCTAATTAAGCTTGGAAACATCAAAAATTCATATCTAAGTGTAGAAAAATCACAAAAATGTAAAATAAATTGCATATGAAAGGTATTTAAATATAAAATATTATAAAATTGATTTCAATGGATTTTTAATAGTGTTATTTTCTGTATTTGGGTTTTGTTGGAAATTTTATTTTGCTAATTACTCTTTAATTATCCCACTAATTAATTCCAAACTTCTTGTGTATGATTAGTGAGATAACATATATCTCCCCTAATTTTCTTTGGATTTATTGATGGTTTAATTAAAGAAATTGTGAGATTAAATTATAATTACCCTCTTAATATAATTAGGCTTAATTAAGTGTGTAATTAGTGGTTTAATCCCTTGATTGAGTTGATTAAAGTTTGTTTAAATGAATAGGAGATTTACGAAATAATTTTAGGATATATTCCTTAAGCTATTCCTTAAACCCCCTCTTTCTTTTCTACTTAATGAAAATCATGCATCATAAATCATCCCAATTTTTCTTAAGTAACATTTCTTGGCATTCATCATAAAGTGTGCTAAACATTTCCAATTTTATTTATTGATATGCTTAAGACTCATTCATATGCATGCCATACATGTTGGGAAAGAAATGAAGTAATGTGGGTTTTGTGACATTAGTTCACTTTACTTAATATTAAAATGCCTTTCTTTTTTAATAGGTTTATTTAGGGAAAATCTAAACTTAGGATTAATTAAAACACATAATAAAACAATCACTAAATAAAATCAAATATGAATTTACTTAGGAATTACTTAAGGTAGGGAAGGAAAGAGTAATTCTCTTCTCTTTTCTTCTCTTTATAACTTAGTAATTAATGGTAGGTTCATTCAAACCTAAATAAATCATCAAATAAAAATCAACTAAATCAACTAAACAACTTAAATGAAACCACCCATCTAAGTTGAACATTTTTTATACTTAGAAAATCTTAACCTTAAAGCCATAGCTATGCATACCACACAAACCTTCTAAAGCACACACATTAAACTAAGTCACCATTTTTAGCTTTAGGTTAGGCGGTGCATGGTTTGATATTTGTTTTTATTTTTTGATGTAATGTTTTAGTCTGGATCTTAGGGTGTATGCTCATAGAATGAATGGTAGGATGATTTAGTCTAACCATTGCCTTCTACAGGAGATTATGCTTAAGGGGCACTGTAATAAAAATATAAATGTTTTTTGCTCTGCAGGTGCTTATACCCCTAAGCATAATCTAATAGGCTAGATGGACTTGGTTACCCATGTGTGTGGTGCTAAGTCCAATATATGCTTATACATGCTTGGGATTTGTATGCTTGTTTATCTAATCTTTATTTTGCAGTTGTTAGTTAAATTTACTTTTCTTGTTCATATAATTTTGCAATTAGGATTTTGGAATGATTGTTATGGAAGATTAGGATGAACATTAATCATAAGATCTCATCTTATGTACTATGTGAAGCCTTTGGAGCAACCATCCAAAAGGAGGAACCAAAAGAAGAAAGAAGAAAAAATGAAGACCCCCCCCTCCCATTACATGAATTTCTTGCTTAATTGTAATTAATTCATTTGTAATCCGGGCTGTATAAGGGTAGAGCTCAGCTACCCAATTTATTTTCAGGTTTGTGCTGTGGTTCCCGATCACACTTGGCCTTTTATTCTTTTATGCTAGCTTTATAAAATGTTTGATGTTTTATTTAGCTTACATATTAAGATGACATATTTTCCTAGTTTCTTCATTTCTTTGATGTATGGCCTGGATGACGATTAGGCTCTTAGGGAAATAAATCTTCTACCAAATCTAATAACTCAAAATTTAAAATAAATAACTCATAACCTCACTTAAAGCTTAAGTTAAAAATCAAGATAAAAGAATTAGCAACCCCTTAGCTAGATGAGTATTACCTTTCTCTCATCATGCATAAAAACATATTACTTCACTCTTGATTTGGAGGGCTTCCACCCATGCCAGTGAACTTGGCTTGACCTTTGAGATCCATGGTGGAAATACACCTCCCCTTCTCGTTGATTTTGGCCCATAATCTTCTTTCTCATGCATTAGGCATAATGAACCCTATAGCCTGTGTCAAATGATTATTCAAAAATAAAAATAAAATGTAATATGATTTGCATTAGATATAGGTCATTACTCAAACTCGTACATGATCTAGTCTTTTAGGGAGTGAGTTTAAGGACTTAGTCCATTTCTAAATAAATAACAACCTAGCTATCATGTATAAAGCATACGACTTGCTTACATGAATTTAAAATCATAGGAGGCGTTAGTTGGCGACCACCCCCAAGAAATTGTAAGTCCAAGCACTCAGGCGGTTTGTCTTCTCTTGTGGAGGCACCAAATACCCATTCTTGTCTTAGATTTAAGTCGTGCTTTTAGCCCTTACTAAAGCTCCTTAGATTTAGGTTCTAAGGTTACTTCTCCCTTCTATGGGCCTTAAGCATAAATCCTCATCTCTTAGGCATTCCCATGATCTTGTGTCATGGAATTATAAGCCTTAAATTTCTAATAAAATATTAACTCAAACAAATAAATCGATTTCAAAAATATAAAGTCCGACCATAGGATACTTTGGGGTGCTTACTAGGCTTCCTAATATCTTAAGCATCCCCTACTCATCTTCATTTGGCTTTGATAAGAACTCCCTCTTCTTGATCGATCTCACTTGATTTGCTAAAAATAAACCAATCGATTGATAGTTCTACCTATTGAAATCTTTGGATATGATGATCATTTACCTTAATCGAGAGTATTCCTAAGGAATCTCCTTCCTTAGGGTGTAATTAACTATGTGAGTTTGCTCCTGTAGGGAACTTAACGAACCCAATTTAAAATAAACCCTGCTTTACTTTTCCACATAAAGTAGAGGGAAGAATCTCTGGTACATATGCAGATCCATTATCCTTATGAGTCCTTGTTTAGGTGATTAAGTCCATTATAGGGTGGTAACTTCTATCTTTTGAGATAATACACCTCTTCTCAATGTCATACCCGATCACCCTAATAAGAACATCTGTAGATCTTCATGGTGTCCTAATAAGAAAAGAAAGTTATATATAATTCTATTTTCATTTATCCTCTATTCTAAAACAGGATTGATGAAGGCATGAAGAATATATAATATATCATGTATTTTCACCAAAGCGATATGATGAGATTCTCATATCATCTATTCAATCCATGCACTAATAATGAAGCCAAATATGAGGCTTTGATTGCCAGTCTAGAGTTAGCCATTTTGCTAAGCATCTAGAACATCAACATCTTTAGGGATTCGCAGCTAGTGGTCAACCAAATTGTTGGGTCCTATAAGGTCCTAAATCTTGGACTCCATCACTACCACAAGTACACCATGGAGTTATTGGCCCAAATTCTAGAAGTTACCATCTATAAGATCCCTTGAGGAGAAAATGTCATAGCTGATGTCTTATCCAAGCTTGCCAAGGAGTTGGCATGTCCGAAATCTGAGTTCAAATCAATAGAGGTCCACAATAGGGAAGTCCTATCTTTTGTTGATTTCAAACTCATCAAAAAATACTCTCTTGAAGGGGAGGTTGCCATTGCCAAAAAGGATGAGGAGCTGGATTGGAGGCAACCATTTATTGATTACCAAAATAAAGACAAACTCCTTAAGAGAAGTCCTAAGCACAACAAATGAAGTAATGGTCACTCGCCTACACCCTCGTGGATGGTGTCTTATATAGGCAGTCCTTCGATTTTATGTGGTTACATTGTTTAGGCAAGCACGAATCTCATAAGATTGTGATCGTGGTACATTCAGGATTATGCAGAGCACATAAATCTGGTTACAAGATGAAAGCCAAAATCAAGAGACTTGGATATTACTGGTCATCGATGATCACTGATTGCATGGACATGGCGAAGTATTATCACTAGTGTCAAGTATATGGAGTGGTCCCTACCTAACATTCTACATCTAACATTGACCTCATGGTCATTGGAATGTTGGGGTACTGACATAGTGGGTTCGATCGATCCTCTTTCGTCCAAGGGTCATCGGTTCATCCTAGCCACTATAGATTGATTTTCAAGTGAGTGGAGGTGATTCCGTTCAGGGCGGTCACTGCTCAGCATGTGCTCCAGTTTTTTGAGAACCATATCATATAAAGATTTGGGATACCTCGCCGAATCATATCCGATAATGGTACTGCATTCAAGAGCATCAAAATCAATAACTTTACCGGGAGACACAACTTAGATTGGAGAAACTCTACCATCTACTACCCACGGGCAAATGGTTTAGCAGAAGCCTTCAATAAAACTCTCATCCAAATACTCAAACTTATGCTTGATGACAATAAACCATAATTGCATGAGTAGTTAGTTGAAGTTTTGTGGGTCTATTGTACCACCTATAGAACTCCAACTCAATCCACCCCTTTCTCCTTAGTCTATGGGTCCGAAGCCATTCTACCATTAGAAGTCCAACTCTCATCACTAAGGATAGTTATGGGTAACAAAATCACAATGGAGCAGAACACTAAGTTGTGATTAGAAGAACTCAAATGTTTGGAGGAGAAATGCTTATGAGTATGCCAGAACCTCAAGTTGTACAAAGCAAAAATGTTTCAAGCTCACAATAAGTTGGTCTGCCCTAGAGCTTTTCAAGTAGGAGAGCTTTTTTTAGTTCTAAGGAGACTAATTGTTGCCCATCGTAAGATGGGAGGAAAGTTTGAATTCACTTGGGAAGGCCCTTTTGCTATAGAGAAGGCCTACCTAGGAGAATCATATTAACTCATCAACCATATAGGAGAACTCCTGATGCTTCCAATCAACAGGATTTACCTAAAGAAGTATTATCCATAAAATAATGTTCAAAAATAATTTTCATCAATAAAATTTCATTTTAAATGAAACAAGCATCTTCCCAAATTGAATCTGTTTTGATTACCAAACTTTTTCTAATGTGCTATTAGGATAGGTGTAAGAGAACCCAAGAGGTGTCCTATTTCAACTAGCACTACTAAGTTAGATATAAGAAACCCAAATGACATCCTTCCCTAGTGGAGTCATGGCCACCCTCATGGCACCATTCCATCCATTCTCGTGATGTGTTTAGGGTAGGTGTAAGAGAACTCGAGCGAATCCTATCCTTCATTAGCACAACACAAACATAAAATTATACACAAACACAAATCTTTTGCCTCGAGCTAATTTGAGTTAAGATAAGTCCCCAGCAGCCCTCACTCAGTAGTTGCTTTAGGTCGGGTTTGATCCACTACCTAGCTAGTGTGTCTCCCCAGTGGTCCTTATTTAGGAGGATGTGAATCTCTGTGCTTTCTTCCGAGCATAACCACTGCAACCCAGTGAGTACCCTGTTAGTGTGGTCTTCCTTATTGCATGACCAATAAGCTACCTTGACGTTGGCTTTATTTAAGAAGATGTGAGTCCCCGGGCTTTTTTCTTGAACTAGCCACCATGCACTGAGTGGTCTGAGTTTATATTTGAGGATTAGGGTAAGACCCCCAATGGCTCTTCTCCCTCTTGACTACTTTAAGCATTGGGTCCAGTCCTTCTTTATGACTCCCCACTTGGTAATCGCCCTAGGTCGAATAGTACCTATCTAGTCGATGATAGACTATTCTAATAGTCAGTTCCGCTTAGGAAGATGTAAGTCCTTGATGCTTTTTTTCCTATATTATTTGTTATAAATTGATGGGTACCTTAGGTTGGCTAGTGTTTACCTTGATGATGGCAACCCACCCGATGGATAACACCATTCAAGCAGATGTAAGTCCCTATGCTTTCTCCTTGAGTTGGCCACCTTATACCAATAGGCTTTATATTTTAAGGATTTGGATAAGACCCCTAGAGGCACTTTCTTTATGGGAATTCTATTTGGATTACATCTTTATGACCCCATCTAGACACTACCCAAGTTACTATCAGATTAGATAGTTTCTCTTTCCTAGTAGCCACCCCTATGATTGGAAGTTTTGTACTGTGGATGTACGAACTCTCCCTCGGCTAGTAAATCTACAATAGGTCAAAGCCCCCGTGGCTCCTTCTTAGTGTGGTCCATGCAAACCGAACAAATAAATAAAATAAAAACTTTTGTGGATTAGGATAAGACCCCCAAAGGCACCTCTTCCCAAGTAGGCATCATATCTTTGGACAATATCAACAAACTCCCTATAGGAATCGCCTTGACTAGAGGCACTCACTAGATAGTCACCCTAGGTCGGGTTTGACTTGTTGTGTCATCAACAGGTCACCCCAATGAGTGATTCTACTTTGGAAGATGTGAGTCTCCAAGCTTTCTTCCTAGTACAGTTATTACAAATCGAGGGACAACCTTCAGGTTGGATAGTGTCTAATCTTCGACCATTATACTGCCCCTTTGGATTGGTAAATCTAAGGTAGGTCTAGGCTCTTATCGCCCCTCCTTAGTGCTGTCCATCGCAAACTGACATGGTCCAAATTAAATCAATCAAAAATTAAATCAAATTTAAGCTCGAATTTACTCTATCCCCCATTGAGTCAAAAATAATCAAATCAAAACTAATCAGAAACAAACAAACTCAATCAAATCTCAACTCCCCTAGTGGAGTCAAATCCAAACCAAAATCAATCGAAGACAAAACAAACCAATCCTATTAAAGCAACCAAGTTCAAATCCAAACCTACTTCCCTAGTGAAATCAACAACAAACTAAGCAAACTAAATCAAACAAATCAAATTCAAACCCACATCCCCAGTGGATCCCCCTACAAATCAAATAAATCAAATAAAACCAAAATAAATTCACACAATCTTAATCCCCAGCAGATTTTATTCAAATTCAACCAACCTCAATCCCTAGTAGATTCCAATCAACACAAATCAAATAAACACTAATAAATTTATATCCCTAGTGGATCCCTCGTTCTTAAATCAAATCAAATTAAATCAATAAAATCAAATCAAATCTCAATCCCTAGCGTGTTTCCTTCTATACTTTAGGTATAAATCAATCAAAACAAATTAAATCCAAGTTCAATAAAATTTCAATCCCTAATGAATCTTCATCTTTATGCCCTTGGCATAAATCAATCCATAATCTAATCAACTTCATGTGTGGATCTCCCTTCGTGTCCTTGATAAAAAGCAATTTCTCAATCAATCAAATCAAACTCACTTGGCTCTCTTATACCCCTGGAATAAGATGAGTTGCATTGCACTAAGATCATGATTCCATCCATTCCCTTGCTTAGGTGCGAATAGTCTTCATTAGTGCTTGTGATCTTCTCAGATGTTGTTGATCGTCTCGGTCAACGCTAATATGCGTGGTGTGCCTTGTCAGTTACACCAAACCTATTCGTAGTCCTTTTGTTGACCTCACTTTTGGAGTGAGGATTGACTCGTCCTATCTTAGGCCTCAAAGTCTTCTAGACACTATGATTTTCTTCTTCATAAGATACTTTTAGTGATTAAGTGAACACTAAATCCAAGCCTAGAGACTTAGGAAGGTTTGCATTAGGCTTAAGCTAAACCTTAGGACTAAAAAAACCAACCTATCCTATGGCCTAACCCAAGACTTATGCATATCCAATCATGCAAAACCTAACCTCAAATCAATGCAATCAAACTCAATTGAATCCCACATCATATCCGAACTCCAAGCCAAATAATTTAAGTCCATAATCTAAATCAATCCTACAATCATTCAATCCTATGGAATTAACCAAAATTCCTTTAATCAAACTAAATCCAATTGATTTTCATAAAAGAATCCCAACCCTTCAAATCATCATTTCAAACTGTTCTAAAATCTACTATCGAGCCAATCAAACCAAACTAATCCAATCAACCCAAGTTAGCCCATTTGAACCATAAATGCATAAACGAGCCAAAATTCAATTAAATTGAAATCAATTGCAATCAAAGTCATCAATCAATCTTAAATCAATCATCAAACTCAACTCAACCTAATTCAACAGAAAACCAACTCAATTGACCCATTAGCTCCACTTGACCCAAAGATACCTAAATGACCCATTTGAGACAAATATCAATCTAACCCAAATTGGATTGAAATAACTCATTCAAAATCTCCAACATTGATTGTTGATCACCCTTGATTGTCCAGTTAAATCAATTAGGTCAAACCAAGCTAATTTGATCACTTGACACAAGTTGACCCAATTAGCCTACATTAATCAAATTAAACCAAACTTCACTCCAAACCAAATTAATTGAAACCAATGACTCATACCAACTTCAAATTAATCCATGAATATAACTTGACCATCATTTGAGCCAAACTAAGTCTAATTGGCTCTTTAACCTAATTTGACCTAAAAGACCAAATTAGGAAAAATCTCAATCTAATCCAAATTGATTTGAAACTAATGATTCAAATCCATCTCAAATTAACTATTAAACATGATCAAACCTTTGGTTGAACCTAATTGACTTATTTAGCCCAAATTGACCTAAATGGTCAAATTGGTCTAAATCATTCATAAATCCAAAGTCAATTGAACCTAAACCAACACCTAACCAAGTCAATTTGGTCAATTTGTCCAAACTGATCAACTTAGCCTATTTGACCCATATGAACTCATATAAGCAAAATTAAAATTAAATCAAAATCAAACTGAACCAATTGAACCCTAACATCCTAAATCATCATATGAACTTGTCTTAACCCATGGCTTAACCCAATTTGGCCAATTGGTCAACCTAACCCAACCTAGCCTAATTTGACCTACATGAGTCAAATTGAGACAAACCCACTCAAACCAAGTACAATCCCATTCAAACTTGGCATGACCCATCATTGGGTCACCATGGATCAGCCCAAATCAAACCAACCCAAACCAAAACTGATTTGACCCATTACCCATCATGTAAAGCACTCCAAATAGGACAAAACCACTTTTGGGTGGTCTAACCTACCATTTGCATTTGGAAGCCTCCCTTAGCTAGTTTTGGACCCTTGGACCACTAACTAACCTGACCCAAAGCTCGTTGGGTCAGCTCAGTCAAGGGAGGTAACCTAACCCATCTCTTCCTACTGGTTCACTTAGGGAAGCAAGGACTCTCCACCTCAACCTTGGCAGCCCACTCCCCTTCACTCACCCACTCAAGTCGAGCCACCTCAGCCTCCCTCTGATGTCCCCGGCCGCCTATGCTGGCCGGACATCTGCGAATGGTAAAATCAATCTGAGCCATTGAATTTGAGGGGGAGGCAAGTATACTCCTCTCCATCTCATTCTAACACAGGATCAAAGCATCCCTAGAGCTTGAGAGAGTCAAAACGAACTCCCCCTGTGCTTTCCCAAAATCCCCCTGAGCCCCCATCACTAGTAACATTGAAACCGAGCAAACATAGAGCTTCCACTCTATCCCACTCCTCTAAAACATCGCCAAATCTAATTTAACTTCACTCACACCTTCCCCTAACTCTGATGATCAAGAACGAATCGATTCCCGATCGATTCGAGCAACGGAGACCTTCTAAGACCAACTCCAGTGAGGATTTTGGCAGGATTCTAGCGGCACTTGGTCCATAGAGCCATTGGCAAGGAGGCAAGGTGTGAGATTCTCAACATAGCTTCATCTCTTTAAGATGAAGCTACCTCGGTCAATAAACTGCCGATCGTGAGATCCAGCGAGGTAAATTTTGGCAAACCATAGAAAAAGCCTTAGGAGCTAATCTTTTGTGAAAATTTTGTGATTTCATGTGATTCCCACTGTTAGATCCCTCTAGGTCCCCTTCTTGAAGCTTTTGGAGTCGATCTCGGTGCCTCATGAGCTCTAGTGAGCTCGAATCGAGCAAAGGAGGCGGATGGTGTCCGTCTTCCATTGCTCGGGGGATGAAGGATCATCTGTCATCCATTCCGCTTGATTAGAATGGACGGACATAATTAATTCGATTAGAAATTCAATTTATTTTCTTTAGGATACACAAGATTAATCCCCACTGTCCTATCTGAGATTGGACGGCGGGGACGAAAGTGCGTCCACTACCGTTGACTCAACTATCACATCAGATGGTTTAAGTGGCCAATCTCACGGCCCCATGTCAGAAGAATTGCCACGTCAGCCTCTCGCATGACACCAACAGGATTAGGGATTAATTAGGGTTTAAATGTGTTTAAATGCTCTGAAAGTTCCTAAATTTATAACTAATTATAGAAAAATCTAAAAAATACACATAAACCCATTTTGGAAAGGTTAAGTAGAGAAGAATTTAATAAAAATAATTTCATTAAGTTTTGAACAGTGAATAAAGGTTAATTCGAGTTTAAATGTTTCCTTATTTAGCTTATTTAAGCTCTAATTACTTAGGCAATTAATCCCAAACTTGACATGATGATTTGATGGGATGACCTCTACCTCCCATGATTTTCTTAGGATTTATTAGCTATGTGATTAGAAGAATTTGAAATACAAACCTTAATTACTCTTTTAATTAATTCAATGAATATTTAAAGCTCCAAATAGTATAAAAAAATTGGTTAATTAAGCTTCAATAATCACTGATTAATAGTGAGATGATGAGGGAGGGTAATTAGAACCTCTTTTATAATTACTTTGTCAAATTTATTTCATTAAAGAGGCTTAATTAATTCAAAATTCAATTAAGAAGTTAATTAAGCAATTGATAATGAAATTAAACAAAATTAAAATGATAATCACTTCAGAAAATTAACCTTCAATTTGTAGATTCTCCTTTATGTGTTTAATAACATAATGACCCTTAAAGAAATTATGATTAGCCCATGGGTGTGAAAAAAATCATAAAAGTACTTAATTAGATACTTTAATCTAATTAACATTTAGTTATGAGTTTCTTTTCATTAAGTCCCTAAGTGAATTACAATTTTAATTTCTCATTTGCATATCATTTGAAGCTCGTGATTGAATGGTTAATTAAATTAAATGAGCATAAAACGGTTAGTTAAATAAATTACTTAATAGATCTAACTTAATTAATTCATAAAATTCATCTAATTACTTCTCTTTAAGCACATAAAATTATCAACATGGGATGGGGTAAAAACATCAAATATTTCCTCTTCTTTAATTTCAATTAAAATCCAAAATCAAATTTAATAAAAAGCTTTGGTTTTTTTAAATGATTTTATTTAATGTGATCGTCCTTAAGAATTAATATAGTTGAATGAATTATATGGAAATGTTTGGCTATTCCGTTTCAAACACTATAAATGTTGTATGTCATATGATATCATGCTTTCATGCTTTCAAAATCAAATGAAATTTACTTATGTAAAATTGCATGTATTGGCTTAATCTTATTATATGTGTGGCTATTATGACTAATAAATTTAAAATTATTTTTCAAAAGTTATAAATTGATAATAACATTTAGAGTGATAGTAGTTATGAATATATATAGGATTTACACTTGTTTATAGCTTAAGCATGTTGAAGTTTGGCTGTCTTTCCTATATTCATGTATGGATTTACATGTGTTTGAATGATAATAAGTATATAGTCTGGACATCGCGAGAATATGAGGCTTTAAGTAGCCAAACGGAGGTCATTTGATTTCTCACTTTCCTGGTTTAACAACGGCACGTACTTGCTTAAAACTTTTATATATGTGTATGTGAGCTAATGAATGAAAATTCCCTTTTCTATTAAAAATATGTGCATTCATCATCATTTAAGTGAGTCAAAAATGTATTATATGTGTAGGTATATTAAGCCTTAAATCATATGCATGTTATGGGTGATGAAAAGAAATTGTTCAACATATTCTATGTGATGATAATTCAGTTACATTAATCTTAAGATGCCTTTCATGTTGAATATGATTCCTTAAGGTTAACCCAAACTTAGGATTAATAAAACATTTAATGAGTCATTCACTAAAGGAAATCAATCATAAAAATGTGCTTTTAGAAAATTACTTAAGGTAGGGATGAAGGAGGTTAAGCCTTCTTCTTCTCTTTATAACACTTAGATGCTAAGTGTATATCAATGAAACTAACAAAATACAAAGCTGAAATTTGCAAGTCACTTAAACAACTTAAAATGAAATCACCTATCATGTTAAATTAAATTATTTTCCAAACTTAAAAAAATTATAAATTCAAAGCCTTGCTAATAGATACCACACTAAGCCTGAGCACACACATTAGAATGCTATGTCATGACTTCTCTTTTAAGGTAACAATGTATGTATGATGTTGTGTCTTATTTTATGATATAATATTTTAGACCAGATATTAGGAATGTGGATCATAGACTGGATGTTAGGTTGCAATTAGCTTAGTGTTTTTTTCTGTAGAGGATTATGCTTATGAGGCCTCTGTAAAAATAAATATAAATATTTTCTTACAGGTTGCTTATGCCTCTAAGCATAGTCTATATTAGGATAGGTGGGCTTGGTTGCCCATGTGTATAGTGCTAAGTCCAAATTATAAAATATAACTACTTGGGTTTGTATGTATGTTTAGCTAATCTCTATTTTGCAAGTGTTGTTAGATTTACTTCTCATAAAATAAAATTTTGCAATAGAAATTAACATTTGTGCTATGGGGTTTAGGATGAGCAGTGGCTAGAAGCATAGTCCTGGGATGCCCTGTGATACCTTGGAGCAAATCAAATCAAAAGAAGGAAAGAAAAAAAAAGAAATGAAAAATGAAAACCCCCATAGAATGTATTCAATTCTAAATTGTAATATTACTTTCTAATCTGGGAAGTATAAAGGTAAAGCTCGGCTATCCAATTTTTCTCTTCTCTGGGGTGTACGGGGGTACCCGGTCGCATTGGCCTCTTAATCTTTCACGTTAGTCTATAAAATGATTGTTGTTGTGTTTAGATTGCACAATAGAACAACAACATTTTCATAGTTTCTTCATGATTGATGTTTATATGTGTGGCCTGGAAGCAGAAGGCTATTAGAAAAAAAATTTAATTTTTCTACCCAATTAACAACTCATACCTTAAAATTAAAATAACTTATAACCTCATTCCAGGTAGATCTACTATGGATGTTATACATTTGTTAAGGGGTTTGATGGAGAAGCATAGTGAAAGTAAGGAGGATCTACATATGATATTTATTGATTTAGAGAAAGCTTATGATAAAGTTTCAAGAGATATTCTTTGGAGAGTTCTAGAATAGAAAGGAGTTAATATTAGTTATTTTCAAGTCATTAAGGATATGTATACTAGAGCTGTTACTTGTGTCCAAACATATGGAGGATTGACAAAATATTTTCCTATTTCAGTTGGATTACATCAAGGATCAGCTTTAAGCCCTTATCTTTTTACTTTAGTTATGAATGTTCTTACTAGGCATTTATAAGAAGATGTACCTTGGTGTATGCTTTTTTCTGATGACATTCTTCTTGTTGATAAGACCAGAGAGGGAGTCCAACGAAACTTGAATTATGGAGGTCATCTCTAGAGTCTAAAGGTTTTCGCTTTAAGTAGATCTAAACCGAATATATGGAGTGTAATTTTAGTTGAAGAAGTTCTAGTGGTAGTGCTGTGACATTAGGTGAACAAGTCATTAATAAGAGTGAGCGTTTAAGATATTAGGCTTTATTATTCAAAATGATGGTGAAATAGATGGAGATGTTATTAGTAGTTTTCAAGTTGGATGGTTGAAGTGGAGGAATGCATCTGGCCTATTAAGTGATAGAAAAGTTCCACTTAAACTTAAGGGAAAATTTTATAGGATGGTGGTAAGACCTACAATGACTTATGGTGCAGAATGTTGGCCAATAAAAGAGAAGCATAAGACTAAGTTAAGTGTTATAGAGATAAAGATGCTTAGGTGGATGAGTGTATTTACTCTTAGAGATAGAATGCAAAATGAGTATATTCGGGAAAAAGTTGGAGTAGCTCTAGTGGTAGATAAGATTAGGGAGAGTCGCCTTAGATGGTTTGGCCACATAAAGCCTAGTCGATGACCGACAAGAGTAGATGCATTAGATTTGCCTTATGTTAAGAAAGGTAGAGGTAGACCTAAAAGACTTGGTTAAGATGTATAAAAATGATCTTATTATACTTGATTTAAATGAGAATTTGACACATACAATGGAGACATGGATTCATTCACCCCACCTAGTGGGATTAAGGCTTGTTGTTGTTGTTGTTGTTGTTGTTGTGTTGTTGTTATAACCACATTCTAAAGCTTAGGTTGTAATCAAAATAATTAAAAGATTTAGCAACTCTTTACCTGAATGTTGCATGTCTAACATCATGCATATCATATTATAACACTCTTGTAAAAATGAGGGCCTCTATTCTAGCACTTTAGAGACTGCTTGACCTATGAGAGGAACCCCTTATAGTAGAGATTCACCCTCTTTCTCTCTTTATTTAGCTAATAACCAAATTTCATCATGCATTTAGGCATATGAAATCCTAAAGCCTTTGTTCAAAATATTGTGTCAAAACTATATAAAAATTTGTAAAATGTTATATTTAGACTAAGACATATACTCATGCCAGTCATGATCTAGTCTTTTAAGGAGTAAGTTTAGGACTCTAGTCTCTTTCCAATTAAATAACAGCTTAGACATCTTACAATTACATAAGACCGGCATACATGGGTTTAAATTGTAGGAGCTGTTAGCTGGCTGTAGTAAGTCCAGAAGAGTCAAATATGTTTACTCTCTCTAGTGGAGATAAACCCTTATGTCTCATTTTCGCTTAGATTTAGGTCGTACTTTTAACTTGTGTTAAAGCTCCCTAGATTCAGGATCCGAGATTACTTGTTTCCTTCGGGCTACGAGCATAAATACTCACCTCTTAGGCATTTCCACAATCTTGTGTTGATGGATTATAAACTCTAGCATTTTAATGAAATTCAACTCAAATAAAATAAATCTCCTCTCTTTCAAACATATAAAGTCTCACCATAGGATAAGTTGGAGTACTCACTAGGCTTCCTAGGATCATTAGTGTTTCCTACCTACTTTTCTTTTTGATTCTAAAATAAGTCTTCTAATTGAACATTCTTAATTGACTTTCCAAAAATAATTAATCATTTGATAGTCTAGTCTTGAAATCTTTGGAGTCATTATTAACAATTTTAATCGAGAGTTTTCTTAAGAAATTCTCATTTCTTAGGATGCAATTAACTATAAAAGCTTACCTTCATAGGGAGCTAAATAACCCGGCATAAAATAAACCCTATCTTACTTTTCCATATGAAGTAGGGAAAATATCTCTAGTATATTCAAAGACACATCATGCCTTAGGAGTCCTTATTAGGTGATTAAGTCTATTGTAGGGTGATGTCTTTATCTTTCAAGATAGTACATCATACATTAATGTCGTACCGAATCACTTCAATAAATACCCTCTAAGATCTGCATAGTGTCCACTCGACTCCAAATTAAAACACCGCAACAACTATATTGGTTTATATCATGGAGATGATTATTACTTTAATATGTTCAAATTGAAATGCAATATGATTGAGAGTTAGGAGAGATGATTATAGATGATAATGATCATAACGACCTTGATGTGCAAGCAACTTTTGGTAATAGAGTTTAATGAGATGATTTGAGATAGATAATTAACAAACTAACTATGTTAAATATAAAAAAACTGTAGTTAGTAATATAGTCTTAAATATTCAAGCTTTTCGTGTCTACAAAAAAATAAGACAAAGGCATGGAAGAAGTGGGAGTTGGCAACACCTTAATTGATCCATCTTGTCTTAGCCCGTTGCTATCACCAAGAACTAATTCTGGCTAGAGTGGAGTTGAGTCCATCACTTTGTATAGGAGAGTGGCATCTTACTCAGGAGACAAACCACCATTAGGTGCTTCAGTAGTTCCAGCTTTGCTATCTCTTTCTCCAAATTGAATTTGAGGTTTCCCAGCTCTTTTTTTTTTTTATTATTCTTGCTCCAATTGTAGAGAGCATTAAGGTTCTAGCATATTTCTTATGGATAATGTCACTACTAGATCCAAAGTCTCTCCATTTCTCCATTTATCCATTAGGAGGAAGGGTGCTGGTCTCTCTCTAGCAACTAGCAGGAACTCAGATCGAAGTGGTCTGAAGCCAGCCCGACAAAGTGTTTAACAGTAGACATGGGGATCAGTTGAAGCGAAGTGACGATGATAGGACATCTGTCACGGCGAACCTAGATTTTGTTGTTGCCAGATTTATTATTACTCCAGGTGTATCTAGGGCCAACAAAACAAATGTTAACGGAGATCATTAGAGGGCGAAAGTGACAATGTTCCTTCTCCACAAAACAAGAAGCCACTAAACTTGCCTCTCGCTAGATGGTGCATAAACTCCCAATTGGTGCTGATGAGCTTATCAACATCCTCCTTAAAGCTTTCATTTCGGTCTCCACCAAACGCACAAGACATATCATATCATGATCACAATCAAGTTGTCTCAGGTAATTGCCTATTGCCATCTTATTGTCCACCCTGCAATTCAAAAAGAGAATAGAGGTCATTGTTTGTCTAGTAGGGACGCGACCCCATCATCCATTTGTTCATTATTACCCTTCTATCTTTTCCTTAGGAGGGGCTTAATAGGGCTTAGCTACTTGATTTCTTTATTAGTGTGCCCTAGACTCACAGCTCTTCCTAGCTCTACTTCCACTAAAACTGCTCCTTTGACTGCTATAAGAACCATTAGAAGTGGTTTTTTGCAGCTGAAAAAATCATGGGCTGGAGGCCATTTAGGTTGGCAATGCCCATTTCGGTTTGGAGCAAGTGGAAAACCGTTCCTGCCAGATTTTCCATTTACTGTGTTATCAGTATTTGTGCAATTAATTGGTTAGTTTTTCCTGCTTCACATAAGCATCCAAAGCTCATAGTTATTCTCCGTGTGACTCTCCACCATTTCATGCTTAGAAGCATTCAAGAAGGTGCTAACTACTGTCCCAACAAGTTGGTCAGCTGGTGAACTAAACCTTTCCCCCAAATTCTGCATTATGTGGCTGTTCGGTTCCATCATTACCTATACAATTCAGCAAGCTGTGAACTTCTGCTGCTACTCCTTGCACCAAATTCTGCTGCTGTAGGATATCAGGTTACACATTTTCTCGCATTTGACCTACTGTATATTGCAAGCACCACGCCTCTTAGCATCTTGGCCACTATACTTAGTAAATTTCGCTGCTTAGAGCTCTCAGTTTGTATGTTTATAGTGCTTCGGTCATGCAATTTGCTGCTCCCCGATATTTCTCCATGAAGGCCAGCAGTCCCTCAAGTTCCATAGGTAGAAACATGTTTAGAAGTCCTCTCGATTTGCACATTTGAAAGGCTCGGTACATACGGTTTGCAGCTTCCTACTGCATCTCCTTGAAGCCCAATAGTTCTCCTGGTACCATTTGCAGAAACCTGCATATTAGAAAGAGCTCACGATTTGAGCATTAGAAGGACCAACCTGCACCTGTGTTGACGTTGGCTGAGCAGGTTGTGAATGGTGTGTCATCTTTACTTGCCATTGATCGTCCTTGTGTCCAACTAACCACAACGGAAGCATAAATGCAAGATCGTCTTGTATTCGACCAATCGGAAGAATCTACCATACAACCCTTCAATCCATAATCCTGCGGGGAGTTTCTTGCAAGGTCAACTTGAACACAATCTCATGCATATTCACTTCTTCCCCAAGTGTTTCTGCACCGAAAGTGGTTGGCCAACCATGTTGCAATGGGTATGATGTTCTTGAAATCCCAATACACGAGGCAGATATGAGGGAACCAAATCCAATTGGGGTGTCAAAAAACCGGCGATTGAAATAGGTGAGAAGGTTTGGAATCATTTATTCACACCAATAATAAATCCGGCAACAAACCAAGGTCCGCATATTAACACAACAGCTCTAGCACGCAAAAAATTAAATATATTAAGGCGGTATTCATACCCCACTAATATCAACTAGAAGTCTCCAAAATGCTCCCACCATCTTTTAAGTCAACTGCGGAGAATTTAGAAAGGTAACCTTCTACCAAGTAGCCTTCTTACAAGATCTCTTTCATGCTTAGTATTTTCCTTTACAGCCTCAGTGTCTAAAGAAATTGTGGTATCATCTTTGGAGATATTCTCAATCTCTTCAACATGAGTGACTTTGATATGCTCAGACTTTGTCCATGCCCCCAGTTGATTTCTACTGGAATTAGCTGATAGACATCTGAAAAATAACAATGGGTTAGCTGATTCCTTAACTTTGGGAACATGTAAATTGCTCTCTGATAGTCTGCATCTGCTCGGCTGATCAAAGGGAACTGGAGGGGAAAATTTTACTGATAGCAGTTGGTTGTTGGTTTATTTCTGCACCAAGGTCTAATTCCAGGGTGTTAAAAAGTACTATTATTATTACTATTTATCTATAATGGGGCCTATAGATGTGTGCTGACCATAATGATCAAATACTATAAAGTGCCTTTCTTAGAAGCAGCAGATAAATACAAGTGTTCTCTTGCCCAGAAATATGGCCCTTGCTTGAAAGTTTGCATAATGCATTAAAATTTAAAAGAATTCAAAGTATAGTGGAAGCAAGACCAAAGGAGAGGTGAAACCTCTATTACATGAGCTAAATACAAAAAAATAGGAAATAATAAACTACATGACCTCCAAAAGTCATAATAAAAAAAGGCATAATTTGTCAAAGGTCCTCTAGAAAGTCTAAGTCCAAATTAAAGCCTTCGCCAACGGTATGATAGTCCTTGCCCTTTACCAATAAAATTAGAGCGTTGTTAACAAACACATTGGACCAACCAGGAAAAGAAGTCATTGAGGAGTATGAAATAGCCACAAGAGCAGGTAAGTGTCCACCCGCATTGAGTTAAGGATGTCCATATCATGACCTCAAAGCTAGCAACTGAACTGGCAATGGAGGTCTCAAGGAAAAAAAATTCATGTGATCCCCTTAGGGGATGCATCCTCGATGTTCATGCACTCAGTGGAGTGTTTCTTGCCCTTCCTTGGCATTGATTCTATTGGTCCAAAATGTGGTATCTCTTTAATAAAGTGAGCTTTTGAGATTCTACTTTTTTTTTTTTTTTTTCTGATATGCTCTTGCTTGAGCTCATTTTAGTGTTTTCTTTAGACAAAGCTGTGAATCCAAATATACAGGAGTGCAATTCTGGACTTTGGCTCATTATCACATTAACACACATAGCGTTGCTTAAGTCCTCCTAAATTGGGTGTTCTTCATGGGCTAAACAAGGTTTAGGCCTTGCCATGGGGGTGTCAACCCTAAAGTTCAAAACAATGGCCTTTACCTTCTGATTCTTTATGGCATTGGGCTCAGGTAGGGTGGTTCTTTCATCTGATGACAAGGGTCCAGGGGCTGAGATACAACCCTTCTTTGAAAGCATGCATTTTGTATTAATAGAGAAAAATGAGAGAAAGCTAAGAAAATACTACATTTTTTATATCATTCTTCAAAATAACAAAAAAGTGAGGATGAATGGTATCTTTATTGCTATCATGCCAAAAAAGTCGAGGAGTATGGTTGTAAGGCTGATAAGCATGAGTAGAGACTATAGCTTAATTTGACTCAATATAAGGAAACTTATCAAGTTTAGACATACTAAGATTTGATAGATTCGGAGCTCTTTTTTGACTCTATGAGTGGTGGTTCATGGTTATTCTTTATTGGAGTAGCAATTTGTCAAGTTAATTTCATTAAGAAATGAAACCTCAACTTTTTAACTAACTATGCGGAGTTTGACCTACATTTAAAGGGACTATGGCCATTTAGGCTATGAAAGTTTTAGGTAATAATAGATCTATGATGCCTTTAGATGTTTTAGGCCACATGTGCACTAGATTTATGTATTTAATAAACATATAGCCTTAGTCGATAAGCTCAAGTAATTTTTAAAAAATTTAGTTGTGATGGGGATAGATCATTACAATTCTTAGATTTTAATGAGGAATTCCTAGTGAGCATGAATCATCTGCTCACATTGAGTATGACCCTACTCTTTGTACACACCTTTCTTTACTCCTACTAATTGAATGCTTTGGTGAATTCCTCAGATCATTGCAATGTAGGCTATTCATTACTTGTGACTTGGTGAGAAGTCCATTAAATCATTAAGATGATGGATAAATCATAACAAGGTTTCTACCAGTGAACTTATCAAACAAATCATTGCTAAGAAAAATATATTGAGTGATTCAAACACATTGTGAAATAATTGATGTTAGGTGTCACTATAGAATAGCCATCCTACTTGCTGCCTCATCTTCTGATAAAGTTGGGGGAGGGGGAGTGGGGTGCACTACAAAAGATGAATGAAACACAAACCAACATAACTCCATGTCAAAAAAGGTAAGTATACTGTATTAAGTTTAGTAGTGTGGATACTGATTGACAAAACTCTCAACAATGAATATCTCAACTTTGCATTGATGAATAGCATAATAAAATGCAATATGTGGTGCAAGTTAAATGCCATAAACCATTGAATCTTTGAATGTAAGTTGCCCTCAATACTAGCTAGGTAAGAGCAAGCATTATGTCATTGAATTCCAATTCCAGTGTGGTGCACTACGAAGGATGAATGAAACACAATGCATCATAACTCCATGTCAAGAAAGATCTGAAAGGTAAGTGTACTACATTAAGTTAAGTGGTGTGGATATTGATTGAAATAACTCTTGACAATGAATATCTCAGCTTTTACATTGATTAATAGCACAATAAAATGGAATATGTCATGCAAATTAAATTCCATAAACCATTGAATCTTTGAATGCAAGTTGCCATCAATGCTAGCTAGGTAAGAGCAAACATTATGTCACTCAATTCCAATTCCATCCCACCAATGGGTGTGTCAGTCAATGCTCAAATATGTAGGGAGGCTAGTTAAGTCCATCAATGTGATAAGATGAAGAGTGGGTTATCATCTCACTAGTCATAAACAATAAGGGGTGGGTGAAAGCTATGAGCAAGGCATAGGTTTTTTCATTCTACCTTGAGAAAAAGATAACACCTTCTAAGTGTTCACAGCCAATGTGTAGATCTATATGGGACGGGTTGAAATGTAACTATAATGTTAATGAGGCCATCTGATGAGTTCAAATATATCAATAAGCAAAAGAAAATAAACTTATGAGGAATCCTATAATAATGACAAGTGAATCGAGATAGGCCCAATATGAGAATCGGTTGTCGTCCAATAGCTCAAACTATAGTTTAAAGAAGCATCCTCAGTGACAGACTAGGCCCAAGTCTCTTAGAAAGGGGACTAATGTGGATGAGAGTCCCTTTCAACCTTAACCTTATTGCAACATGAGATGTTATCAATGATTCGGGTTATTTGACATGCAAGTCAAGTTGTTTGAATAAAATAAAAGTTAAGATAGAAGATAATCATAATCTTAATTAGGTTTTCAAAGTGGTATATGAGGTAGTGATGGTCTTAGTAGTAAAAATAATGGTGGAGTGGATATTGAGGGCCTTAAAGAATCTTCATTTTACCAATAAAAAATATAATATAAATATAATAGGAGGTCCATCTCCACCATGAGATGATATTGAAAGAGGAAAAGCAATTAATTCATATTAAAAGAAAAAAAATAAGAATATTGACTATATAAAATAAATGAGAATATTAATAGTAAATTGAAATGTACAAGAGTGCATGCCTATGTGTTGATCTCACTTTTGGAGTAAAGATTTGTCACTCCAATCCTAGGTCTAGGATTCTTCTAGACACTTAGATTTCCTTAGTACTAAGACACTTCTAGTGACTACGGGAACACTAAACCCAAGCCTACAGACTTATAGGAACCTTAGGCCTAGAGCTTACCTTAGGACAAGTAGGCTTTACCTACACTAAGGCCTAAACCGACACTCATACCCATCAATATATTTGAACATAAACCAAATGATTGAAACCTCAATCTCAACCCATCAATTGACCTTGATTGAATTATATTTCCAATTCAAGCTCTAAGCCAAATTAATTTGGATCTGAACTCAAGCTATGTTGACCTCACTTATGGAGTGAGCTCTCCACCTCCTCCTCTTAGATTTAGGACTCTTCTAGTCACTAAGAGTTCCTTAGTCATAAGACACTTCTAGTGATTAGGTGAACACTTAACCTATGCCTAGAGACTTAGAAGAGTTAATCATAGGATTAGGACATGCCTTAGAACTTAAGAAAATCATCTACCTTATATCCTAAACCCAATCCATATGCACCTTCTCAAATCAAACCCAGATTCAAATCTCAAACCAAATCTCAAATTTAAATTCAAATTTCAAATATAATTTCAAATTTTACTCCAAATAATTGAAACCCAAAATCAAATTCAAGTCCTAAGACCCTTCCCAAGCCATATGAACTACCTTCATAAGCTTATCCAAAACCCCCTTTAAATCAAATCAAAATTAATTGATTTCTTTATAAATCAATTATTCTTTCATTTATATTCTCAAATGTAAATAAAATCCCTATCCAAATGACCATAACTATATCCAAAATCAAATCCAAACCAAATCTAAGCCCTTTGAGCCAATTCTTTAGACTTAGCCAAATTTCATCCAAATCAAATCAAAACTAATGGATTTTCTCTTAAATCATCATTCCTTCAATCATCTATCTAAATATAAATGAAACCTACAATCATCAAACCAAATTCAAGTCAACCTAAGTCAAACCTAACTTAGCTCTTTTAACTTGAAACTTTAAATTGAGCCAAAACTTATTGGACTCCAAATTGATTGTAGTTGAATTTATATTTCAATCCTAGGCTCACATATAAGTCCCACTAAACCTAAATCAAGCCAAAACCAAACCAATTGACCAACTTATGTCCACTTGACCCTGACCTAAAGGACCCATTTGAGCCAACTTTCAATCCAACCCAAATTAGATTGAACCAAGCTCACCAAAACCTTCCACCATGATTGTTGATCACCCTAAGATGATGAATTGCAATCAATTGGGTCAAACCAAGTCAATTTGGTCCTTTGACCAAGTTAACCTTTAGCCCAAATGAAACTTAAACTAGTCAAAGCCCATCATATACCAAATTGATTGAAACCATTGATCCAAACACACTCATAATCAATGATTGAACATGACCAAACTCTCAATTGAGTCAAACCAAATCCAATTGACCATTTAACCCAAGTTGACCCAAATTGGCCTAAAAAGCTAAAATGGGTTAAATCCCAATCTAACCCAAATTGATTGCAACCAATGACTCAATTTCATTTTAAATTGATTATTGAACTTGACTAAAGCCATAATTGAGCCTAATTTGACCAATTGGTCAACTTGACCCAACCTAGCCCAAATTGACCTAAAGGGTCAAATTAGCCAAAATTTAAATTAAATCCAAATTGATTTAAACCAAAGGTTATGTTCATCTTCAATTATCCAATTGAACATGAATCGACCAATAACCCAAGATAATTTGACCAATTTTGGTCAAATTGGTCAACTTGACCCATTTAACTCATTTGATTCTAAATGAGCCAAAATCAATCCTAAGTCAAATTAAAGTAAATTGATCATACCAAAATACTTCAAATAATCATTTGAACCTAGTCTAAGCCTTGGCTTGATCCAATTTAACCAATTGGTCAATCTAACCCAACATGACCCAATGTGACCCATATGACCCAAATTGAGCCAAATCCCTTGAAACCAAGCCATGACCCATTGGGGGCTGATCAAACCTAACCCAAACTCATTTGGGATTAGCCCAAAATCAACCAAACTCAATTAAATCTCTCATGGATCCTCTCCCACATAGGATTCCACCCAACATCATTTAATTCTCCCCATCACATGCATTCAACTCCTCCCCAACACTTGCATTCAATGGTGCTGATCCTATGGCAGCAAATGAAGACTTTGTGAGCTAAATTCAAAATCCCCAATCAGCCATCACCACCCAACAAAACTTCCCATCACCCTTTAATGAGAAATTTTGGCCACCATTAAATGAGGGAGAATAGAGATAATAAAGGGATCTGATTTTGGCATTAGAGAGTCTCTTAGAGCTCCCAAAGCAACCAACAATCACTTCCCCACTTCTCTTGAGCTAAAAATACCAAAATCGGATGGATTCCGGCGATGAAGCAGCGGTAATTGAAGAATACATCATTCTGAAGTGAAGGCGAAAGTATAAGCTCATTCCAAGACTTCTTCCTCCACTCAAGAGAGTGCTCAGATCATCACAACCACTGGAAACCATCCCTCATGAATTAATTTCATCAAACTTTAGCCGACCTTAAGGAGCTTTGTTTGTGGTAATATATGTGCGATTTTAGGAAATTTTCTTAGATTACCCTCAAAATTTTCATTGTATATCATTCTTACGCGAATTGGAATGTTTTCTTACAAAGATTGCTGCGAAATCAAGCCCAATCAGATGAAATTTGATTCAAAATCATGAAAATAGCCAGAAATTACTGTTTCGTCAACTAGATTTCCCACCAGCCGTCTGATCCCACCGTTCGGGGATCGGACGGCTCAAATCGCATGATCGCATGGTTTGGATCCGAGATTGTACTGTTCAGATTCATGGATCGCACGATCTAGATCATGCGGAAAGATCCGACCATCCGATCCGCGATCGGACGGTCGGATCCAATCCGCGCTTCCTTATCCCTTTCATCATTCGGTGGCCATGCTCATTTTCGCGCATACACGTCCACGGTACCACGCATGGCACCGTTGCTCTTCAATTGCCCTACGACTAAGTGGGAAAATCACTTATTTTCTAATTTTAAAAATTATTTAAGTTGCATGAAACTTTCAAAATTTATTAAAAATAAAATACTTAGCAAAAAAAATTACAAATAAGGGCTCGTTGGATTTGTCTTTCCGAGAAGAATCCAAGGAACTAAAAATACTCAAATTCCACTAAATGGTTTGAGCTTAATTTAGGTTTTAGTGAAAATCAAATTTTATTAATTAGTCTAAAAATACAAGTCGGATTGAGTTGAAATTTTCAGGAATTGAAACTAAAGTTAAAACACATATATTACAAAATTTCAAGTAAAAAAGGACTTCTCAATTGGGAGAAGTTAAATTTTGAAGTTTAGATTATCCATTTTAATAAAATAAACCATATAAAAATCCGCAAAATTACAAAAAAAATCATAAAATTAACTTAAATCAGTTCTGATATGACCCTGAAAATTCCTCTTGTCAAGCAATCTTGATGGCTAATCAAAAATTGGCGGTGAGATCAAGCACTTAAAATATCATTGAAAACTTTGAGACATCAATTAAATTCTTGAAAAGCTCTCAAATATGGAGTGTTTATAGTCAAATCGAGCGTCTCGACGAGCCGGTTCCAACAAGCTAAAGATCTTACACTTCTGACTTCATTTGAGCATTCAAATACATAAAATGCATCATATGATCAAGGGAATCATCATGGAGTCCGATGGAGAGTGGTTGGATTTTGCATGTATTTACAGACGCCACTCCTCTATAAATAGCTCATTCCTCATATGAGGAGGCCAAGCAAGAGAGAGAGAGCTCCAAAGATCCTCCAAGCACAATCGTGCCGCCACTCGACGGTCGTCAACCACGGCCTCGTCGGCGCCGCCGTTGATCCTTGCCGTCATCAATCTCTGTCGGTCTCCATCATGATGACTTTTACCAGTGATTCTTCCCTGCGTTTCTGCTAGTGATTGTTGCATTTCGCGATTGTTCCCCCGCATTTCCGCGGTGATTGCTCGCCTGATTCACCATCATCATTCTGCTTATACACAACTTGATCGTTGTCACATAGCATTGTTTCTCATATACATCGTAATCCCAATATCGGGAAGATCTTGTACTCTGAAACAGATACATAGTGGAAGCTTTTTTACTGGGCTAAGCCTTGTGGTTTTTTCCTCTTTTCGAGGTATTCCACGTAAAAATTCTGGAGTTTTCTTGTTCACTCATTAAATACATGTGTGTTTGTTGGATTTCACAAGCAAGCTAAAAACTTTTCTCTACATGGTGGTTTTCTAAGCATAGCTTTGGCGCAGTCAGTAGAAAGCGATTCCCATTATATCATCTTGTATGGCAACCAAGTTCTCCAACAAGATCAAAACCACCATCGAGATGTAGCATTTCAAGCTTTTAAAGAGCGCAAGCGAAGAATGAAGATTCATCAAACTTTGTTCCTTCAGATTTTGTCAAAAACTGGGGGGCAAATCTTAATCTGAAAAGATTATCCAAATCGATATTCTGGATATCTAATTGATAATCGGTTAGAAGCCGGTCGATATAATGAAAAGGCCAAGGTTAAGGAGCAACTTTGGCTACAACCACAAACGGATGTTTTAATCGACCTCTTCCATACAGGTTAATGTCATCGAGCAAACACTCTGACAAACAACCTAGGATAGGTCAAAAGGTCCTTAGTGAACTTCCCACGACCTCTTCCATACAGGTTAACGTCATCGGGTAACACCCTGACAAACAACCTCGGATAGGTCAAAAATCCTCAGCGGATTCAATTCGACCTCTTCCATACAGGTTAACATCATCGGGTAACACTTTGACAAACAACCTAGGATAGGTCAAAAGGTCCTTGGTGGACTTCCTATGACCTCTTCCACACAGGTTAATGTCATCGAGCAAAGACTCTGACAAACAACCTAGGATAGGTCAAAAGGTCCTTAGTGGACTTCCTACGACCCCTTCCACACAGGTTAACGTCATCGGGTAACACTCTGACAAACAACCTCGGATGGGTCAAAATCCTCAGCGGATTCAATTCAACATCTTCCATACAGGTTAATGTGATCGGGTAACACCCTGACAAATAACCTCGGATAGGTCAAAAATCCTTAGCGGATTTAATTCGACCTCTTCCATACAGGTTAACGTCATCTGGTAACACTCTGACAAACAACCTAGGATAGGTCAAAAGGTCCTTGGTGGGCTTCCTACGGTCTCTTCCACAGGTTAATCGCCGAAAGATTCGACAAACAACCCAAGCATAGGTCAAAGGTCCTTAGTGGACTTCCTACCCCTTCCACAGTTGCGTCATCGTAACGACAAACAACCTTGGATGGGTCAAAATTCTCAGTCGATTCAATTCAACATCTTCCATACAGGTTAACATCATCGGTAACAATCCGACAAATAACCTCGGATGAGTCAAAGATCCTCAGCAGATTCAATTCAACATCTTCCATACAGGTTAATGTCATCGGGTAATACTTTGACAAACAACCTCGGATGGGTCAAAGATCCTCAGCGGATTCAATTCAACCTCTTCCATACAGGTTCACATCATCGAGCAAACACTATGATAAACAACCTCAGATAGGTCAAAACTTTGTACCTACTCCACACAGGTTAACGTCATCGAGCAAACACTCTGACAAACAAACTCGGATAGGTCAAAATCACCGGTGGATTCAATTACCCTTCCATACGAGTTAACGTCATCGAAGTCACACGACCAACCTCGGATAGGTCAATATCCCGTCGGGCCACCACTGCGATTGCGGGCGACCACCATCGGCCAACAACCACCATCACGGCAATCTCGCCGTCACCACCATCGTGCCCGGTCATCCGGCCGGCCCCACCAGCGCCGATGCGCCGTTACCGTCGCAGGTATTGCATTTGCCTGCCGCCACTATCACGGTGCGTCGTCGACCATCACGGCAATCTTGGCCGGTCGCTGGCTATCGCCGATCGGCCATTCATGCGGTCACGCTGGCCGACCATCGTGCAATCAGCCATCCTTGCCGATTTACGTCATCGGTCACCACTGCCGATTACCTCGTCGGTCCGCGTGCAGGCACTCTTCATAGTCACCACCATCATCATCATGACCTGATATGGGTCACCCGTCATTCTCGCGGTCCGCCGCCGACCATCGCTGACAATCTGGTCACCACTACCATGCTGATCATCCCCGGTCATTACCCGTCAATCATTTATCGACGTCGTTAGTTGCATTGCTGAACCACCCGTCGCAACCACCATCGGTCACCACTGCCATTGCTGTCGCCGGTCCGCCGCCATTCGTCGCTATCGCGCCGTAGCACCAGCCGGTCCGCTGGCAATCTTAGCGGTCACCACCATCATCGCTGTCATCCCGCCAACTACCGCGTCGCCCGTCGACTCTGTGCCGGTTATGCTTCCACCCGTCGGCCGCCAACCACCGTCGACCATTCGTTGTAGGTCACCGTCGCCGTGCATCGCCGTCAACCCCATCTCCGTGATCGCCTCAAACCGGACGGTCACGGGCGTTGGCGCTCTTTCGAGGAAAACTAGAACAATGATGTAAGTACCGCGGGCCTTGATCGCCTCCAAACCCGGATGGTCCGATGAGGCCGGTTGACGCCTCTTTCGAGGGAAAACCGGAACAACAACGTAAGTACCGCGGGCCTTGATCGCCTCCAAATGACCTTCTCTCAAGAAGAAGAGAAAGTGTCTTCTCCTTTGCCCCTGGGTTTTATTGACCCGCAAAGGGTAAAATCATCCAAAACCGCAAGCTGAAACCATAAAACCGTCTCGGGCTCAGGGCCGGCGGACCAAGCGCCGCGAACCGCTGTCCACGGTGTCCACCGCTTTGCCGTGGGCCGCCGCCCACGGGTCGTGTCGCTCGGTCCGCAGACCGGTCGCTCGATCCGCTGTCAGACCCGCGAACCGCTCTCGAGCGTGGCCGGGCATAACCGCCGGCCAGCAGCCCTCCGCGTCCGACCCGTGCCAACTCGTCGCCCGCCGTTGTCCCATCATTCCGCGACCGGTCGGCATTACCGCCGTCGACCCACTGCTCAGCTCATGTCAACCGGCAGACCCGGCTGTGCGTAACCCGCTCCGTGAACCGTGCGACCCGCATGGTTTACCACAACCCGGCGGTGCCATTTCCTGGCTCAGAGGCCATGCGCCGTAGAGACCCGGATGGGTTTGTAACCTCAAAATTTCACGCCTGCGCATACACATATTTGTGGTGCATCCTTAGAGTCATAATCTTGTGCTTACATGAAGATCTGTTCTCTCAAAATGTGTGGTTAATGGACCTGCAGATTTCATTGAAGAATTTGCTATTTTGAAGTACTTGGCACATATTTTTGATGATTGAGATAATATCATCCAAAAAAAGGGGCATATGACCCTGAAAATTCCTCTAGTCAAAGCACGAATCTTGATGCCGAAAGCAAGCTAATCGTAAATTGGCGGTCGAGATCAAGCACTTAAAATATCATTGGAAACTTTGAGATATCAGTTAAATTCCTAAAAAGCTCTCAAATATGGAATGTTTATAGTCAAACGAGCGTCTCGATGAGCTGGTTCCAACAAGCAAGGATCTTACAATTCTGACTTCATTTGAGCATTCAAATACATAAAATGCATCATATGATCAAGGGAATCATCATGAGCCGTCTGATGGAGAGGAGTGGTTTGGATTTTGCATGAATTTATAGAGACGCCACTCCTCCAATCTATAAATAGCCTCATTCCTCTATGAGGGAGGCCAAGCAAGAGAGGAGAGCTCTAAAGATCCTCCAAGCACACAATCGTGACTGGCAAACCGCCGCCGCCGTTGATCCTTGCCGTTATCAATCTTTGTCGGTCTCCATCATGATGACTTCTACCAGTGATTGTTCCCGCATTTCGGCCAGTGATTGTTCCTTGCATTTTACGCGATGTTGTTCCCGCATTTTCATGGTGATTACGCTTCACCATCATCTGCTACTACTAGCAAATGTTACAACCTGATCGTTGTCACATAGTTGTTCTCTCATATACAATTCGTAATCCCAGATGTCGGAAGATCTTGTACTCACGAAGCAGTACATAGTGGAAGCTTTTTTACTGGGCTAGGCCCCGTGGTTTTTTCCTCTTTTCGAGATTTTTCACATAAAAATTCTAGAGTTTTCTTGTTCACTCTTTAAATACCTGTGTGTGTGTGTGTGCTGGATTTCACAACGAAGCTAAGGCAAAAACTTTTACTCTACCGTAACTGGTTTTCTAGCACGCAATAAGTTCAGTTAATATCTAGGACTCTTAAGAAAATAATATGATTTTCTGAATCCTAATGAACCCCAAACAAACACTTAAGATTAAAAGTTTAATCAATTAAGGAATTAATTAAAACATAATCTAAAAATAATTTAAATATCAAATCAAAATCAGAAATGATGTAATACCTAGATGATTGGTAATCAAACTTAAATCAGAAAAATATCGTGTATCCCTCAAATGAAATTAAATTTAAACATAATTGAACCTAATTGAGTTAATGAAATTCAATTAAAAGATTAGATTTTTAAATTAAACTCGTAATTAATTAAATCAATGAAACTTTAATATAAAATCAAACTAATCTTGTTAAAACAACAGCTAGTATTGAATCTTAATTATATGAAACTACTTAACAAATTAAAACAAATTGAACATTAACTAATCATTAAATAAACTAAAAATCAAATTGATTAATAAACCAATTCAACATACTCATTTAATATTAATCAAATTAAATAAAATAAAGTTAAAGTAAACTTAATTAATATATGATTAAATCACATCCATTTAGAATAAGATAATTAATTAGCCATTAATACATAAACCTAACAATTAAATAAAAAATAAATTCATAATTAAAGCGTTAAATGAAATTTAATGAACATAATGAATGAAATCAAACTTAACTATAATTATGAATAATTAAGTTTAATTAAAATAAAAATAAATAATTAACTCACTTAATCTAATCAAACACTTAATTTAATAAAATTTAAGTAAAATACTTAATTAAACTTATTAAATCAAACCATTCACATGTGGGCAATTAAGTCATTAATTTACGACTAAACAAATCTTTAATTAATCTAATACTTCAAAATTATTTTTAATCAAACCAAATTAATCAAACATCTAATTAATGCAAACTTAATGAATTAATCCATCATATTGATGAATCAAATTAATTTAAATAAATTACATTAAAACTAACTCTTAAATTAAGCTTAAATCAAACCCTTAATTAAATTTAATAATTAATTACACCCTCAAGTAAGTTAATTAAATTAATCAAATTAATCATATTAAACTTAAGCTTAATCAAACATAAATTTGAACATAATTAAAATGCAATTAAATGCCAATCAAATCCTATATTAAATCTAAATCATTAGGTAATTAATTAATCATTAACCTAAACAACTATGAAACCAAATTAAAAAATTAGACAAATCTTTATTTAATTTAATAATTAACCTAAACACACTTCTAAATTAAACTAATTATATAATCATATTGAACCTAAGTAAACCTATAGATTAATAAAGCTAATCCAATCAAATTAAATCAAATAAAGAAAGACTCTCATCAATTTAATACATGATCAAATTAAATCTAATTCAACCTACCTAAATAAGATAAACTACTTAATTATTAAAATTTGTAAAATTGAAACATAAACTAAAATCTAATAAACATGATAAATGAATGAAATTAAAATGAAATTCTAATCATAAACAAGGAAACTCAATTAAAATCAATGCAAACTTTCAATTCATTTTATCCAATCAAATTATAAATAAATAAACCATAATCAATTCAAATAAACATAAAATTAAATCTAAAATCTAAAGTTATTAAATCATATCCAATTACTCATCATTTCAAATAATATCAAAATAAGTCAAACAAAAAATAAAACTCAAATAAAATAAACCTATTGAATTAAGATAAGAGATTAATCATCAAACTAAAGAGATAATCTATACATAAACTAAACGGCTAAATTCAATAAGTTTAACCCTTAATTGAAATTCAAATAAAAGAATACATTAGACTTCAAATAAATCATAAGAAAATTAAAATACATTCATCAATCTAAATCAAACTTAAATGGAATAATGAAATCAATGAATTTAAATAACATCGAAATGATATTAATCATATGAAATTAAGGAATTAAATTAAAACCAAAGGGATAGAAACTAAAACAACATCGAAATGATATTAATCATATGAAATTAAGGAATTAAATTAAAACCTAAGGGAAAGAGACTAGAGATTGAATTAAAGGATATTGAATTATCAAAATGTAAATTAAATCAAAACATATAATCTAAAATTAATCAATTAAAAACACATGGATTTAAATAAACATAAACTTCATTAGATATTAAACATATTGAATTATCAAAATTTAATTAAATCAGCACATTTAATCCAAAATTAATCGATCAAATACATGAAGATTAAACAAACTTATATTTTAAAAAATTAAACAAACTCATATTTTAAAAATATTAATCAAATCAAATAAATTGCACAAATTCAAATAAGCTAATTATGATATTTAAGGACCTTAGTTAGACTCTTTAGGAGTTAGGATATAGAATAGGGTGAGTTCTATCTACAAATGGAATTCATTCTACACTTCATTCTTGAAAAATTAAACATCACTTTAACCAAATAAAAGTGATTTAAAAATAAAAATAAATCATTAAATCATTTAAATTGAAATCACCCAAAGGTAAATTTTAAACAAATTCAAACTGCAAATTGAAACTTAAACTAAAGAAGCCTAGTAAAGTCTTGCTACACAAGCCTTCTTTTCACACACTAGAGTACTAGGTCATCGACCCTTGAATTAGGTTAGGTCAATGTATTGATTATATGTATGATGTTGTGTTTTTTTTTCTGATGTAATATTTTATACTGGATGTTAGGATGTATATTTTGTAAACTAGATGTTAGACCGTTATTAGTCTAATCAAATTTTCTACAGGGGTTGTGAATAAGGGGTCGTTGTAATAAAAATTATAAATACTTTTGTTGTGCAAGTTGCTTAGCCCCTAAGCATAACCCACATTAGGATAGGTGGGCTTGGTTACCCATGTGTGGGTGCTAAGTCTAAATTATTCATATAACTGCTTGGGTTGTATGGTGTGTTTAGCTAATATTTGTTTTGTAAGTGTAGCTAGATTTACTTTCCTTCTTTTAATATAATTTTGTATTAGGAATTAAGATTAGTGATATGAGGGATTAGGATCAGCAAAGGATAGAAGGCTTTGTCATGGGAGGCCCCATGATTCCTTTGAATCTAGCACATCCAAAGAAAGCTCAAATGAAGAAATGGAGGAGATATGAAGAATGAAGACCCCCATAACATTTGTTCATTCATGTAATTATTCTTTTGTAGTTCGAGTTATATAAGGGTAGAGCTCGGCTACCCTTTTTTTTTTCGGGTTGTACTACGGTACCCGACTGCACCAACCTTTTATTCTTTTGCAATAGCTTTATAAAAATTGTTTGATATTTTTGTTTAGCTTGTGCATTAGAGAAAGCATGCCTTTTCATAGTTTTCTTATGATTTGTGATTGTTGGATGACCTAGATGCAATTAGAATCCTAGGATAAAAATTAATTTTTCTACCCAAACTAACAACTCATAACTAAACCTCTAAAACAACTCATCACCTCATATAAAAGCTTAGGCCTTAAATCAAGATAATAAATTATTTAGTAACCACTTAGCTGGATGTTGTATGTTTAATATCATGCATAATCATCTTGTTTCACTCTTATTAAGAGAGGGCTTCCATCTTTGCCAGATAAAATGGGCTTAACCTTTGAGAGCCTATGATGGAAGAACACCTCTTTCCCTTTTGATTTGGCCCATAATCAACTTCTCATGCATTTAGGCATATAGAACCCTATAACCTGTGTCAAAATAAAGAGTCCCAAATTAAATAAAATTTGATAAGAATTTGCATTAGATTTAATCATTACTCATACCCCTCATGCTCTAGTCTCTTAGGGAGTGGATTTAATTTCTTTTCTAAATAATAACAACCTAGCTATCTTGCAAAAGCATATGACTTGCCTACATGGATTTAAAGCATAGGAGGAGTTAGCTGGCCACCACTCCAGGCAATAATAAGTCCAGTAGCTGGGTGGTTTACTCTCTCTTATGGAGGTAAACTATATACCCACTTTTGCCTTAGATTTAGGTCATGCTTTGGCCCTCATCAAAGCTCCATAGATTTAGGATATGAGGTTGCTATTTCCCTTTGGGGCTACAAGCATAAATCATCATCTCTTTGGTATTTTCACAATCTTGTGTTGATGGATTATAAGCCCTAGCAATCTAATAAAATTTCAACTCAAACAAATAAATCCATCAATTTCAAATATATAAAGCCCAATTATAGGGTAGATTGGAATGCTCACTAGGCTTCCTAGTGTCATGAGCATTTCATACTTTCTCCTTTTGGATTCTAAAAATAAGACTTCTCTTTGACCTATCCCATTTGATTTCCAAAAATACAACCAATCCTTTGATGATTCTATCTTTGAATTCTTTGGAGATAATAATCATTTACTTTAATCGAGAGTATTCTTAAAGGATTCACTTCCCTTAAGATGTAATTAACTATGCTTTCCTCTCTAGGGAACTTAATGAACCCAATTTAAATAAACCCTGCTTTACTTTTCCATATAAAGTAGGGAAAAAATCTCTGGTATATTCGAGGACCCATCATGCCTTAGGATTCCTTATTAGGTGATTAAGTCCATTATAGGATATTGACTTCTATCTCTTGAGATAGTACACTATTCCTTAATATCGTACCTGATCACCCTAATAAGTACATCTGTGGATCTGCGTAGTGTCCCCTCACATATACACATAAAGCACCCAAACACCAAAAATAAACACCACAAGCTAACCCGTTTCAAATCCTATAACTGCATTCAAACCAGCCCAAGAAAACCAAACTCAACTCAACTCCATCAATTGTTCTAATTATCTAATGGATCATTTCAAACTATTCCAACACTTGAGATCAAGCTAACTAAATTAATTAGATTTAAGTAACCTAAGTTAGCCCATTTGACTTAAAATGTTCAAATGAGTCAAAACCTAATCAACCCCAAATTAATTGTAATCAAACCCATCAATCAACCTCAAATTCATCATTGAACATACTCCAACCATCTATAGCCTTAATTGGTCAAAATTCACTTTACTAAACCACTTAACCCAAGGTGACCTAAAAAGTCTAATTAGGCCAAACTTCAATCAAACTCTAATTAGATCAAATCAAGCTATCCAACCTCTTTATTGATGATTGTTGGTCACTATTGAACACTTGACTACAATCAATTGGACCTAGATAAGCAAATATGGCCTCTTAACCCAAGTTGACCCAAAGTGACCTAAAAGGTTAAGTTGGACCAAATCATGTCTAAGCTAAATTGATTGCAATCAATGATTCTCATCAAGCACAAATTGAATATTAGACATGACTCAACCACCAATTGAACCTAACCAAGCTAATTTGGCCACTTAAACTAAGTTGACCCAATTTGTCCTAAAGGGGTAAATTGGGCCAAATCAAATCATAGACCAAATTGATTAAGACCAATACTTCTACATAATCACTAATTCAATATTAGACATGATCCAACTTTCAATTGGACCCAATTTATTCAACCTAACCCTATTGGCCTACTTAGCCCAATTTGACCTAATGGGTTAAATTGAGCCAAATCACTCCCTAATCCAAATCAATTCAAATCAACTATTTTAATCAATCACCAATGACGAATTGAAAATAGACCTAACCCATGCTCAAACAAATTTGGCCAATTTGATCAAATTGGTCAACATGACCCATCTGACCCAAATGAAACCATATGAACCAAATTTAAATCTAACTCAAATTGACCCAAGCTAATTAAACTAATTCATTCCAAATGACCAATGAAACTTAACCAAACTCCCACTTTGACCCAATTTGGTCAAAAGGGTCAACTTTGCCCAATTGATCCCCTATGAAAACATGATTCAAATTGAGCCAAACCCAATCAAACTTGGCATGACTCATCCTTGAATCATCATGGGCTTGCCTAAGTGAGCCCAACCCATAGTGAACTTGGGTTGGGTCAAACCCATTGAACCAAGCCCTGCAAATGGGACAAAATCCCCATTTGGAAGGGTTCTCCACCCATTCCTTGGTAGCCTCCTTGGACCTTTCTTGGACTAATGACCACTGACCTAACTTAACCTAAGTTTGTTTAGTTCAACCTTTTGGCCAAGAGAGGGTGAGCTCACCCATGGGCAACCATTAGTCCACCTAAGGAGGAGTGTACACTCCATAGAAATCCATTATACTCCCTCAACCTCTCACACACATCCACCTCAGCAATCCATTGCAAGCTCCGGCCACCCACTCTAGCCAAACGACTGCTAAAGGCTAAGCCAATCTCAGTTCTTGGTTCAATTAAGGAAAAGACTAACTCCTCCCCCATTCATTCAAACTCAAGAGGGACTTTCCTCAAAGCATTTCGAGCATTCCTTGAGCTCCCTATGCACTCCATTTCCGACGAGACCAAGCTCCATTCAAACCCGAGAGCCCCATCCATCCAACCTCACCAAACTTTCACCTAAGTCAAATTAACTTTCTCCACACCTTCAGAACACTCTAGCGACCTAAAATGAGTCAATTCCCAATCGATTCGTCCACTAGAAGGCGTCCCCAGAGCAACTCTTGCAATTTTTGTGGTGGCATTTGGTCCACAGATCGATTAGCAGGGAGGTAGCTTAAGATCTTCTCAATAGGGCTTCGTCTCTTCAAGACAAAGCTATCTCTATTAGTGGACTATCAATCTTTTTCTCTAGCAAGGTAAAAATCTAGCAACTATAGCTTTGGTCCCTAGGTGTTGGTCATTTCAAAATAAATTATATTTTCATATGATTTCCACCATAGGATCTCCTTAGATTTCTTTCCTGATCATTTTGTAGTCAATTTTGCCATCAAATGAGCTCTGACGAACTTGAATCGAGTAGCGAAAGGTGGACGGTGTCTGTTTTTCATTGCTCATAGAACGACGGATCACTGGCCATCCATTCTATGTGATTAGAATGGACGACTATGATTAATCATGCTATAAATCTTGATTTAATCCCTTCATAAACACAGGATTAATCTCGATCATAAGATTCAAGATCGGACGGTCGAAACAAAATCGCGTCTGCTGTCATTGCTCAACAACCGCATTAGACATTTTAAATAACCAATACTGTAGTGCCACATAGAAAGCACTGTTGTGTCAGCATCCACATGATGTCGATGTTTAAAATGTTCAATTAGGCTTAAAAAATCAATTTAAATAGCCAGAACTTTAAAAAATCATAACTAATTATAGAAAATCCAAAAAAAAATACAAGTGAACCTATTTTAAAAAGCTTAAACAGTGGAGAATTTAATAAAAATAGAATTCCCAATTAATGTCAAATGAATAGTGCTTAGTTAAAGTTTGAATCTTAGGCTAATTACCTTAATTAAGGTCAAATTATTTGGCTAATTAATTCCAAATTTGGCATGTTTATTCTATAGGATGTCCTTTGCCTCAAATATTTTTCTTGGAATTATTTTCCATGTAATTTGGAAAATTCCAAAATTTTAATTCTACTTACCCCTTTTAAGTGATTTAATAATTATTAAAATCAAAGAATAGTAAAATTGAGTAATTAGGGATAATTAATCAATGAAAACAATGAAGATAATATGGGAGTTAATTAGGACCCTCTCTCCTAATTAATACCAAATGTATTCTCTTAATGAATTTAATTATCACATTTTGTAATTAAGAATAAATTATAAAAACTAATAATAAAATTAATTTAAATAACTTAAGTGCCAACTCATTAATCCCTTTATGTGTTTAATAATATAAAGTCATTAAAGAAATCATGATTCTCCCATTAGTATAGGAAAATCATAAGAGTATTTAGCTTGGATATTTTCCATCTTTAATTGAATTAGCTCTTGAGCATGAGCCCAATTGCAATAGACCTCTTTAGCTACATTGCCAATTTTATTTTCCCAAAGCATGTCATTGAGAGCTCATGGTTAAGTGGCTAATTAAATTAAAGAAGCTTAGGAAGGGTAATCAAATCAATATAATTAATGAATTGAACCTAATTAATTCATAAAATGTATTTAATATCTTTCCTTCAACATATTAAATAACCAATATGGGATGGAGTGAATTCTAAGTATCCTTTTTCTCTTTAGGTTATAATAACTTGAACATTAAAATTAAACCTTAAAGAAGCTTTGGTTAGACTTAAGGGATGTTTATTTAACTTGATTGTCCTTATAGTTTAATGAATTTAAGTATGTCGCGTGGTGATATTTAATTACTTCCTTTCAATTATCATAAATATGTATGCCATTTTCTTCATGAATTCATGTTTTAAAAATTAAAAGAACATGATTTCATTCAAGTTGCATGAGTTGAGTAAATGATATTATATGGTGTGGCTATTATCACTAGTAAATCTCAAGCTACTTTAAAATTATATGTTAATTATGAATTAAATGATTTGAAACTTGAAATAAATGCTCATTATAAATAATTAATGAAATGTTCATTTATTTGTAATTAAAAGATGATAAGTGATTGTTTTATTCTTATGTTCTATGCTTATGCTTACATATATTTGAATTAGTAAGCATATAGTATGGACATCCCGAGAATATGATGCTTTAAGTAGCCCCAAGGAGGTCTTTGATAATCTCATTCCCTGATTTAACAATGGAACATATTTGCTTAACTTCATTCATGTGTTTGCATATATTAGAATATAAAGTATAATCCCTTTCCTTATGCCACTTAACTTTATAAAAATAAAGGATACTTATATACACACAACCTTTTTATGATTTTATTTCTATGTTTATGTATATATTTATGTGTATTTGGATTGACATGTATATAGTATGGACATCTCAAAAATATGAGGCTTTAAGTAGCCCTAATGAGGTCTTAAATAATCTCACTTTCATACGTACTTGCTTAAATTCCTAATACATATTCAAATATGCTTAAATATGAGATGAAATCTCCCTTTTATATCAAATTCATGCATTAACATTCATTAAGTGTGTATAAATATGGGAATATTGCATGTATATGTATAAAATAAATCAAATATTAGAGAAATTAAAAATGAAAGAATGAGGATGTTATTGATAATGAAAAGAAGTAGTTGAGTATTATTCTTGTGATGGTGATTAAAATTCATTAATCTTAAGATGCTTTTCACGATTGAATAAGGTTCATTAAGCTTAATCTAAACTTAGGCTAAATAAAATTCATAAGTGGTCATTAAGAGAATTAAAGCTATAATAATCTATCTTTAGAAATCAGCTTAGGCTAGAGATGAAAGAGTTAACCCTCTTTCTTCTCTTTATAATGATTAGATTTTAAGTAAGTAGTGAATAAAATAAAAATACATAAGTTAAAATCCAATCAAGCCACTAAAAGACTTAAAGTGAAACCATCCTTAATGGGTAATTTAAATAATTCTAAGACTTTAGAAAATCCCAATCTTAAAGCTCAATTAAGACATACCACACTAAGTCTTATCACACATATTAGAATACTAAGTCACTGATCTTATTATTAAGTTACTGGTGTATGTTGTGATGTAATATTTTACACTGAATGTTAGGTCATTATTAGTCTAATGATATCCTATGCAAGGGATTCTGCTTGAGGGGTTGTTGTAATAATCAATAAATATAATTGTTCTTGCTTATAGGTACTGCTTATTCCCTTGAGCATATTTCAATTAGGATAGGTGGGCTTAGTTACCTAAGTGCAGGGTGCTAAGTCTAAATATGTAAAATATAATTTCTTTGTTTGCATGTTTGTTTAACTAACGTCTATTTAACAAGAGCAGTTAGATTTTATTTTTCATAAAGATGTAATTTTTATAATAGGATTAGGATTAGTGATATGGGGTTTGGAATGAGTAGTGGCTAGAAGGCAAAGAACTCGAAGGCCTTGTGGATCTTGGAGCAAACTAGTCCAAAGAAGGAAAGAATAACAAGAATTGAAGACCACCATAACATTTTTTTCAATTATAATATTTAATTGTAATCCTTGTTGTATAAGGGAAGAGCTCGACTACCCCACTCTTTCTCTTTTCTGGGGTGTACAGTGGTACCCGGCCACACCGGCCTTTTATTCTTTTATGAAATTCAAATATTTGATTATTGTGTTAAATTTTGCAATAGAAATGACATGTTTTCCATAGGTTTCTTAATGTGTGAATGATTTGATGTGTGGCATGGATGCGGTAGGCTCTTTAGGACAAAATTAAAATTTCTACCATCATTAATAACTTCAATTAAATTTTAATCAATTCATAATCTCATCTTAAAGCCTAGGTTCATAATTAAGATAAATAAAACATTTATAAATCTATTAGCTACATGTTGTATGTTTCATACCATGCATATCATACTGTCTCACTCTTGATTAGAGGGGATCTCCACTCTTGCACAATAGGAGACATGGTTGACCTTTGAGAGAGATCCCTTATAGTGGAGAACACTTCTTTCCACTGATTTATCCCACAACATAATTTCATCATGCATGTAGGCATAATTGTCCTAAGCCTTGGTCCAAAATAAATGTGGTAAAGTGAGTTCAAAATTTTTAACATTAGCTTAAGTCATGTTTGCCTACCAAAGATTATCTAGTCTCTTAGGGAGTGAGTTTAGAATTCTAGCTTTATTCCTAATTAAATAAAAGTCTAACTATTATGCATCTACATAAGACCAACTTACATGGTTTTAAAGCGTAGGAGTTGTTAGTTGATAGCCACTCCAAGCGGTTGTAAGTCCAGAAGAGTCAGGATGTGTTCATTTTATCATGTGGAGGTGAATCATTATATCCTGTTCTCCATGATTAAACTTAGGTTGAGCTTCTAGCTTGTGCTAAAGCATTTTAGACTTAGGTTCTGAGATAGCTTGTTTCTCTTTTGCTACGAGTATAAGTCCTCATTTCTTAGGCGTCTCCATAATCTTATGTTGTTGGATTATAAGTCCTAGCACTATAATAAAATTATAACTTGAATAAAATAAATTCTTCTCTTTAAAATTATAAAGCCTCATCGTAGGGTAGATTGGAGCATTCACTAGGCTTCTTAGTATATTGAATGCTTTCTACTTATTCTCCTTTAGAATCCATGAAGAAGTCTTCATATTCGAATAGTCCCATTTCATTTTTAATAACAACCATTTCTTTGATAATCTAGCCTTTGAATCTTTGGAGATATTTATTGACTACTTTAATCGAGAGTGTTCTTAGGAAACTCTTATTTCTTAAGATATAATTAGCTATGAGGCCTTACCTCCATAGGAAACTAAAGAATCCAACATAAAATAAACCCTACTTTACCTATCCATGTAAAGTAGGGGAAAGATCTTCAGTATATATATGTAGACTCATCTGACTCAAGAGTCCTTATTAGGTGATCAAGTCCATTATAGGATGATATTTCTATCTCTTGAGATAGTATGTCATACCTTAATGTCATACTCAATCACTTCAATAACCCCTAAGATCTGCGTGGTGTTCCTACGACTCCATATTAAAACACCACACTAAGCTAATAATTTTAAAGATATTAACTTGTATTGATTTGCTAAACATGCATATCAAGCATTGTACTCATACAACTCACAATTTGTATAGTAAAAATCTATTCCACAACATTATTGATGCCTCCTTAGGGAATATTTAACTTCTTTTCATTAAATTTTTTTTCAAAATAATTTTATTTAACATGTGAAAATTAAAATATAACAGATAAACCTAAAATATAAAAATTCATTCAATGCATTCAATAGAACATAAACACAAATGGTGGTTTAAAAAGAACTACAACTATTTAAACAATAAATAGTGAAAATGGGACCATAGGATAAGAAGAGATAAAGATGAGAGCTACTTGTAGTTGGGCTAAAGAAGGGATTGCTAACAAAAATGGTTATTACTCTATGGAGGAGAGGCAATTATGGGATATATAAACTGAAGTAAGGAGGGGAATTGATGTAGTTGTTTTCATGTGAAAGGGGCATCTACTACATGATAAAGCATTTGGTAGCAAAAGGAGATTATCAGCTTGCTGGATATGCTCAAAAATCTAATAGGTTTTTTTTAACATAAATTCAAATAGTATTATTTGATTATTTTTTATGAAGTCACATGATTCTTTATGTCATAAAGCATAATCAATAGTTTATCTTTATCGTGAATATTATATAAGAGTAATATTTGATGCAGCAAAACTAATAATGTCAAGTCAACTCATAAATTTTAACAAAGTCATTAATGTGTTTTATATTGAGATTTGACCACTAATTTTTCCATGTAGAAATTTTTTTTGGAGAATAATCTTATTTTAAGAAGAGAATCTCTCTCTCTCTCTCTCTCTCTCTCTCTCTCTCTCCCTCTCCCTCTCTCTCTCTCTCTCTCCCTACACCCAATGGAATTTCTACCATAAATTTATATATTATTTGATTATTTTTATGTAGTGACATGATTCTTTATGTACGAAATCACAATTAATACTTCATATTTAGCTTGAATATTACATAAGAGTAATATTTGGTGCAAAAACTATTAATACCAAGTAAAGAAATAAATTTTGACAAAATCATTTATGTGTTGTATATTGAAATTTGATTAGTTTTTTTTTTATATATGAGCCTGAGCACACATGCACAAACACACACACATATTCTCTTTAAAGAAGATGATTATTCTCCCAAAAATGGTTATTTATATAGATAGAAATAAGATATTGTAGTGACATGATACTTGTTGAACTCAGTTTTGGAGTGAGGATTGACCTTCCTCATCTTAGGCTTAGGAACCTTCTAAGGACTAGGACTCCGTTAGTGATAAGACACTTCTAGTGATTAAAGGAACACTAAACCCAAGCCTATGGATATAGGAAGACATACCCTATACCCTAGATGAAAATAGGTCTTATCTATCCTATGGCCTAAAACACAACCAATCTCAAGCCTATCCAATCAACCTCAAATTAAAATTTTGTTTTATATCCAAGCTCCAAGCCAAATTTACTTAGCCCCTAACCTAAGTTAATCAATCATGATCCTATGGATTCAACCCAAACCTATTTAAGTAAACTAAATCCAATTGCTTTTCACAAAAGCACTCAAACTATTCAATAGACCATTTCAAAATGTTACAAAACTTACAATTAAACAAATTGAACCAATTGAATTCAATCAACCTAAGTTAGCCCATTTGACCCAAAGGGTCTAAACGAGCCAAAATCCAATTAAACCCAAATCAATTGCAATCAAGGCCATCAATCAACTCTAAATCCATCATTGAATTATTCCCAACACCCAATTCAATCCAATTCAATTCAATCAACCCAATTGGTCCACTTGACCCAAAGTGGCTTAAATGACTAAATTGACTCAAACCTCAATTTAACTCAAATTGGATTGAATCAATCCATCCAAACTCCTTTATAATGATTGCTAATCATTCTTAATTACCCAATTGCAATCAGTTGAGTCAAACTAAATCAATTCGATCACTTGATCCAAGTTGACCCTATTAACCCACATGGACTAAAATTAACCAAATCTCATCCAAACTTCAATTGATTGCAATCAATGACTCCCATCAACCACAAATTGAATATTGAACATAACTTAACCACCAATTGAACCTAACCAAGCCAATTTGGTCTCTTGACCTAAGTTGACCCAATTTGGCCTAAAGAGCCAAATTGAATCAAATCAAATCTTAAGAAAAATTAATTACAACCAATGATTCTAACCAATCGTAAATTGATTATTGAATATGATCCAACCTTCAATTGAACCCAATTTGGTCAACCCAACCTAGTTGACCTACCTAGACTAATTTGACCTAAAGGGTCAAATTGAGCTAAATCATTCCCTAAACTAAATTGATTCAAACCATGTGGGCGCCGAAAATTCGCCGCTGGCCTCTCAATTAAGAGAGTAGATTATATGTGCCGGTGAAATTTTTAGAAGGCATATAGAATAGTATATAAGTCACTACCTAGAGATTTCATCCTCATTTTGCAAGGACTTTAGATCTAGTTCCAGGTTTCTTATGGGAGCAAGCACCTATAGTTAATTACCTCTCTCAACACTGAGAGATAACTTTTGATTAAGGCTAGTTGTTAGATCACTAAATGCATAGTGTATAGTAGAAGCATGTGGAGTTTTAGAATTTAGAATTTATAAAATTCATTATATTTAACTTAAAGCGAATGGTTGGGGGGATGATGAAATGCCTGATCTAGATCCCATGGTTCCGTCATCCCGGGCTATTGTGGTCCCTAGTCTGCTTAGTCAAAGGAGGTAGTCGACCCAACTTGACAGAAGAATCCTTATCAATAGCCATGGGTTGCATCATCCAAGTAATCCTTGTAGACATGGGTTGGTGTTTGTCTAAGGAGACAAATTTAAGTCCACCTTAGCTGATAGAGGGCTTTTTTCCCTATCAAGTATACCCTATGGTTCACAACTCAAAGGGCAGAGCTATTGGGGATCATACAGGCTACAATCATGATCGTAATATAATGGTTCCATTTGGCGGCAACCACCCGATCAAAGAACTCTGAGCATAACTACATCATATGTGGAGTCTACTGGCCAAGCCACATAGTCAGAGGACATGGGCCACATCCTTGTTGGCAAGAGATTGATTGAGAGTGAATATAAAAATATCTTTGATTTAACATTGGCTTCTTTGTGAGCTAGAGTTTTCTTAATTTGCCACCAATGACAAACACTTATGGAAGGTGGATTGAATTTTAGTTTTATTTTAAGTCTTTAAAGATTAACATGTTAGATTTTGAAATTTTAAATATATGTTAACTTTCATTTAAGCATTTAACACTTAATAACATGTTAGATTTTGCATTTGAATTAATACTTAATTTATATTAACTTGATTTGAAATTTTAAATATATGTTAATAGTAGTATCCCCTTTCATTGAAATCTCTATTCAACACAGCCATCATCGGGGAGGATGTATTATTTCAGATCCTGTCAACTTATTAATTTAATAATAGATGATCAGATCTACTATCATGTGACAGAATTAGCTTCTCAGATATTTTATTAAGTTAAGATTCTTATAATATTATTATTGGATTTTTAGGTTTTGTTAACTAGGACCAAGTCCTGAGACCAAACTGGGAAGCAACTCATGCAGCATTCTCAGGCACTAAGTTTAAGCATTCAGCATAGTGTTGGAGCCCATGCGGGTGTTTATGAATTAGATAATTTCATCTAATCAATGAAATCATTGATTTTGAAAATCATAATTAAAATAAGAATTTTCTAATTTTTTAGATTAAAGGAAGCTCTTTCATTCATGCAGAATTTAATTTAGTGTCATCTTCTATCTGCTTATACGAAGAATTATAGATCCTGTGGCATATGTGGAGCAGAATTAGATTTATATTTGCACTCAAAATATTGTATCTTTGCTTAAATTTTTATTTATTCACATAATTCCTAAGCATCAAGGGTTGACTTATGGTCATTAAAGACCTATTAGATCTTTGTAAATTCAACATTCAAATTTTATACTCGCTCATACAAGCTGTTATACTTCATTTAAGCAAGCTTATTTGAATTCAAGCTTCTTTTGAATACAAGTTGATTATTTAGTAAGAAGTCTCAATTTTTCTTGCTAATAGGTGTTGACCTCATTTTTGGAAGAGGTCATTTATCAATGAAAAGATCTTAAGTTCAAATAGGGATATCTTAATTCACTATTCAAGTCACTATGCTTAGTAACTTAGGAAATGCATTTTGAGCTAAATCCATCTACTTAGTTTGATGTAAAATTAAGTCAAATATCTAACATAAATTAAATCAAGAAAAATAATGAAAATAAAATAAAATTTCAAAGTCAAACTGAAAGTCAACTCTAGTTAATCTAGGATTGACTTAAGCAGGCCCACTTGGTCAAAAGTCAACCCATTGAAATTTGACCAAATCAAATTGTCAAAAATATTTTAAATGATCAAATAAATATGTTTGATCATAATAACAAAGAAATTTGAGTCCATTAAGGCTTAGATAAGTAAATTAAATTCCTTAAATCATAATGACCTAAATTGGCTACATTGAACTCAAACACAAGGAAAATCAAAATAAACCCAAGATGATTGTCTCAAATCATTTGTAAATGATGATGAGACATAATCTTGTTCCCCATTAGGTATCATTGGATCAATTGAGTCATTTGACCCATGTAAAATCAAGATTAATTCACTTAACCCCATTTGGGTTAACTGAGTTAAATAAAAAGAAATTAATGGGGAAGCAATTAAAATGTTTTAGAAATTGATTAACTACAAATAAAACCCCTTAATTACTCCATACTAAGCTCCAAAAAGGAAGAAGCCAAGTGCAAAGTCAAAGAGAAACTAAGGTAAATGAAAAGTACCACAAATAAAAATGCCATTTGCCTAGCTTCTTCCCCTCCACCTCTTCATTTGAAACAGGTGGAGGATGAGGAATGAGCATGGCAGCAACCATCCAAAGTTTGCTATCAACCTAGCAATTCAAACAAGGAAATTCAAAGATGGAACTCACGACCATATAAGGAAATCCAATATAGACACAACAAAAAGTCCAATTGAGGATTCCATCATCTTCTCTAGTGAAAACGAAGAGGAAACGAACCATTCCCCACCTCCCATATCGCCGACGAGTAGGAGAATGATCAACACCATTTGGATCATTCCAAGCTTGGTCAAGAGACCAATCCAAGAAAGGAGAGTCCAATTCCTTTGTCACATAAGCTATAATTTGAGTTTCGAAGCTAAACGAATCGATCCCACGGCTTGAAAGCAAAAGAACAAAGGTACGCCATTATCACACTTGCTTTTTTCCTTGGAGCTTTTAGTTTTGATCATTTTTATAGGGAACATGATCTTCAAGTTGATCCAACCATATGGAATCATAGGATTTCTTTCCTTGATCATGTAATACTTGAAATCGTGTGATTTTGTTGCCTATATCAAAAGATATTAGCAAAATACTTTGGACAGTCCTCGGCTCCCATAGGAATTAAAGGAGACAATCTCTCCTCTGTTCGATCCGTGTATCTGGATCAGACGGCTCAGATCTAGGTAGACCAGCTCGATTTTAACCCATTAGGAACCGCGGGATCGATCTGGACCATCCAATCTTCGATCAGATGACATAGGATTATCCCGCGTAATCATGCGATGCCACGCAGACCAACTCGCGTGCACCGCGTGGCAGGACACACCACATGACACACGGATCCCATGTGGACCCCTCACTTAAAAACAATTAAATAACAGTTTAATTAATTTATAAAATGCAAAAACTTCTAAAAATCTTAGAAAATCAAAGAAAAATCAAAAAATTACAAATAAAAGCTCTATGGAATTATCTCGATGTGAGGAATCCATAAAAATTAAAATCTCTAATTTTCATTGGTAATTTTTCATTATTTTAAGTTTAATTGAAAAATATTAAACCCTAATTACCCTTAAATTAATAATCCAATTAATTTGAAACTATGGAGAAATGAAATTAAGCATAAAATACACTTTAGGTGATTTTTTGGGGATTTAATTCTCTGAATTCAAGGAAAATTGAAATTTCATATGCTTAACCATTAAATTAATTAAATTAATTAACCCTTAATGAAATAATTAAGAAATGTTAATCTAACAACCTTAAATCAACCTAATAAATATTAATGAACATCAAAACACTAATTAAACCTAATTAAACATAATTAAACCAATCTAAACCTAATAAATCATTAATTAACTTAATTAGGAAATTAAATAGTTCAATTAAACAACCTAAACTTATTTAAATCTTAATAAATCAACCAATTAACTAAAAATTATGAATAAATTCTCATTGGAAAGATATTTTAGTGAAGAATAAGTGAAAAAAAAAATACTTAACTGAATCGCAATAAATTAGGCTTAATTTAAGTTTTAATGAAATAATTAAATTATTAATTAGACCCTAATTACATCTCTAATCAAGCTGAAACTTTAGGGATATAAAATTGGCATATAACCCTACTTGTCATAAATATTTCAAGTCCAATTGATCTCTGGATTAAGAGTTCTTAAATTTTGAAATCCTTAGGTCAATGTTAAGCAAATTTTAAATTAAGGAATTAATTAATTTATTAAATCAAATAATAAGTCAAACCAGCCTCAATTAAACATTATAAAACTATTCAAAAACTTATCTAAGTATCTTAAGTCAATTGAAATAATCAAATTCGATCTTAGGATAATAAAATAGTATCTTAGGTTATTAAACTATTAATTAACTTAAACATTAAACTTTGAATCAATACATTTAATGAAAATAGTCATCCCTAATGAATTTAAAAATGAATCTAAATATTAGGTCAATTAAGTTAGATCAAATAGGATTAAATAATTAACCTAAGTGCTTTAGATTAAGCATAATCCATAAACAAACCTAAAGTATTAATCCATATTAATGAATTTAAACCTTAAGCTTACAAATCTATGATTTAATAACTTAAGTTAAATTGAATGAAGTCAAACTTTAATCTAAACTCTTTAAATGAACCTAAGCCAAATCAAATAAAATCCACATAGCTTAATTCAAAATGAAACAAATCAAACAAAGTAATTCAAACAAATAAAGAAACATAAAATTAATCTAAATATAAATAACATCAAAAGGATTAATTAAGATACTTAAGGATCTTAGTTAGACTTTTGGAAACTTCATTAGGAATTAGGATGTTGAATGGAAAGAACTCCATCCAAAATTGAATCATTCCATTCTTCATTCTTGAAAACCTATACAACTTTATCCAAATAAAATGGAATAAAAATGAAATTAAATCATTAAACCATTTGACTTAAAACCAACTAATGGTAAAAATTAAACAAAATCAAACTTCAAATTTAAACTTGAACTTAAAAGTGCCTAGCACAGCCTTACCACACAAACCCCACTTCTACACACACTAGATTACTTAGGTCACAAACTCTAGATCTATGATAGATCATTCTATGATTTTCTTTTAATCCCTTGTGATGTGTTGTGCTGTGCTTCACATATCTATGTGGTGTATTGCTTTAGACTGGATTCCTAGGCTTGTTTGCTTATTAGACTAGATTTTAGGGCGTTCTTCCTATGATTAACATTGTCTTCTGTAGGGGGACTATCTTAAAAGGATCACTGTAATAAATAAATCATAAAATTATTATTTTCTTGCAGGTGCTAAAAATCCCTAACATAGTCCATTTATTTTGCAGGGCTTAGGATTTCTTTTGAATAAATATACGGGCTTAGCAGTAGTTGCTTGTCAGGCCCTCTATGGGGTCTAGATCCCAACAAGGAGATGGTGTGGTGGTCCCCTATGGAGCTTGATGGATGTCCCTGAAGAAGGAGACTTTCTTAAAAAGAAGACCCATATATCTAAATTTGTAGTTCTAGGCCGAGTTGTATAAGGGCATAACTTGGCTGCCCATTTCTCTTTCTTTCGGGGTGTACAGCAGTGCCCAGCTGCATTGGCCTTTTTCTTATATAATTTAATTTGGTTTGATTTATTTTTGGTGCGTAATAGACAGTATGGTTTTCTTAGGTTTCTTTCTATGTTGTGTTTATGTTATGATGAAGGCCTCGACGTAGACTCATAGGATGAACTAAATTTTCTATCCAACTAAATCAATAGAAACATAAAAATAAATACAACTCATAATCTTCATATAAAATCCTAGGTATTAAAGCAAGATAAAATATGTAGCAACCCCTTAGCTAGATGTTGAAAATCATGCATAAATCATATTGTGTAACTCTTGATTAAGGAAAGGCTTCCATCTTTTTTGCTAGAGAACTTGGGTTTGACCATTAGGAGCCTATGATGGTAGAACACCTTCTTCTATTCTGATTTGGCTCATAACCTTTTTCTAATTGCATGCATTAGGCATAAATTATATTCCTATGACCTAAATGAACCTTGAGTCAAAATTCATAAAATCTAAAAAATATGCATTAGTTAGATGCATCTTCAATTCCTACATGATCTTAGGGATTAGGGAGTGAGTCTAGGTTCATAGATTCCTAAAATGCAACAACCTAATCATCTTGCATTCATATGACTTGACTTCATGAATTTAAAATGTGCTTAGGTGGTGTTAGCTAGCAGCCTTCTTCAGGCAGGTTGTAAGTCCAAAAGAGTCAGGGATAGGCTAGTTCCCTCAAGTGAGGAGAATGGCCAATGATTCCCAAGGATAGAACTAGGTCAAGCATCTGACATGTGTCAGAAGTACCGATAAACTAGGTTCTTAAGCATCATTTTAAGAATAAGTCTTCAACTATAGGCGTTCCTGCAATTTTATTCTGCTAGAATCTAAGCCCTAGATTTTTAAGAAAATGATAAGTTGAAAGCTAGAATAAAATTACAAATTTGAATCCCAATCATAGATAGTTGAAATGTCTACTAGGTATCTCAGTATTAATAGACATTTCTTACTTTTTTCCATTTGGCTCTTAAAAATAACTCTCTCTAATTTGGACCTCTCCTAATTGAATTTTCCAAAAATTGATCCTTTGAGATCTACCTTAATAATCTTTAGGAATAACCACTTATTTCTTTAATCGAGAATATTCTTAGGAAGAGACCCTTCCTAAGATGTAATTAACTATAGAGGCTTGCCTTTATAGGGAACCATGATCCCAAGATAAAATAAATCATATTCTACTTTTCCACGTAGTTCAAGGGAGAATACTTTGGTACATGAAAGGCACATTATCCTTAGGAGAATTTTATTGAAATGATGAAATCCATTATAGAAGAGCATGTTTATCTTTCGAGATAATATGTTTATTTCTTAATGTCGTATTTGGTCATCTAAATAGAATATTCCTAAACTCTATGGGTGTCATTTCTCTTCTTTATTCTAGAGAAAATACCAACATATTTTCTGGCGACTCTGTTGGGGAATGGTTCCTCTCTCCATTTTTAGAAATAAGTAGTTATTTCTATATATCGATCTTGTACTAGTGTGATTCACTGGTCATGATTGCCTTTCTTTTCATTGGATACTTCTCCATTTCATCCTTGGTTGAATTTATCCAACATCTAGAAACAAAATCTGAAAGGAAATAAAAGAGAGAGAGAGAGAGAGAGAGAGAAAATCTTGGCCATATTATTGGCTAAAAAATCTTGATAGTTCAAAAAACTTATTTTGACCATATTCTAGTTATTTTACATTTCTGATAAAATTAATTTTTTTTCTTAAAATAGGAAAATGGTTAGCTAGATGATCTTTGCAGCCACTTCTAGCATTAGCATTTCTATTGACAGTAGTCGCTTACCTGATGGCTCCATCATCAAATTTGGGGCTTGATTTGAAAACCTCAATAATACTGCCAATGGAGTGGCTCTTGCTTATGTTGCTGAGGCAACTCTAAAAAATAAGCAACCTATTCTGGAATTTTCTAGTGTTTCTTCTCCTGATCCTGTTGAGGATTGGATGCTTACTAGCCAGACAATTAAGAGGGTCCAATAGAGACATGTTCTAAAGAAATCAAAATTGCCCACTTCAGGGGAATTTCCTGCTCTAGTTCTCTTTAGCACCTCTGAAGTAGGTTCCACCTCTAAAACATCTGAAATGACCAAAAGTCAGAATAAAAATAGAGGGAGGAGACTCAGAGGATAGCTCTTAGGGAGAAGAAGTGGAGAGATATGCTAGATATGGAACTAGCTATGAAGAGGGATGGATATACTCTTCTTGACACTTCCCCACTCTTAGGTGGCAGTAGATTCTACCCTTTGTCTACTGTCCTAGAGGAGGAGGATGTGATGATGATTGCTAGTTCTTCACCCTGTCCTTTCATCCATCCTGAAAAGAAAAGCTTTAAGCAAGTAAATATGGAGTCCCAAGGTCAACTTCACCAAGCCTTACATAGGATCCTAGATCTTCTTCCTACACTAAAGAAGATCTACTGAGAGCCATGAAGCATCAGGATTCTCAAAATCTAACTAAAGAACTTTTAGGAAGACCTTCCACCTTCTATCATCAAAGGGAAGGGAGGGCGGTCATGTCTATAGGAAGAAACATTCTTACCCTATGCCTATAGTATGATATTCTCACCCTGTGCACTTACTTACATGGCATATAAATCAATCTACCAGGTTAGAAAATGATAGGACTTTTCTTAAGAAAAAGAATTAAAGAGTTTATATTAGGAAAGCCCCTTCTATTTCTGAGCATAAGTTTCCTACACCACCCTTACCTTCTTCACCTTTAGAGAGATCTTTTGTTAGGCCCAATTTAGATGAGCCTCTATTTTCATCACCAGGGCCTCAATCTGAGGTACATTCATTAAATATTCCTAATAAGGGAATAGATTTTTCTCATCCATCTCCTTATGTCAGAGAAATTACTGATGATAGCCACTTAGGCCTGGGAGCCTTCCTCGAGAGTATCCCTACATCTCAGGGGAATGTGAATGAATCATCTGAAGTAAAGCAATTGGAAATTGGTAAACCAACAGATGTCATCTTAGATAGTAATGATCTTCCACTCTCTTTATCTAAAGAAGAGATGTAAAACATTATTAAAGATGAAGAAGAAGAAAAATTGAAAATATATTCTGAATATTTTGATCATGAGCAAGATGACCAGTTGGATGATGATTTAGGGTTGCCAGTAGCACACATCTACATGGTTGACACTAGATCATCTATGAAAGAGCAAGAAGAGGCACAAGAAGATCCTACTTTAGGTTCAACCCAACAGCTTATCCTTCAGCTTCAAAAGACGGATGAGCAAATTGATTCTATGAATAAGAAGATGGAAGAGATGATTGCTACCATGCAATCACTCCAAAGTATGATTTCATTTCCTTCTCGACCCCATTAGATTGAGCCTTCAGATTCATTACATCCTACCGATGATTTGAGGCCCGGTTTGGAAGAGTACCGGCAAGAATCAAAACTTGCAATTATAGTACCTTCCAATACTAAACTAAAGACATTGGTAGAACAACAGGTGAAAGAAGAATTTGCACAAACACGGGGCACAACCCTGACTCCAAAGGGTAGACCATGCCCTAGGGAGTTTGATTCCATTCCTTATCCAAAAGGGTTTGTGTCCCTATCTTTCAAAGTATGTAATGGGACTGGAAATCCTAAGCAGCATTTGGCTCACTTCCACGCAAGTTGCTGTAATGCCAGAGGGAGTGATGCTCTTTTATTTAGATAGTTTGTTAATAGCTTGAGCAGAGTTGCTTTCGACTGTTATGCTGATTTGCCAAATGATTCAGTGTGCACTTTCACCGAATTAGAAGAGATGTTTATGAAGAGATTCACATGTGTTCAGCATCATGTTATCATAGGAGACCTAGTGGTAACACATCAGAAACCTAGAAGTCTCTGGTAGATTATATCCTTAGATGGAGAATCCTCAGCTTAAATTGCGAGCCTTAATTACAAGAGCAGCATGCTGTAGAGATCCTCCTCAGGAACATACATGGCCCTATAGCTTTTCTGCTCAAAGGCTTTACTATTAAAACCTTTGAGAAAATTTTAAATAAGGCCTTTAGTTTACAAGAGGAAGCTCCTAGGATGTCATTCTTAAAAGACTAATATGAGTCATCCAAGCTTAGGAAGCCTTTAGAAGAAAGAGCAGACAATTTCTGTGCAGTGGATTGAGGGAAAGCTCCCATACAAGTACAGCCAAAGCAAGCTTCATCTTATGTACCACCGTAGCAACATAAGTCATCATTCCTTAAAAATTTTCCAACTAGCTCTTTCTCAGAAAGGACAAACTAGACTTATTCCTTTAAGAAAGAGGCAGCTAGAAAATTTTTTAAAAATTTGATGAAAAAGCCAGACTTTAAACTCCCTGACCCGAGAAAGCCAGAGGAGGTAGGTAAAGTAAATGATCCTAATTATGCTCATATCATCAGATGTTAGGGCATACCATTGAGGATTGCTTTTCTTTCAAAGATTGGCTTGAAGAAATTTTAAGGAGGGATTGGTGACTATACCAAAGGAGTACCTTATGGACCCTGGACAAGGGTCCATTAAGGTTATAACAAGTAGTAATTCATTTCAAAATGAATGGGATATAGCTTTATCCCATTCTATAAAGAAACATATGATGAAAGATTTAAAATTTGCCATGCAGGATCAAAGTCAAACCTGGGAGATGATCACCCAGGTTGATCCACTGGAGTCTAGAATACGAGTTCCACCTTAGACCAGTTTAGCATTTTCAACTACACAGAAGATCAAAAAGTGTGGTGAGGGAGGGACATCTGTATCTAGTGATAGAACTCTGTATGATAAAGATGGAAAGGCGGTACCTTATAAGCCTTTATCTTTATGTACTTATTTTAAAAGAATGAATAAAAACTCTATCTATGATGACATTTCTTACATTCATGATATTTCTGATGAAAATGAGAATGAAAATATTAAAAAATTAAATATCAAAAAGGAAGAATCTCATGATATTTTACATGACTCAGGGTCAGAAACCTACATGGAAGATTTGCATGGTGACCCACTTAACATAGATATAGAAGTGTGAGACTTTGAAAAGGATGGTAAAGATGAGGAACAGGTTGATTCGAACCTTGGAGATATTGCTGAAATAAATCTCCATAGTGGAAGATTCTTACCGCCTCGTTTACCTCCTTCTCCTCGAGAAAAAGGAAAGAAAATCATGGATGAAAACCCAAGTTTAGATTCCTTACTTAATGAAATACCAACAAAAACATAGGATCCCAAAGTAAATTATAATGTTCTAGCCCATATTAGGAAGCTTCCTACTAGATTAAGCATTTATGATGCTCTCATTCTTTCAAAAGAAATGAGAGAGTCACTAGTACAGGCATTACTTGATCCTGAGATATGCCTGACTCAACTAGCATCTACTTCCTCAGAAGAGGCATGTTACTTTAAGGAGATCCAAGGAGTTACTTTCTCCAATGAGGATCTACTTTTGGGAACCAGTGACCATAACCGTCCCCTCTATATTGTTGTAAAAATTGAAAATATAAGATTTTCAAGAGTTCTAGTAGATCCTGGCGCTTCTGTTAACATCATGAACTCTAGAACATTGGCATTCTTAAAAATTGATAGTAGAAGACTTAGCTCTGATAATATGTTATTAAGGGGCTTTAACAAAACATGTGAAAATGCTTTAGGTTCAATCACTCTATTATTAGAAATATAAGAATTGAGAATTGAAGCTAAATTTCACATTATAGATTCAGAAACTTCCTTTAATGCTCTCTTAGGTAGACCTTGGATCCATGAATATAAAATAGTTCCATCTTCACTCCACCAATGTATTAAGTACACTAGGGATGGAGTAGAATATGTTATAAAAGGAGACATACAACCATTCTCTATTCATGAGATTGAGCTTTATGAAGATGCTATTTATTACATGCCTAAAAAACCTAGAGTTGATTCTATGAAATCCATCATTATTGAAGCATAAAGTATAATAATCAAGAAAGATGAAAAGGAAGAAAAGGAGGAAAAAGAAAAAGAAAAAGAGCCTCCAATAATTCATATTGATTTGGAATCTAGTTCAGATGAAGAATCCCATCATAGAAATGCTTCAATAAAGTTTGAGATTTCCTTAGAATCAGACACTGATGAGGAAGAAAACAAAACATTAAATGAAGAGTCTGAGCTATCCACATATGAAATGTAAAAAAAAAATGTGGATACTTTAACTTTGGCTCATCTAAATCAAAATAAAATATCTCAATTAGAGGTCAAAGTGGCCCTTAACTTATCAGGAGAAGTGGGGATGTCAGCAAAATTTTATTCTATACTCGGTCTTTCAAGCTCAGAAGGAGATGTAAAGCTTGAAGAACCATCTTTTAATGAAATAATAAAACTTCCTTTTGATTGGTATTCGACTTGTGTAAAGAATTCTGTGAACCATGGTTTTATCACAAATGTTTGGCCCAAAGATAAAGCCCAACACATGGAGAGTTTATGGAATGAAAAACATAGAAATTTCCACTCCAAAGCTGGCATTGGGGGTTTGATAATATTAAATCATTTGATGATGCAGAATTATTTAATGATAAGTAATCGTCAAATAGATCAGCTCTTTGAAGTCTCTTCTACTCATCCAGAAGACACGTTTATTAAAACCATTGAGGATTCTAAAGATGATTCACTTCAGAATGCGTCCTCTGAATATGAGGAAGAGATAAAATCTACTATAGATAAATTAAAGGAGGTTAACCTAGGAACTCCTAAGAACCCAAAATTGACTTTTATTAATTCTTTGCTGGGTCCAGAAGATTCTGAAGAGTTAATCACTTTACTCTTTGAGTATAAAGATTGCTTTGCCTGGAGTTATGATGAAATGCTAGGTTTATCCCAGGATGTGGCTGTACACAAACTAGGAATTAAACCTGATGTTATCCTAGTGAAGAAAGATTCTAGGCGAATGCGCCTAGAAGTAGAACAACAAGTGATTATTGAAATAAAGAAACTAATTGAAGTTGGTTTTTTATGAGAAGAATAATACCCTGATTGGGTAGCCAGCATAGTTCTAGTAAAAATAAAGAATGGTCAAATACGCATCTGTGTTAATTTTAGAGACCTAAATAAGGCTGGTCCTGAAGATGAGTTCCCTCTGCCTATACCCGAACTCATGGTCAACATCGCCTCCTCGCATAAAATCTTTTTATTTATGGATGGATCATTTGGTTATAATCAAATTAAGATGTCCCCATAAGATGAATAGCATACGATGTTCAGAACTTCAAAAGGGAGTTTCTGTTACACGGTCATGCCATTTGGTCTCAAAAGTGCTGGAGCTACTTATCAAAGAGTTATGACTAGAATATTCAATGACTTCATTCATAATCAAGTTGAATGTTATATCGATAATTTATTCATTAAAAGCAAAATAAAACAAGATCATTTTTATGATTTATGGGTCATTTTCAGTGATTGCGCCACTATAACGTGAAGATGAATCCTCTGAAGTGTGCCTTTGGAGCGACTTTAGGAAAATTCTTAGGGTTTGTAGTGCAGCATCGTGGTATAGAAATTGATCCAAAAAAGATAAAAGCTATTATAGAAATGCCGCCACCTAGAAGTCTTACACAGTTAAGATCATTCCAGGGAAGGCTTGCATACCTAAGGAGATTCATATCAAATCTATCTAGAAGGTGTCAACCCTTTACAACATTATTGAAAAAAGACTCCAAAATTATTTGGGATGAAAAATTTTAAAGTGCCTTCGAAAACCTAAAGCAATATTTAATGAATCTTCCTATTTTGGCTTTCCTGATTCCAGGAAAGCCATTAATTCTCTATATTGCTCCTATTGATGAATCTCTTAGGGCTTTATTAGCTCAAACAAATGAAGAAGGGAAGGAAAATTCCCTTTATTATCTAAGTCGTAGGCTTATCCCAACAGAAAATAATTATCCTCCTATTGAGAAACATTACTTAGCCTTAGTTTTTGCTGCTCAAAAATTGAGGCATTATATGGTTTCTCATAAGGTTAACCTGATTTCAAGGGTGAATCCTTTGCAGTATCTCATGACCCATCCAACACTATCTGGGCGTTTATCACGATGGTCAATGATTTCATTACAATTTTAGATCACTTATATTCCTCTTCGTGCTATAAAAGGGAAAATAGTGGCGGATTTCCTAGCAGTGCACCCTATACTTGAAAGGTCTCCTTTAAATGATGATCTCCCAGATGAACAGATCATAGCATTGGAAGGTGAACCTAATGCCACCTGGGAATTATACTTTGATGGTGCATCATCATCAAGAAGACATAAAGAATCAAACTCATCTATCCCTGGGAAGGCAGGAATTGGGTTAATCTTTATAACCCCAGAAAAAAGAATGATGAGATATTCATATCATTTGACTAAGCCTTGTACAAATAATGAAGCAGAATATGAAGCTCTTATTACTAGTTTAGAGTTTACAATCCTTATGGAAATTAAAAATATAAAAATATTTGGAGATTCTCACCTAGTTATAAACCATGTAAGAGGAATCTATAAGGTTTTTCATCCAAAGCTCTTTAATTATCATCAATATACAATGAAATTACTTGAAAAGATTCCACATATAATGATATATAGAATATCTCGCCAAAAGAATTCAATAGCAGATGCTTTGGCTAAATTAGCCAAAGAAATCATATGCTTAGAAAAAGAATCAATTTCTATAGTAGCTCAAAATCAACAGGTTTTGTCTCCTATAAATTTAGACTACATTAATAGGCAAGAAGAAATGCAAGGAATAGCCACTCTTACTGAAGGTCAAATAGAGTGCAATTGGAGGCAACTGTTTATTGACTATTTAAGTAAGGGGAGGCTTCCTAAAAATAAACCATTAGAAAATCAAATAAAGAAATGTGCTTTATCTTATGCATTAATTAATAATACTTTGTATCATAGGTCATTCGACCAAATGTGGTTACATTGTTTAGGCAAATCGGAAGCCCATAAGGTTGTGACTGAGATACACTCTGGATTGTGTGGAGCACACCAATCTGGGCCCAAAATGAAATTAAAAATCAAGAGACTTGGGTATTATTGGCCATCAATACTAAATGATTGCATGGTGGTTGCATGTCATTATCATCAGTGCTAAGTACATGGTGTGGTATTACATCAACCACCCAATGTATTACACCCTACATTTTCCTCCTGGCCTTTTGAGAGTTGAGGTACCAACATTATAGGGCCTATTGATCCTTCTTCATCAAAAGGACATCATTTTATTTTAGCTGCAATGGATTATTTTTCCAAATGGGCTGAAGCAATACCACTGAAAGAGGTTAAAGCATATCAAGTATTGAAATTCTTTCAAGAAAATATCATATATTGATTTAGAATTCCTCACCGAATCATATCCGATAATGGTCCATCCTTTAGATCCACGAAAACAAATCATTTTGTGGGTAGACATAAAATTGAATGGAGATACTCGACCATCTATTACCCTAAGGCGAATGGATTGGATGAGGCACTTAATAAAACATTGGTAAGAATTCTAAAAAAGATACTTGATGAAAACAAGTGCTAATGGCATGAAAAGTTGGTTGAAGCCTTATGGGCCTATCGGACTACATATAGGACACCAACTTAGTCTTCACCATATGCTTTAGTTTTTGGGACTAAAGCGGTTCTTCCATTAGAAGTGCAACTTCCTTCATGAAGAATAACTAATAATAATAATGTTACAACAGATCAAAATCATAAAATTCTCTTGGAAGAACTTAATAATCTTGAAGGAAAATAATTGAAAACTCAACAAGACCTTCAACTGTACCAATCCTATATGGTTTAGGCACATGATAGATTGGATCATCCTAGAATTTTCTAAGTAGGAGACTTGGCCTTGGTTCTTAGACAACCAATCCTAGCTCATTGAAGAATCATCAATAAATTCGAGCCAACATGAGAAGGACCATTTGTAGTGGAAAAAGCTTATGAAGGAGGTTCTTACCAACTTATTACATGTGATGGTGAACTTCCAATACCACCTATCAATGTTACCTAAAGAAATATGTAACTTGTAACTTGCCAAATAAAGATCAATAAAATAAAAGCTTATTTCTCTTTATTGCTTTTGTTTCAACTTGTATCATTTATTTGAATGTTGTAAACTCATTTGCAAATGGACTTTATCACTCTTTCATCAAGTTATCAAGTAAGGATGTTCATGAGTTATTAGTATGGATTTAATTCATTTTAGTCATTAAACTTATTAGGAATAAGTTTTGACTCCTTTTCCTCATCCTTATAACCTATAGGTTGGGGGCAAGCCCTTTGTGGCACCTTTCCCATACATGATGAGAAGAAGCACCTTCTCATGGCAGGTTTGAGTAAGCCTTGTGCATCATTCCTGTAGGTTTGGAGCAAGCCCTTCATGGCACCATTCCTACTTTTTTGTACATGATTGGATCAAGCCATCAAGGCCCCATTCATGTTACACAGGCTAGTTAGATTGGATCAAGTCTTTATGACCCCTTTTTAATAGAAAGAAAGATACAAGTCCCCAATCAGCATTCTTTCTAATCATCTAGGAGTAAGTCCCCAGTCGGAATCCTACCTTTGTGTACATTATTAGATCAAGCCATCAAGGCCCCTTTCATGTTACACTGGTGAGTTAGATTATATTAAGTATTTATGACCCCTTTCTAATAGCTAGAAAGATATAAGTCCCCCGTTGTTATTCTCTTTAATCATCTAGGAGTAAGTCTCTAGTCGACATCCTACCTTTGTGTACATGATTGGATCAAGCCATCAAGGCCCCTTTCATGTTAGATGGGTGATTTAGATTGGATTAAGTCTTTGTGAACCCTTTCTAATAGCTAGAAAGATATAAGTCCCTAGTCGGCATTTTTTTCTAATCATCTAGGAGTAAGTCCCCAGTCAGCATCCTACACAGGAGTAAGTCCCCCAGTTGGCTTCCTATTCAAAAAATTATGAAATGGAATTCAGTCTTAAATAGGATTAAGTCCATGTGACCCCTATTTGTAGTTGGATGCATTTCAAGCCTCTTCTCCCCAACATAGTTTGATTGGATCATGTCTTTAAAGACCCCTAACTAGGATGGATCATACCCTTAATGGCCCCATCTTATTAGCTAATCACATGAATCACCATTATTCTCAAGTAAGAGTAACTCCCCTGAAAGCATCTTCCTTGAGCATAGTGATTGCATTAGGGTTATACCATTCTTTGGGTCTACTCCAAATAACATTCTTATTTATCCTAGAACTTAATGAAAGTTAAGTTTCTAGGAATGAATCACACTCCAAATAAAAGATAAATATACATGTACCTATCTTTCACAATCAAAATCAAAACAAAAATTCTAAATCAAAAATCAAAATCATGAATTGGAACCCCAAGTTTATACTTGTATGTTGATCAATCTGGTCAACACCAATATGTGTAGTGTATTTTGACTAATCCACTATACATATTGGGGGTCCATTTATTGACCTCATTTTCGGAAGAGGTCATTTTAGCAATGAAAAGATCTTAAGTTCAAATAGGGATTTCCTACTTCACTATTCAAGTCACTATGCTTAGTAACTTAGGAAATGCATTTTGAGCTCAATCCATCTACTTGGTTTGATGCAAAATCAAATATCCAACATAAATTAAATAAAAAAATAATGAAAATAAAATGAAAATTCAAAGTCAAACCTAAAGTCAACTGTAGTCAACCTAGGATTAACTTTAGGAGGCCCACTTGGTCAAAAAGTCAACCCACAAAAAATTGACCAAATCAAATTAACAAAAAATATTTTAAATGGTCAAATAAATATGTTTGATCATAATAATAAAGAAATTTGTGTCCATTAAGGTCAAGATAGGTAAATTAAATTTCTTAAATCAAAATGACCAAAATAGGCTACTTTGAACTCAAACATAAAGAAAATTAAAATAAACCCAAGCTGATTGTCTTAAATCATTTGGAAATGATGATGGGATATAATCTAATTCCCCATTAGGTATCATTGAGTCAATTGAGTCATTTGACCCATGTAAAATCAAGATTAATTCACTTAACCCCATCTGGGTTAAGTGAGTTAAATAAAAAGAAATTAATGGGGAAGCAATTAAAATATTTTAGAAACTTATTAACTACTAATAAAACCCTTTAATTACTCCATGCTAAGATCCAAAAAGAAAGAAACTAACTGTAAAGTCAAAGGGAAACTAAGGCAAATGAAAAGTACCATAAAGCAAAATGCCATTTTCCTAGCTTCTTCCCCTCTACCTCTTCATTTGAAATAGGTGGAGGATGAGGAATGAGCATGGTAGCAACCCTCCAAAGTTTTCTATCAACCTAGCAATTCAAACAAGGAAATTCAAAGATGGAACTCATAGCCATATAAGGAAATCCAATATAGACACAACAAAAAGTCCAATTGAGGATTCCATCACCTTCAAAAATAAAAATGAAGAGGAAATGAACCATTTCCCACCTCCGAGATCATCGGCGAGTAGGATAATGACCAACACCATTTGGACCAATCCAAGCTTGGTCAAGAGACCAATCCGAGAAAGGAGAGTCCAATTCCTTTGGCACGCAAGCTATTATTGGAGTTTTGAAGCTAAACAAATCGATCCCACGACTTAAAAGTGAAGGAATGAAGGTATGCCATTAACATGCTTTTCCTTGGAGCTTTCAATTTTGATTTTTTTCATATGAAATGTGATCTTCAAGTTGATCCAACCATATAGAATCATAGGATTTCTTTCCACAGTCATGTAACACTTGAAATTGTGTGATTTCGTTGCCTATATAGAATGATATTAACAAAATACATTGGATAGTCCTCGATTCCTGCAGGAATTGAAGGAGACTATCTCTCCACCGTCCGATCCGTGTTTCTAGATGGGCTCAATCTTCTGGTCGAATCAATTTTCACCCTTAGGCGCGAATCTGACTATCCAATCTTCAATCAGACGGCCCAAAGTCATCCCGCGTAATCATGCGGTGCCACGTGGGCTCCACACGGACCAACCCGCGTGTGCCACATGGTGGGATGGGCCACTCGGCACATGGATATCGCGTGGACCCCTCTCTTAAAGACTGTTAAATAATGGTTTAATTAATTTAAAAATGCAAATAAGTTCTAAAAATCATAAAAAATCAAAGAAAAAAATAGAAAATTACAAATAAAAGCTTTATGGATTCATCTTTATGAGAGAAATCCATGGAAATTAAAATTCTCAATTTTTATTAGGTAATTTTTCCTTAATTTAGGTTTAATTGAAAAATATTAAACCTTAATTAAACTAAAATTAATAATCCAATTAATTTGAAACTTTACAGAAATGAAATTAAGCATAAAATACACCTTAGGTGATTTTTTAGGGATTTAATTATATGAATTCAAGGAAAATTGCAATTTTATATGCTTAACCTTTAAATTAATTAAATAATAAAGAAATGTTAATCTAACAACCTTAAATCAACATAATAAATATTAATGAACATCATAACACTAATTAAACCTAATTAAACCTATCTGAACCTAATAAATCATTAATTAACTTAATTAGGTAACTAAATGAATTAAATAATACAATTAAACAACCTGAACTTAATTAAATAATAATAAATCAACCAATTAACCAAAAATTATAAATCAACACTCATTAGAAAGGTATTTTAATGAAGAAAAAGTAAAAAATAAAACCCTTAATTGAATCTCAATAAATTTAGCTTAATTTAAGTTTTAATGAAATACTTAAAACATTAATTAGACCCTAATTACATCTCTAATCATGCTGAACCTATACGGATATAAAATTGGCATATAACCTACTTGTCAGAAATATTTCAAGTCCAATTGATCTCTGGATTAAGAGTTCTTAAATTTTTAAATCCTTAGGTCAATGTTAAGCAAATTTTAGGTTAAGAAATTAATTAATTTATTAAATAAAATGATAAGTCAAACCAATCTCAATTAAACATTAGAAAACTATTCAGAAACTTATCTGAGTATCCTAAGTCAATTGAAATGATCAAATTCAAGCTTAAGATAATAAAATAGAACCTTAGGTTAATAAACTATTAATTAACTTAAACATTAAACTTTGAATCAATACATTTAATGAAAACATAATTGAATGAACAAACCTAAAGTATTAATCCATATTAATGAATTTAAACCTTAAGCTTACAATCTATGATTTAATAACTTAAGTTAAATTGAATGAAGTCAAACTTTAATCTAAACTCTTTAAATTAACATAAGCCAAATCAAATGAAATCCACATAGCTTAATTCAAAATGAAATAAATCAAACAAAGTAATTCAAACAAATAAAGAAACATAAAACTAATCCAAATATAAATAACATCAAAAGGATTAATTAAGATACTTAAGGATCTTAGTTAGATTTTGAAAACTTCATTAGAAATTTGGATGTTGAATGGAAAGAACTCCATCCAAAATGGAATCATTCCATTCTTCATTCTTGAAAACCTATACAACTTTATCCAAATAAAATGGAGATAAAATGATAAATCATTAAACCATTTGAATTAAAACCAACTAATGGTAAAAAATAAACAAAATCAAACTTCAAATTTAAACTTGAACTTAAAGGAGCCTAGCAAAGCCTTACCACATAAACCCCACTTCTACACACACTAGATTACTTAGGTCATGGAATCTAGATCTAGGATAGATCATTTTGTGATTTTCTTTTAATCCCCTGTGATATGTTGTATTGTGCTTCACATGTCTGTGTAATGTATTACTTTAGACTGGATGCCTAGGCATGTTTGCTCATTAGATTGGATGTTAGGGCATTCTTTCTAGAATTAACATTATCTTCTGCAAAGGACTGTGTTAAAGGGATTGTTGTAATAAAGAAATAATAAAATTACTATTTGCTTGCAGGTGATGAAAATCCCTTAACATAGTCCATAGGACAGGTGGGCTTTGCAAGCAACTAATCTAAGCTCGTATATTTATGAAATATAAACTGCTTTGTGTGTTGTGTGTATTTCTTAACATTTGTTTTGTAGGGCTTAGGATTTCTTTTGAATTTTGAATGTAAATTTGAGCTTAGAATTAGGTTAGGATCTATGGGGTCTAGGATTAGTAGGAGCTGACCCAACCAAGAGATGGTGCGGTGGTCCCTTGTGGGGCTTGATGGATGTCCCTGAAGAAGGAGACTTTCTTGGAAAGAAGATCCATAGATTTAAATTTGTAGTTCTAGGCCTGGTTGTATAAGGGCAGAACTTGGCTTCCCATTTTTCTTTCTTCCAGGGTGTACATTAGTACCCAACTACATTGGCCATTTTCTTATATAATTTAATTTTGTTTGATTTATTTTTGGGTGCATAATAGAAATAACATGTTTTTCTTAGGTTTCTTTCTATGGTGTGTTTCTGCTGTGATGAAGGCCTGGACGTAGACTCATAAGATAAACAAAATTATTTACTCAACTAAATCAATCGAAACATAAAAAATAAATACAACGCATAATCTTCTTATAAAAGTCTAGGTGTTAAAACAAGATAAAATATGTAGCAACCCCTTAGCTGGATGTTGAAAATCATGCATAAATTATATTGTTTAACTCTTGATTAAGAAAGGGCTTCCATCTCTGTGAGAGAACTTGGGCTTGACCTCTTTGAGGGCCTATGATGGAAGAACACCTTCTCATATTCTGATTTGGCCAATAACTTTTTCTAATTGCATGCATTAGGCATAAATTATATTCCTATGACCTAAATGAACTTTGAGTCAAAATTCATAAAATTTAAAAAATATGCAATAGTTAGATGCATCTTCAATCCCTACATGATCTTAGGGATTAGGGAGTGAGTCTAGGTTCATAGATTCCTTTCTTAAAAATGCAATAACCTAATCATATTGCATTCATGTGACTTGACTTCATGAATTTAAAATGCGCTTAGGTGGTGTTAGTTGGCAGCCTTCTCCAGGCAAGTTGTAAGTCCAGAAGAGTTAGGGATAGGCTAGTTCCCTCAAGTGAGGAGAATGGGCAATGATTCCCAAGGATAGAACTAGGTTGAACATCTGATATGTGTCAAAAGTACCTAAAAACTAGGTTCTGAAGCATCCTTTTAGGAATAAGTTTTCAACTCTAGGCGTTCCTGCAGTCTTGTAGTGCTAGAATCTAAGCCCTAGATTTCTAAGAAAATGATAACTTGAAATCTAAAATTAAATTCCAAATTTGAAGCCCAATCATAGGTTAGTTGAAATGTCTACTGGGTATCCTACTATCAATATACATTTCCTATTTTTTTCCATTTGTCTCTTGGAAATAACTCTCTCCAATTTGGACCTCTCCTAATTGAATTTTCCAAAAATCAATCCTCTGAGAGCTACCTTTGTAGTCTTTAGGAATAACCACTTATTTCTTTAATCGAGAGTATTCTTAGGAAGAGACTCTTTCTAATATGTAGTTAACTATAGAGGCTTGCCTTTATAAGGAACCATGATCCCAGGATAAAATAAACCCCGTTCTACTTTTTCATGTAGTTCAGGAGAAAATACTATGGTACATGAAAGACCCATTATCCTTAGGAGTCTTTTATTGAAATGATCAAATCCATTACAGAAGAGCATGTTTATCTTTCGAGATAATATGTTTATTCCTTAATGTCATATTTGGTCATCTAAATAAAATATTTCTAAACTCTATGTGGTGTCATTTCTTTTCTCTATTCCAAAGAAAACACCAACAATAGCCTATTTAATTATAGTAAAAACCTCTTATGAATTTTGTTTGATTTTATTAATTTTGAAGATAAACACTTAGATATATCACAAATCTCATTATGTTTCAAATTCAATTTTAAATGTAAGACCCAAATGGTTCTTCTAAAGGCTACATTCATGAATGATCATGAGTTGCCTAATTGAATTTGTGCTTATAAGAAAGCTACCAAATTTCTTGCACACTTTTTTCTCAATTTAGAATTGAACATTTAGACTTACCTCCAATCATTGGTCATTTAATATTCAATTGAGATCTTTACTTTATTTGATATTAAATATGATTTGTTTACATAAAAAGGACTTCAAATCCAATATGAATTTATCCTCAACTCCATATCAAATTTCATATTTATTTAGTAACTGGACTTTAATTTTATTATGAGTCTTTTGCAAGTTTGGTATTAGCCTCCCCAAGTTTCAATTAAAACTTGTTTAATTTTGGGAAAAAAAGAGAGCTCACCTTACTATGGAATTTACATTTATTATTTTACTTCAACTTAAGCCATAGAGAATTGCAGTTAAAGTTTATGAGTTTAGTATTATCCAATAAACCCCATCATGCATTTAATTATTAAGTTTAAAATAAAGATGAGTCCCACATTGACTCTTCCCATCTCTATAAATAAGGCTAAGGGAGGGCCTTTCATTTCATATCATTTGCTTGGGTTTAGAGGGCTTGAGAAAGAAGGAGAAGGATTCTGGCTCAAAGCTTGAGTGGACTTTCAACTTGCTTAAACTTTTTTTTGTAAGCACTATTCTTTTCTTCTTTTTTGATTTAATGTTTATTTCCATATTTACTCTGCATCCTTTTTTTAAAAAATTTAAGTTAAAATGATTTCCATTTAAATTTGCTTTAAGTCCCGAATTTCAGTCCAAATTTCGATAGCTTTTCGGCATAGGGGTAACACATCTAATGGTTTTGGCTTACTTGATATGCTTTATTGAGCGTAGCGAGCGGTGTCTTGTGACACCACAGCCGTCTCTTTGCACCCACTATGCCCGATCGAGCATTAGCGGGGTCTAGAAACTTGCAAAAGAAGCACAAGCATATATTCGATATACACATTCAAACTTATTTTGTAGCACATTCACAATCAGCTTCGGTTATGTAATTCACCACTCTTTTCAGTTTCCCAGATGTTGACGAGAAGGCCATTATTTCATTATGAGGTACTGATATAGTCGAGGTATGGCAATTTGAATTTCTTCCTTCTTCTTTAGTTGCTTTTGATATAAAATAAGTATTCCATCCCAATAGTGGCACAAATACTTTAAATACAAGCCAAGACTTTGGAGAATTCTTTGGTAGCTCTCCAATGTATACATTGACATAAAAATTTCTTATTTTCATGGTAGTATTGTCCATCTCAATAAGTTGAGACTCAATAGCATTTCATTCTGTACAACAAACTGGTTATCATTAATAAAAAGCTTCTACTACCTTTCTAGCATTACCCTTCAAGTCTCCATCATTAATCAATAGCATTCCAACTATATCAAACCATTTTTATGAGTAATGTCCTAATATCATCTATTTCGTGGTTGAATCGAGCATGGTTTGCTTCAGCCTTATCTTTGCTTGAGAGAGGCTCGTTTGGTCTGCTCTTTGGAAGAATGGGTTGGTAGGGCTGCTGGATGAGATGTAGATGGAACGGAAATGTTAAATAGATTGCAACAAATCAGATAGGTATAGAAGAGATTCAGGCATTCAATTGAAGAAAAAGGTTGGATGATCCTTCTTCCTGTAGTAACCAGGAAAGGAATTGAGTGGATCGGTTAAGCTTGCGCTTGCCTATTGAGTTACGATAGAGAGAACGGATGGCCTTGCATGGGGAGTGGAAGGAAAATGGAAGAGAACAAGAAAAGAGAAAGAGATGGATGAGGGAAGCCCATGACTTGGAGGTTTTATGCTCAAAGGGAAGAGTAATCGGGGAAGTCTAGTGCAGTTCCTCCAACAAATGAATAAGAGAGGGTGAGAGGGAGGGAAACTCATGCTTGGCTTATGGTTCCTTAACCGAACAAAAGGGGGAAGAAAGGCGGGATCAGTTGCTCGACTGAGAGGGAGTCAAATCGTGCTTGTTATTTCTCCACCGAACCAACAAGAGGGAGGGAAATCGGGAGAGTATTAGCTTGGAGGAATCAAATGAGAGCTCGCATGTGATCTGGTTTAGGCGGATGTTTAGTCGACTGCCAATGAAGAAATTAGGGCTGCTTTGGGTTATTAGCATTAAATATGCTTCTTTAATTAATTTTCTAACCATTTAATCAATTTTATTTTCAATTTTATGCCGACATCATTATCTGGTTAATATATATATTGATTCAAGATTATTCCAATGTTTCGAATATAACGACGCAATCCATTTCACGATCGGAGGCTATTTGGTTCAAGTTGGCATCAAATTGGGCTAATTTTAGTTTAAAAATATGCATTATCATTTTAGATCACTTAACATTCACATAGACTCATCCAAATCAATCGAAGATAGTCTCATTTTATATATTTTGATATTTTAAAGTTAACGACCCAATCAATTTTATAAACGGAGATCATTTGAGCATTATCGCAGTCTCCCGACTTTGATATACACGTTGGCACATTGACAGCTTGATCGCTTGATCGCTTGATCGTTAAATTATATAATATTTATATTCTAACCAATTTTGATATTCTGAATGTGATGACAAAGTCTGTTCATCTATTGGAGGTCATTTGGTCTGATGTTTGGCGATGTCTAGTGTCTTTCAGCTCCAATTTGCATTCTGAAGCATCCGAAGTCAAACAAATTCATCTTATAGGCTCGATTCGACTTATGTAGCATATGTGGAGGTCAAAAAACCAACACCTATAATCATTCTAAAATGATCAATTGAACCCATGCCTAAATCAATTTGGCTAATTTGACCAAATTGGTTATCTTAACTCATTTAACATAAATGAACCCAAATGAGCCAAAATCAAATCCACTTCAAATTAAATCAAACCAATGGCACCAATAAATTTTAAATGATCAATTGAACATATCCAAACTCTTGGTTTGGCTGAACTTGACTAATTGGTCAACATAGCCCAAGTGAACCCATTTAACTATATGGGTCAAATTGAGCCAAACCCATCCAAACTAAGGCCAAACCTAACTAAACTTGGCATGACTCATCCTTGGTTCACCATGGGTCTACCCAAATGGACCCAACTCATGGTGAAACTAGTTTAGGTCAAAACTCTTGAATCAAGCCACCAAATAGAATAAAATCCTAATTTAGATGGGCTCACCTACTCCCCAAGCCTTGGCAACCACCTTTGGCCATTCTTGGACACTAGGACCACTAACCAACCTGACTCATGGCTGTTGGGTTCAACCTTGGATCATGAGAGGGTGAACTCAACCTTAGCCTTCCATTGGTTCACTTGGAGGAAGAGGTACACCCTATGCCAGCCCATGCCACTACCTCAGCCTCTCAAGCACCTCCATCTCAGCAATCCACTGCCATCTCTGGCCACCTACCCTGACCGGACGACTGCCAAAGGATGAGCAAATATCAGCCCTTGGTTCACTTGGGGAGGAGAGTATACTCTTCACATTGATTCAATCTACACATAGAGCATCCTCATAACATTCTGAGCAATCATAAACCTTCCTCAAATCCCTAGTGCTCTCCATCGCTAGCGAGACAAACCACCGATTAAAATTGAGAGCCTTGTCCATCCAACCTCACCTAAACTCCACCAAACTCAAATTAACTCTTCTCACACCTTCCCCTCACTCCGACGAGTTGAAAGGAATTGATCCCCGATCGATTTAAACACCAGAAGGCACTCCAAGACCAACTCCAATGAGTTTAGAGGCAATGCATGGACCACAGAGGAGTCGATAGTGAGGAAGCTCTTGATCTTCTCATCAGGGCTTCATCTCTTCAAGACGATGCTACCTTAGTTGACGGACTGCCTGTCTCTAGCTCCAGCGGGGTAAAACACTAATAAATCATAGATTTTCCCCTAGGTGTTGGTGTTTTGTGAAGCAAATTGTAGTTTCACATGATTCACACCATAAGATCCTCTAAAATCTCCTCTCTACACATTTTGGAGTCAATCTCGATGTGCTATGAGCTCCGAAGAGCTCATATCAAGTGGTGGAAGGTGGACGATCTCCGTCTTCCAGCACTCAGGGGATGACGGATTATCGGCCATCCATGTCGTGTGATTTGAATGGGCGACTGTGATTTAATCCATTAAAAACCATGGGATTAATCTCCATCATTCGAGATCGGATGACAGGGACAAAATCGCATCCATCGTCGTTCACTCAACTGCCATGTCAGACATTTTAAATAACATGTCCCATGGTGCCACATGGAAAGCGTTTCCTCGTCAGCTTTTGTGTGGCGCCCGACAGTTTAGGAGATTATTTAGGTGATTAAAATGTCATTAATATAGCCAGAATTTTGAAAATTTATAACTAATTGTAGAAAAATCCAAAAAATATAAATAAACCCATTTTGGAAAGGATAAATAGAGAAACATTTAATAAAAATGTTATCCCTAAAGTTTTATCAATGAATAGTGCTTAATTAGGGTTTGAAGTTTAAACTAATTACCCTATTTAAGGCTTAATTACTTGGTCAATTGATCCCAAATTTGATGGGTTAATTTTATGGGATGTTCTCTACCTGCCATAAATTTCTTAGGATTTATTGGTCATGTAATTCAAAGAATTTGAAATTCAATCATAATTACCCTTCTAAAGTAATTTAATTATTACTAAAAAATGCTAAATAGTAAAAAATTAAGTAATTAATGATAATTAATCACTATTAACAGTGGGATGATGAGGGAAAATGATTAGGTCCTCCTTCCTAATTGTTCTTCTTTATGCATTTCATTAGGAGAGCTAATTAATGTATTTATTAATTAAATTCTAATTAAGTAAATTAATGATAAATTAAATCAAATTAAAGTGATAATTGGTTCAGATAATTCAAAATCAATTCATGAGTTTCCCTTTATGTGTTTAATAACATAAAGATCATTAAGGAAGTTATGTTTAATCCATGGGTGTGGAAAAACTATGAGAGTACTGAGTTTAGATTCTTCCTTAATCTAATTAACTCTTAAGCATGAGCTTAATTGCATTAGGTCCTCTTAGGAGCATTGCAAATTTTAATTTCTCATTGGCATATTGTCGAAGGCTCATGATTAAGTAGTTGATTGAATTAAAGAGGCTTACGAAAGGGAAATTAAATTAAGTCACCAACATGGGATGGGGGCCAAACATCAAATATCATTTCTCCTCTTTAAGTTTTGATAATTCATATCCAAAAATTAAACCTTATAACAACATCAGTTAATCTTAAGAGTTTTATTTGGCTTGATTGTCCTGAATAATTAATGTGATTGAATGTGTTATTTGTCAATGTTTAATTATCCCTTTTCAATCATTATAAATTTGTATGTCATTTGTATCATGTTTTCATACTTTCAAATAAAGGAATCAGATGAATATAGTTATGTATAAGTTGCATGTGTTGATTTAACCCTATTATATGACATGGCTATTACCACTAAAAAATCCAAAAAATTATTTTTAAACTTATAAACTAATGATGAAAATTTAAATTGATGTTGGCATTTGCTTATAATTTAAACATGTTAAAGGATTATTCTATTTTCATAATTTATGTGTATGTTTACATGTGTTTGAATGTTTGTATGTATATAGTCTAGACATCTCGAAAATACAAGACTTTAAGTAGCCTCAAGGAGAGCTTAGATTACCTCACTTCTCTGGTTTAACAACAACACAGACTCACTTAATTTCATTCGTATGTGTACATGTACTAGAATTTAGATAGATATTTACTTTACATGAGTAAATCATTTGCTAATATATAATCTTTTGCATGATTTTTATTCTTATGTTTATGTATATTGAAGTTAACAAGTATATAGTTTAGATATCCTAGGAACATGAGGCTTTAAGTAGCCCCAAGGAGATCTTAGATTGCCTCACTTCCCTGGTTTAACAATGGCACATAACTTCTTAATCTTTAATACTTGTATATATATGCTTAACTAAGGAATGGAATCCCTCTTTTCTACCAAAAATATATGCATTAATAATGATTCAATTGTTCCAAAAATACACATATGTACATTGCATGTTTAGGTACGCTAAATTAAATATTATAAATGATAAAATGAGAGCATATGCATGTTATTAATGATGAAAAGGAATGATGTAACATTATCCATGTGATAGTAATTCAATCTCATTAATCTTAAGATGCCTCTCATGTTTGAATATGATTCTTTAAGATTGACCCAAACCTAGGATTATTAAAATGTTTAATAAGCCATTCAGTAAAAGAAACCAAAGCCATAATAATATGTCTTTAGAAAATAACTTAGGGTAGGGATGAAGGGGGTCAAGTCTCTTTCCTCTCTTTATAACAATTAGATGTTAGGTAAACATCAAGTGAAATAAAAGAAAATACAAATTAAAATCCATTAATCCTTTTAACAACTTGAAGTGAAACCTTCCCTCATGCATAACTTGAACATTCCAAAACTTTTAAATAATCATAATTCAAAAGCCTAGCTAAGACATACCACACCAAACCTTAGCATGCACATTAGAATACTAAGTCATCACTTCTAGCTCAAAGTTAGGATGGTGTATGTTGTGATATTATGTTTTATTTTATAATATAATATTTTAGACTGGATGTTAGGATTACTTATGCATAGACTTGATGTTAGGTCATTGTTAGCCTAATGTTTCTTTCTATAGGGGACTGTGCTAAAGGGGTCGTTGTAATAATAAATATAAATATTCTTGTTTGCATGTTGCTTATGCCTCTTTGCATAATCCACATTAGGATAGGTGGGCTTGGTTACCCATGTGCAGGGTGCTAAGTCAAAATTTATGAAATATAATTGCATGATTTGTATGTGTTTTTAGCTAACATCTATTTTATTTTTATAAATATGTAATTTTACAATAGGAATTAGGCTTAGGATGAGCAGTGGATAGAAGGCAAAGACCTGAGAGGCCCTTGTGAAGCCTAGAGTCAATCAAATCAAGAAGGAGAAAGCAAGATGAAGAATGAAGACCCTCATAGCATCTATTTAATTATAATTGTAATATTCAATTGTAATCTGGGTTGTATAAGGGTAGATACCCAATTATCTTTTTTCGGTCTGGCTCAGAACCGCCTTTTATTCTTTCATGAAATTTATACATGTTTGATTGTCATGTTTAGCTTATGCAATAGAAATGTCATACTTTTCATAAGTTTCTTAAAGTTTGTTGATTGAATGTGTCGCCTGGATGCGGTAGGCTCTTTAGGTTAAATTTAACTTTTCTACCCTCACTAAACAACTCATAACTAAATTTAAAATATAACTCATAACCTCACTTTAAATCCTAGGTTATAATCAAGATATTTAAGAGATTTAGCAACCCCTTAGCTGAATGATATATGTGACAACAATCATACATATCATCTTATTTTGCTCTTGAATAAAGAGGGTCTCCATTCTTGCACGATATGAGAATGATTGACCTGTGAGGGCATCCCTTATAGTGGAGAACACCTCCTCTCACTGATTTATCCCTTAGTCTTTTTTCATCATGCATGTAAGCATAATTGTCCCAAGCCTTTGTCGAAATGAATGTGTCAAAATGATATAAAAAAATTGTAATCTTTCCATTAGTCTAAGTCCTACTTTCATGCCAGTCATGATCTAGTCTCTTAGAGCGAGTTTAGGACTCTAGGTTTATTTTTAATTAAATAATAGCTTAGCTATCTTGCACTTACATAAGACTGACCTACATAGTTTTGAAGAGTAGGAAATTTTAACTAGCGACCACTCTTGGCAGTTGTAAGTCTATAAGAATTGGGATGTGTTTATCCTCTCTTGCAGTAAACCCCCCCACATGTTCCACTTCACTTCGTGTCGTTAGCTTTTTTTAAAGCATCCTAGATTTAAGATCTGATGCTACTTATTTCCTTCGAACTACGAGTATAAATCCTCACTTCTTAGGTATTTCCATAATCTTGTGTTGATGGACTATAATCCCTATCATTCTAATAAAATTTCAACTCAAATGAAAATAAACTCTCTCTTTCAAATATATAAAGCGTCACTATAAGGTAGAATGGAGTGCTCACTATGCTTCATAGTATTATGAGTGCTCCCTTCTTATCTTCCCTTGGAACCCAGAAACAAGTCTTTCCAAATTGAAATCTCCCACTTGATTTCAAAAAATACATAATTCTTTGATAGCCTAACTTTGAGGTCTTTGGAGGTATTTATTGATTACTTTAATCAAGTGTTCTTGAAAAATTCTCATTTCCTAGAATGTAATTAACCATGAAAGGTTGCTTACATAGGGAATTAAAGAACTAGGTATAAAATAAATCATGCTTTGCTTTTCCATGTAAAGTAGGGAATGATCTCTCGTATATATGAAGACCCATCTGCCTTATGAGTCTTTATTAGGTGAATAGGTCCATTTTAGGGTGTTGTTTCCTTCTTTTGAGATGGTACATTATACCTTAATGTCATACCCGATCACTTCAATAAGTACCCTCTAAGATCTGTGTAGTGTCTCATCGACTCCAAATTAAAACACCACAATACTTTGTGTATTAAATCACAATCAATTGATATCTTTAACTTGAATATTATATAAGAGTAATATTTGATGTAGTAAAACTATTAATGTCAAGTAAACACATACATTTAACAAAATCATTAATGTGTTGTATAATAAGATTTGATCACTTTTCAGCATGTATATATATATATATATATATATATATATATGAGAGAGAGAGAGAGGAGAGAGAGAGAGAAAGAAAGAGAGGGAGAGAGAGATTCACTCTATAGAAGATGATGATTATTCTCCCAAAAAGGTTTTATTTTTACATGTAAGCATTAAGTGATTGTTGTGATGTGATTTATTATGTCATAAATCACAAGTTTTTATTTAGCTTGAATATTATATAAGAGTAATATTTGATGTAGCAAATCTACTAATGCTGTGTAAAAACATATATTTTAACAAAATCATTAATATCTTGTATATTGAGAATTGAACACTTTTTTGTCTTCTTTTATGAAGATAATCTCTCTCTCTCTCTCTCTCTCTCTCTCTCACTCAATGGATTTTCGATGGCCAACTAAAACATTATTTGATTTTTTTCATGAGGTGATGTAATTCGTTATGTCATTAATCATAACCATTAGTTCATCTTTAGCTTGAATATTATATAAAAGTAATTTTTGACATAGAAAAATATTGATGTCAAATCAACATAAAAATTTTAACAAAATCAAAACTAAGTTGTATATTGAGTTTTGATTACTTTTTTCTACATATAAAATTAAAAGTTCCTAGAAGACTAATCGTCTTCTTTTATCACGAAAAAGTTTTATTTTATATGTAGAAATAAGTGATTGTAGTGATATTTGGCAAAATAAAATAATTAATGCTAAGTCAATAGAAAATTTTAAAAATACCATTAACTTGTTGTATATTGAGTTTGATCACACATTTTGTCTTATTTTATGAAGATACTCTCTCCCCCCTCTAGACTTAATGGTTTTTCTAATGCCAGAATGAAGAAGTATTAACTTATTTTCATGTAGTGATGTAATCCATTATGCTATTAATCACAATTTATAGTTTATCTTTAGCTTTTATCTTATATAAGAGTAATATTTGCTGCACAAAACTATTATTACCAAGTCAACACATAATTTTTAACGAGATCATTAAGGTGTCATATATTTATATTTGATCATTTTTAATACATACATACATACATACACATACATACATACATATATATATATATATATATATATATATATATATATATATATATATATATGTGTGTGTGTGTGTGTGTGTGTGTGTGTGTGTGTGTGTGTGTGTGTGTGTGTGTGTGTGTGAAGAGAGGGGTGAGAGAGAGATTCTCTATATCAAAGTAGATGGTTATTATCACGAAAAAATTTTATTTTATATGTAGAAATAAGTGATTGTAGTGATATTTGGCAAAATAAAATAATTAATGCTGAGTCAATAGAAAAATTTTAAAAAACCATTAACTTGTTGTATATTGAGTTTGATCACACATTTTGTCTTGTTTTATGAAGAGACTCTCTCCCCCTCTACACTTAATGGTTTTTCTAATGCAAGAATGAAGAAGTATTAACTTATTTTAATGTAGTGATGTAATCCATTATGCTATTAATCACAATTTATTGTTTATCTTTAGCTTTTATCTTATATAAGAGTAATATTTTCTGCACAAAACTATTATTACCAAGTCAACACATAATTTTTAACGAGATCATTAATGTGTTATATATTTATATTTGATTATTTTTAATACATACATACATATATAAATATATGTGTGTGTGTGTGTGTGTGTGTATGAAGAGAGGGGTGAGAGAGAGATTCTCTATATCAAAGTTGATGGTTATTATCACGAAAAAGTTTTATTTTATATGTAGAAATAAGTGATTGTAGTGATATTTGGCAAAATAAAATAATTAATGCTAAGTCAATAGAAAAATTTTAAAAAACCATTAACTTGTCGTATATTGAGTTTGATCACACATTTTGTCTTGTTTTATGAAGAGACTTTCTCTCCCTCTACACTTAATGGTTTTTCTAATGCCAGAATGAAGAAGTATTAACTTATTTTAATGTAGTGATGTAATCCATTATGCTATTAATCACAATTTACAGTTTATCTTTAGCTTTTATCTTATATAAGAGTAATATTTGTTGCACAAAACTATTATTACCAAGTCAACACATAATTTTTAACAAGATCATTAATGTGTCATATATTTACATTTGATCATTTTTAATACATACATACATACATACATACATACATATATAAATATATACATATATGTGTGTGTGTGTGTGTGTGTGTGAAGAGAGGGGTGAGAGAGAGATTCTCTATATCAAAGTAGATGGTTATTATCACGAAAAAAATTTATTTTATATGTAGAAATAAGTGATTGTAGTGATATTTGGAAAATTAAAATAATTAATGCTAAGTCAATAGAAAAATTTAAAAAAAAACCATTAACTTGTTGTATATTGAGTTTGATCACACATTGTGTCTTGTTTTATGAAGAGACTCTCTCCCCCTCTACACTTAATGGTTTTTCTAATGCCAGAATGAAGAAGTATTAACTTATTTTAATGTAGTGATGTAATCCATTATGCTATTAATCACAATTTATAGTTTATCTTTGGCTTTTATCTTATATAAGAGTAATATTTGCTGCACAAAACTATTATTACCAAGTCAACACATAATTTTTAATGAGATCATTAATGTGTCATATATTTATATTTGATCATTTTTAATACATACATACATATATAAATATATGTGTGTGTGTGTGTGTGTGTATGAAGAGAGGGGTGAGAGAGAGATTCTCTATATCAAAGTAGATGGTTATTATCACGAAAAAGTTTTATTTTATATGTAGAAATAAGTGATTGTAGTGATATTTGGCAAAATAAAATAATTAATGCTAAGTCAATAGAAAAATTTTAAAAACCATTAACTTCGATATTGAGTTTGATCACACATTTTGTCTTGTTTTATGAAGAGACTTTCTCTCCCTCTACACTTAATGGTTTTTCTAATGCCAGAATGAAGAAGTATTAACATATTTTAATGTAGTGATGTAATCCATTATGCTATTAATCACAATTTACAGTTTATCTTTAGTTTTTATCTTATATAAGAGTAATATTTGCTGCACCAAACTATTATTACCAAGTCAACACATAATTTTTAACGAGATCATTAATGTGTTATATATTTATATTTGATCATTTTTAATACATACATACATACATATATAAATATATGTGTGTGTGTGTGTATGAAGAGAGGGGTGAGAGAGAGATTCTCTATATCAAAGTAGATGGTTATTATCATGAAAAAGTTTTATTTTATATGTAGAAATAAGTGATTGTAGTGATATTTGACAAAATAAAATAATTAATGCTAAGTCAATAGAAAAATTTTAAAAAACCATTAACTTGTTGTATATTGAGTTTGATCACACATTTTGTCTTGTTTTATGAAGAGACTCTCTCTCCCTCTACACTAAATGGTTTTTCTAATGCCGGAATGATGAAGTATTAACTTATTTTAATGTAGTGATGTAATCCATTATGCTATTAATCACAATATATAGTTTATCTTTAGCTTTTATCTTATATAAGAGTGATATTTGCTGCACAAAACTATTAATGTGAAGTCAACACATAAATTTGAACAAAATCATTAATGAGTTGTATATTTAGATTTAATCACTTATTTCTACATATAAAAATAAATCTTTTGGGGAAAATAATTGTCCCCTTTTATAAACAAAATCTCTCTCTCTCTCTCTCTCTCTCTCTCTCTCGAATTTTCTAACGCAAATTGAAACAATATTTGATTATTTTCTTGTAGTGACATGATTCTTTATGTCTTAAATCACAATCAATAGTTTATCTCTAGCTGGAATATAATATAAGAGTAATATTTTATGCAACAAAACTATTATAGCCAAGTCAACACATAATTTTTAACAAAATCATTAACATGTCGTAAATAGGTAGAATTAAAAGTTTTTTTGAGAATGACCATCATCTTTTATGAAGAGAATCTCTCTCTATAGCTAAGGGATTTTCTATCACATTCAAGAAATATTTGAATATTTGATTATTTTGATGTTGTAAATAGGTAGAATTAAATGTTTTTTTGAGAATGACCATCTTTTATGAAGAGAATCTCTCTCTATAGCTAAGGGATTTTCTATCACATTCAAAAAATATTTGATTATTTTCATGTTGTCACATGATTCTTTGTCATAAATCACAATCAATAATTTATCTTTCAGTTAATATTAATGGCAAGTCAACATTAGTACTCGACATAGCAAAATTATTAATGCCAAGTCAACAGATAAATTTTATAAAATCATTAATGTGTTGTATTTTTACATTTCATCACTTATTAATACATGTAGAAATAAAACTTTTTGGGAGAATAATCATCTTCTTCTATAAATAGAATCTCTATTTCTCTCTCTCTCTCTCTCTGTCTCTCTCTCTCTCTACACCCAACGGATTTTTCAAGACAAATTCAAACAATATTTATGATCAAGATTGTTTATGTTTAACTAACAATCAAGTTTGTCTTTAGTTTGTATATTATATAATACTGATGCAGCAAAACTATTAATGCCAAGTCAACATTAGCAGCTCGCTTCATCAAATATTAATCATATATATTATTTATAAAATATCAAATCTTAGTATACATTAATGCTTTTATTAGTCTCAATATACAACACTCTAACACATAAATGATAGATCAACACATAAGTTTTAACAAATTCATTAATGTTGTATGTTGTGTTCTGATAACTTTTTCTACACGTAGAAATAAAGCTATTAATGCAAAGCAGCACATATTAAAGTATTAATCTTATACAACACGAACCCCCACACTACCCTTTTGATGGATGAAGCCGACCTGTAGTAATTTGATACTAATTTGAGAACCAAAGCCTACTTCTACCAGCATAATTAGTTATTAGTGGGAAACTTTAAAGCTATTATATTATTTAATATTACTATATTAACTCGAACATTTTATTTCATCTATTTAAAAGAATGGACATTAAACGTTGGTCAGTCTGCTTCTTTTATAAATTTAAGAATCATTTGCACTAAATTAAGCTTTCTAATAGTCAACATATGACATACGTAGAAAATTTAACTATAGACTACATACTATTAATTTATAATCATTCGAAGCATATCTAAAAGAAATATGAAAAGTGCAAAACAATGTCATTAAATTACTTAATTTGCATCTTACATTTCTTATATCGAGGGTATGCAATATTTTAAAAAGTAAATAAATAATCAAAATATTTTTATGAAAATTTGATCAAGATAGCTAGATCTCGAAGCCATTAAATTTATTTTATGATGAGTACAAATTTTTTATTACAGTCATCTTAAAATAAATCTTTCATTATGATGTAACACTTAACCAGAATAGTCAGCTTATATCCCCAGCAGATAGACCCCTAATTTAACCAACAAAATAAATCAAACCCAAATCTATATCCCCAATGGATTCCCTCCTTATGCCCTTAGCATAAGTTTATATTATATCCAATGCATGTGTGATTCCTTAGTGGATCCCTCTTCATGTCCTTGACATGAAATCAATCAATTCAAATCAAACTTTCTTTGACTCTCTTATGCTTTTGGCATGAGATGAGTTACATTGCACTAATATCATTATTCTATCTACCTCTTGGGTTTATGTATAGATCATCTTCATTAGCGCTTACAATCCCTCTAGACGTTGTGGATCACCTAGTTCAATGCCAATATGCACGGTGTGCCCTTCAGTTACGACAGACCTATTGGGGGTCCTTTTGTTGATCTCACTTTTAGAGTGAGGATTCATTCTTCTCGTTATAGACTTAGGAGTCTTCAGACACTAAGAGCTCCTTAGTTCTAAGATACTTTTAGTGATTAAGTGGGCACTTAACATAATTCCGGAGACTTAGAATGGTTGGTATAAGATTAGGCTATGCCAGGACTCAGAAAACTCACCTACCTAAACCTAAGAAAACCATGCCTACCTCTTTAGCTTTAAACCAAACCTCAAATTCAATTTGTCCAAACTCAATCCAATCTTAACTCATACTCAAATCCAAATCAAAATCAAATCACTTCAATCAAACCAAACTTAAGCCACTACTTAACTCTATGGACTTAGCTAAATTACCCTTCAATCCAAATCAAATTCAATTGATTTTCTCTTAAATCAATTCAATCCTCTAATTAAATCAAATCCATCAAATCAAATCCATAATCAAATCTCAATCCTCGAATCAAATCAAGAATTAAGCCCATGACTTAATCCTATGGACTTAGCCAAATCCTCTTCAATCAGATTGTAAACTTAATTGATTTGTCTCATGAATCAATTCAATCTTTTAATCACGATTCCAAACCAAAACTACAATCTACAATTAAGCCATGCCAAACCAAAATCAATTCAATCCAACCAAGTTAACCCATATGACCTAAAATACCTAAATGAGCCAAAATCTATTTGAACCTAAATCAATTACAATCAAAACCTTAAATCAATTCCAAACGATATATTGAACTCAACTCAACTCAATTCAACCCAAAATAAAGCCAATCAACCCATTTAGACTCACTTAACCTAAAGTGACCTAAAGGACCTATTTGAGTCAAACTTCAATCCAACCCAAATTGGATTGAGTCAAACCATACAAAACCTCCTATGATGATTGTTGATCATCCTTGATTGATCAATTGCCATCAATTAGGTCAAACCAAGTCAACCCACTTAACCTACATAAATTAAACTAGCCAAATCTCAACCTAAGAAAAATTAATTGAAACCAATGATTCACATCAACCCAAAATCAACCCTTGAATATGACTTGACCATCAATTGAGCCAAACTTAACCTAATTGGCCCTTTGACCCAAGTTGACCCAACTTGACCTAAAAGACCAAATTGTGTCAAATCAAAATATAACATAAACAAATTGCAACCAATGACTTAAGTTCAATCCAGATTGATCATTGAACATGATCAAAGCCTTGATTGAACCCAATTTGACCAATTGAATTGAATTGACCTACTTAGCCCAAATTGACCTAAAGGGTCAATTTGGCCTAAAACAAAACCAAATCCAAATTGATTCAAACCAAAGCCTACAATCATCTTCAATTGACCAATTGAACATGAGCCAATGCTAACAATCCAATTTGGCCAATTTAATTTGGTTGATTTGACCAATTTGGTCAACTCATTTGACCCATATGAACTCAAATGGGTCAAATCCAAATCTAAGTCAAATTGAACCAAACCAATTGCACCAAAACATTCCAAATACTCATTTGAACTCGACCCAAGCCTTGGTTTGACTCAATTTGACCAATTGGTCAACTTGACCCAACCTAGTCCAATTTGGCCTACATGGGTCAAATGGAGCCAAACCCACTCAAACCAACTCCAACCCTAATGAGATTTGACATGACCCATTCTTACCTCTTGGTTAGCCCAAAAACCCACAATTTGACCCAAATTCCAATGGGTCAAGGCCACCACATAAGACAATACCCCATTTGATTGGTCAAACCCACTCCCTATCCATTTGACAGCCTCCTAGACCTCCACCTAGGTAAGGAGGACAGCAGCTCACCCCAAAGGTGATAGGGTCTATTTTCAGCCAAGTGGAGGTGAGTTCACTCCTCCAAGCCGATTGGAATACTTGGCAACCCAAGGAAACCCACTGTCCTCCCATGACAGCCACCTTCCCTCACTCAGTCACTTAAGGAGCCGACTAGCACCTCTCCACCCAAGACTACAGAGGCCCAGGATAGCCATAAAATGCCAAACAGTTAAGGCCATCCAATCCAAGGGAGGAGGTGGTATACCTCTCATTTTGATTCAATTCGAGACACCAAGCATTTAGTGAGCCCTAACAACTAGAGATGAGTTCCCTAGAGCCCTTCCTAAGCCTTCCCGTTACCGAAAAACACCAACTTGAGACAGAACAAGCTCCCATTATGTCCATCCTCCTCAAACACAACCCCATTCAAATTAACTTCACCCACATGTTCACCTAGCTCCGGCGAGATGGAATGAACCTTTTCTTGAGCTCTCTGACAACTAGAAGTACCTCCTAGGCTAACTTTGGTGAGTTCTACAGTGATTCTTGGTCCATAGAGCAACTGCTGGGGAGGAATTATGCTAGCTTCTCAATAGGGCTTTGCCTTGTCCAAGAGAACCTGCCTCGATCGATTCGCCACCGGTGTTGAGCTTAGTGAGGTATTCTCCATCAAACCAAGTATTTTCCAAATTTTCTAGGCCTTTTTGAAGAGAATTTTGATTTCACCCAAATCCGACCGTTAAATCTTTTAGGATCCTCCCTATGAAGTTGTGGGATCAATCTCGCAATAATCCAAGCTCCGACAAGCTTGAATTGGGTGGCAGAAGGTGAATGGTGCCCATCTTTCATCGCTTAGGGGGACGATAGATCACGTGTTGTCCATTCTGTGTGATTGAAATGAATGACCATGATTAATCCGCTAGTAAATTTTGATTTAATCCTTTAAGAACCACGGGTTTAATCTCGTGTCTAATCTAAGATCGGATGGTAGGACGAAACCGCATCCACGATACGTAGTCGACTCAAACATGTTTGAGTAACAAATTCCAAACACCATGTGAAAATGCGGTGATTAGCATGGCATAGGATTAGGCTTATTAGGCTTAATTATCCTATTTAATGACCGAAGTTTCAAAATTTTATAACTAATTATAAAAAAATCCATAAAATATAAATAAATACTCATTTTAAAGGTGAATCAGAGAATTAATTAAAAATAACTTCAAATAATTTTAAATAGTAATTAAGGTTTAATTAGGATTTAATTATAAACTTAATTAGCTTAATTAAGCCTTAATTACTTAAGCAATTAATTCTAAATTTTGTGTGTTGATTTAATGGGATGATTTCTACCTCTCATGATTTTATTGGAATTTATTGCCTAATAATTAGGGAAAATTGATGACTCAAACCTTAATTACCATCTTTAATTAATTAAATGATTAATTAATATTCAAAAAATAAATATTAATCAATTAAAACTTGTTAATCGTGTTTAAAGTGAATGGAAGAGGGAAAATGATTAGGACCCCTTGTTCATAATCTCTTTTCCAATTCTATTTCATTACAAATAATAATTAATTAAATGCTTAATTAATTAATCAAGTGGTTAAATTAAACCAAATTGAAATGCAAATCACATCCGATAATTAACAATGAAATTGAGGGTTCCTCTTTATGTGTTTAAGAATATAAAGACCCATAAGAAAATTATGATCAACCTATAACCCACAAGTGTGGGAAAATCATCAAAGTACTTAATTGATTCTTTAATATAATTCTCTTAATTATGAGCCAATTGCATTAGGTCTTTAGGAGCATTGCAGTTTTACTTTCTCTCACATATTCATGTCATTTATGGCTCATAATTAAGGGGTTAATCAAATCAAAGAGTCATAAGTAAGGGTAATTAATTGATCTAATTAAGAATCCAACTTAATTAATCCATAAAATCCATTTAATTACCTTTTCTTTAAACCAAATCAAATCACCAACATGGGGATGAGATTAAAATAGCAAGTGATAAGTTCTTATTTTTAAATTCAACTTGAATCCTAAATCATAAATTAATAATGAGCTTTGGTTTTTTAAATGATTTTATTTAATGTGATTGTCCTTAGGAATTAATGTATTTGAATGAACCATGTGTTTATGTTTAGTTATTCCCTTCCAATCACTATGAATATTATATGTCATATGATTTCATGCATTCATTCTTTCAAATTTAAGTAAATCAAATGAAACTTATTTATGTAAGCTTGTATGTGTTGGCTTAATTTATTATACATGTGGCTATTATTACTAATAAATTCAAATTTATTTATTTTTTCAAAGTTTATAAATTGATAAATTATATGGAGTGATAATAGTTATGAATACATATAGGATTTGCATGTGTTTATAGCTTAAGTATGTGAAGTGAAGCTCTCTTTCTTATGTTCATATATGGATTTACATATACTTGAATGTTAATAAGTATATAGTCTGGACATCCACAGGATTTAAGTAGCCCAAGGAGGTCAGTTGATTACCTCACTTCCTTGGTTAACAATAACACACACACACACACACACACACAGACATATATATATATATATATATATATATATATATATATATATATATATATATATATATATATATATATATATATATATATATATATATATATATATATATATATATATATATATATATATATATATATATATATATATATATATATATATATTTGATTTCATTTCTATGTATTTTTGTATTAGAATTTGGATGGAACTTAAAATCATATACATAAATAATTCAACCAAATAAAAATACAATTTTGCATGATTTCTTATTCTCATAATTATTTATGTATTCATATGTATTTAAGATAGCAAATGTTTAGTCAGGACATCCTAGGACCACGAGGCTTTAAGTAGCCCCAAGGAGGTCATTTGATTACCTCACTTCCCTAGTTTAATAATAGCGTGCTTACATCTTTTATACATGTGTATGTGCATTTGATTAGAGAATGGTAATCCTTTCTTTCTACTAAAAATGCATGCATCCAAAGTCATCTAAATCAATGAACTATACTATATGTAAACACAATGCTCTCTTTCTTATGATTCATATATGAATTTACATGTGTTTGAATGTTAATAAGTATATAGTCTGACATCTCAGAATACAAGGCATTAAGTAACCCCAAAGAGGTCATTTGCTTTCCTCACTTCCCTAGTTAACAAATGCACATACTTATTTAATTTTATTCCTATGTATTTTTGTACACGAATTTGGATAGAGCTTTAATTTACATGTATTAAATATTTAAATCAAATAAAATCTAAGTTCTAAATGTATGCACTCATCATTCAAGTGTGCTAAAATGTCTTGTATGTATAGATATGCTAAGTATTAAGTCATATGCCTATTACATGTGATGAAAAGGAATGACTTAATATATTTCATGTGGTAGTAATTCAACTACATTAATCTTAAGATGCCTTTCATGTTAAATAGGGTTATTTAAGTTAACCCAAATTTAATATTAATAAAAATATTTAATAAGCCATTCACTAAAATGAACTAAATCAAATTAATGTGATTTAGAAAGTGGCTTAAGGTAGGGATGAAAGAGTGCAAGCCTCTTTCTTCTCTTTATAACACATAGATGTTAAGTGTAAATCAAATGAAACAAAACAAAATTAAAATTAAAATTAGCAAATCATCTGAACAACTTGAAGTTAAATCAACCTTCATGTTAACTTAAATAATTTTTAAGACTTAGATAAATCACAACTATAATGCTTAGTAAGACATACTACACAAAGCCTTAGCACACACATTAGAATTAAGCCACCGCTTCTAGTCCTATGTTTGGATGGCGTATGTGTGATGTATGTTATATTTTGTGATATAATATTTTAGACTGGATGTTAGGGTATGCTTCATAGACTGGATGTTAGGCCACTCTTAGTCTAATCATGTCTTCTGTAGGGGGTTATGCATAAAGGGTTTCTTAAAAATGAATATAAATGTTATCTTTACAGGTTGCTTAAACCCTTAAGCATAATCCAAGTTAGGACAGGTGGACTTGGTTACCCATGTATAGGGTGCTAAGTCCAAATTATGAAATATAACTGCTTGGGATTGTATGTATGTTTAGCTAACCTCTATTTTGTAAGTGTAGTTAGATTTACTTTTTCATATAAATATAATTTTGTAATAAAAATTAGATTAGTGCTATGGGAGATTAGGATGAGTAGTGGTCAGGGCTTAGTTCTAGGGTTCCTTGTGATGCCTTTGGAGCACAATCAAATCAAGAGAAAGAATGAAGAAGGCATGAAGGGATATGAAGAAATGAAGACCTCATAGCATGTATTCATTTTTAATTGTAATTATTCTTTCATATTTTGAGTTGTATAAGGGTAGAGCTCGGCCACCCATCTTTTCTCTTTTCAGGGCGTACGGTGATACCCGACTGCACTGCCTTTTATTCTTTTACATTAATTTATATAATTGTGTGATGCTATATTTAAATTGTGCATTATGATTGCATGATTTTATAGTATCTTTATGATTTATACTTTAATATGTGGCCTAGATGCAATAGGCACTTATGATAAAATTAATTTTCTACCCAACTAATAACTCATAACTAAGTTTTAAAATAATTCATAACTTCACCATAAAGCTTAGGATTTAAATAAGATAATTAAAAGATTTAGAAACCCCTTAGGTATGGTTGTATGTCTCACATCATGCATGCATATTCCTTAGCTTGAATATGGAGGATCTCCATCCTTACGATAGATGAATGCTTGACCGTGAGGGCATCCCTTATGATGAGAACACCCTATTCTTGATTTATTTCAACATTTCAACATGTATTTAGGCATACAAATATCTATGTGTCAAATGAAATAAAATGAAAATATTTTGCACTTGTAGATTAAGTCATATGTTCATATCATAGTCTCTTGAGTGGGTTTAGGACTTTAGTCTTTTTCCAATTAAATAACAACCCTAGCTATCTTTCAATTTCATAAGATAACACCACATGGATTTAAAATGTAGGAGGTGTTTGCTGGCGGCCACTCTGAGCGATTATAAGTCCAGAAATCAGATGAGTTTATCCTCTCTTATGGAGATGAACCCTTATATCCATATGTCATTTAGATTTAGGCCATGCTTTAGCTCATGTTAAAGCTCCTTAGATTGAGGATCCGAGGTAGTTGTTTCCTTTAGGCTACAAGTATAAATCTTCTCCTCTTAAGCATTTTCACAACCTTGTGTTTGCAGATTATAAGCCCTAGCAATCTAATAAAAATTGAGCTCAAGTAATTAAATCTCTTCATTTTCAAATGTATAAAGCCCCACCATAGAATAGATTGAGATGCTCACTTCCTAGTATCACGAGCATTTCCTACCTTCTCCCTTTGGATTCCAAAATAAGTCTTCTCCTTGAACAATCCCTTGATTTTTCAAACATAACCAATCCTTTGATAGTCTAACCTTGAAATCTTTAGAGATAATAATTTCCTACTTTAATTGAGAGATTTTTAAGGAATCCATATTCCTTAGGATGTAATTAATAATGGAGGCTTGCCTCTATAGGAAACTTAAGAACCCAGCTTAATATAAACCCTGCTTTATTTTTTTATGTAAAGTAAGAGAAAATCTCTGGTTATAATAGAAGACCCATCTTGCCTTAGGAGTCCTTATTAGGTGATTAAGTCCACTGTAGGTAATTCCTCTATCTTTTGAGATAGTCTATCATACCTTAATATCATACCCATCACTTTAATAAGTACGATCTCACCCCACTTCCAAAAAATAAACACAATAGGGAGTCATCTTCAATCTCATCACAAGAAGAACCAATCAAGGCGAACTTATCTATGAGTTCTTATAAATGTTGTTAAGGCATGAGTGCTAAAACTTAGGTCACTCCAAGGTCAGGCCTCTTACTATGAAGAGACCTATAAGTACAATGCTAGCTAGAGTTACCTAAGCTCTTCCCAAAAAACAAAAGATGTTAGATAAGGGGAAAGTGAGTTTCACTAAGACCTATTCTCCTAGATACTAGGAAGACACATATAATGCTTAATTGATGAGGTCACTAGTGAATCCTTTAAGCGCTTCCATGACTACCAAAGTGTTTATAAGTGCCTTCAATCCATCCCTTATGGAAGACTTCATTATGCAACCATGTCCATGCAAGCATTTTGTTGACAATTGACTTATGAGCTTTGTGTGGAGCATGCTAGGATGTTAAAGGACTTAGTGACTCTAAGGAAGAAGCGCAACTCTACTTGAGAGATGCTATATGATGAGTTTGATGTGCATGATGACTAATCAAACTATGAGGATGATGGAGGAGAAGGTCTCAAAGTTTTATGCTAACCTATCAAACTGAGATGAGAAGAAGGAAGAGTTTATTGTTGACCTCACCCATTGTGATAAGGAATTACATCAGAAAGAGGCAAAATTAAAAGAAAAGGAGTCATTATGGGTTAATAACTTTAAGACTAAGAAGTATCAAGACCAAATTGAGGTCATAAGGTTTGATTAGCATGAAATTTTTTATTCAAAAGTTAGTCAATCACTACCAACTTGATAATATATTACTTAACTTTGATAATGCTCTCAACCTATCATAACTCGAAGACAGCAATGAAGTGGGCTCTAGTTTATTGACTTTCTCTATATCTATGTCTCTCTGTCTCTCTCTCCCTCTCTCTCTTTTTGTATTTCTATGCAAAGACAGGTTAATTTCACATCATTTGCTTTTTAATAGTCATATATACTCACTATATGTAATTTTTGAATATCAATGAAACATAATTCTTGTTCTTTTATTGGCCCATGGTTCTTCATTCATTTATTATAAAAATGATGATGATGATGATGATATTTTATCATCATCATCATCATTATTATTATTAATATTATTATTAATATTATTATTTTCATTATTTTCATTATCGTCATTACCATCATCATTATTATATTACATTTTCTTATTTGAGGTAGTCAACTTAGCAACCATTTGGTGCTTTAATTAACCACCAGACTTAGTTCAACATGAATAGGTAGTACTTTACTCATTTACTCTTTTTAGGGATGCTACATAGTGATCAACATGAAGGTGAGTTTAGGAAATTTAACATACCCCATGGCATGGGATTTGTAGCTTATGTCTCACATGAAACTTTAGGTGCATGAAAGACATCGATGAATTTTCGTAACTCAATGTAAGTTGTATTATCTCAAATGAAACTTTGGTGCATGGAAATGTAGGTGAGTTTAAGTAACTCTACGTAATTTTCAATGTCTCACTTGACACTTGGGTGTGTGGAAAGCTCAATGAGTTTGACTACTTGATATAATTTGCAATATCTCATGCGACACTTAGGAGTGTGGAAGACATTCATCTAGCTTCACTAGGGAGAGACTATCACAACTCACTCTAAAACATAAAATGAATAAAATTCAAATAAAATCTTTTGAATCATTAAAAACTTTAACTAAAACCTCTGCTAATTAAATTGAATATTTATATCAAAAATTAAAATTGATGCAAAAGGAGCAAACTAATAAGCTAACAACCACACAGTCCAGTGCACACTAGATTTACTTGATAGTTCATAGCCCTTAGACTATTGGGTCAAGGATTACTTGTCTTTTTTTTTATTATTGTGTTATGACAATTGATGTAATGTGTTCTATTATGATGTGATTTTGCCTTAAGATAATTTTAGAATTTTTTGTGTTAGGATAGTTCTATGATGATTATAGAACTTTATCTCAAATTAAATTAACACTACTTCTACAAATAGTTATACTTAAAGAGGGAACTACTATAACATTATTATGAATATTAAGTACTTAAAGCTAATAGGCTTTTATGCAAGTGATGCTTAAAATACTAATTGCTTAATACCCCTTAAGCAAGGCCAACATGATAGATGGCTTGAAACTTGAATCTGCTAAATATTTTGCGATGTGAATGAAAGAGCTTAAATGATTATTTATGTAAAATATAAATTGCATGACTATCCCCTGTTTTGTAGGGTAGTGTTATAAAAAAATTTTAAGAGTCCTATGAAGTCCTTTGTAAGCCTATGGGATTTTAGATGAGAAAAAAAAAAAAATGAGGATGACCCTCCTAGAGATGAAGCCTTACATCCTTCAGAGTCAAATGTCCAAAAGACGAAGTGAGAAGACCAATAGATTGAGTCTATCAATTGTATGTCTAAGCTATGTTGTATAAGGCATAGCTCTACTACTTCTTTTTTTTTTTTTTGGGATTATATTTTGTGGACAAACCCACATCATCCCTTTCTTATTCTTTTATAAACTATTTGAATTATTTGAATTTGTGCTTACTTTGCACATTTGAATTTTTGGACTTATATTTTATGTTTTTTATTAATAAGGTCAATTTGTAAAAATGGATTAATTAATTAATTTTAAATTACAAAAATCATAAAAATTATACCTTAATAGGCTAAATCACTCAATAACTAGAGAAAATCATTAGAAAAATACCAAACACCTATAATCATTATTAAACTCAACAATCACTTTAATTAAGCTTAAATACACACATTAATTTATTTATTAATTAACTTACAACATAGAAATTATTTAAATAAATTAAGTGAAGTCCAAATAATTTGAAATTTTTATGGTAGTCTAAAGACCACTAAAAACGTTTAGAAATATTTTTATTAAACGTAGAATTAAAATAATGTATATTTTAAAATTACAAATAAAAATAATCCTTTAGATGGTATTTAAAAGTTATAAAATTTTAAAATTGAAAAATAAATTTTATAAATTATCAAAGGAGTTCATCTTTGTGTCCTAAATAAGAGAAATCATTTTAAGGTATTTATTAAATTATTATTAACAAAATTTATATTTCCTCATGAAATAATTAAATAAAATACAATAAATAAAAAATAATTTTAAAATTATGAAAACTTTATGAAAAATTTCTAGCCTTGAGAAATAATTTCATGAAGTTTGGAATTGATTATGGTAGTCAAAACAAATGTACCTATTTATCATAGCATAAAATTTACATTGATTATCATTTTATCTAGTAAATTCTTATTAAATAAAATAAATTAAAACAACTCACCGAAATTTTTTTTAAACCTCCATCAATAGAAAAGGCTTAGAAAAAATAAAATTAAGTTAATTTGAATATTAAAAATATTTTTATATATTAAATATTTAAATAAATCAAATAAATTATAGAAATTCAAATTGAACTTGAAATGACATGAAACCTTCATGTGAGTATTGGGACCTCAATTTCAACGCCCCTACAAAGTTTCATAATTTTATAAAATATATGTTAATTTATTTATTTTTAGGACATAAGATAATATAAAAAATCATAAAAATTTAAATTAATTTAAAATAATTCTAAAATTTTAGCAAATGCTTATTTAGAGTTCCCCAACTCCATATAATATAACTTTTAGAAGCACATCAATATTTATTTGAAATTTTCTCTTTAGTTAAATAATAAATAATATTAAATTATTCAAAATTATAAAAAGTTAATTAAAATATTATGGAATGTTCCATAAGGTGTCATTCTGAACTTAGAACATATCTATGAAATTTACAAGGTGTCATTCATAATTTAGGTGATAACTAAAATTTAGCACCATTAATTAAATTAAATTACATCCATAAAAATAATCTTGTTTAGAGTCTTAGGGTCATCCCTCATCTTTTGGTAGGGTGTTCTATTAGGCTAAGGTGTATAGAAGAGTGAACCCTTACTTCTCATGCTTATTAAAACATAAATCTAAAACCTAAGATAAATCACAATTTAAAATACATTACTAAATCATTAATTACTTAAACCAAAATTATCCAAATGTAATAAATTGAACTAATAAGATTAGAACTAATAAACCTATTGATTTCCCCAAGCCACCTATTTTAACATCATACTAATACAACATCACATCACAACAAAATATTACAACACAATCATACCTAACATAATAGTTCAAATCTGATGTCTTATCATGCAAATTTAATTTTATTGTGAGAGTGTCTTCCAATCAAGTTTTGACTTTGTTTCAAATTTTTAGTTTACTATTAAAGCTTAATTTTTTTAAGAGTGATTTTCAATTTAAGTGATTAACAATTTTAAGAATTTGATTCAAGTATTATATTTCTTCATGTCATATATTTTTTTGTAAGTTTTAAGAACAAGTGAGATGATTTCTACCCCATCATGAGTAAAATTCATACTATCCCTAACACTTAATGCACCATCAAATACAAGGATGAGGTATGCATTTAGCATGACTTTTATAAATTAAAAATTTTATACATAAATAATATCATGCATCAAAATAGAGATGTTTTAGAGGATAATCATAGTTATTTACTCAAAAATTTGAATAGGGGCTATTATCACCATTATGTCATTGATTATCATAAGAAATTTTAAGCAATCATAATATAAATGATAGTGTGATTGCTACTATTTATTATAATAATAGCTTTCATGCATGTATTCCAAATAGAATGCAAACTAACATAAAGGTATCTTGAAGATAACCTAATCATCTTTAACAACTACTATATATAAAGTCTAATGTCTACTCTTATTCGTAACATATTCTAATTAACAAATAAGAAGATCGTGAAAAGAAATGCGCCCCTACATAAATAACATCCCGTCAACTAAATTATATATATATATATGAGTAGGGGTGTAAAAAAAGCTTTAATAGTAAACTAAAAAATTTTAAAATGTATTAAATAGGTTGATGAAAATGGAATTGTTTTTATTTAAGTACATCACTTTGTTTATAAACAGCAAAAAAAAAAATGAAACCCCAACTTACCGCAAGATTCAAGCACAATATTTCTTTTAAATTTATTAATTATAATCATTCTCCTTTATTCATATATCGTAGAATATATTCATCAATCGGCTTTATCTACCTTCATTTCCCAAACCGTCTATACAAATAGAGGATCAGCTGAAAGACATTTTCGTGCCAACATCAACAAAATATCACAGCCATGGCCGTGTGTTACAGCCTTCTGCCACCTCTATCCTCAACACAATCCATGGTGGGAGGTAATATTTACCATAACATATATATCTTGATAAATGTTTCATTTCTTTCTGATTTATTACTAGTGTTCTTCGCTTCATGTTTGATAAAAACCCAATAATTTCAAATTTTTGAACAGAAAAATAAAAGATTTTTTCTTATTTTTTGGAAAGAAGACCAATACTGATCTTACACAGGAGTTTCGGCAATCTGACATATGGCAAAAAATAGTTACCAGTTATTTTTAGAAGTTCAAATCTTCTTAATTTTCTGTTTTTACGCTTTTTAACTTTTATTTTTAAACGTAGTAATACACACTCATACTGTTAAGTGAGTAGAAAAATTTTATTCTAAATAAATTTCTAAGAATAAAAAATGCGTGACGACTTAAAAAAATGTTCTTCACGTGATTCATAGGTCGCAGAACTGCGCGGCTCTCCAATTCAACCAGGAAAGAATTCATTACTGCAGATAAAAAAGCCTCAATTGACATAAGAAACGCAGGTTGCTTCCTAAACTACAATTATGGGCGGCGAGTCACCGATGGGAGTGCTAATAGATCGAAATATAAGGATTACAAATATTGTACACACACTGAAGTGGCTGAAGTTGAAGATTATAGTTCGATAAATAAACTGAAGACTCCAATCGAACAACTAAAGCATTTTTATGTCTTCACACGTCCATATGCCTGTATAGGCATAGTTAAGTTCGTTCACCGATAATAATTTTTTACTTAATTATAATTCACTTAAATTATGCTATAACCTTTCTTTTATCATTAATATAAGTGCAGATTGTTGGCATTGTTTCAAGTTCTCTGATTGCAGTCGAAAACTTGTCAGATATTTCTCTGCATTTTCTTATTGGTTTATTAAAGGTAGATTTTTTTTTATTTTCATATTATTCGGTTCCAATTGAGCAGTCTGATGGATGAAATCTCCTAAATTTATAGGCAGCAGCAGCTTTTGGTTGTCTAATCATCTATGTTAATGGAGTTAATCAGCTATTCGACATAGATATCGACAAGGTATTTTCATTAACATATTATAAAATCTCTTTAAATTTTTTAATGCACAATATATGCATACATACATATATATATATATATATATATGTATGTATATTAAGTTGAAAGGGAATAATGAGCATATACATGACCAATTTTAAGTCACACTAAAATAGGATGTGAAATAAGTATGAGAGTGAATCGAATAATCCCAATTTTAAGCCCTTTATCTTTTTTGCTTTAGTTATGGATATTCTTACTAGGCATTTACAGGAAGATGTATGCACCTTGGTGTATATTTTGTTGATGACATTCTTCTTGTTGATAAAACTAGATAGAGAGTCCAAGAGAACTAGAATTATTGAGGTCAACATTAGAGTCTAAAGGTTTTCATTTAAGTAGATCTAAAACTGAATATATGGAGTGTAATTTTAGTTGTAGAAGTTATAGTGGTAGTATTGTGACATTAGGTGAACAAGTCATTAAAAAGAGTCAGCGATTCAGATATTTAGGCTCTATTGTTTAAAATGATGGTGAAATAAATGGAGATGTTATTAGTAGAATTCAAGTTGGATGGTTGAAGTGGAGGAATGCATCTGGCCTGTTGTGTGATAGAAAAGTACTAGTTAAACTTAAAGGAAAATTTTATGAGATGGTGGTAAGACCTGCAATAATTTATGGTGCAAAATGTTGGCCAATAAAAGAGAAGCATGAGACTAAGTTAAGTGTTGCAGAGATGAGGATGCTCGAGTGGATGAGTGGCTTTACTCTTAGAGATAAAATGCGGAATGAGTATGTTCGGAAAAAAAGTTGGAGTAGCTCAATGGCAGATAAGATTAGAGAGAGTCGCCTTAGATGGTTTGGCCACATAAAGCTATGGGCTACAAAAATTCGCCACCGACCTCTCAATGAAGAGAGTGATTTAAAGTGTCAGTGAAATTTTTAGAAGGAAGATGGAATAGTAGATAAGACACTACCCTAAGATTTCACCCTCATTTTGCAAGGACTTTAGTTCTAGTTTCAAGTTTCTTATAGGCGCAAGCACCTTTAGTTAATTACCCCTCTCAATACTGAGAGAGAACTTTTTATTAAGGCTAGTCGTTAGATAAACAGATGTAGCATATAATAAGTAGTATGTGGAGTTTTGAAATCTAGATTTATAAAATTATTATATTTAACTTAAAGCGGATGGTTGGGGAAACGATGACGTGCGATCTAGATCCCATGGTTTCCATCATCCGGGTTGTCGCGGTCCCTAGTCTACTTAGTTAGAGGAAGTAGTCATTACTGAAGGATCCTTATCGACAAACATGGGTTACGTCGTCCAAGAAATTCTTGCAGACCTGGGGTGGTGTTTATCTAAGGAGACAAGCTTAAGTCTACCTTAGCTAGTAAAGGGCTTTTTGCTCAATCAAGTATACCCTATGGTTCACAACTCAAAGGGTAGAGCTATTGGAGAGCATACGGGCTATAGTCATGACTATGATATAATGGGGTCATTTGACGACAACCACCCGGTCAGAGGACTCTAGTCGTAACTGTATCATGTGGAGCCTACTGGCCAAGCCACATAGTTAAAGGACAAGAGCCACGTCATTGCTGACATGAGATTGTTTGAGAGTAAACATAGTTGTGTACTTGATTTGACTTTGGCTCCTTTGTGAGCTACAATTTTTTAATTTATCTCATTCAATAAACAATTGTGGAAGGCTTATTCAATTTTAGCTTTAAGTTTTTTTAAGAGATTGAATTTCATTTAATCATTTATAGCTTAATGATATTTTAGATTCTACATTTGGATTGATATTCAATTTGAGTTAATTTGATTTGAAATTATAATCATATTTTGATGGAAGTATCCCCTCCAGTTGAAATCTCCATTCAACACAGTCATTATCGGGATAGTTAATTAATTGAATCAAATATATTTGAGAATTTTAAATTCTGTCAATTCTATTTAGCTCCTAATAGAGGATAAGATCTACTATCACATGACAAAATTAGCTTCTCAAATATTTTACTAAGTTGGAATTCTTATAATAGATTTTTAGGTTTTATTAATCCGGACCAAATCTTAAGACTAAACTAGGAATCAACCCGCACAGCATTCTCAAACACTCAGTTTAAGCATTCAGCATAGTGTCAGGGCCCATGCGGGTGTTTTAGAATACTTTCATTTCATTTTAGTTTCTCAATGTTTAAGTTTTGTTGACCATTTTTCTTTTGGGGAAATCTTCACTAGTTTAACTCTTAATTTAGGCAAGATTGATAACATGTATCATTAACTTATGTAACATTGATGTTGATATAAATTTTGAACATTTATAACATAAGATCAATGTCACAATTGTCTATTTCAAAACATCATTTCAAATTGCATCTTCTCCCAAGGTCGTCTTGATTCTTCAGCAGTAATTACATATTTGATAATTTATTAATCTTTTATATCCCTTTTTAGAGATTGTAATGCAAAGTTTGATTAATAATTTAGGAGTTGACTACATAAAGAAGTCCTCTAATAAAACTTAACAACATCCCTCAAAGTTATGTAAAATATTGGTATAGAATGATTTCCTTGGATCAACATCTTACGATGAGTGTAGGAATTCAAATTTCTGATGAAGTTATTTTAAATTTGAAACCACTTCAAAATAAGTGTGACTCTTCTCTTAGGGTAATCGTAGAAATTACAAAATATTTAAATTAAGTATAATGCCACTTTTTTTCTTTTTTTGTTGGTTTTCTGTAGATCACAAAGAGAGAGAGAAAAAGAGAAAGAGAAAGAGGGAGAGATAAATGGCCAGCTTCTTTTTTTTGTTTCCTTTAAATCACAAAGAGAGAGAGAGAGAGAGAGAGAGAGAGAGAGAGAGAGACAAAGAGAAAGAGAGAGAGAGGGAGAAAGTGACAAAGAACTTTGTTCTTTCTTTTTTGTTTCTCAGAAATCACAAAGAGAGAGAGAGAGAGAGAGAGAGAGAGAGTGATATGAACACATATCCCAAAATAACAACAACAAAAGAAATAGAAGAAGGCCAGATTAATTTAAAGATTTCAAGTATGGAGAAAATAGAAAGAGAATAAATTACTGACCAGAGAACGTAATAAAGAAATAAATATTAGCAAGTTATTACAAAACAAGAAATAATTACAGCTAGAATAATAAAGATCCCCAAAAGAACAGACAAAGAAATACATCAAACAGTACAGAACTCCCCAGGAACCATATACAACAGAGAAGTTGCTCAACACAGGCAAGGGAAAGACTCATTCAATACATAACAGAAATAACGGCCAGAAAGATTAGTAGAACAGAAGACTGATATGCAAGAAATCAAGAAATACAACTGAATACACAACAGAGGCAAGAACTATAATAGAATCTAACCGGAATTAGTTACAAAAGACATAGCAGATGAACCTTCTAGAGCAATCGAAACTATAAATGAGAGGAGAAGAACAAGAAAGGATGGAAAATTTATCTCAAGAACTCCTCCTGTTTCTGAGCTTCTTCTTCTCTTACTCGAGCTTCCTCCTTCCTCTCAGAACATTTCCACGGTGGAAGTGGGGCTCCTTAGACCAGGAAACCCACGGCCATCTGGATCGCTCGTCCTCGCCGAGCTCTCTCTCAGGAACCCTAATCTTCTCGAATACCCAAAATGACTCCCGAGCCAATCTCTTCCCAATTCAAACGAGAAGCGTCCTCAGGAAGATTCATCAAACGGCAGGGATAAAATCAATCGCAGCATCTTCTTTCCATCAGACGCACCATAGTCATCCCGTACATCAAGCTCGCCTCTATCCAACACCTGTAATCCACTTCAATTCAGCGTGATGAGCAGTAGAAAAATAACACATCCAAGGGTCTGAGAAAGCACTACATCGGCGATTCAAGAAGCGCTCCAAGAAAGCGCCAAATAAATCCAATCCAATGGCTGAGCAAAAGGGCTAAATCAGCGGATCGAGAAAGCACCAAGAAACCCTTTCTCCTCTCTCGACTCAGTGGGATGCACTGGTCAACTGGAACACTCCAAGCTCTGCGGTCCCAATGGAAATCAAACCCAATCAGAACCTGAATTAGCACAGAACAGAACTATTCACTCAAGCCTCACTCAATTACAGAAAATAGTTCATATCATTGGTGCTCTCGTTGATTCCCACAACTCAAATAATGGCAGATGGCACAAGACACAAACTATTGATGAATGTGTAAACAGTAACAAAAAAATGATGAGCAAATGCAATCCATTACTATGATACTAAATGAAGTATCCAAGATTATCGAATAGAGAAACTTGATAAATCCTCTCAAGATCAACAATCACTCAGTGTATGTAACTCATACCCACCGTAATTTCCTAATCATACTAGACCTCACTTTCAAAGCAGACCAAAGTTGATATGCCAAGATTCAATGGTGACAACCCAAGGGGTTGGCTATTTAAGATCAATTTTTCCAATATTATAACTGTCAAAGATCAAAAGTTCATAATTGCTTCGTACATGGATGGCCCGCACTTAGGTATATCGGTGGCAATAAACAATTAAATACATGGAATCAGTAAAGAGCAATAATTAGGTTTGGACCCTCCCTTTATAGAGATTTAAGAGGTGAATTGGCTAAACCGCAAAATCCACGTGATTTTACAATGAATTTGAAGAGTTAGCCAACCAGATTTCAGGAATCTCTCTTGAATTTTTACAGAGTTATTTTGAATCTAGATTAAAATATGATATTAAAAGAGAAGTGAGGGCACTACAGCCAACCTCATTACAACAAGCCTTTCAATTAGCCAAGTTAATGGAAGACAGATTACAAGATGACATATCTACAACCAGACCTTCCAGATTTTCTACACATCCTATAATGAACACAACAACTCACCGCCTACACCAAAGAATGGCAACCACTATCCACAATACCCAACAAAGACCACGATACCCATTCGTTAAATTGCCGCTCAATTGGAAGGAAAAAAAGAAGAGGTCTCTGCTTTGATGATGAGAAGTTTGGGTCATATGTGCAAATCCAAACTCTTTATCCTTGTAGTCAATGATGAACAAGACTACCCTATTCAAACCGACTCATGGCAAGATCCTGATTTAATTCAGGAAGAGCTCCTTGAAATCAGCCTTAATGCTTTACACCAAATCCTAGAACTCTAAGGAATGATTGGCAACAAACAAGTTGCTTTATTGATAGTGGGTCAACCCACAACTTTATTCAATCTAAACTTGCCAAGTTTCTAAATCATACACATCCGTCTCGCTTTTAAAGTGTTAGGGAATGGAGAGACTCCTGAGTTTGCTCTAATATTCCTATTCACCTACAAGGATACACCTTCACTACTGATTGCTACCTTCTTCAGATGCAAGGGGCAGATGTGGTGTTAGGAGTTCAATGGCTGGAACAACTAGGTGAATGCACAATGGATTACAAAAAGCTCACCATGAAGTTCTATCAAAATGACAAAGTAATTCAACTACAAGGAGATACTTCAACCAAAGTAGACAACATTACATTCCATCCAAGTTGCACAACCGAAAGATATAATTTCTTACTTACAGATCAAGAATTATCGAGGGAACATGTCCCCTCGTGAATTCACCACCATTTAAGCATACAAATGTGTATTAGCACAATACCAAGACTTGTTTCAGTGATCCGTTACCTTGCCTCCCAAAGGGATATTGACCACCAAATACAGCAACTGAACTCAACCCGTCAAGGTTAAAACCCGATATCCTCACTTTCAAAAAAAATAGAAAACTGATTAAAGAAATGATGGATAGCATTATGGAAAGTACCTTTCTCATCCCCAGCATTGCTAATAAAAAAAAAAGATAGCTCTTGGCATTTTTGTGTAGATTATAGGGCCTTAAACAAATTCACCATACCTGATAGGTTTCCCATACCAACTCCTGAAGAGTTGATGGATGAATTATATGGAGCCACTATTTTTCCAAGCTAGATCTAAGATCAAAGTTATCATCAAATCAATGGCGTAAAAGACATTTACAAACCGCTGTAACACATGAAGGCCACTATGAATTCATAGCAATGCCTTTTGGTTTAACCAATGCCCCCTCAACCTTTCAAGCACTAATGAATTCAGTGCTTAAGCCATTCCTAAGAAAATTTATTCTAGTTTTCTTTGATGATATACTCATATACAGCCAAACCCTAGAATTACATCAAGGGCATCTACAAACTGTACTGGAACAACTGAAGCAACACACCTTATATATCAAACCATCCAAATGTTCTTTTATTCAAACAGAATAATATTTGGGACATATTTTATCAAGACAAGGGATGAGTGGATCCCAAGAAAATACAAGACAAGCATGGACTATGCCAAAGTCAAGGTTAAGAGGATTTTGGGATTAACAGATATTATAGAAAGTTTGTCAAAACTATGCGTAAATTGCTTCCTCTAACATCAATGCCAAACAACAATCGAGAGGAATCAACAACAAAGATTCACAAAATTGAAAGAGGCTATGATAACATTACCGACTAGCATTTCCCAATTTTACTATGCCATTTATCCTAGAAAGATGCCTGGGACAAAGAATAGAGTCGATAGCTCGTAATAATCACCCTTTAGCTTATTTCAGTAAAAAGTTAAATCCTACAATGCAAAAATTCTCAACTTATGCTAGAGAACTCTCTTTATCAGCGGCGGTTGGATGATATTTCTTGGGTGCCAAATTTACCATCAGAACTTATCAGAAAAGTATTAAAGAATTATTACAACAAACTATCCAAACACCTGAGCAACAAAGGTTCTTAATCAAACTATTGGGATTTGATTATACTATTGAGTATAAACCAGGAACTTCCAACAAAGTTGCTGATGCTTTATCAAGAAAGAAACCCAGCACAGAAACAAATTCTAATGAGAATCAATTTGCCTATGGTCCTACATCTATATGCTTATACTCATAGTTCACAACATTGCTTCGTGATTAAAGAGGAAACTAACTCCAATCTTGAACTACAAAAGGCAAAGAAATAATAGAATAACCACTGTTTCCAAAATATAAAAATATTAAAGGATTAATATATATACTATAAAAGCAGATTGTCATATGCGGTAATCGCATAGAATTATCAGAGAATTACATTCCACACCAACTGGAGGGCATACTGGAATTCATAAAACTTTGGCTAGAATTGACAATTTATTGGACACATGAAAAAGACATACAACACTTCGCTTGCCCATGTCAATAAGTGAAATATGACACTCAAAAGCTGCAGATTACTACAATCTGCTACTACAACATTTGGGAGGAAGTATCAATGAATTTTATTATAGTCTACCAAAGTCTCATAACAAAAGCTACTATATTAGTGGTGGTGACATTGTCAAAATATGCACATTTTTAAACCAACCGGTTTGACCTCTACATAGCTCACCTATTTGTTTGACATTGTCGCATGGTATACCCAGAATAATTTCGATAGAGGCTTCTATTCATGAGTAATTCGGCAAGAAATATTCAAATTAAGTGGTACTACATTAAAGCGGCACCTACCAATGAGATGGCCCGGGTTACCCAGAATACTTAGAGCGGATCAGGAGTTTTTTTATGGGCGACCCTAGAAACTAGTTACAATTTATGCCTTGGGCAATTTTCTATAACACATCCATCAATACTTCCACCAAAATGACTCCTTTTCAAGCGGTTTATGGTAGACCTCCTCTACAATCATTCCATATCGTCACATCTTCAAATCAGTAGACTCAGTATTACAACAAAGAGACAAGATCATACAAATACTTATAACAAATTTACAGGAGGCTCAAAACAGAATGAAATAAATTGCTGATAAACATAGAAGAGAGCTTCAATTAGAAATCATGAATTGGTATTGGTTAAGATACAACCCTAGACGGACTTGATGAATCAATATACCAAATTACAAAGAAGGTATTATGGGCCTTTTAAAATACTACGAAATAGGAATGGTGGCTTATAAAATTGAATTACTGCGCAGAATACATAATGTATTTCACATATCAGTAAAACCATACGATTAAGACTCTACTATCCATGATTGGATGGACAAATGCTTATTAGACCTATCAAAGTCCTGGACCATAGAACTATAATAAGGGGAGATCAACAGATCAAAGAAGTACTAATCCAGTGGGAAGGATTATTAAAAACAGATACATCTTGGGTAACAGAGAAAGAAATGCAAGAAAATTTTCCTAATTTTGACCTTGAGGACAAGGTCAGAGTAAGGGAGGGGAGTAATGATATGAACACATATCCCCAAGCCAACAACAGAAACAAAAGAAACAGAAGAAGGCCAGATTGGCTAAAAGATTTCACAAGTATGGAGAAAATAGAAAGCAGAGAATAAATTACAGTAGGCAGAGAGTAATAAAGAAATAAATATTAGCAAGTTATTACAAAATAAGAAATAATTACAGCCAGAATAATAAAAGATCCCCAAAAGAACAGAGAAATACATCAAATAGTGAACTCCCAACCATATACAGAAGTTGCTCAACACAGGGGAAAGACTCATTCATACATGTAAATAACGTAGAAAGATTAGTAGAGTATCTGAAATCAAGAAATACAAGAATACACATGAGGCAAGAACTATAGCAGTCTAGAATTAGTTACAAAAGACATAGCAGATGAACCTTCTAGAAGAGCAATCAGAAATATAAATAGAGAGGAGAAGAACAAGAAAGGATGGAAAATTTATCTCAAGAACTCCTCCTCTGTTTCTAGCTTCTTCTTCTTCTCCTTCTGTCTCGAGCTTCCTCCTTCCTCTCCAGAACATTTCCCACGGTGGAAGTCGCCGGAAACCTTCCTTAGGCAGACAGCGCCATCCCCTCTGGATGCTGTCCCAGCTCTCTCTGAGAACCCTAATCTTCTCCCAAAATGACTCCGAGCCAATCTCTTCCCAATTCAAGAAGCGTCCTCAGGAAGATTCATCAAACGGCAGGGATAAAATCAATCGCAGCATCTTCTTTCCATCAGACGCACCATAGTCATCCCGTACATCAAGCTCACCTCTCCAACACATAATCCATTCAACGTGATCGAGGCGTAAGATAAAATAACACATCCAAGGGTCTACGAGAAAGCACTACATCCGACGATTCAAGAAACCGCTCAAGAGAAACGCAATCCAAGTGATCCAATCCAACGGCTGAGGAAAAAGACGCTAAATCCAACGGATCAGAAAGCACCCGGAAAACCCTTTCTCCTCTCGACTGGTTGGATGCACTCAGTGGGTCAACTCGGTGAGACTTCAGTCAATCCAGGAAATCAAAATCACCCCAAGATGCATAGAATAGAACTATTCACTCAAGCCTCACTCAATTACAGAAAATAGTTCGTATCAGAGAGATAAAGAGAAAGAGAGAGAGGGAGAGAGAGACAACAACTTTTTTTGTTTCCTGTAAATCACGAAAAGAGAGAGAGAGAGAGAGAGAGAGAGAGAGCTATGATATCAATGTGTGCTAAGTAGGAAAATGGAATGCAGGTTGAGTGTTGTTGAGGGATGTGAGGCCTGCTGCTATTAGGATAGTGGGTCGGACTCCTTATACATAAGAGGGAAGATAGAAGGAGCTGCTGTAACGGGTTGAAAAAGAAGTGAAGTATAAGAGTTTGGCTTACTGTGAAGTTACGGCAGGTAGAAGAGATGAGCAGATAGGAGTCGGGCACAAAAGAAATACTTTTATGGAATTTTCAAAGGGGGCTGCTACGTGTTCAGTGATGTTCGACCAAATGAGGGGCTGTTAGAGCATCCTGTGCACTGGTTGATGGGGTTGTGGTAACAAGATTAAAGGGAGAATGAGAGCAGGTCAGCTTAGGAGAAGAGAGAGAGAAAGACAGAGAGATGGCAGGTAACAACCTGTTTGGCGGGTAGCCGTGACGGAGTGGGGGAGAAGCTTGCGAAACCGAAGAGGCAAGGTATTTCGATTTAGGAGAGCAGAAAGCAAAATCGAAATGGAGGATGGAGAGCTCGGTGCTTACGAGTTGCTTCGTGTGAAGGACGGAAGTGTCGCGGGGGGAGTGCTTGGAGCCGAGAGGGGGAAATTGGGAAAGTGAAGAAAAAAAATGAAGGTCTCGATAAGAGAATTGGAGAGGGAAAATTTTTAAAATAGCATATTTTTAACTTTAATTAATAATTTATGCATAAAAAAAGTTTTTTATGAAAATAGTTTAGTCGATGACGGACGGTAACGTTAATGAATTACGACGGCGATTTTATTTTATTTTATTTTTTTTTGCTTTCGATAGGAGAGAGAGAGAGAGAGCGGTGTTATTAATTTTTTAATTAATATAATTTAAAATATATAATTTAAAAATATTTTTTATAAAAAATTTAATAACTAAATATTTATATATTTAGTTATTAATTTATTTATATATATAATTAAATATATAATTTAAAAATATTTTAATTATATATATAAATTTAGAAATTTATTTAATAATTTTTTATTAATTAATATAATTATTTAAAATATATAATTTTATTAATTTTGTTAATATATAATTTAAAAATATTTAAAATATATAAATAATTTTTAATAAATAAATAAACAAAGAAATAAATTATATAAATATTGTATAAATTATATAAATAAAGTAATTATATATAAAATATTTAGTTATTTATATATTTAGTAATTTATATATTTATTTATATAATTTATTGGCTTTATATAATAAATAAATAAATATATAAATAACTAATTATTTTATAAATATATAAATAACTAAATATTTATATAATTTAAATTTTTTTTATTTTTATTTTAACTAATTATATATTTTAAATAAATAAGTATTTTTAAATAAATAAATAACTAATTAAATAAATAAATAAATAAATATTTATTTATATATTTTAAATATTTTTAAATTATTTATATAACTTAAAAATATTTATATAATTTAAATATATAAATAACTAAATAAATTTATAAATATATATATAATTATTTTATTTATATAATTTATAAAATATTTATATAATTTATTTCATTCATTATTTATTTATTAAAATTATTTATATATATTTTAAATATTTTAAATTATATATTAACAAAATTAATAAAATTATATATTTTAAATAATTATATTAATTAATAAAAAATTATTAAATAAATTTCTAAATTTATATATATAATTAAAAATTTTTAAATTATATATTTAATTATATATATAAATAAATAAATAATATATAAATATTCAGTTATTAAATATTTTATAAAATTTTTTTTAAATTATATATTTTAAATATTTTAAATAATTATATTAATTAAAAATTTAATAAAATTCTTCTCTTTTTCTCAAAAAATCCTCTCTCTCTCCCCTACTAAAGCAAAAAAAAAAAAATAAAATCTATGCTAGTCGTTTATTTGATGGACGATTAGGCCTATTTTAATAAAAAAAAAATTTTGATGTCTAAATTGTTAATTAAGATTGATAATGTGTTTATTTTAAAATTTTTTTCAATTGGAGACGTGGTCCAATGAGCTACTCCCTTTGCGTTTCGGCTAGCCCTTAGCATAGATGTCAGACCGGCCATGTGAAGAGGTATGGGCATAGGGTTGACTAATCTCTGATTGGTTATCATGGGTGATTTGGGCGATGGAAGATAAGGAGAAGCAAAAAAAAAAACTCTTCTTTAATACATGCATACAAAGTGTGAAGTTTTGGACGAAAGAGGGGACTCTTTTTCGTAATCGGATGAAAATTATAGCTAGAAGGGATATTTTATCTTTTTCGTTTTTTTTTTTAAATACTAAAACTATAACTTTAAGGATTAAAAAGTAAAAATATTTAATATATAATAATTAAATAATTTCTTTTAACCTGAAATGTAACTAATATATATATATATAATTATTATTATTATTATTTTTTTTACTGCTCGAGCTTATTGAAGGTGAGTTTATGTCATCGTCTTGAAAGGGTGGATTTTGCCTCATCTTTATTCTTATTAAGATAAAATAAATTTTCACATTTTATTTATTTATTTGTAGAGCTCAAAATTTTTGTCTTTATTTTATATTGAATTCACATCATTTAGTTCATGTAATATTTCCACATATTTCGGCCGCAATGGAGGTGTTTTGAGTTTGTTCCATATGATTTTATCTTTCGCGTATCAATTAATATTTGCTTTTTTTTGTTTATTGTATGTGGAGGTCAACAAAAGCATCGATGGAGTTAAGAGAGTTGATCATTAGATTTCTTTATGTTAAGAAAGATAGAGGAGACCAAAAGATGGTTAAAATATATAAAAAATGACCTTAGTATGCTTGAATTAAATGAGAATTTGACACATAGTAGGACACAATGGAGACGAAGAATTCATGTAGCCGACTCTACTTAGTGGGATCAAAGCTTGTTGTTGTATATATAATTTAATTTTTAGAACTAGATTCATGCCTTCATCATTTTGTAGTTAAATATTTTTTTTTTCTTTTTCCTGTAGATTAACAAGCCATATCTTCCACTGGCATCCGGAGAGATGAATCTCGCAACAGGCACTGCAATTGTTTCTGCTTCTGCTGTTATGGTATCTTAGAACAATATTTGGCTTACTTCATGAAATAATGCATGAATTGTCATATTGTTATTTTTATTCTGAAATATTAACTTAATGTGTTGTCATACAGTGATTTGAAAAAATATTTATTAACTTTGAGTATTAAACTATTTCCGAATTATTTCAGGCTTTCACTATAGCTATAATTGTTGGTTCAAAGCCATTACTTTGGGGCATTTACCTCTTTTTCCTGATCTCGTCTGCATATTCTGTGGATGTAAGAAATCTTTCTCCTGCCATTGCTGCATCAAAAAATTTATTTGATTTATGTAAAACGATTGTATAATAACGTTTGGCTAAATATGCATCAAACTAGAGATGGTATTGCAATGAAAAACAGATTACGAATGAGGATTAATAAGACTTTATAAAAGTTCAAATATAAAACTTAGGTAAATGATACCTAATAATTATATATATACACGTTTTCTTACTAATTTCCTTCAATTTTTTGCTATAACAGTTGCCGCTTCTTAGATGGAAGAAATATGCGACAGCTGCAGCATTTTCCATGGTTTCAGGTTTTGGAATAATTCTACAATTGGCAACTTACTTTCATATGCAGGTTTCGTATAATTCCAATTAAACATACCTATCCTACTATTATATTATTATACAATTTATTTGTTTTACAATATGGATGTTCATGGATTCTGCAGATATTTGTTCTAGGTAGACATGCCAGTTTTCCAAGACCATTGACCTTTGGAATCATTGCAATAAGTATATTTTTTTTGGTAGTGGCATTATTCAAGGTGCTTTTTAAAATGATTAACAGTTTTAATATGTTTTTTAATTATTATTTTTGTTTTTAATAAAATAAATTAATTGGCCCCTTAGTCTTAATGGCATTTTGAAGGTACTTAAAATATTTTGATTGATCTGCAGGATGTTCCTGATATCAAAGGAGATAAGAAGTTCGGTGTTCATTCATTAGCTACACGCTTAGGTCAAAAGAAGGTTAATTAATTACTAATGCAATCACTATAAGTTTTCTGATGATGAAAACTATTATTGTTCAATTCTATTTATTGTTATATTATTTGGATTATAATAGGTGTTTTGGATCTGTGTCTACCTACTAGAGATGGTTTACATTTTGCAATTGTCGCTGGAGCCACTTCTTCCCATCTATGGAGCAAGTTTATCACAGTATATTGAACAAGCTCAATAATTTAATTATTTGTGTTTCAATTATGCATACCTCTATTATACAAAATATATATTAAGAAACTATAACTTAAGTTTTTAATTTTGTTACCTTAAATGCTATTTTTCCAATCTTTTGTTCTTACTTTTGGAGAACTTTGTTATTTTAATATAATGAAAATTATTTTCGATGAAACGCAGATACTGAGCCATGTATTTCTTTCTTCAATCCTTTGGAAGCAAGCGAAGTCTATGGATTTAAATAACGAATCAGCAATAGCATCTTTCTACATGTTCATTTGGAAGGTAATTAATGAGTATTTTATTAGACAAGATATTTATGTAATTGGCTATGTTTCCTTTCTTAATATTTAAATATATATACATCTCTCTCTCTCTCTCTCTCTCTCTTCCTCTATTGTTTTGCAGCTTTTGTATGCAGAATACTTTCTGATTCCACTTGTGAGATGAAAAAGAGCATCATTTAAATTTCCAAATTGAGGCTTTGCAGCAACTGTGCCATGTATTTCTCCTAATTTATCAACATCTTAGTGTAAGCATATATATCACACTTAATAGGACACATTGGAGAAAAAAGAATGGTGTAGTTGACCCCACGTAGTGGGATAAAATTTTGTTATTGTTGTTGTTGTTATTGTTGTTGTTGTTGTTGTTGTTATTGTCGTTGTTGTTGTTGTTAAAGTTAAGCATATACCAATCTATTTTGTTTTGTTGATCTCTCTTATTTATTTTTTCAACAACTTCAATGTTAAATTCATTAAACCAAAATTCTTCTATTTTGTTGTATTTTATGTTTGCATAAAATGTTAAAGCGTTTATGAAGAATGCTACATGTGGGAAAGTGAACTAGGAGAGTGAGAATCCATCTTGATTACATTAGCATTTTAGATCATACAAAACAAATCGTTTAAGTAAAAAAATGCCAAAAAAACACACAAGATTTTTAACTGATAACCAACTGAATAAGAAAAATATATTGCCTGATTGAAGGATTTTTCTGTAATATGAAATAATCTACAAGTTTTACAGCGACATGTATAATGTAAGCTTTATTGTAATGTTGAGTTGAAGTGTAGGTCTAAAATCTATACTAAGTGGAAAATTCAATTAACCATGTTTTAACTAATGTTATGTCATGGTTTCTCTCAGACAAGTGGCCTTTTAAACCCCATTTGTTTCCACTACATATGAAGAATGAACTCACCATTCCTAAATTCAGAGACAAAAATCCAACTCTTTTCCACATTCTCATAGTTCTCAAGTATGCTCAACCATAAAAACTATTCTTATTATAGTTAAAGCTTTATACCCATTGATCAAGGATAATTCAAGCTAATTCAAGAGAATATATTCTTTTCGTTTTCCTTAGTGAAGGTGCACAAAGCCATATGTATTTATATGTATGTATGAGTTTTCTATCCTAGATAAGCGATAATTTCAAACCCTCCTCCCTCTTTGGCCTTGATCTTCACAGCGATTTAAGTCATGGCGGCTGGGGTTTAGCCCATAAGTTGGTTGCCCTCACATTCCTAAAGCTTTTTTAATTGAGTTTACCTCAATTTATTCACTATGGAAAAAGAAATGGGCTCCAAGTCATATGTTATAGAGATCCTTAAACACAAGCCATATAACCGAGGGATGTACATAGAAATACTCTTTGGATTGACTATTGACTCAAGTGACCCAAAAATCACTTTGTGTTGATAGATCAAATACAAATATATTCATAATACTCATTTAGTCAACCTTACAGCGACACTCAGGCCTATGTAAAATTCAAAATAGACTAACATAAGTCCAAATAAATATATTTTTATGGGATTGAAACTTTTTAAAAGTCAAAATTTGTTTATAGATAGATTATAAATTGAAAAAATAAGTTTATATTATTTTTGAATAATTCACTTCTCGTAATTAATTAATTAGTTTATATAATGATTAAAAGCACATGTTTAATAATAATTAGATTTTATATATCAAAATGAACTTAGAATGTTTTAGTTAATAAAAAAGAGATCCATCATGTTTATTACAAATATCTTAAGTGTATTTTTCCTTTTCATTTTTAAAATTTATAATTATCTATTTAGTTAAAATTTTGTCATATTTGATTTAATATCAAGAACTTATGATAGAAATATTTAAGATTTTATTAATATTAAATACCGCATTGCATTCTATAATTTATTTTAACATTTTATACAATGATTTAGTATTTACATAATTTAATTTTGAACATAAAAACAAAATTAAATTATTATCATAAACAAACTTTTCTTGGGTAGTCCATTTTAAGATTTAATGCATTTATTTAAGAAGATTTAGATTTGGAAATACTTAGATGTAGATTTCAACTTTTAATTCATATTTAACCTAAATGGTCAACTAAGAGATCCCATGTAAAGTATGCAGCAAAGAAGCAATGATCAAAATCAATCCTAATCATCCTAATTTGTGATATACTAGATCCAAATGCCCATTCATCATTATCTCCATCTGAACAAGGATAATACAAATAATCCTTAAAAGCCCATATCTCACATATCTCTCTTATAGATTTTGATGTTCAATAAGCAAAATATGTTAGAAGGACTAAAGTTATGACATCATGCAAGTAAAATGCTTAGACATAAGGAGTGTGATTCCTACAATTAATCTAAGGAGGAGGCTAGGAATTTTAATAATATATTTTATTTACAAGTCATCTAAGCCTACAATCAATCATGAATACACTTTATCTACCTTCAATAATTAAATTGCATTGTTGGGAGTCTCTTAGTGACTACACTAACTAAAGCTTGAGAATGAATTAGTAGGTTGAGTAGTTGAAGGGGTTGCATGGGTCTAAGAGTATAAGAAAACTCTTTAGGAATTACATTGATGCACAATTAAAGTATAGATCAATCTTTTAACCTAGAAGACTCATTACACTCATCCATGCTCCCTAAGGATGCCTCTTAAAAAGTTATTATTTTATTATCATTTCAATCAAGTCTATCACCTCCACCTTATAATAAATCTAGTTTCGCAAATTTATAGTCTTTGATGAAGAGATTAATAATAAATATTTTCTTCTTTGATTTGAAAGATATTCAAACAATTGATATATTTTTAAATTTAAAAGGGAAGCTTCTTAAATTTTTTTTATTTTTTTGTTGTAAACTAAGGTGACACATGAATATGGTGAGCATTTCTTTTATCATATGAAAAGGTCCTCAATAGGAAAAAAAGTAAAAAAAAAAAACATAGCTAAATCATTAGTAATCAATTTGAGGGTGACATATGAGAAATGTTCTCTTTTCCATATCATATGATCCTCCACAAATAAAAAGAAAAATTTTGTTATAGACAACCCATTAATATGATAATTTACCTTCTATTGTAATTTAGTTTTAACAAACAAATTAAAAAAAAATGATAGAAAGTAGAAAAGAAAAAAATAATAGCACTTACCCATTTTGTGAGATGGAACCCAAAGGGAGAGTTTTTTGCCCTTGTTGTTTATTGAGCACAAAAAAATTATACCTACAAATAAAAAAATAGTCATCAATTTAATATTTTATTTGTCTAAAGCACCATCATATATAATGATGAATGTGATCTAACTTCTCAAATTTAAATTAGGGTTTAATGGCAAGATAATATTTTATCTAGTAATATAATTTGTAAAATATCATCGCCTAATAGAGAGAAATGAAGTAGGATTAAAATCAATCTTCATAAATTGAATATGATCTCCAAAAAATGTACTATAGTAGAAAAAAATAATGCTAGTATGTATTCAAGTTAAAGTGGCTTGAAGTGCACCTTGAGTGGATATTAGAACACAGCATAAGTTAACATGGGTGACCGCTAACAAAGCAACTTACATAATCAAAGGAGTGTTGATTTAGTTTAACCATTAGTCAAACATGGAAAAGAGGCTGATTAAATAAGCAACTTTAAGAAGTATCCTACTAAATTATTAATTCATCTTGATATACAATCTGCTACAAATAACCTTAAAGATTGGATCAAGATTTTGATTTGGCTAACTAAAAGAACATCTTAGCTCTAATTATAAAATTTAATTGATTTTTTTAATTATCTAAAATACCTCAAGCTTGAGGTATATTTATGATTTTTCCTAGTATGGTTACTCATACCAAGTACATAAGTTGTATATCTATGATCATATTTAGCTCAATACCATAGACAAAATGATCATGTAAATGTCTATGCCAACACTCATTACAAGTCATATAAACTTACTCAAATGAGTCCATTTTGACCAAACACTAGTTTGACCAAAGTCTAAATTGGTCAACTAAGGCCAAAAGTTTAAAGTAAGATTAAATTAAAGTATATCGAGACTTAAACCTAAATGTCTAAGCTAGAGACTAACCAAAGCAAACTAAAACTAGAACTTAAACCAATTAGACTTTGGCCTTTTAAGATAAAAATTCATAAATATTTCACTACAATGCAGCTCTGACTCATGATAGACATTAATTTTAATAATAAGTTAGAGCTATTTTTATTACATCAATTGGCATATCCAATACATGATTTATCATTTAAAAGGAGAGAAACTACATGAAAATACATGAATTGTTTCATAAAAATTTTATTCATAAGCTATAGTTGCAACTCCTCAAGATCTCTACTTATTAAGAAATAAATAATACTTCTATAATTTAAATGATGCAATTAAATATTTGATTAGGCTTTTAAATTTTAAATTTAGGTTGATCTATATGATTCCAAAGTAGATTAATACATTTAAAATATTATTTATAGACCTCACATGATTGGCCCACTTGCTTTCAATAAGGCAAAAGTAAAGTACAATCAATTAAGCCTTCAAAATTAATCTTATGAGAAGCCTATTTAGTTGACTTACATCAACTCTGCTCTACTTAATGAACTCTACTATATAGAGCTAAAGTGTTGAGATAAAGTAAAAGAGATAAAACTATATTTGTTTGTGTTTATGATAAACTATTTATAGTATTAGGTGTATCAATAGTACAATATCTTTGTCATGAAGATTAATAATCATAGCAATAATTTTAATAAAGATAGTGTACATAAAGAAAAAATATAAATATAGTCTTATATAAAAAATAATGAGTCACAATAATCAAATTAAGAAGCATTAATATTAATCTATCATTACCATAATATAATTTGGAATGCCTAATCAAGTGAGTCCAATGAAATAATAGAGGTATAAGAGTAAGATCTAATCCAAGCAATATGTTGTATAGAGCTAGTGGCTCATCACTAAACTCCTTAATATGTATCTTAAATAAGATAATATAGAAATTTATGATTATAATAAGTTTGTATATCTTATGAGTCATTGATATATTAGGTGTTTTAAAGACAGAAATTTCTTTAAGTATTGTGGTGTTTTTATTTGGAGCCATAGGGACACCACGCGAATCTTAGGGGATACTTATTGAAGTGACCAGGTCCTGCGTTAAGGTGTGATATATCATCTCGGGAGATAAAATTTCACCCTACAATGAACCTAATCATCTAATAAAGACTCCTAAGGCAGATGGGTCTATGCATGTACTAGAAGTCTTTTCCTAACTTTACATAGAGAAGTAAAGTAGGGTTTATTTTATGTCAGGTTCTTTAGCTCCCTATGGAGGCAAGCTTCCATAGTTAATTACATCTTAGAAAATGAGAATCTTCTAAAAATACTCTCAATTAAAGTAGTTAATAATGCATCTCCAAATATTTTAAATCTAGACTATCAAAGGATTAGGTATTTATGAAAATCAAATAGGAGAGTTCAAATAGAAATACTTATTTATGGATTTCAAAGAAGAATAAGTAGAAAGCACTCATGATACTAGGAAGCCTAGTGGGTGCTTCAGTCTATCCTATGGTGATGCTTTATATATTAGAGAGAGAAAGAATTTACTATTGTTTAAGTTAGAGTATTATTAGAATGCTAGGGCTTACAGTCCAACAACATAAGATCGTGAAAATGTCTAAGAGGTGAGGACTTATGCTCATAGCCCGAACAAAATAAGTAGCCTCAAAACCTAAATCTAATAGGCTTTAACACAAGCTGAAAGCACGACCTAAGTCTAATCGAGAAAGGTAAGATATGATAGTTCACCTCCACAAGAGAGAATCAACACACCCTGACTCTTCTGGGCTTGCAACTGCCTGGAGTGGCGGCCAGCTAACACCTCCTACACTTTGAAATCATGTAGGCCGATCTTATGTTGATGCAAGATAGTTGTGGTATTTATTTTTGGATGTGGGGTGGACACCACACAGATCGTAGAGGGTACTTATTGAAGTGATCGGATACGATATTAAAGTATAATATACTATCTCGAAAGATAGAAAGCATCACCCTATAATGGACTTAATCACCTAATAAGGACTCCTAATGCATGATGGGTCTTCGAATATGCCAGAGATTTTCCCCCCTGATTTACATAGAAATAAAGTAGGGTTTATATTAAGTCAGATTCTTAAGTTCCCTATGCATGCAAGCCTTCATAGTTAATTACATCTCGAGGAATGAGATTCCCTAAGAATACTCTCGATTAAAGTAAAAAATTATTATCTCCAAAGATTTCAAGGTTAGACTATCAAACGATCGGTTATGTTTCAAAAATAAAGTGGAAAGCCTAAGTGGAAGACTTATTTTTGGAATTCAAAGAGAGAAAGTAGGAAATGCTCATGATACTAAGAAACCTAGTGAGCATTCCAATCTATCTTATGGTGGGGTGTTGATCACTTTTGGAGTGAGCTCTCAACTTCTCCATCTTAGACATAGGACTCCTCTAGATACTAAGAGTTCCTTAGTCTTGAGACACTTCTAGTGATTAGGTGTACACTTAACCTAACTCTAGAGACTTAGAAGGGTTTATCATAGGATTAGGATATGCATTAGGTATTTAAGGCAACCACTTACCCTATAACTCAAATCCAGCCCATGTACACTTATTCAACCAATCTAAATCAAACCTTAATTCAATTCCAACTCAACTGATTTTCTCAAATCTCAAATAAATCCCAACTCAATTGAGTTTCTCAAATCCAAAATCAACCCCAAATTCAATTCCAATCCCAAATGATTCAAATCCAAAATCAATTATAAATCCAACTCCAATTCCAAATGATTCAAAACCAAAATCAATTCCAAATCCAACTCCAATTCCAGATGATTCAAACTGTTGATCAATTCTAATTCCAAAACCTTCCTAAGCTTTATGAATCACATCCATAAGCTTAGCCAAACCCTTTAAATCAACCCAAAGTCAAGTGATTTCTTTATAAATCACTTATTCCATCATTTGTATTCACAACTATAAATGAAATTGGCATCCAAATCATCCAAATCAAATGAATATAAATCAAACCAAATCAAAACCCTTTTTTCAAACTTTTTGACCTACCTTAGCCAAAGTCACAATCAAATCACTCCTAATTCAAATGATTCTCTCAAGGATCATTTATATTCTCATTCCAAAATCAAATCAATATAAATTCAAGAGTCAAATCCAAACCCAATTTATATTCTTTAAGCCAATTTCTTGGATTTAGCCAAATCATTCTCAAATCAATCCAAACCCTTGGATTTTCTCTTCAAACAATCACTCTTTCAATCACATACCCAAATATAAACATAAACTACAATCACCAATCCAAAATCAAACTAACCCAAGTCAAACCCATGTTCATCCTTTTGACTTGAAATTGTCAAATGAACCAAAACCCATTTGACTCCAAAGTCCAAACCACTTGCAATTGGATTTATATTTCCATCATAAGTCCATATGTGAGTTCAACCAAGCTTAAATCAAGCTATGATCAAGATAATTCACCCTTTTAGGTCCACTTGACCTAAATTAGCCTAAAGACCCTTTTTGAACCAAGTTCTAATACAACCCAAATTGGGTTGAACCAAGGCCACCCAAGTGTCACATTATGATCAACAATCATCCTAGAATGATCGATCACTCAAATTGGGTCAAGTCAAGTCAAACCTAGCCTTTGACCAAGTCAACACTTAGCCCAAATAAGACCTAAACAAGCCAAAATTTATTATAAGTCAAATTGATTGAAACCATTAATCTAAACCAATCCATAATCAATTAATGAACATGACCAAGCCCTCACTTGAGCTAAACCAAACCCAATTGGCCCTCCTAGCCCAAGTTGACCTAAATTGACTTAAAAAAGCCAAAATGGGTTAAATCTTGATCTAAGCCAAATTGATTGCAACCAATGGGTCAAATTCATTACAAATTGAATTTATAACTTGACCAAAGCTTTAATTGACCAATTAGACCAAACCTAGCCCAATTGACCATGAACCCAACTTGACCCAAAAGGTCAAATCAACTTGAAATGAAAACAAATTAGAATTGGGTCAAATCAACTTGAAACCAAAGCTTGCAATATATTTCAAATGATCAACCAAGCCTAAACAAACCCATGACCTAACCCAATTGGGTCAAATAGGTCAAATGGGTCAAATTGGTCAACTTGACCCATTTGACCCAAATGAACTTAAATGAACCAAAACCAAATCTAAACCAAACCAATGATACCCATAGGCTCCAAATGATCATTTAAATTTGACCTAACCTGTGATTTGACCTAATTTGACCAATTGGTCAACCTAACCCAATTTGGCCCAACTCAACCCAAATGAGTCAAATTAAGCCAAATCAAATCAAATGAACTACAAATCACTTGAAATTTGGCCCAAACCATTTTTAAATCATTTCAAATCTACCCAATCAAACTCATAGACAAATGACCACTTTGCCCTTAGGTCAAAGGTTATCCCATGACCAAATTCATTTGGAATTTGGTCATCTTTTCCCAATGCCACTTGGCACCCATCTATTGGTTCACATGGGCACCAAGGAGGGTGGTGAACATGTCTCAATAAGCTTGGGTCAATCATGACCCAAGGGGAGACCAAATCGACCTCCCAAATCACCCATGGACACTTGGCTCACCAAATTCACTCACCAATCACATGGGCAGCCACTCTCCCTCACTCCTCCACCCAAAATGACCCAAGTGTGCCATTTTCTAGCTCAAATCGATCAGTCAATCCAAGCCATTGAGCCAAAAATGGCAAATCAGACATCCACCATCCAATCCAAGGAGGAAGAGATATACACTCATTCTCACTCAAATAAAAGGGATTCATTCCTCAAAGCTCTAGAAGTCAAATCGAAATGTCCCTAAGCTTTTCCCAGCCATTCTCAAGCTTCCTTGCTTCTCATTTCTTAATTTTACTCAAAACTAAAATAGGGAGATCAATCAGCTCAACTCACTCAATCCTCAACCAAAGTGTAATTAACCTTGCACACACCATCCTTGGACCAAGGCGATTTGAAATGAATTGAATCCCAAGCTTCTCGATGATCGAAGCTAGAAGTTCAATCGAAGCCAATCACCTACCACGTGGATTGGTCTTCGAAGCTACATCAATCAAAGGCTCAGAGCTTTGTTTCATCCAAACAAAGCTTCTTCAATCATTGAAACCAGTGGTCACAAACTCTGATGAGGTATGCCATTGAAATCAACCTTAGAGTAAAATATGTTTGGTTATTTATGAAGGAAATTGTTATGTCACGCGATCTCCACCATTATATGTGTTGCTTGTGCTTCCCCGAAGGTGTGGAATAAATTTGAGCTCCATTTGAGCTTGGATGAGCTTAGATTAAGCGACGATCAATGGATGACATCCACCTCTCGCCGCTCGGGAGGAGACAGATCATGGACCGTCCGTTCTATGTGATCGAATTGGACGGTCCTGATCAACTAGTGCTTTAGATCTCTCTGATTTCTTCTTAAACTGTAGGATTATTCTCAGCCATCCGATCTTAGATCGGATGGCCCATAGAGAAAGTAATCACCGCTAGCTAACTTAGCCAATGGATGTGACAACTTAAATAACCAATCCCATCACACCACATGAAAAGCGCGCCGCGTCAACTGCCACATGGCCTGACGGGATTAGGAGTTAGGCTTAATTAATCTGATCTTAATGGTGAAACTTCCTAAATTCATAACTAATTATAAAAAAATATAATTAAATACTCATTTTAAAAAGGTAATTTAGAGGAGAATAATAGAAAATTAAAATCAATTAATTTTGACTAGATTTAGGTTTTATTGAAAAAATAATTAAGCTAATTACTCTCTAATTACTCTAGAAATTAATTCTAAACTTTCTAAGATTGATTATTGGAATGACCTCTACCTTCCATAATTTTCTTAGAATTTATTGTTTGATTAATTAGGAGAATTGCTTGTTTCATTCTTAATCCCTCTCTTAATTGATTAAATGATTAATTAGCATGTTAAATAGTAATGAATCCATTAATTAAGTTGGCTAATCATTATGAAATAGCGGATGGACTTAAGGAATCAGATTAAGACCTCTTTTCTAATCTTTTGCTCTAAGTTTATTTCATTTGGATAACACTTAATCAATTTGCAATTAGTTAATGTCTTAATCACTTCATTAAATAGTTTAATTAATCAAACTCAAAACCAAATCATTCCATAACTCAATATTTCAATTCTTGGGTAGATTCTTAAGTGTTAATAACCTAAGAGAATTCTAAAGGAAATTATAATGAAACTACATGTGTAGGAGGGTTATAAAAGTACTTAATTAGATAGAGACTAAAGTCCTAAACTCACTCCTTGAGAGACTAGAGCATGAGTCGTATGAGCATTTGACTTAATCTTATAAATGTAAAATCTTTTCAAATTTTTATTTCATTTTGACTCATTCATTTAGATAAAGGCTTAGGTTTTCTTTATGCTAAATGCATGATAAAATTTGATATTGGCTAAATCAAAAGAGAGAGGGCGAAGCTCCGTTAGGAGGGGTTACTCTCATGGGTCAAGTGGTCCCTATAGTGTAAGGAGGGTGGCCCTCAATTTTAGCAAGAGTGATAGAAGATACATGCATGATGTGAGACATACAACATACAACTAAGGGGTTGCTAAATCTTTTAATTATCTTGATTATGTCCTAGGCTTCATGATGAGGTTGTGAGTTGTTTAAAACTTTAATTATGACTTGTTAGTTAGGTAGAAAATTTATTTTATCCTAAGAGCCTATCGTATCTAGGCCATGCATTAAAGTATTAAACATTAAGAAACTATAAAGAGGAGGAGATTCTATTGCACAATTTTAAAAAATCAATAATCAATTTTATAGACTATCGCAAAAGAATAAGAGGCTGGTGCAGTCGGGTATTATCGTATATCTCGAAAAGAGAAAAGATGGGTAGTCGAGCTCTACCCTTATACAACCTAGAATATGAAAGAATAATTTTACAATTAGAATGAATACATGTTATGGTGGTCTTTATTCTCCACTCTTCCATCTTCATGTCTTTCATCCTTCCTTCCTTTGATTCGCTTCTTATTTGATTGGGTTGTATTTTCTTTGAAGGCATCAAAGGGCACCCTAAGATAAAAACTTTTAGCCACTGCTTGTCCTAATACCCCATAGCACTAATCCTAATTACTTATTACAAAAATTGCATTTAGATATGAAAAGTAAATCTAACTACACCTACAAAATATAGGTTCACTAAACATACATACATCTTTATAATTTAGACTTAGTACCCTACACATGGGTAACCAAGCCCACATGTTCTAACTTGGATTATGCTTAGGGATTTAAGCAACCTGCAAAGATAACATTTATATTTATTTTTAAGCAACCCATGAGCATAAACTCCTGTAGAAGACAACATTTTGCTAAGAATGACCTAACATCTAGTCTACGAAGCATACACCCTAACATCCACTCTAAAATATTACATTATAAAAAAAATATACATCATAACATACACCATCCTAATTTAGGACTAGAGTTGGTGACTTAGTTCTAATGTGTGTGCTAAGGCTTTGTGTGATATGTCTTAACTAAATATTAGAGTTATGCTTTTCTAAGTGGGAAGAATTTAAGTTATCATATGAGTTGCTTTCATTTCAAGTTGTTTAGTTGATTTGTGAAAGTTAATTTATATTCTACTTGGTTTCATTTGACTTACACTTAGCATCTAAGTGCTATATAGAGAGGAAAGAGGATTACCCTCCTTCATCCCTACCTTATGCCATTTTCTAAAGCATATTTTGATGACTTAGTTTTCTATAGTGAATGACTTATTAAATATATTTTTATTAATCCTAAATTGAGGTTAACCTCAAATAATTTTATTCAATATGAAAGGAAACTTAAGATTAAGATGGTTGAATTGCTATCATATGACATATATCAAATCATTCATTTCCATCACATGTAACATGCATATGACTTTAACACTTAGCATATCTATACATGCAATATAATTTGGCATACTTAAATGATGATGGATGCATATGTTTGAAAGTTATATTTTACTTGATTGGATTATTTATACATGTAAATTAAAGCTCTATCCAAATTCTAATACAAATATACATAGGAAAGAAATTAAATGAGTACGTGTCGTTGTTAAACTAGGAAAGTAAGGTAATCAAATGACCTCCTTGGGGCTACTTAAAGCCTCGTATTCCCGAAATGTCCAAACTATATATCCATTATTATTTAAACCTATGCAAATCTATATATAAATTATACAAAGGAGAACATTGATTTACATGTAATGTATGCTGATGACTTGATGATTATGGATGTATGTATTTTTCATAACAAAAAGGGAATTTTTGTCTTTTAGTTAAGCATACATACACATGTATAAAGATATAAACAAGTACGTGCCATTGTTAACTAGGGAAGTGAGGTAACAAAATAACTTCTTTGGAGTTACTTAAAGTCTCGTATTCTCAGGATGTCTAGACTAAACACTTGCTATCTTATATACATGTTAATGTATACACAATCATAAGGCTGAAATTGTATTTTCTTTAGCTGAATCATTTATACATATAGATTTAAGCTCTATCCAAATTTCAATACCAAAATACATAGGAATGAAATAAAATAAGAATGTGTTATTATTAACCAAGGAAGTGAGGTAATCGAATGACCTCCTTGGAGCTACTTAAAGCCTCATATTCTCGGGATGTCCAGACTATATACTTATTAACATTCAAACTTATGTAAATCTATATATGAATCCAAGAAAATAAACTTCACATTCATATGACTAAGCTATAACCACATGCAAATCCTATATGTATTCATAACTACCATCACTCCACATGTTATTATCCATCCATAAACTTTGGAAAAATAGATTCAAATTTATTAGTGATAATATCCACACATATAATTAAGTTAAATAGATACATGCAAGCTTACATAAATAACCTTCATTTGATTAACATAATTTTGAAAGAATGAATGCATGAGATCACATGACATACAATATTTAAAGTAATTGGAAAGAATAACCAAACCTAAACATGTGATTCATTCAACTAAATTAATTCTTAAGGACAATCATGTTAAATAAAATTGTTTAAGGAAAATCAAAGTTTTTTATTGATTTAGTTTTAAATTTGAGTTGATTTAGAAAGAGGGGGAGATTATTCACTATTTTAATTCCATTCCCATGTGGGTAAACTTAGTTGATTCAAGGAAAGGCAATTAGATGAATTTTATGAAATAATTAAATTAAATTATTGATTAAGTCACTTAATTACCCTTTCCTATGCTTCTTTAATTTGATTAATCATTTAATCATGAGCCATAAATGATATGAACATGTGAGGAAAGTAAAGTTGCAATGCTCTTAAAGGACCTAATGCACTTGGCTCATGATTACAGACTAATTAAATTAAAGAATCTAATTAAATACTTTTATGATTTTTCCACACTTATGGGTTAATCATAATTTCCTTAAAGGGTCTTTATGTTATTAAGCACATAAAGAGGAACCCTTAGTTTCATTGTTAATTATATGATGTGATTTGTATTTTAATTTGATTCAATTTGGGCATTTAATTAATTAATTAAGCACTTAATGACTTTCCATATTAATTAATCCTTTTAAAATGAAATAAACTTGAAAAAGGAGACTAAGAAAGGGGTCATAATCCCACTCTCTCATCCATTCATTACTAAATAGTGATTAACAAGTTTTAATTAATTATTTTCTATTATTCTGAATGTTAATTAATCATTTAATTAATTAAAGAGGGTAATTAAGGTTTGAATCATCAGTTTTCCCTAATTATTAGGCAATAAATTTCAATAAAATCATGGAAGACAGAGATCATCTCATTAAATCAACACACAAAGTTTAAAATTAATTGCCCAAGTAATTGGGGCTTAATTAAGCTAATTAAGTTTATAATTAAACTCTAATTAAACCTTAATTATTGTTTAAAATTAAATGAAAATAATTTTAATTAATTCTCCTCTGATTTACCTTTAAAATGTGTATTTATTTATATTTTTTTATTTTTCTACAATTTGTTATGATTTTCTAAAGTTAAAGTAATTAAATCTAATTATTAAGCCTTAATTAAGCCTAATCCCGTCGGTGCCATGCAGATTGCTGAGGTGGCATTCTTTCCATGTGGTAGTGCAGGATTGGTTATTTAAACCCATTCAATGCAGCACCTATATGGTGGCAACGGATGTGGTTTCATCCCCGTTGTTCGATCTCAGATCAGACAATGGAGATTAAACCCGTAGTTCTTAAGGGATTAAATCAAAATTAATCACAGCCATCCATTCCAATCACGCAGAACAGATGGTGATTGATCTATCATCTATCGTGTGATGGAAGACAGAAGTCGTATGCCTTCCTCCACCCAATTTGAGCTCACCGAACTCAAATTGGCTTGGGATTGATCCCACACCTTCACGAGGAGGATCCTAAGGGATATAACGGCTAGATTTGCATGGTAGTCACATTTTCTTCAAAAAGGCACAAAAAATTTATAAATCTCAGTTTGAAGGAATAGTACCTCACCGGAGCTCAAGACTGGTGGCAAACCTATCGAGGTAGCTTCACCTTGACGAGGTGAAGCCTTGTTGAGAAGCTCGTGATGCCTCCCCGGTTGCACTGTGCACCAAACAACATAATATTCCTCACTCAAGTTGGTCTAGGAGGTATTTTCGGTGTTCCAAATGCTCAGGGGAAGCTTCGTTTCACCTTGCTAGAGCTTGGTGAATGTGTGGGAAGAGTTAATTGAATTGGGGTTGAGTTTTGGTGGAGATGATTGGAGCTTAGCCTTGGGGTGGCTCGGGTTGGTGTTTTCCAGCTATGAGAAGACTTGGGGTGCTAAGGGATTCACTCAGAGAACTCGCCTTAGGGTTCTCGAGCTCTCTAAGGGTTCAAGTCTGTGAATTAGATCGAATGGAGGGGGTATACCCCCTCCTCCCTTGGATCAAATGGATGTGATTCAATTGGCCATTTTCGATCTTCCATCGAAGGGGACATGAATCTCATGAGGTGGCTCAGTTTGACTGGCCAAGGGGCTATGGAGGCTACCTTGAGTGGTCTCTATCTCAAATGGGTTGAGCTAATGAGGGGAGATGGGTTAACTCACCTCCCCTTGACCAAGGGCTGACCTAACCACTTTGGGTCAGGTTAGACACCTAGCCAAGGGTCTATTCTTGGCTTTGGGTGGCAATCAAATGCAAAGGAGAGTTGTTGACCCCCCCATTTGGATTTTGCCCTATATGGGAGGCCTTACCCATTGGATAATGGGTCAAACTGGCTCTAAAGTGGGTTGGGTTTGATTTGGGCTAACCCAAAGTGAGGCAAGGATGGGTCACACCAAATTTCATTGGGTTTGGGCTTGATTTGAGTGGGTTTGGCTCAATTTGACCCATGTATGTCAAATTGGGCTAGGTTGGGTCAAGTTGACCAATTGGTCAAATTGGGTCAAACCAAGGATTGGGTCAAGTTCAAATGAGTATTGGGAATGTTCTGGTGCAATTTATTTGGTTCAATTTGGCTTGGATTTGGATTTGACCCATTTGAGTTCATATGGGTCAAATAGGTCAAGTTGACCAATTTTTCTAAATTGGCCAAATTGGCTTGGGCTAGGCCTTAGTTCATGTTCAATTGATAAAATGAAGATGACTATAGGCTTTGGTTTGGATCAGTTTGGGTTTGGTTTTGATTTAGGACACAATTTGGGTTAAATAGTTCAATTTGGGTTCAATTGCTCAAATTGAGTTCAATCAAAGCTTTGATCATGTTCAATGATCAATTTGAAATGGACACGAGCTATTGGTTGAAATTAATTTGGGTTAGATCTTGATTTTATCAATTTGGTCTTTTAGGTCAAATTGGGTCAACTTGGGTCAAAGGGCTAATTGGGTTATGTTTGGCACAATTGGTTGTCAAGTCATGTTCAAGGATTGATCTTAGGTTGATGTGAATCCTTGGTTTCAATTAATTTAGCTTAGGATGAAATTTGGTTAATTTGGCTCATGTAGGTTAGGTTGGTTAACTTGGTCAAATGACCAAACAATTTATTGCAATTGATTAATCAAGGATGATCAACAATCATTTTAGGAGGTTTTGGTTGGTTTGATTCAATCCAATTTTGGTTGTATTGAAAATTGGCTCAAATGGGACCTTTATGTCACTTTAGGTCAAGTGAACCTAAATGGGTCAATTGGCATGATTGAGATTTGATTTAAGTTCAGTTGAGTTTGAATATTGATTTAGAATTGGTTTATAGCTTTGGTTGCAATTGATTTGAATTTGAATGGATTTTGGCTCATTGGAATATCTTATGTCAAATGGGTTAGGTTAGGTTTGATTGAATTGATTTTGGTTTGATTGGTTTTGATTGTAGATTTGGATTTGAAATGATGATTGAAAGATTGAATTGATTTATGAGAAAATCAATTGAGTTTTTTTTGGATTGAAGAGATTTGGCTAAGTCCATAGGACTAAATAATAGGGCTTAGACATAGGTTATTTGAATTTGACTTGAGGAATTGAATTTTATTGTAGATTTAATTTGGAGGGATGATCGGAGGATTGATTGACTTATGAGAAAAATAATTAAGTTTGATTGGACTGAAAGGAATTTGGCTAAGTCCATAGAATCAAGTCATGGTCTTAAGAAAGATTTGGGTTATGGATTTGATTTGAAATTGGTTTGGAGGCTTGAATTTGATTTTTGATCTTGGTATGTTGATTGGAGGGTTGAATTAGTTTTGATAAAATCAATTGAGCTTAGTTTGGATTGAAAGAGTTTTGGCTAAGTCCATAAGATTAAATCATAGGGCTTAGAAAGGTTGATTTGATTTGAGATTCGATTGGAGTTTAGTTATGTGGATTTAAAGTTGGATTGAATTTAAGGTTTGATTTAGGCTAAGGAGGTAGACATAAATTTTGTTTAGGTCATAGGGTAGGTAAGTTATCCTAATCCCCAAGGCATGATCTAAATCATATGACTAATCATCCTAAGTCTCTAGGCTTAAGTTAAGTGTTTACTTAGGTGATGTTTGTGATCACATTTATTTTTTATTTTATGTTTTTATTTTGTTTTGTTTTATTTTGCTTAAAAATAAAACTTGTTTGATTATACTTGTTATTTTTATAAACACTAAAAATATCTTTTAGATGTTTTAAGTATTTTTTAAAAATAACATTATTTGTTTTTAAAAATAATATTATTTGTTTTTTAAAAAAATAAAATCACATAAAAATACTCGAAACAAACATATTTTTAAAAAGAACATAAAAATAAAATAAAAAATAGAAAACAAAAGTGATCCTAAACAACCCCTTAGTCAGTAGAAATGTCCTATGACTAAGCAGCTCTCAGTGTCTAGAAGACTCCTAGATCTCAAATGAGAAGATTTGATCCTCACTCTAAAAGTGAGGTCAATAATAACTAGGCCATTATTTAATTAGAAAAGAAGCTAGAATCTTAAACTCACTCCCTAAGAGACTAGATCATAATTGGTATGAAAATAGGACGTAGACTAATGTCAAAATTTACAACTTTATAAACCATTTTAACACACTCATTTTGGACCAAGGGCTTGGGATAATTATGCTTATATGCATGATGAAATTAATTCATTGGCTAAATAAATTAGAAGGGGTGTTCTCCACTACAAGGGATCTCCCTCAAAGGTCAAGCAAACCCCCTATCATGTAAGAGTGGAGACCCTCCCTATTCAAGATTGGCATAATATGACATGCATGGTGTGATAATATATAATATTCATCAAAAGAGTTTTTAAATCTTTTATTTATCTTGATTATAGACCTAAGCTTTAAGATGAAGTTATGAGTTGTATTAAAATTTAGTTATGAATTTTTAGTTAGGATATAAAATTTAATTTATCTTAAAGAGCCTACTGCATTCCGGACCACATATCCAAATCATCAAACTTTAAGAAACCTATAAAAGACATGATATTTCTAATGCACAAACTAAACATAATAATCAAACATGTGAATTTTGTAAAAGAATAAGATGTTGGTGTGGCTGGGTACCATACACCCCGAAAAAGAATAGAAATTGAGTAGTTGATTATGGGGTCTTCAATCTCTTGCCTTTCTTTCCTTCTTTTGGATTGGTTTGCTCTAAGCTTCATAGGGCCTCCTAGGTCTTTTCCTTCTAGCCACTATTTATCCTAAATCCCATAACACTAATCCTAATCCTATTATAAAAATTATAGATTTATGAAAAATGAAATCTAATTGCACCTATGAAATAGATGTTAGTTAAACAAACATATAAGCCAATCAATTATATTTCACATATTTGGACTTAACACCCTACACTTGTGTAGCCAAGCCCACTATCTTAATTGGATTATTCTTAGGGGCATAATCAACCTGCAAGCAAGAACATTTATATTTACTTATTATTACAATGAATCCTTCAGTATAATCCACTGCATAAAATATCATTACATTATTAACAACCTAACATCCAGTCTATGCATAAACAATCCTAACATACTAAAATATTACATCATAAAATAAAACATAATACCATGGCATACACCGACCTAAACTAAAGGCTAGAATTTGTGACTTAGTATTCTAATGTGTGTGCTAAGGTTTAGTGTGGTATGTCTTAATTAGGCTTTAGAAGTATGATTATCTAAAGTTTAAATTATTTAAGTTAAATATTAAGGGAGGTTCCACTTCAAATCTTTGAATGAATGGATTAATTTTAATTTACAATTTTTTTCATTTGATGCCTACTAAATATCTAATTATTATGAAGAGAAGAAAGGGGAGGTTGGCCTTCTTCTTCTATCCTAAGTTGTTTTCTAAGAGTATATTATTATGACTTTAGTTTTTTTAATGAATATTTTATTAAATATATATTTTTATTAAACTTAAGTTTGGGTTAGTCTTAGAAAATATTATTCAAACATGAAAGGCATATCGGGATTAATAAAACTGAATCACCATTATATGGATAACATTCCACCACTTATTTCCATCATCAATAGCATACACATTTCTTCATTTTTATTATTCATGATATTTGATTTAATACACATTATTTATACATATAATATATATATATATATTTGCATTTTTTCATATTAAATGATCATTAATGCATGTATTTTGGTAGAAAAGAAAGATTCCATCCCTTAGTTAAGCATATGTTGACATGTATTAAAGATTCAGGCAAGTATGTACCATTGTTAAATTAGAGAAGTGAGGTTATCTATGTCCCCCTTGGGACTACTTAAAGCCTCGTGTTCCCAGGATGTCCATACTATATGCTTGCCAAATTAAATACATGTAAAAATAAACACAAGCTTAGGGATGAAAATCATGCAAAGATTATATAATAGCAAATCCTTTTATTCATGCACCACTTAGTGACACGAAGAGCTAAGTTTTATCTCCAATTCTAGCACATGAATAGATATAAATGAAATTAAGTAAGTATGTGCAGTTGTTAAACTAGCGAAGTGAGGTTAACTAAGACCTCCTTTGGGCTATTTAAAGTCTCATGTTCTTGGGATGTCCATACTATATACTTACCAATTCAAATGTATGCAAACATGTACATGAAACAAAAATATTAAAAAAAAACCTTTAGTATTTTTGAAATTATAACTTAAGTGTAAACTTTAATGAATATTTATAACCAACATTAACTTATATTTTCATCATTAGCTTATAGTTTTGGAAATATTTTAGAATTTATTAGTGATAATAGCCACACCTTATAATAATATTTATCCAACACATGCAACTTAGATGTAATCATGTTCTTTTAATTCTCTTTTATTTTGAAAGGGTGAACATATTGCATAAATTGCATGCACATTTATGATGATTGAAAAGAAGTAATTAAACATTGCCACATAACATATTCAATTACATTAAGTCCTAAGGACAATCAAGCCAAATAAATATTCTTTAAGACTAACCAAAATTCTTATGAAATTTGATTTTATTGTTTGAATTATTAAAACCTAAAGAGGAGAGATGATACTTAGTATTTATCCCATCCAATGTTGGTGATTTAATATGTTTAAGGAAAGCAATTAAATAGATTATTATGACTTGATTAGGTTTAAACCATTAAGCACATTGATTTGATTACCCTTTCCTAAACTTCTTTAATTTAATTAATTACTTAATCATGAGCCTTCAATGATATGCTTCTAGAAAAGTAAAATTACAATGCACCTAAAGGAATCTAATGCAATTAGGCTCATGCTTAAGAGTTAATTGGATTAAAAAAAAAAAAGGAAAGAATCTAATTTAAGTACTCTTATGATTTTCCCATACCAATGAGTCAACCATAATTTTCTTAACAACTTTATGTTATTAAACACATAAAGAAAAACTAATGAATTATATTTGAATTATTTGAACCAATCATTAATTTTGTTTAACTTCCATTTTTATCATTAAATTTCCTAATTAGTCTCCAATTATCGCATATGTTAATTAACCTTCTTGAAGAGATACATTTGGAAAAATAATTAGGGAAAGGGTCTTAATTACTTCTTCTCACAATTTCAACTATTCATAATAATTAATAATCATGAATTATTTAATTTTCACTCTTTATCAATTTTAATAATTATTAAATTAATTAATGTGGGTGATTAGGATTGAAATTCCAAATCCTTTAAATTGTATGACAAATAATTCCAAAGAAATTATGAGAGGCAGAGAACATCTTATAAAATCATCCTACCAAATTTAAAATTAATTAGCCAAGTAATTAGTCCTTAATTAAAGTAATTATTCTAAGCTTCATATCTTAATTAAACACTGTTCTCTGGACAAAAATTAGAGATTTTATTTTTCTTAAATTCTCTTCTGTCTAGCCTTTCCAAAATGAGTTTATTTGTATTTTAAATTTTCTATAGTTAGTTATGATTTTTTGGAGGTCTGGAAATTTAATTACAATTTTAAGGCCTAATTAATCCTTTAATCCATCAGCGCTACACGTATGCTAATGCGACAACGCTTTCCACGTGGCACTGTAGTATTGGTTATTTAAATCATTTGATGCAGCAACTAACTCAGTGGCGGTGAATGCAGTTTCGAATGGTCGGGATTAATCTCATGATTTCAAAGGGATTAAATTAAAATTTCTAGCTTGATTAATCAAGACTGTCCATTCTAATCATTCAGAATGAACGACCGATGATTGTTCGTCTTATGAGCACAAGAAGATAGACACCATCTACCTTCTACCACTCGATCTGAGCTCACTGGAGCTCATTCAATGATGAAATTGACTCAAAATGATCAAGGAATGAATATAAAGAGATCATACAATGGAAATCACATGAAAATACAATTTACTTCCAAAAAGAACTAATACTTAGGGGGGGAACTATGATTATTGGATTTTTACCTCACCGGAGCTATAGATCGGTGGTCTGTCGATAGAGATAGCTTTGTCTTAAAGAGATGAAGCCCTATTGAGAAGATCACTAGATGCTTTCCCATTGATTGATCTATGGACCAAACACTACCACATAGCTCACCGGAGTTGGTCTTAAGATGTCTTCTGGTGATCGAATCACTAGGAAACGATTCATTTTGGTTCGCCGAAGTGAGGTGAAGGTGTGGGAAGAGTTAATTTGGGTTTGGTGGAGATCTTGTAAACTTGGACAGATGGAGCTCTGATTCAATGAGGGTTGGTCTCGTCGGTAGTGGAGCGCACGAAGAGCTTAGGAGAAGGTATGACACTATGCAGAATGCTCTGGGGAAGGTGTGTTGAGAGTTTGAATCCACGGGGATGAGTATACTCTCCTCCCTTGCTGAACCAAGGGTTGAGATTGGTTCAGCCTTTGGCAGCCGTCTGGTCGGGATAGGTGGTCGGAGGTGGCAGGGGACTGCTGACGTGGCTGAGGGTGAGAGGCTAAGGGTGAGAGGATGAGGGAGTGTACTGGTCTAGCATGGGGTATATAACCTCCCTTATGTGGACCAATGGATTTTCATGGGTGAACTCACCCTCTCATTGACAAAGGCTGAACCCAATGGCCTTAGGTTAGGTTAGGTCAGTGATCCTCTTGTCCAAGAAGAGCTAAAGGTGGCTGTCATGGGATAAGGGGGTGGAGAACCCATTTTATCCCATTTGGGTGGCTTGGTCCAATGGTTTTGATCCAAACCAGGTTCACCAAGAGTTTGGCCCACTTGGGCAGGCCCATGGTGACCCAAGGATGAGTCATGCCAAGTTTTGTTGGGTTTGGGCTTGGTTTAGTTAGGTTTGGCTCAATTTGACCCATATGGATCAACTAAGTTTAATTGGATTAAGTTGACCAATTTGATCAAATTGGGTCAAACCAATGGTTTGGGTGAGTTCAATTAGTCATTTGGAATGCATAAGTGCAAATGGTTTAACTCAATTTGGAGTGAATTTGGGTTTGGATCATATGGGTTTATTTAGGCCAAATGGGTCAAGTTGATTGATTTGGTCAAATTTGTTAAATTAGGTTGAATGAAGGTTTGGTATATATTTGATTGATCATTTGGGAATGATTGTAGGTGTTGGTTTGAAATGATTTGGATTAGAATGAGTTTTGATTTAATCTGATATTTTAGATAAATTTGGGCTAAGCAGGTCAATTGGGTTGGCATAGTCAAATTGACTTCAATTGATGATTCTAGAGTGTTCAATAATCATTTTATGATTGATTAGAGGCATTGGTTTTAATCATTTTGGATTGAAATGAGTTTTGGCCCATTTTGGCCCTTTAGGTTAATTGGGTCAACTTGGGTTAAGTCATCAAATTGGCTTGATTTGACCCAATTGATTGCAATTGGGTAATCAAAGATGATCAAAAATCATTATGGAAGGGATTGGATGAGTTGATTTAATTCATTTTAGGTTGGTTTGAAGATTGAATCAAATTAATAATTTAGGTCTCATTGGGTCAAGTGAACCGATTAGGTTGATTGGATTGAATTGGGTTGAGTTGGTGTCAATTAAATGTTGAAAGGAGTTCAATGATGGATTTAGAGTTGATTTGTTTCTTTGATTATAATTTATTTGGGCTTTGTTATGTTTTGGCTCATTTAGACCCTTTAGGTCAAATGGGCTAGCTTGGGTTGGTCATTTTTCTTTGGTTCAATTGGATAGATTGCAAGTATTGGCATGGCTTGAAATGATCTAATGAATAATTGGAGAGGTTGAGAAAATTAAGTTGGATTTAGTTTACTTGAACGGGCTTGAATTGAGTTATGGGATTGTGATGAGAGTTGACTTGGGTCAAGACCCAAGTTATGCTGGCTTAGAGCTTGGATTAGAAAATCAAATTCAAGTAAGATCAATTGAATAGGTTTGAAGTTGGTTGTGTTTCATTTACATGAGCTTAAATTTGAATGAGTGAATGGTATGAGTTTTGATTTAAGCCATAGGATAAGCAAAATATATTTGTCCTGAGGTACATTCTAGGCTTATGGTTATATTCTCTAACTCTCTAAGCTTGGGTTTAGTGTTTCCTTAATCACTACAAGTGTCTCAGCACTAAGGAAATCTAAGTGTCTAGAAGGTTCCTAAATTTAAGATGAGAAAGGTTAATTCTTACTCTAAAAGTGAGGTCAACAAGTATTTCACTAAACTCTAAAACATTAAGATGGGAAATTGAGGCCATGATGAATATTTTCCTTTAAAAGTAATAGTGTATTAACCTTTTTAAAAGGTTTATCAAGCATGATATTAAATAATTAATCAAGGTTTAGATTGACAATCTAAGATCACAATAGTTATGTTTATATAAGGTGTTATATGAATTTCATTAGTGAGTGTATTATGGAATGGTACAAGCAGTCCAATTGAAAGTTTTGAGAGCATATAAGTATATGACTCCAAATAGGAAGAAATATAAAAATATGATCATTAACATAGATATTGACATCAAATGGGAGTTAACAATATTTATTTAAAGATAATATTTTTTATATGTTTTGGGAGAGGTTCTGAGTTAACTTTAAGATTTAATCTTATTAATTTCTCAAGATTATTAAATTTGTTATTTATTTGATTGAAACCTATCAACAATCTTTTGAGTTTTATCTTTTATGCTAAGCATTAATTTTATTAACCTATTTCATTTGAAAATATATGAATATTTTCTACTAGGTAAAGGGAATGTAGGTTTTTTGCTATCTTGGATAATATTTAATTTTCTTAAAAAATATTTTACTTCTAGCCATATTACATTTTTTTCCCAATTTTTTTTCTTATTAAAATAAGTCAAAATAGTATATTTTGGTTCCTTACTCCAATCATAACTTTGTAAAGTTAGTTATTTGATAATTATCAAAGTTTTATAGCCAATTTAAAAATTATTTAATTATTGATCTAATCTAAGAATTTATTAATATTATGCACATCATTAAATTTAGGAGAATTAAATTTTAACTTGGAGTAGGGATTATTTAATGATGTAAAGGTTTATTTTTAAAATATAAAAAATACAAAGATAGAAAAATAATAAAAATAAATTTTAATGCTTAATGAAAAATCTTCTAGATTACTTAAAGTAGGTTATAATATACCACTTGAAGTCACAAGCTCTATTGAAATAATTTAGTTCTTATTTATAAAGCTCTTCTAGTTGTATGAAAACACAAATCACTTACAAATTTATTTGTACCCAAAATGAATAGGTTAAAGAATAGAATATGATATGAATTAATGTGATCAATTGTATGAAAAACATAAAGTCTTTCGCCATTTATTAGTAATATATGCTTGTAATTGAAGCTAAACTTACATAAAATTAATTAAGAAAAGGTAATAGCACAACAACAACAACCCTTTATTCCATACATGGGGTCAACTACATGAATCCCTTTTCTCTATTGTGTCCAATTAAGTGTCATATTCTCATTTAATTCTAAAAAATAAGATCATTTTTTTCTAAGTTTATTAGGTGTAGCTCTACCTTTCTTAACATAGGACAAATCTAACACATCTTTTCTCCTAACTAAGTCATTACCGACATTTTATGTGACCCGACCATCTTAGGTGACTCTCTCTCATCTTACCTGTTAGTGGAGCTACTCCAATCTTTTCATGTATATATTTTTATTGCATTTTATCTCTAAGTGTAAAGCTACTCATCCATCTAAACATCCTCTCTACAACACTTAATTTTATGTTGTTCTTTTACTTGTCCACATTCTATTCTATAAAGCATTACAGGTCTCACCATTGTATAAAGTTTTCTTTTAGGTCTAAGCGATACTTTTCTATCATACAAAAGGCCTTATGCATTCCTACACTTCAACAATCTAACTTTAACTCAACTAATAACATCCCTATCTATTTCACTAGCACATTCAATAATAATCTCAAGATATCTAAAATATTCAATTTTGTTAATGACTTAATCACCCATTGTCACAACCCCACTATTAGATTTTCTACAACTAAGATTACACTCCATGATTTATTCAATTTTAGATCTCTTCAAATGAATACCTTTAGACTTTAAGGTTGACCTCCATAATTCTTTTTATTATTATTATTTCTTTGGAACTCCTTTAATCATATCAACAAGAAGAATATCATTAACCAAAAAAGTATACTTAGATGTACATCCATCCTCTTATAAATGTTTAATAAGAACATGCATAACTAAAACAAAATGATAAGGGCTTAAAGCCGATCCTTGATGTAATCCAACTAAAATAGAAAATACTTAATCAATCCTTCTTGTGTTTGAACACATGTAACAGCTTCAATATACATATCATTAATGATTTGATTATAAGTCATATTAACCCATTTCTTTTCTTGAACTCCCCGAAGCACTTCTCTTGAAACTTTATCATATGCTTTCTTTAAATCAGCAAATATCATATGTAGATCCTTCTTACTCGCTTTTATGCTTCTCCATCAAATCTCTTAACAAATGTATAGCATCCATAGTAGACCTACCTAGCATGAATTCAAATTCTTTTTGATCAAGTTTTGTTTCACCGTAGATGCTTACCCATAATTTTACTCTATGGCATATTAACTTAATTTCTTCATAATTTACACAGTCTTTTGAATCACCTTTATTCTTTAAAATAAATACCAACAAACTTTTTCTCCACTCATCTAAACATCTTTTTAATCTTTAAAAAAATATTAAGAAGATTACTAAGATAAAATTTTCTTTGATCTCCTAAGTATTTTCATACGTCTATTGGAATATCACTAGGTCCTACTACTTTTCCACACTTCTTCTTTTAAAACATCTCCAACTTTGATTTTACTAATATAATGATAAAATATAAATATCTATTTTCATTTAGGGTACTAAGGTTACTAAAATCAATCATATTCTCAAAACCTTCATTGAAAAGTTCACCAAAATAGCTCATTCACATATATTGAATATCACTTTCTAAAAAAAAAATCACTTTATGATCTTTATAGTTAGCACAGTTAACTTGATCAAATTTTTTACATATTCTACCTCTTTGCTTGGCTAACTTATACACACATAATTCACCAACTTTAGTATCTAATCCATTACATAATTCCTAAATGTTGAATTATTTACATCACAAATTACTTTCTTAAAATCTCTATGAGCCACTCTATATCTTTTTCAATTCTCAAATCTTTTACATCTACACTAATTTTTATAATAGAACTTTTTCTTTTTGATCTTTTATTATAAATTTGACTCCACCACCAAGTATTTTTACTAGAAGGATCATTTCTTTTGATTTTCTAATCACATTTTTACAACTTGCTAAATATTACTTATTAGTTTTTGCCACATAACATTAGCTTTCTCATGAACATCCCAAATCCTAAGATATTATAACTATCTCTTAGCCCCCCTAAAAATATTTTGATTTATTTTTCATCTTCCAATGATTTATCTTAAAATCTAAAACTATTAGTCAATGTTGGATATTTAAATTTTCATCCAAAAAGACCTTGCAATCTTTATAATTTAAATAATCTATTTTCTTATAAAAAATAATTAATATTTATTTTACTACTAAATTCTTATAAGTGATAATATGCTTCTTTCTTAAATAAATTATTAGCAATTATAAAATCATAGCTACAAAAAAAAGTTGGTATGATCTTATCTTCTTTATTGGTCACTCTAAACTCATAGCCATTATAAATGTTTCTAGAATCTTCCACCACTCTACCAATATTTCTATTTAAATCTCATCCAATAAATACTTCTTCTTCAAAATGTATCATTCTTTTAGGTCATTCCAATCATCATCATCATCATCATCATTATTATTATTTTGATAATACATCCAAATCTACTTGAGATGCATAAACACTTACAATATTGAATACATAAGATATTTCTCTTCCTATGAACTATAATATCTATTAATTTCATTGATTTTTCTTTAAGAGAATATATATTCTAAGATTCTATTTTACTTTTCAATTTAATAAACCAATGTCTTTATTTGCATTCGTCCATTATATTGGAACCCTTGTTTACTCAACACTGTACCTAGGCACTGATGCAGTGGTCCTTGCACACATTTCACTCTATTCAAACTATATAACACATATATAATATAAAAATTCAAGGTTAATTTATATATTTTCAAAATACAATAAATAGGTTGTGTTGATTTTTTCTAATCCCATCCTTACATTATATAAAAATGACATGTATTAATAGAGTGGGTAGATTTTAATATACAATTACTTTGAATTTTTATGTGGTGTTCACTATCTAAAGGATATATAAAATATTCTTAAAATTTTCAACATAATATACTAAAAATCTAAATTCTCACCACAAATTCCTACCAAAAGGATTTAATAGCAAAGAAGAAGAAATATTATCACTTGATTTAAGTATTCATTGTTAATTGATTATAATATATCCTCTTCTTGAAATAAAAGTGTTTTGATGGTGGAGAAGTTTTAATGCAAGGTTGTCTCTAATAGGGTCAGAGACACTTCTTTAGCTTGTTTAGCTTCTCATTCTTTTGGTTTTGAATCTTATCTTCACTATCAAATGATGGTGATGTTATTAGAAGGTTTTAATGATTTTAGGATTCATTGTAGAAGTTTTGAGGCTTTTGGATGGCTAAAAGAAGGCTTGAGTTGTTTAAAATTTTAAACAAATTATTGGTTGAGACTTTCTTGTAGTGGATGTCTAAACAAGGGTAGGTTGGGATATTAGCTCACTAATAGAGGTGATTGAATTTATGAATAAAAATGTATACATTTTTAAGTGTATTAATTGATCACAACATATGGAAGGGATATGGCTTGATTTTTATAACGGTTAAATTAGATTAAGGTTCTAAAAATACAGTGAGAATTCAAAATAAGAAACTAGAGGAAATCTAATTTTTTAGAATTTGCAAACCTTAATTATGGTCATTTCATAAAGCTCTTTCTAACCAATCCATAAAGCTCTTCTTGCTTGCCCTTACAGCTATCCAAGCCAAACGAATTGATGAGCAATTATTTTTCATCTCCTACATGGTGAATAATCAAAAGATAAAGCTATTTCGAACAATATTTTTCCACTGCATTACTAAGAAGAAAACTAGTAGCTGTAGTACCTCTGGAGCTATGGATCGAGACTCTGAACTCAGCTGACATAATCTCCTAATGTATTCCCTCAGACTTCTCGATTTAGTAACTGAGAAAATTATCACGTGTTTTCAAAACTTGCCGCACGCATATGTTGAAATATTGGCTTAGTTATGACATTAAGAGTATGAAAAGAATTAATAAGGAAATGCTTACGTTAACAGTATCATAACCCAAAGAAGTCTCTGCTCAACTGGAATTAACCCCGTAAGTAAACAAATGAGCAAATGGCCAAAGTTTCCATCCAGCCTGTGAAACGAAGGTGATCAAAGTTTTCATGATCAATGTAAAAAATTTATAAGATTCAACAGTCAGGCATGTCATTAAATAATGAAATTAAATGTCAAAAAAAAAAAAAAAAAATTTAGGGAACACTGTAATATATTGTTTAACTTCTAATTTGGAATAAAAATCTTTTTAAATGCTTTGAGATGTGTGGTGCTCCCTTCGTTTGTCTTTTTAGCTGGTTCTCTTTTGCTCCTAGACCCTTCATAAAATTTAGGGCTTTTAGTTTTTTTTTTTTTTTTAGATTCTCCTCTATTTAAGCTTTTCATAGAGGGTTTATTTATATATTTAAAAATTTTTATAATTAATTATAAATTTTTAAAGTCTTTTATAATTAAAATAATTAATTAATGCTTAATAAATACTAATTAAATTATTTTTATGATTTAGTATGATCCAAAAGGTCTAATGAATTTTTTTAAAATATCTGATGTTTATTAAAATGATTTGAATTATTTTGATGAATTTTCATAATTTTATAATTTTTAATTATTTATTTATTTAAAATTAGCTAATTAATTTTAAAATTTATAACTCTTAAAGTAGAAGGCTATTTAACTTAAAATTTTTATGATAGGTAATGACATTAAGTTCTTTTTCTGAAATTTTTAACTTAATAGGTTTAGTATTTTAAGTGTAATTAAAGAAATATAAATTTTACTAAAATTCAAATTACTCTTAAAATAAATAGCTAAATTTGAGAATTTTGAGTTAATTAGATTTCTTGAAAAGGAAAATCCATATGGCCCTTATTTGCATTTTTTAGTTAAGTATTTTATTTCTTTATGATTTTTGAAGTTTCAGGTCATATCTAATGGAATAAATCAAAAAAAGAGTCTAATCTTGGTTGTTAATTTTAATCTAGTTAGATGGATGACCCAAAGGTTGTCCTCCTCATGAGAGGTAGACCAAAAAAGATTGAATGGAAGGGATCTACTCCAAATGTCACTGAATCTTACAATCTTTCAGTAATCTTAGTCGAAAGTCATTTTATTTTGTATCGAGAGGGTCAAAATGAAAAGTGCAATAGAGATATAAAGAAAAACAAAATCCTAGAATCATATATCTTTTCAACAAACATGAAGCCTTATGTCTTGCCTAAGCATTTTGTTTAGAAGTTACCTCACTCAAGCCAACTTCGAGTAGATTTCTTACATCGAACTCAATCATTGCCTCGAGTCAAAGCTCCCACATGATCCTCCTCTTTTGCCTTCTCTTGGATTGTCCTTGCATTGACCGCCACTGTATCTTACTAGAATATAATTTATTTGGTGTTTTTATGAGTGGAAAAGTTGGGGGATGAGTTGTCCTTACTTCTTAGGAGGTGGAAAAGGTATTGGATGCCAAAAAGAGAGCTTCTTAGCCTCTTTTATCCCTCATCTCTCTATATGGTTGAAAATCACAATGGAAAAAGTGAAATGGGGGTGTAGCTATTGATGGGGGTAGAAGTTAGCATTCATTGTGAAGAGTGGTTGGGTGATTCAAAAATTACTCCAAGCCAAAAAGTGGAATAATGAGAGGGGATGTGAGGTGAATGAAAATTTTAGAGCTTTGCATCTTTTTCTCTCTTTCCCATCCCCATTCTTGACTTTTAATTCCCCTTCATATGGTTTGACATCTCAACTCATATATGATGAGATTTGTGAGGGTTTAATGAGTTTAGTTTGGGTTTGGATCGACTTAAATCCATCTTGATCCAATTTAGTTTAAACGGGTTAGGTTTGGTCCAATGGATTGGTTTGGCCTATTTGAGTTTAAATTAGGCTTCAATCATGTTTATTAAGTTATTTAAAGTGGTTAAGTTGTATTGATTATGATTAATTTGGATTTATTTTGGGTTTGACCCGAATTGGCCTAATTGGAACAATTGGGTTCACTTGAGTCTATTGGCCAAATTAACCAAATTGAAATCAAACTCAAATGAAGTTAAATTGAGTTTAATTAGTTTTTAAAGTTAGTTTAAGTGATTAATTTAATATAATTTTAATCTATTTTATTTTAATTTATTTTGATTTTAGCTTGATAGGCTATATATAGGTTAAATTGAGTCAATCGGGTCAAATTAACCAATTGACCAGATTTACTAAATTGAGTCATATTTAATAATCAACTTAAGAATAATTATAGGCATTGATTTGATTTAATTTGGGTTGAGTTGAGTTTTGATTTTAACCCTTTTTTACCCATTTAGGCTTAATGGGTCAAATTGGGTTCACTTGGGTCAAATGTCCAAACTAATCCAAATTAAAGTATATTCACACTATAATTATATTTGATTAAATATTTGAAATGATATGGAGTAATTAATTTTAATTAATTTGAGTTTAATTTTATTTGTACCCATTTTTTCCCAATTGGGCTTAATGGAGAAAATTGGGTTCACTTGGGCCAAATGACCAATTTGGTCAAATCAAACCCAAAAAATGATCAAATTGTGTTCATATGATTCTAAAGTATTTTGTAGTATTTAATTTGAATTAATTTGAATTTATTTATAGTTTATGATCTATAGAGTCCATTTGGGTTCACTTAGACTAAGTAACCTAATTAAGCTATTTGAGTCATCACTAGAATAAGATTTGTTTATTTTTGTATTACATTATATTAATTTGATAATTCTAAGCCTTTGGGATGAATTAAATTGATCAAATTTTGATTAGTTTTTTTTTTACTTAGTGAGGCCCATATAGGTCAACTTAGGTCAAACGACCTTGTTAGCCATTTCATGCCCCATCTGAATTTAGTTTTATTTTCATTTTATGTTCATATATTAGTTTAGTGCTTTTGGTTTGATTTAATTTAAATATTTTTATTTTAATTAACTTGCATGATTTTCAGGCCTAAATAGGGTTAATTAGGTCAACCATACTAATTTCCTTAGTCTAGGCTTAATAAATTTTAGTTTTCAATTTATATTTACTTAGTTTAAATTTTTATTGAATTTTGTTGAATTTGGATTTGAATGGACTCACATTATCTAATTAGGTTAGGTTAAGTCCTATGTGGTCTACAAGGCTAACCTAGATATTCACCTTAATGTGTTGACTTCTTAGTTTAATTTTGATTCCATATTTAGTTCCAATTTGATTTTTTATTTCTATTTCTGCTTTAGTTTAAGTTATACACTTAGTTATTAATTATAATATCCTAAGTGCCTAATAGAAAGCCCTTAATATAAGGCTAGAGATTCTAATTACTAAGATTACGATGATTATTAAGCTCGCTTAAAGTCAACATAACCTTAGTGCCTAGATCAAATCCTAGGTCTAAGAGGAGGGTTGTCAACCTCACTAAAAGTGAGGTTAATAAATTTGTAGTAAATATTTAATGATCTGAGAAAATTAATACAATTGTTGAGAGGTCACATCACTTTTGGACTTTCCATTGCTTTGGAGGCTATAAATGAATCTTTTCTTTCTCTTGAATAAATCTTCTATCTCCTAAGGGTCAAATATACAAAACTTATTTAAAACATAATTGCCATGGAAAAAAGAGATCTCACGGTGTGATCTTGTGATTCTATGGGTAGGCCTTCGCCAAAAGGCCAAGAAAGCAAAGAGGCTGGAAGAGACTACTACCCTTCTTGTAGCGATAGAGAGCATTTTAGCTACTCTGACTATAGAAAGCATCAACCTCACTACTTCCTCAGACTCTCGAGAAGAATCTAGCACTCTCCTATCTAAGGAATGGGTTATTGTGGCGAGTGTGCATCATGTGAATATTCTTGAAGGAGAGTAAGGAGGGGAAAATGATTAAATGATGCACTATGAGTTCTCTTTATCTTAGTATTCTTATCTAAGTCTCTCACTTTTTCTTTGGTCACAACTAAGTGTATCTAGTGTTCAAGCTTCAATAGAGGATGGTGAGGGCACCACCAGTCCTTTCCTCGACAATTCATGTAACTTCATAGAGTTGCTTCACCTTTCCATTGGTGATTTGTTCAACCATTTCTCAAGTAAAGAGGAATTCTACTTACTTTATAGCTAGCTCCTCTTCTCAAGAGTTGGACCCATAGCAAATCCTATTTATAAAATTTCTCTTTCTATTCTTGATGAATTTTTTTCTCGCCAACTAACGGTGACTCTAGTTTTACCATTGACTATATCAGCATCATGTATAGATTTAATAGAGATTTCTCCTCAGCTCAGGGTGACTATTGATGCTCCAGTTGTTGCTACTAGCTTCACATCTACCGACAATGGGGAAATGATGGTCAATTTTCCTCTCATAGTTGCAAAGATAGTGGCAAGTCTACTCGGTGACTAAGGAACGTCATGGAAGAAGAATAATTGGTATTCACAAACTCCTCTGAGGCCATCACTTTGCAAGGGGAGGTCACCACTCTACAAAGGGAGGTCACCCTCTCAAAGGATGCTTTAGACTCCTCCTAATGGGACATAGGTGAGCTACACATTAGAGCGAGTCAATGATAGTCTTTAGAGGTAACCATGAGGGTTCGATTACTTTAGAACTTGGTCAAGTCATGAAGTACTTCTCTTTTTCTTTCTAGCACAAATTTTTTGTTATGCAAGAATAGTGGACTCACCAATGATTAGCACCCGGACCTTGTAATAAAATTATTGAAAAGATAATGTATTAGGATTATAGTGAGTGTGTTATACTTTTTTACTCATAAATAAAGAAATATTTTTGTATTTCTCTACTCATGAGTACTATTTAATTTTTTACTATTATGCATTAATTGTTTCCCTATAAAACCTATTGCATGAGCTATTTGCATGATTTGGGTAATCATTTCTTCACTTAATGCTTGATTTCATGTCTGTGTTATCACACCTATAAATTCTCCTTGGCTAGAGTAGTTGGAACTTTATTACTCTCCTTGAAGCGTATGAGTAGAATTTCTTTGTGATTAAATCTTAGTCCCCTTTTCATCATTAGTGAGTATGGATTTCATAAAGAATGCTACCACATCTTTCCACTAGGCCCAAATTAAGAAAGTTCCTGAGCTGGACTCCTCTATCATGACATCTATATTTTACAGATATTGTAGATTAAATCCAAATTTTACTGTGCGAGTATCCAAGAGGACCAAGTACCTTAATTCGGTGAGGACCATGAGTTGTGTATTCCTAAGGACTCATAAAGCCGATGCATTTATGTGTACCAGAGATTTTTTTTCTCTACTTTGTATGGATAAAGTAAAGTAGGGTTGATTTTAAGCCAGGTTCTTAAGTTCTCTATAGGGGCAAGCCCCTTATAGTTAATTACATCTTAAGAAATGATATTTTTTAAGAATACTCTCGAATAAAATAGTCAATCAGTGTCTTCAAAGATTTTAAAGTTTAACTTCAAAGGATTAGTGGTCATTAAAAAAATAAATGGGAGAGCTCAAATAGGAAGAGTTTTTAACAAAGTCTATCCTATAGTGAGGCCTTATATTTTTAAAATAGAGAATTATGATTATTTAAATTGATATTTTATTAGAAGGCTAGAACTTAGATTCCAATAACTCAAGATTCCAGAAATGCCTAAGAGATGAGAATTTACATTCATAGCATAGTAGAAACAAGCAACCTCTAAACCTATGTCTAAAATTCTCTAGCATAAGCTAAAAGCTTGATTTAATTCTACTTAGTGGAATGGGATATGTTGGTTCACTTCCACTAGGGAGTGACAATCGCTTAGAGTGCTTACTAGCTAATAGTTTATACAATTTAAAATCATGTGGGCCATTCATTTGTAAATGGAAAAGGACTAGATTATTGTTTATTAGGAATAGATCTAAAGTTATAAACTTACTCTGTAAGAGGCCAGATCATGACTGGTATGAAAATATTGCCTTAGATCAATGCAAAAAAATTTATGAATGTTATTTATTGACTTTGCATTTCTGACTCAGGGCTTGGGAAGGTTTATTTCCGTATGCATGATGAAATAAGGTTATTTTCTAAATGAGAGAATAAGTGTCCTCCACTACAACGAAATTTCTCTCATAGGTCAAGCCCTATTCATTATCATGCAAGAGTAGAGACCCCATATTTGCAAGGAATGAGATAATATGCATCCATGATCTTATAACATACTACAAAGAGCTAAGATAAGAGTTGTTAAATATTTTATCTTAATTAAATGTCTAGGATTTAAAATGAGGTTATGAGTTATTGAAATTTTAATTCTAGTTGATTAATAAGGTAGAAACTTTAATTCTTTAAAGAGCCTACCATATACGTGCCATTCAACAAAATATTAAGACTTTAAGAAACCTAAGAAAAACATACTATTTATATTGCGTAATCAATATAAACAAACTAAATAATAATAGTTGATTAAAAAATAAGAGGTCGATATGTTCGGAAAACACCATACATGACCAAAGAGGAAACAAATATGGGTAGACGAGCTCTACCCTTATATTGCCTAGATTATAATTATAGTTAAAAGAAAACTATTGGGGTCTTCAACCTTCATCTTCATCTTTATGATTGGGCACTCCAAGCATCACATGGTCTCTCAAGTAAAGTATTTCTAGCCACTGCTCATCCTAAACCTTATAGTTATAATCCTAAACTTATTAAAAAAATTATAATTTTTTATGGAAATTGAAATCTAACTACACTTAAAAAATAGAGGTCAAATGAACATGCATACACATCAAGCAATTATATTTAATACATTGGGGCTTAGATCCTTGCCTTAGGTCACCAAGCCCACCTACCATAATGGACTATGCTAAGGGGCTTAAGCAGCACCTACAAGCAAATGCATTTATAAATTTTATTTTAGCAGTCCCTTAAGCATAATCTTCTATATAAAGTAATGTTAGCTTAACATCCTATACACATACACTCTAACATCCGTCTAATATTATAGCATAAACATTACATCAAATAAAACACCACCCTAACTTTTTTACTATTGGTGACTTAGCATTCTAAAGTGTATGTTTAGTGTGACAAAAGGAATTATATAAGAATGGGTGTTTAGTCCTTATATTTATGATTATAAGAATAGTTTTAAAATGGATATTTATTTAAATTTTTAATTTACTTTTAAAAGTAAGGAAGTGAAGTCCACTTCAAACCCTAACCTTAAACCTAAAAGTAAATTTTATGTCTTTTAAACATCTTAATGAAGCGTTATGATTTTTTTACTAAATCTTATGTTTAGATTTAACTTAAATGTTATTATAATAACACAAAAGTCATCTTAAGATTAATGGATTTAAACTATAGTTAGTTTGGTGGTGTTTTCTTAAATTTACTTCATTCTTCATATTCATCTAAAATATTAATTTATTTCTATTTATTTAATGAATTAATCGAATTTACTGTATATATGTGTCATTTAGAAATTTTGCACATTTATGCATAATAAATTTATATAGTTTATCTATTAATATTAAGCTTAAGCTTTAAGGATATATAGTGTATATATAATATATGCATGAATTCATAGAAAGAGATGGTTTAGGAGTTCTTTGTACATAACTACATACATTAGCATGTTGAATTTTTACAAGTATGTGTCATTATTAAACCAGGGACGTGAGGTAATCTTTGACCCCCTTGGGACTACTTAAAGTCTTACGCTCTTAGGATGTCTAAACTATATACTTGTTAATTTAAATATATATGTATATGTATACATGTATAAGAATGAATTAATGAAAATATTTAAGATACTCAAAGATTTAAAAATAATTTAACCTTACTATGCATTTCACTATAAACTTTAAGGTACATGCCATTGTTAAACTAGGTAAGGGAGGTAATCTAAGACCCCCTTGAGACTACTTAAAGTCTCGTGCTTTCAGGATGTCCAAACTATATATCTTTCAAGCATGTAGATCATAAATATAAGTATAGATTTATGCTTTAATTATCATGACTGATTTAAATTTACACTAATTACATACTTATTAAAGAAAATAATTTGAGATTTACTTGTGATAATAATCATAGTATTAGTCTAAGCATACCATTAATGAATTTTTTTTCTTTTGAAACATGAATATATGGAATATATGGAGCATAAATTTATAAAGTGATTGAAGCAAAGAAATTAAACATTACCAAACAACCCATTTAAAGCCATTAAGTTCTAAGGCTATTCATATGAGAATAATCACATTTAAGCTTAATCAAATTTATTAGTAATTAAATTTAAAATTTGAGTTAATTAAACTTAGTGAGAAGTCCAAAAGTTTAGTGGTATCCCTTAACCTATCTCTATTCATTAAGTATTTTAAAATGATTTAGATGAATTTTATAAATTAATTAATATCAATTAATTATTTTAGCCAATTAAACCTAAAAAAAACTAAGAAATCATTTATGTCATGAAAATAAGCCCAAAAATTATGAGAAAAATGATTGAACATAGATAAGCATGAAATAAACATGTCCTAAACGTTCTAATATAATTGGGTTGATATTTAGAAGCTACTCAAAGAAATGAAAAAAAAAATTAAAATCATTAATTACATTCAAGATACCCCAAACCCATTAGAAATTTTTATTTTCATTAAAAATCTCTCCATAATTATTAGAGACCTAGGTAATTAGCTTTGAATTTTTTAACTTGTAGAGTACTTAATGTTTTAATTAATTAATAAAATGCCAATAATGCCAATTTTGAGAAATAATTATAATTAGTGGTCCTAATCAATTTCTTTGGTCACCATTATTATCCTAAAATATATTTTATACTCCATAATAATTTTAATAATTTTTTTTGCAATTATATAAATTTATTAAATGCATAAAATAACCCTTTGGGGTTTGAAAGTTTAGATTTTTCAAATTACCCAATCAATTAACTTAAAATAATTATAAGAGGTAGAGGTCATCCCATAGAACAATCACCTAATATTTAAAGCTAAATTTGCCAAGTAATTAGAACTTAATTTTGCTAACTAATTTTTTTTAAGCTTTTATTTTTCTTAGATTTTCCTCTATCTAAGCTTTCTATAAAAGTTTGTTTGCAATCTTTGGATTTTTGCATAATTAATTATGCTTTTTAAGTTTTGGCCATTTAATCAAATTTTTAAACTTAATTAATCGATTTACACAATGGGCCCCATGTTAGAACTGCCGTAGTAATGCTTTTCATGTAGCGTCATGCGGTTCATTACTTAAAACATCCCACATGGCATGCTAAATTAGTGGTGGTGGACACAATTTTATCTTGGTCATTTGCTCACAAATCAAATGACCATGATTAATCTTGCAATTTAAATGGGATTAAATTATATTCTAGTGTAATTTATCACAATCATCTATTCTAATTATGTGGAGCAAACAACTAATGATGTAATCAACCTCGATAGCATTGTTTGTCTCACACCACTTACTCCAAGCTTACCGGAGCTCATTTCATGGGAGATTTGAATATAAAACAATCAATGGATGATTTTAATGAATGTTAAAGTCTGATTCAAGCCAAACAACACTTCACTTTACCAAAGAACAACACCTAATGGGCATGCTTATGATATTAGAGAAATTATCTTATTGGAGATCGAGATTGGTGGCCTAATGTGAGAGGTAGCTTCAGTAGACAAAGTCATATGAAGCCATGCATTGCCTCCCTATCGATTAGTTTGTGCATCCAATATTGCTAGGAACCTCATCGAGTTAGTATAAGAGTGCCTCAAAATCAAGTGAAGCTCATTCATTTCAACTCGCCAAATCTAGGGGAATGTTTAGGTGAGTTTAATTTGGCTTTAGCTTTGGTTAGGTGGGATTGGGTATGTGGGACATTCAAGTTGAGGGAAGAGTTGATCTCATCAGCGATTGACTGCTTGAGGAGCTCTAGGAATATGGCAGATTAGCTCTAGGATTGTGAGGAGTGTTTCTATTGAGTTTGAATGGGGGAGGAGACGTATACCCCCCTCCTTAAGTGAACTGTCCAAAGTGGTTGATTTAGGCCTTATCAGTGGGTCAAGTAGTACGGGTGGCCAAAATTGAATGGGACTGATGTGCTAGATCTCTCTTAATAGCTGGAGGACTTTGGTGCCCTGGCATGGTGGCCAAAGCAAGGCTTTTCTCCTTGTAGCTATGGCCTATCATGATCAAAGGCTAAGCAAATCAGCCTTCGGTTAGGTTGAGTTAGTTGGACAATGATCAAGGAGTGTTAAGAGTGTTACATTGGGCAAAAGGAGGGGTTAAACCTTCCTATTTTAGATATTTTTATCTCATTTGAAACATTTGTTTCACTTGGTTTGGGCTAAACTGAGTCCACCTTAGGTTGGACTCACTTGGGATGGTATTGATCTCACGTTTGGAGTGAGGACTCAATCTCCTCTCCTTAGATTTAACAGTCTTCTAGACACTAAATTCTTCTTAGTCATAAGACACTTCTAGCAATTCAATGAAAACTTAACTTAAGTATAGAGGCTTAGAAGTGTTCATCATAGGATTAGGGTATGTCTTAGGATTAGGTAAATTTACCTAGCTTATAGCCTAACTAAATCCATACTTGCTTTATTAAGCTAAACCAAATCCCAAACTCAATTCATCCCAAATCCAAATTCAAATTCAAATCAACCAAACCAAATCAATCCTTCCTAAGCCATATGATTTAATCCCATGGACTTAGCCAAAATTTCCTTCAATCCAAATCAAACTCAATTAATTTTTTTTCATGAGTCAATTATTTCCCCAATTGTCATCCTAAATATAAATAAAACCTACAGCCAATTGAACCAAACCTAAAATCAATTTAAATCATGCCAACTTAACCCATCTTACCAAAAATACCCAAATGAGCCAACATGCATACCAACCTAAATCAATTGCAATCAAAGCTATAAATCAATCATAAATCCATATATAAATCCAACTAAACTCAATTCAACCCAAAATCGATTTAACTAGCCCAATTGGTGCACTTGACCCAAAGTGACCAATTTGACTTATTTGAACCAAATTATAATCCTACCTAAATTGGATTGAACCAAACCTACCAAAACCTTCTATGATGATCATCAATCATCCTTGATTGATCAAATGCCATCAATTGGGTCAAACCAAGTCAACTTGGTCATTCGACCAAGTCAACCCACTTAACTTACATGAATCAAACTAGCCAAATCTAAACCCAAGACAAATTAATTGAAACTTATGATCCACATCAACCAAAGATCAATCATTGAATAAGACTTGACCATCAATTGAGCCAAACCTAACCCAATTGATCCTTTGACCCAAGTTGAGCCATTTTAGCCTAAAAGACTAAATTGGGTCAAATCAAAATCTAACCCAAATTGATTGCAACTAATGGCTAAAGTTTATTCCAAATTGATCATTGAACATGATTGAACCTTTGATTGAACTCAATTTGGCCAATTGAACCCAATTGACCCATTTAGCACAAATTATCTTAAAAGGTCAATTTGGTCTAAAAACATTCCCAAATCCAAATTAATATAAACCAAAGACTATAATCATCTTTAATTGAGCAATCAACTCCTAACCCAAGCCAATTTGGCCAATTGGGCCAAATTGGTCAACTTGACTCATTTGACACATTTGAACTCAAATGAGCCAAAATTAAATCCAAGCCAAATTGACTCAAACCAATTGAACCAAAACATCCCAAATACTCATTTGAACATGACCCAACCCTTAGTTTGATCCAATTTTAACAATTGGTCAGCTTGACCCTAGCAATTTTACCTACATAGGTCAAATTGAGCCAAACCCACTCAAACCAAGCCCAAACCCAATGAAATTTGGCTTGACCCATCCTTGGCTCACCTTGGGTCAGGCAAAACCAATCCAACCCAATTGGGACCCAATTTTACCTATTACCCATTAGATAAACCCCTCTACAAGGGATCAAACCAACTTTTGAATAATCAACTCCCCCTTTTTTCACTTGACAGCTACCCAATACCCAAAATGGAACCCGACTCACATGGGATAGGTCGGCCATGGACCAAATGCACCTCCCCTAATTGACTGGACCCAAGGATGAAGGAGATTGTCTTAAGCCACCAACCATAACCGTTGGCCAACTAAACTGAGCCACATCAGCCTAGTCCTGTCCCCTCCAGCAACGTATGGTGGTTGAATGGCCAGAAATGGAAAATCCATTCCAAGCCATCTGATCCAAGGGAGGTGGCATATACCCCCATCATTTTAATTTAATTCACACAGACTCACCCTCAGAGAGCTTCTAAGGCCATTTTTAGAATCCTCAAAGCAACTTTCGAGCTCCCCAAGCCTTCCCACATTGGAATCCATCAACCTGAAAAAGGGTAAGGCACCTCTTCATCCAACTTCATCGATACTCAACCCCATTCAAATTAACTTCACCCACACATTCACCAAGCTCCATCGAGGTGAAATGAATCTTCTCTTGAGCTCTCGACCACTGAGATACCCTCTCGACCAATGCCAGCTTATAAAGTGATGGTCCTTGGTCCACAGAGCGAACAATGAGGAATTACCATGTGAGATTCTCAACAGGGCTTCATCGTCTAGGAGAAGCTACCTCAAGTGTTGTGCCACCAATCTTGAGATGCAGTGAGGTATATTCCTTCAAACTAAGCATTTAGCAAATTTTTTTCAGCCTTTTTGAATAAAATGTCTTTGTCATGCAAATCTGACTAGTAGATCCCTTGTGAAGGTGTGGGTTCAATCCCAAGCCTATCTGAGCTCCGGTGAGCTTGAATTGGGCGAAGGAAGATAAATGGTGTCCATCTTCAATCACTCGAGGGGTTATAGATCATATATCATCCATTATGGATCTAATAGTAATGATCATGATTAATCTGTTAGATTTGATCTAATTAATCCCTTTAGAACCGTGGGTTTAATCTTACTCAATTTTAGATCTATGGGGAACAAAATCAATCACACACATAAGACTAACTATTACTTAAGTAACCTATCCATGGTGCCACGTGGAAAGCATGCCACTTTAGAGATCTGCATGGCACATATAGAATTTATTACTTTATTAATTAAAGAAATTGATCATTTGGACCCTAATTACTCCTTTAATTAATTTAATAATTAATCAATACCCAAAATAGAAATAAATTATTCAATTAAACTTACTAATCACTATTTAACAATCAATGGATGAGGGAGTGGGATTAAGACCCTTTTCTTAATCTCTTTTCCCAAGTACATTTCATTTTAAGGAGGGTTAATTAATATGGAAGTTAATTAAGGGTTTAATTAATTAAGTAAGTGGCCTAATTAATCAAAGTGAAATCATAATCATATCAGATATTTAATATTGAGATTAAGGGTCCCTCTTTATGTGTTTAATAACATAAAGACCCTTAAGAAAATCATGATTAGCCCATAAGTGTGGAAATATCATGAAAGTACTTAATTTGGTTCTTTAGCCTAATTAACCTTTAATTATGAGCCATTTGCATTAGGTCCTTTTAAGAGCATTATAATTTTACTATATCATATGTTCATGTTATTTCTGGCTTATAATTAAATGGTTAATCAAATTAAAGAAGCATAGGTAAGGGCAATTAATTGATTTAATTAAGGATCTAACTTAATAAATTCATAAAATCTACTTAATTATCTTTTATTAAACCAATTAAGTTCACCAACATGGGAATGGGGTTAAAACAACAAGCAAATCTCCTCTCCTTTCAAATTAATCAAAATCCAAGAATTAAGTTAATAATAAGCTTTGATTTTCCTTAAATAGTTTTATTTAATGTGATTGTCCTTAGGAATTAATTTAGTTTAATGAACCATGTGTTTATATTTACTTATTCCTTTCCAATCACTTTAAATGTTGTATGTCATATGATTTCATACATTCATGTTTTCAAATCTAAATGAATCAAATAGATTTTATTTATATAAGCTTGCATGTGTTGACTTAATTTAATTATAAGTGTGGCTATTATCACTAATAAATTCAAATCTATTTTTCAAAGTTTATAAATTGATAATAATATGCGGAGTGATGATAGTTATGAATACATATAGGATTTGCATGTGCTTATAGCTTAAGTATGTGAAATGAAGCTCTCTTTCGTATCGTTCATATATAGATTGACATAAATTTGAATGTTAATAAGTATATAGTCTGGATATCTTAGGAATACGAGGTTTTAAGTAGCACCAAAGAGGTCATTTGATCACCTCACTTCCCTGGTTAATAATGACATGTACTTATTTGATTTCATCTTTATGTATCTTGGTATTAGAATTTGGTTAGAGCCTTTGCCTACATATATAAATAATTCGATTGACTAAAAATATAAATTCCAAAACATATGCATTCATCACCCTTTAAGTGTGCCAAAAAATACATGGTATGTATAGATATGCTAAGTGTTGAAGTCATATGCATGTTACATATGATGGAAAGGTATGATTTAATATCTGTCATGTGATAGTAATTCAATTATCTTAATCTTAAGATGTCTTTCACATTGAATGAAATTATTTAAAGTTGACCTAAACATAGGATTAATAAAAATATTTAATAAGTCATTCACTAAAGAAAGCTAAATCATAAAAATGTGCTTTAGAAAATGGCTTAAGGTAGGGGTGAAGGAGGGTACCCCTCTTTCCTCTCTTTATAACACTTAGATGCTAAGTGTAAATCAAATGAAATAGAACAAAAATGAATTAAAATTCACAGATTAATTAAACAATTTGAAATGAAAGCAACCTTTATGTTAAATTAAATCCTTCTACACTTAAAAAAAATCCTAACTCTAATGCTTAGTTAAGATATACTACACAAAGCCATAACACACACATTAGAATTGCCATCGCTAGTCCTAAGTTAAGACAATATATGTGTAATGTATATTTTATTTTGTTATGTAATATTTTAAACTGGATGTTAGGGTGTATATTTCATAAACTTGATGTTAGGTAGCTATTAACCTACATGTTTTTAGTAAGAGATTATGCTTAAGGAGTTATTTAAAAAACAAATATAAATGCTTTGCTTGCAGGTTGCTTAAGCCCCTAAGCATAACCTAAGTTAAGACAGGTGGGCTAGGTTACCCATGTGCAGGGCGCTAAGTCCAAATTATACATATAACTGCTTAGAATTATCTATATATTCAGCTAACCTCTATTTTGCATGTGTAGTTAGATTTACTTTTCCTATATAAATATAATTTTATAATGGGAATTAGGATTAGTGTTATGGGGGATTATGATGAGCATTTGCTTGAAGGTTTTTTCTTGGGAAGCCATGTGATGTCTTTGGAGCACAATCAAATCAAAAATGAAGAAATGAAGAAGTGAAGACCCCATAGCATGTATTCATTCAAATTATAATTATTCTTTCATATTTCGGGATGTATAAGGGTAGAGCTCGACTACCCATCTTTTCTTTCTTGGGGTGTACATCGGAACCCGACTGCATCGGTTTGTTATTATTTTACGTTAGTTTATAAAATTAATTGATGATTTTTTTAGATTACACATTAGGATGGCATGCTTTTCTTAGTTTCATAATGATTGATGCTTTAATGTGTGGCCTGGATGCGGTAGGCTCTTAGGGAAAAAATAAATTTTCTAGCCAACTAAGCACTCATAACTAAATTTTAAATAACTCACAACCTCATGATAAAGCCTAAGCTTTAAACAAGATAATTAAAATATTTATCAACCCCTTAACTGAATGTTGTATATCTCACATCATGCATATCATCTTTCATCACTCTTGCAAAAATGAGGGCCTCCGCCCTTACACAATAGGGATAGCTTGACCCATGAGAGCAACCCCTAATGACGAAGCTTCACCCTCTTTCTCTTTTGATTTGGAAAATAATAATTTTTTATCATGCATTTAGGCATATAAAAATCCTAAAGCCTTTGTCTAAATAACATGTCAAAATTAAATAAAATTTGAAAGATTTTGCATTTGTAGATTAAGTCATATGCTCATACCACTCATGCTCTAGTCTCTTAGGGAGTGGGTTTAGGACTTTAGTCTCTTTCAAATTAAATAACTACCTTAGCTATCTTCCAAATTCATAAGACCGGAATACATGGTCTTAAATCATAGGAGGAGTTAGCTAGCGGCCACTCCAGACGGTTGTAAGTCCAGAAGTTGGACGAGTTTATCCTCTCTTGAGGAGATAACCCCTCATGTACACCCTTCACTTAGATTTTGGTCATGCTTTAGCTTGTGCTAAAGCTCCCTAGGTTTAGGATTTGAGGTAGCTATTTCGTTCGGGCTATAAGCATTAATCTTCACCTCTTAGGCATTTCCAAAACCTTATGTTGATAGAATGAAGCCCTAGCAATCTAATAAAAATTCAACTCAAATAAATAAATCTCTTCATTTTCAAATATATATATATAAAGCCCCACCATAGGATATATTGGAATGCTCACTAGGCTTCTAAGTATCATGAGCATTTCTTACTTCCTCCCTTTGAATTCCAAAAATAAGTCTTGTTCTTGAAATCTCTCAGTTGATCTTCCAAAATAACACAATCCTTTGATAGTCTAACTTTGAAATCTTTGAAGATAATAATTCTCTACTTTAATCGAGAATATTCTTAGAAAATCTCATTTTCTAAGATGTAATTAACTATAGAGGTTTGCCTCCATAGGGAACTTAAAAGTCCTGCTTAATATAAACCCTATTTTATTCATCCATGTAAAGTAGAAAAAAAATCTCTGGTACATACAAAGACCCATCATGCCTTAGGAATCCTTATTAGGAGATTAGGTCTATAGTAGGGTTATGCCTCTATCTTTTGAGATAATACATCATACCACAATATCGTACTTGATCACTTTAATAAATACCTGCCATCTGCGTGGTGTCCATCACCCCTCCCTCCCCCGCCACATCCAAAAATAAACACCATAGTTGGTAAAGGAGGTCCAAGGATAAGTCATGCAAAGTTTGGTTCGACTTAGACTTAGTTTGGTTAGGGCTTAATTGGGCCCATATAGGTCAATTTGGGTCTAATTGAGTTAGTTGACCAATTGACAAAATTGGATCAAGGGGCTATTAGGTCAAATGATAATTTAGAACTTATTAGTGCAATTGATTTAGTTAAATTTGATTGCATTTGAATTTGGCTTATATGAGTTCATAGGGGCCAAATGAGTTAAGTTGACTAATTTGGTTTAAATTGGCCAAATTAGGTTTAATGAGATATTGAGTCATGTTTGATTAATCAATTGAAAAAGATTGAGGCTTCAATTTGATTGAGTTTGGGTAGGATTTAATTTTGATTCAACTTGATCCTTTAGGTCAAATTTGTCTAAATAGGTCAATTAGGTTTGGTTGATCAAATTGGATTCAATTAGTGACTGAAGAGTATTCAATCATCAATTTGCAAATATTTGTAGGCATTGGTTCAATCCAATTTGGCTTAGATCAAATTTTGGTTCAATTTGACCCTTTAGGTCAATTTGGGTCAATGGGCTAAATTAGCTTAATTGGGTTCAATTATTTGCAATTAGATGATTTGTCATTATCAGTAACCATTTTAGAGATGATTGGAATGATTGACTTAGTCCAATTTGGGTTGAATCAAGATTTGACTCAATTTGGGCTTTTAAGTCAAATTATGTTAGGTGAGCTAATTAGGTTAATTGAATCAATTGAAATTTAGGATATGATCAATCATTAGTTTAGATGTGACTGATAGCTTTGATTATATCTAATTTAGATTGTATAGGATTTTGACTCAAATTAGGCTTTTAAGCCAATTTGGGTCAAATTAGGCTAAGTGAGCCATTTTGTTAATTCGATTGTAATTAGGTCCAATCAATTTCAATGGGGGGAGAGTTTGGGTAAGGTCAATTTAAAATGGGTTTGATCAATTATGGGTTTAGCCTTTAAGCCCAAATGGGTCATATTGGCTCAACTTACTAATTGGCCAAATTGAATCCCAATGGGAATGTTTGGTTTGAATTGACTTTGGTTCAGGATTGATTTGAAATCAATTAGTTTTGGTTCAAAGGATTGGTTTGGTTTTGATTGGGAATCTAAGATAGGTAGGCCTCACAAAAATAAGTCAAGATCTAACCCTAAGGTTGAATCTCATTAATCTTCTAAGCTTGGGGAATTGGTGTTCACTTAGCCACTAGATGTGTTTTAGTTCTAAGAGCCTTAGTAGATTAAATCATAAGTGTGAAGGGGTGATTGTCTCCATTAACAAATGAAAACACATATTTGTAGGAAAGGTATAAAGATAAAAAGATATTCCATCTCCAATGAATGGCAACTATGTAATTATACATAAACTTCAGGTTGTTTGTTACATAACCAAGTAAATGACATCCACCAACAAAAGTTACTTGATAACCTCAAGGACATAGAAGTGTACCAAAAAGTAATAAAATAATGCCTAATTACTTACTAAGAAGAATTGTGTCCAATTTAGGCATCTACCATCTATAGGATAGACTAAAATTAAAGCATTTAATGTTTTTAAGACTAAGAGGTTTACATATTATTTAAATTAATCCTAAAGAGATATATTTATGAATGTCCACTTTTATAAGAAAAATAATCATTTTATCTATTTGGTCAATAATTGAATTATTTTACAAATTGTTTGAAGTTTTACTTTAAAATTAAAGATTTCTATTTTGTAGATTAAAGTTTTATCTAGTTTGGGTATTGATCATTTATTAATGTCTTCTTCATTCATCAAATATTCTACTAATTCAAAATTTTTTGTTAAAATATTATTCTTAATTGATAAAGATTTAAAAAATATTATAGAACCCGTAAGTAAACTTGAAGCCATTAAAAGATTAAAAAGCTAGAATAAATGATTTACAATCATAACAAAATAAACCAATGAAGTTGCACTATCTTATATGCTTATGCATATTCATAACTAATGCATAACACCAATCTAATTTGGGACTTATTGCTTCTATCATTCTCAACATGACTTACTACTATTGGCAATGAAGTTATGTTTATTGGCATACTAACATCTTACATAATTTAATTGTTGAACTTTTCCCTCATACTAACATAATGACTAGTCAAAGATTTATGTGATCACTTATGATCAAACTTGACCTTGTCATCATATCAAAATTTTAGAATAATATCAATTCATTTGTTATTAATTAAAATAATTACTCTTGACTAACCTAGCCCATTACTGGCTCTAATAACAAGATGCTTAAAAATAAAAAAATAAATTAAAAGAAATGTAGAGCTAAACCTTTAATTATAATAAGTTTTGTTTATTCAATGAAATGACTTACATAACTACAAGCTAGAGAAAGACTCTTAACCTAGATGTTGAATTTCAAACTTAAGCACTCTAAAAACTCAAGCACATCCAGACACACAAACTCTTCCCAATTTATACATGAGATAGACTCAAAAGTTTCAAATGAAATTTAATATAATAAAACATACACTTAATGAGAAAGAAGAAAGTAATGTGGGCCAAAATTTGCCACTAACATCTCAATGAAGAGAGTATGATTTAATGTCAGTGGAATTTTCAGAAGGTAGATGGAATAGTAGATAAAACGCTACCTAGAGATGTCACCCTCATTTTATGAGGAATTTAGATCTGGTTACAGGTTTCATATAGGCACAAACACCTATAGTTAATTACCCCTCTCAATGATGTGAGAGAACTTTTGATTAAGGCTAGTTGTTAGATTGCTAAATGTAAAGTGTATAGTAGCGGCATCTGGAGTTTTAGAATTTATGAAATTCATCAGTATTAGCTTAAAGCAGATGGTTGGGGGAATGATGATGCGCCCGATTTAGATCCCATGGTTCCATTATCTCGGGCTATCATGGTCCCTAGTCTACCTAGTCAGAGGAGGTAGTCGACCCAACCTGACCGAAGGATCCTTTTTAGCAATACATGGATTACATCGTCCAAGAAATTCTTGTGGACCTGGGGTGGTGTTTGTCTAAAGAGACAGACTTAAGAATACCTTAGCTAATAGAGGGCTTTTTTTGTTATCAAGTATACCCTATGGTTTACAACTGAAAGTGTAGAGCCATTGGGGAGCATACGGGCTACAGTTATAACCATAATATAGTGGGGTCATTTGGCGACAACCACCCGGTCAGAGGAATCTGGTCATAACTGCATCATGTGGAGCCTATTGGCCAAGCCACGCAGTTAGAGGATATGGGTCATGTCCTTGCTGGCATGAGATTATTTGAGAGCAAAATATAGTTGTGTACTTGATTAGACTTTGGCTCCTTTGTGAGCTAGAGTTTTCTTAATTTGTCACCTTTAGCAAACAATTACGAAAAATGGATTGATTTTTTAGCTTTAAGTTCTTTAAAAATTGAATTTCATTTAAGCACTTATAATTTGGTGATTTATTTGATTTTACATTTGTATTGATACTTGAGTTTGATTAATTAAATGTGATGTTACAAGCACATTTTTATGGTAAGTATCCCCTCCAGTTGAAATCTTTATTCAACACAGCCATCATCAAAGTGGTTCATTATTTTATTATTTCATAGATCCTATCAACTCTAATAATTTAATAATAGAGGATCAGATATGCTATCATATGATAGAATTAGCTACTCAGATATTTTATTAGGTTAAAGATATTATAATAACATCATTAGATTTTGTTAACCCTAACTTCCCCAAGACCCAACCGGGAATCAACCCACACAGCATCCTTAGACACTAAGTTTAAGCATTCAGCCTAGTGTCGGGGCCCATGCGGGTGTATTTGATTCAACATTAATTTAAGCTTAAGGGATTTGTATAATATAACTTATTTTAACTAAATTTCATTACAAGTAAAAATTTTGATAAATAAAGATTAAGAAATTTCTCGCCGTCCCCATGGGGCTACAACGTATGGGCCTACCCACCATGCTAAGAAAAGCATGTATGGGTGGTGTAAACACCACAATCAAATGCATCATTTCACCATATCAAGAAAGACATGTATGGGTCTCTTAAGTACCTATATGAAGTACATATTTTCTCGCATGCTAAGAAAATCATGTACGGGTACTTACATACTTGCAATGTCAAGTTAAAATATTAATTTTAGCTTTATTGCTGAATTTTTATTAAGTAGTTTATGCCTCATGTTAGTGTAAAAGTTTGGGAGCATTTTGGTAGCATCCCGGTGTTGTCCCCGTATATGGGGCTACTTTGGTTATGTTGGGCCTGCCCACCACACCAAGAAAGGCGTGTATGGGTGGCGTAAACCATGGTCCGAATGCGCCTTCTCACCATGCCAAGAAAGGCATGTATGGGCTCTAAATTAAGTGTTGAAACATATTTTCCCGATATGCCAAGAAAGGCGTGTACAAGTACTTATACACCTGCAATGTTAGTTTAAGTAATAATTTTATATTGATGCATAGTTTATTATCAAGCTGTGTAGGTCCCCCTATTGGTGTAAAGTTTGACAATATTTTGCGCGATTCGATCGTCCCCAGGGGCAACTGTGTGTTAGTTTTGTCCACCATGCCAAGAAAGGCATGTATGGGTGGTATAAATCACGGCTTGAATGCATCATCCCATCATGCCAAGAAAGACATGTATGGGGCTCTAATGTACCTACTGAAATAAATTTTCTCGCTATGCCAAGAAAGGCCTGTATAGGTACTTATACACATCCAAGAAAGTACAGATTTCCCCATCATGCTAAGAAATGCGTGCAAAGATACTTATACACCAACAAGCAAACACAAATTTCCCTGTCACACCAAGAAAGGCGTGTATGGATACTTATGGTCAACACTAACAAGCAAATACAAATTAGGGTCAATTTTAGTTCAAATTTGCGCATCGTTGCCTTCGCTTGCTTGATATTCGTGTAGACTCATCCGAATTGAGCGTGGACAATCTTATTTAATAGGTTTCAGTGTTTCAACACTAACAGCTTGATCAATATCATGAACAGAGGTCATTTGTGCATCATCATGACTTTTTGATCTCGATATGCATGTAGGCGCTTCGATGAGCCCCCTTCTTGATCGGTAGACTGTCAAATTATGCAATATGCATATTCTGATCAATTTTGACATTCTGAACGCAATGTCAAAGTTCATTTCAGAGATCTTTTTGACTAATTTTCATCACCATCAAGTGCATTTTAGCTCCGATTTGCATGCAGAAGCTCATCAAATTCACATTGTGAGCTCGACTTGACTTATGGCGCATGCATGGAGGTCAAAAAATGCCCCCCAACAAATATGATTCATGCATAGAGCGAGTAATATTTGTTGAAAACTAGTTGACCCTTTGGGTTGGCCCTAGGTCTTGGATCACTTTAGCTTTCAACTTCCATAGGTTCACTGAAGAGCTTCTTCCACCATCTACTCTCTACTTCGATGGATTCACTGAAAGTCTCTTTCTTTTGTGTCTTCACAGATTTTAATTTTCTCTGACCTTAGCTTCATGCTAGACTAGGATGGATGGAGGAATCAGTTTGTTTGATTTGAGATTTAAAATTCTCGTATCGCTTTAAGGTTGATGAACTTTGATTAAGGATTGACGATTTGTCTAAATTGACTTGTCAGGAAGTGTATGTATGCCCTAAGTCCTATGCTTGCTACTTTGACAGACTCATTGAAGGGTGCATACAGTTGACCCCACCTTCTGACTCATATTAGGTCAATCTTAAGTTATTTGTTTAGCATTGTGTGCAGACTAAATAACCATGAAATTCTTTTAATTCGGACATTGCTTTTGTGTGAACTATGAAATCGCTTCCTCGATCCTATGCTTTCTGCTTTTACGGACTTGATGAGAGAATTGGCTTAGATTTGTTCTTTGTGCTTGATCATTTGAAAAGATATTGGAATATCATTGCGGGCAATATATATATATATATATATATATATATATATATATATCAATTTGAGATAGCTATGAATTGAGAGTTTTCTTAGATTGTCTTGGTCCGTCGATCGAGTGGAATGATCTCTTGAATTTTGGTTGCTTGTAGTCACTAACTTAGATCTAGTTTGAGATTAAACAGCTGCCATCATTGGACTGACGAGTATGGGCTCTTTCACTGCAGCCATTTCTTATGGCTTGTTGAGTGAGGAGAGCGTCAGTAACTTGGCCATTTGTGGGCTTGTCGAGTCCAACCTTTAGAACCTACTCAAGTAATTGACTTAAGCTATGATGGTTTGGTAGTCTTGTCATGAGATTGATGAATGGGGCTCTTTCACTACAGCCTTGTCTTGTGGCTTGTTGAGTGAGGAGAGCGTCAGCAACTAGACCATCTATGGGCTTGATGAGTTTGACCTTTAGGACCCATTCATGTCCTAGACTTGAAGACATATGGGATGATGTTTTTCCAACTTAGTTGATTGAAGCTTCCAAAATTAGTAGTTTTTCTGACTTGATCTTTGACATTTGATGAATTTTGGAGGGAAACTTTTGATATTTAGGATTGTCATTTCGTGCATTGAAGTAGATTATTTTTATTCTTATAAGACCTGTAACTTTAACAGTAATAGCTATAGATATACTCAGGGATCTCGGCATCATAAAGCTTGATGTCAACCTGAATCATAGGGAATGATTGAACAACTTTGATTTATAAAAACTAAAAAAATGCCCCATGTCTAATAGGGGGATTGTAGACTGGTTCAGAATTGCGTTATTGAGTTTGAACTTCTTTAATATAAATAAATGGAGCTCATTTTGATTATTATATATATATTTATCTAAGGATCTCGGCTTAAAGCATGATGTCAAACTTAGCTAAATATATAAAAATGCCCACTGTCTAACAGGGGGAGGCTTTTGCAGTAAGTTGAAAATGCACTCTCATTTTATGAGAAAATCTTCGAATGACATTACATATGTATTTGACATGAAAGCCTTACTAGTGCAAGATTTATTTAAGTATTTATATACTTATCCATAATCAGTTGTGATATTTCTTGAGATCTCAAACATTAATTGGTGGCATCGATTGTTGACCATTATTGTCTATAAGCTCATTGGCTCCTCTTTCATACACCTTCTCTATGACATAAGGACCTTCCCAATTAGATTCAAATTTACCACAGATCTTGTGATGAGGGATGATTGGTCTTCTCAGCACTAGAACTAATTCACCTTTCTAGAATGTTCAAGGATGTATTGAACTATTGAATGCTTTAGACATCTTCGCTCAGTAAATTTCTAAACTTTGATGAGCTTGGAGTCTAACTCCATCAAGCACATCCAACTCTTCCTTTCATAGGCAGCATTCTCATCTTGAGTAAGATTGAATTGAGCCTACTCTAAGTGATGGTAGCTTAACTTCAAGTGGCAGAATAGCTTGAACTCCAAATGTTAGAGTATAATGAGTGGCCTTGGTTGGCATTTTGTAAGTTGTCCTATATGTCAGAGTGCTTCCATCATTTTAGTGAGCCACTCTCTTTTATTCTTCATGAGAATCTTTTTGAGCAACTTTACCAATGTCTTATTAAAAGCCTCTGCCAAATCATTGGCCTTTGGATTATAGATTGATGAGTACCACCAATCAATTTTGTATCGATCAACGAATATGTGTATCTTTGTATTCTTGAAAGTTGGGCCATTGTTTGAAATGATTCATCATGTCACCCCGAATCTGTAGACAAAATTGTTGGTGAAGAACTCAACGACTCGATCAGCAGTGACTTTCTTAAACGGAGCAGCTTTAGCCCATTTGGAGAAGTAGTCAGTAGTTGATAAAATGAATCAATGTCCTGCTGATGATGGAGGATCAATCGATCCAATTATATCTCTGCTCCCCCAACTTTCAATGGCTGATGCTATTGGGTGCAAAGGATTCAGAGGATGATGAATGAGATTCCCGTGGACTTGACATTAATGACATTTCCTAGAAAGATCTATGCAATCCTTCACCATTGATGGCCAGTAATATCTCATTCTCTTAATTTTTATTGCCACTTTAGGACCTGATTGATGTGCCCCATAAAGTCCTTCATTAATTTCATACATAACTTTGTTGACTTCATCCATCCCTAAGCATCACAGCCACATTTGTTCAAAGGATCTATGGTATTATGTGTCATTAACATAAGCATATCGTAGGATTCTTTTTGTAATCTACATAACTAGTGATTTATTGCTCGGCAATTTACTTTCTTTGAAATAATCGATGAATGGTTGTCTCCAATCATCAGCCTCTTCCACTATGAAAGCTTCGCATGAATTTGTTTGTAGTACTTTTAAGTTTTTCTCTCTCATGTACTTGATGTTCTTTGGGAGAGTGAGGAGCAATTTGAATTACTTCCTACTGGCTTAAGTTTGATGTACCTAGGGAGTATGGATTTACTGGTTGTAGAACTCGATGAGTGGACACTTCAATCAACACATCATCGTCGTCTGTGTTCGCCATTTCTTCTGCTAGGTTGGCCAGGTAATCTGCTTTACTATTCTTCAATCAAGAAACTCGAGCTAGTTTAATGTTTGAAATTGCTTCATGACCTCAAGCACTCGCCTATGATAGTACGCCAAGTCAAGCTTATTAATCTTATAAAGACCTAACACTTGTTTGATTACAAATTGAGAGTCTCCAAAGATTCTTATATTTTGGATGTCGATAACCACAGCCTCTTTGAGACCTACCACCACTGCCTCGGATTCAGCTTCATTGTTGGTTCTTGGCTCAGTCAACCTATATGAACACCTCATTATGCCACCTTCCAATGTTATGAAGATGAGGCCAACACCAACTCCTGCTTTTGGTAGGTTTGGGGGCTGAGTAGACTTAATAGATGATGCACCATCGAAATATATTTCTAGATCTGCAGCCTTTATCTTTTGTGAATAAACAAAATCTATTCATCAGGTAGATCATCATTGATTGTTGAATCTATTAGGATAGGATGCACAACAAGAAAATCTAGTATATGCCCCTTTAGCCTTTATGAGGTACATATGTAATATTGAATTGTAACAGGAGCACTACCCAACATGCCAAACAACTGCCAATGTCGGGCCTTGCCATTAGGAAATTTAGCGGATTGATCTTTGATATGAGTGTTATATTATGTAACAACATATAATGTTGAATATTTTGAGAAGTAAAGATTAATGCAAAGTAATGCTTTTCGATCAGAGAGTACTTTACCTCAGCTCCTATCAATCTTTGACTGATATAGTACAGTGCATTTTCCTTACCTTATTCATTATGTTGTGCAAGAAATGCTCTGAGGGATTCTTCTAATGCAGCTATATATAAAATGAGGGGCTTCCCTGGAATTGGTGTTGCAAGGATTGGTGGATTTAACAGGTATCTTTTGATGCTATTGAATGCTTCTTGACACTTATTGTTCCATTTAAATGGTGCATTCTTCTTCATCAATTTAGCAAATTGTTGACACCTGATCAACATATTTGATATGAAGTGCTAGATGAATGCCAAATGTCCCTACATGGAATGAAGCTGATGAAGATTCTTCTGGTGGCATATCCACTATCGCTTTAATTTTATTAGGGTCGATCTCAATTCCCCCCTATGTCGCAATTACGTAGCCAAGGAACTTTCCAAATGAAACCCTAAATGCACATTTAAGAGGATTCATCTTGAGATCATATCGCTAATTCTTTCAAAGACCATCCTCGTGTCATCAAAATGATCTTTTTTATCTATGCTTTTAACGATGATGTCATCCACGTAGCTTTTCACTTCTCTCGATGAATCAACTCATCAAAGATGTGCATCATATCTCTCTGATATGTAGCTCCAACATTCTTCAATCCAAAGCGCATGACTGTATATACCAATTAGCATCCTAAATGATGTGTGCTTCTCATCTTCATGAGCCATCTTGATTTGATTGTATCCGATGATCCATCCATAAATGAGAACATATCATAGTTGGAAGTATTGTCTACTAATTCGATATTGAAAGTAAAAAATCATCTTTTGGGCATGCTTTGTTTAGATCTCGAAAATCTATGCAGATACAGATTTGACCATTCTTCTTTCTCACTGGAACACTGTTGGCTATGCACTCTACCTAATATAACAATTACCTATTATTCAATCTCCAATCTCATTTGCCTAGGAGCTTGCTTAACAAGAGTTGCATCTATCTTGATGGTTAGTTTGTGAACTACCATATCAAGGGATAAGCCTAGCATTTTGTAGTATGTCCAAGGAAAGCAGCCCCTGAATTCACATAATAGAGCTTTTATTTCTTCAACTTTTCATCGCATAAGTGCATCGACAAAAGTTGGGTGAGGATCATCCTCTATTCCCAAGTTGATTTCCTTGAACTCATCCATGGTAGCTATTTGTCCACCATCTTTGAGTTCATCAAAGCGGTTTAGCTTCTACCTCTTCATCATTTGATAAGTAGAACTTATAAAGGTTATCATCATTTTTAGTTTCAATTTTAACCTCATTTTATGTTATTGTGTTACAAGCCCTTCAATGATGCCTACGTCGGACGTATCCAAGACTTTTAGATGTATGATTATCACACTTTCACGAAGTCTGTGGACTTTTTAGAAGTGGGCTGGCCATTTTTTTATTCCAAAATGGACTCCCAATTTGTACATCATTCTACAAATCCTTGAAGGATATTATTTCAACATTCTTGTAGGAACCACATCATCAGATTCATCAAATTGCATGAGCCAATCAGAATCTTGGTGATAGTACTCCTCAGACTTGTAAAATGAAATTCCACATTCATCAATTCTAGGCAAAGGAGGCATATAGAAAGTCTTTAACTCTTCAATAATGTGGACTTAACGTGGAGTGATTTCTTTAAAATGTTGAAAAGGAACTGACACGATCACTAATGATTCTTCTGATATCAACAGATCTACCATCCTTCATGAAGAGATACACTAAACTTCTTCACTTTCATATGTAGGTTCAGAATCATACTTAGGATATGAGTATTCCATAATTTTCTTTCCTTTCACCAGAGACTTTTTTATTCCCTTAAGTCTAACAGAAGGATCATCCTCTTCTTCTTCTGTGTCACTGCCCAGATGATGGACTAGCCTTTTCAACTTATGTGATGCACTAGCTGCTCTAGGAAGAGTTGGCGTCACTTTCTTTCTTCCTTTTCCTTCTTCAGTTCTTTGTATTATTTTGCAGCCTTCCAGGTAGAAGCTTTGGATTATTGAGGTCTGGGCTCCTTTAACAAATTGTATTTTGTATCTTCACATATTTTAGCTTCATGGACTGCAAATAATTGAAGATTTCTAGGAATTTTATATTCTTCCTTGTCTCTTATGTATTTCATGCATTGGTGCAAAGTAGACGGGACTATTCCATACTCATATAACCAGGGACGCCCCAACAAGGCTCTAAACTAGGTGTCAACATCAATGACATGGAATTTCGCTTCTGTGTAAAGCTCCCTGAATCTTAATGGCAAGGTAAAATATCTGAGAGTCTTTTGCCCTTTTTTATTGAAGTTGTGAATCATCAATTTGTCTCGTCCTAGATGTTGAATGTCAAGAGAAAATCCCTTCAATATTTTAAGACTTATGAGATTGATAGTTGAACCTGGATCAATTAAAATTTGATTGATTATGACACCATCGCTCTCCGCAGAGATGTATAGTGGGCAATTATGTTATGATGTTCTGAGCATAAGATCTTCCTCAGAGAAGGTGATTGTTGAACAGTCTTGAGATTGTAATACTTTAGTCACACACCGCTTGATAAAGTACGCTTCATATTTCTCTAGATTCTTAAGTGCCTGAATTAAGGTTTCATGAAGATCCTGCGACATCAAAAGGGCCTCATACATACTCAATTGTGTAGGGATCTTCCTCAAGTGTGACAAGATGTTATAATCAATTCTTTTATCCATGTTAGACTTCTTCTTTGGATCTTGTGAATGATATTTTCATTAACTTCTATGTTTTCATCATTACCTTTTTTGGTGTTCCTTTCTTCTATGATGGCAAGACTTGCCACTTCTTAGCTATACTAAGACTGCTCTATCTGGCTCAGATTCTTCTAAAGAAGTCTCTTCTTCAGAATCATTATTTATCCTGGAGGATTGGATTGAGGCATCTGACTCACTTCCTAATTTTATGCCCTTCATCAATGGTGATATTGAAGACTCTGACTCTTCTTTCTCTAGAAAGCACAAGTCTTCTTCTGAGCTATCATCTGTTTGCTTCACCATCAGGCAAGGCTTTAATGCTACATCATTAGTGGTTCTTCTTCTTGGATTATCTTGAAGAAATGGATTTCACCGAGAGTATCCACACCGAGATAACTAGACTTCTCCAAAAGAGATTCTTCCATCATCTCCTTCATCATTTGTTTCAATGATTTGGAATCTTGACATGAAAAATCAACAAGATTAATTGATTATCTTGCTGGTCATTGATATTCTTCAAGATTATTAATAATCTTTTGGGTAGTAAATTTTTTTCTTTATCTTCTTTTGTTTGGCTGGGCCTTTAAGAGTTTTTGGCAGGTTTTGGATAGGCTACTTTTCAGGGCGAGGAGCACCAATCACCCTGGACTGCTTCTAAAGAGCAGAACCTTTTGATGTAAACTCTACCTTCAGTTCTATCACTGACTCAAGTGGAGATTTCCAACTGACACTAGGAACGCCTTCTAATTGCTTCAGCATCTTTATAGTTTTCTTTGAGACTGCAGTCTTCCATTTATCATCCTCAACTATCTTTTCTTTTGTTTTATCTTTCTGCGAGGGCACGAAAAAAGGATGTAACCACCCTTGCAGATTCTTTCTTTGGGTGAATAAGAACACTATTGGTTATCATGAATTCACCTCTCTTGTATTTTCTTTCTAGCCAATCCTTATATACATAGCAATCTTCTATAGGGTGGCTAACGACTCGATGATATGGACAGTAATTTGGGCTACCAGTTCAACCTGACTCTTTAGGTCTTTTACATTCTGGCAACTCCAACCCTGCCTTAAGTGCTTGCCAAAATAGTTTCGCTACACTTTCCCTTTTGAATGAGTATTCCTTGTTCATCTTTTCCTTAAGAGATGGACGCATTCGATCATCATCTCCTAATGATTACCTTGGGTAGCCACCACTACCCAGGAAAGTTCTAGGTTTGTGGCTACCTCCAAGAACTAACTTCGATTGAGAATTGAAGGGATGTTTAACTTTCTTTTCAAAATAGATACATTGTTTCCCCATATCTACATTGTAAGTTGCCCTCCTTCCTCTATTTGAATCATATGAAGCAGTGTAAGATTCACTCCCCCTTGATTCTCAAAACTTCCCTTTCTTTGTTCTATCTGAATGGCTTTCAGGCTTAGAAAGATTTATCTTTTCAAATTTTGCCTCCCGATCAAGTAGTTCTTATTAGGTGATGATGGAAGCCATGCATAAATATGACACCATTTTATCATCAATGTTTCCCATTAGCAGCTGAATTACATGTTTCTCTTCCAGCTGTTGCTCACACTTCATGCTTAATTCCGTCAGCGAGTTATGTATTTAGTGACTGACTTGTCCTTCTTTCTCTTCTCGAGGGTGAGGTTAGCTATTGCGATCTTTCTAACTGCACTAGCAAATCTTTTGATAAACTTTGCCTCCAGCTCGGTGAATGTCTTAACTGAGTCATTTGGCAACTCTGTGTACCACTCAAAAGTAGTTGAAGTTAAGTCGCTATAACCCAGTAACAACAAAGGCGTCATTACCTCCATTATTACCACAAGTTGCTTCGAATTGTGCTAAGTGCTGCCTAGGGTTACTATTACCATCAAATGAATGGAATTTCAGCACTGAGTAACCTTTAGGATATAGCACCGATCATATTTTGCAGGATATGGGCGACCTCTGTTCACCAATTTTTCCATCTATTTTGTAACTATGATAGCTTTAATCTTATCACTTATAATAGTTTTAAGTTGTACAACTGCCACTAGCTCGATGTGCTTTTGGAGAATGGGTGGAGCAATTAATTGTTGACTTTATTTTTACCATTATAAGCACTTTGTGCTCTGAAGGTTTGTGGAGCTTGCTCAACTGTTGGATTGATAGGCGTGGTGTTGGTTGTTTGATGATTAACAGAAGAAACTGGTGTTGACACTATGGCAACATTCCTCTGCATCATTTGCATCATCATCTGATTCATCTTTGAATTCAGTTGAGAGATCTCTTTATCCTTTGCTTTCATCTGCTATCTTATTTTCCTTTGCACTTGAACAAGTGTAGTAGTGTCGGTGAATAGCGTGTTATCTTCTTCTTCTGGTTCCTCTTCTTGCTCATCACTTGAAGAGGAACTAAAAGGTTCTGCTTTCATTTGTCCTGGCGTCGGTTCTTCAATGTCGATAGGAGGTGCCGCTCCATGATGCCTGGATTGGTACTGTCATATACCAGATGATTCTCCGATGTGTTATACCATATACACCATATCTACCCCCATGATATCTTCTTCATCTTCCTCTTCTTCTTCTTATAGTCATATCTCTGATCGACGTCTCCATCTCATTTCAGGCTCAGAGTGTGGGATGAACGTCTCCTCAATCGGAGGGCTATGATCAAAATCAAGAGAAGATCGTTTAGGTTGGTGATGGGATTCCTTGAAGGATTCTCCAGGGTGTCGACCACCACGAGCCTCATTAATTATAACATTCTTTTTAAGAACCCATTCCTATTAGGCCCTGTCATCAGTGGATCTCCAGATATGTAAACTGGATGTCACTCATTTTTTCCTTTCTATGGTAGCTTCTTCTTGAATCTTCGGCCTCCATACTTATTTTCCCTTTAGTCGGGGCCTTTCGGTAGTGGATTTCTGAACGTATGGTATAGGTGTCATGTCCTGATGTTCACTGCACAGAGCTTGTTTGTAATGCTCCTAAGTTCTTACCACTTTTGATGGTAGCTTTTGCAGTGGAGCATTGTTGGCTTCTCTGATAATTAGCCTTTGATATCTTTTCTTCATAAGACATTGTTCTTTTACAACTTTTAAAACTTTGTATACTCGAGCAGATAGAGTGTCAGATTGTCTATTCTGAGGGGGTGGTGCTTGGTACCATTGCTTCTAGAATGATTACTTAATATCACTAGTAGAGTTGTTCCTTTTCACCCACTTGAGATTTTCAAACTTGTTGTGAGTGGGAACACTCACTTTTGGTTCCACAGCTGGTTGTGTAACAGAGGGGACTCAGCATTTTTTCTTCTCCTCTACTTCTACTCACCTTTCCTCCAAATGAGGAAGCTTCAGCATCATGTTGGCCATATGCAAAGGGAAACATCGACAAGAAAGTAGCATTCAGATGCACTACTAAAATTATTTGCCCAGTCATCATTCTCTTCATGGTTGGAGCTTCAATGTGTCCCAACCTTTTAAATATAAAGGCTCTCTTTCGAGGAACCTCAACAGTAGTGGAGACATGAGCTTTAGTAGACTTGGCTTATTGCATGGGTTAATGTGCAAATTGAGCATGATTTTCTCATGGCCCAACAGTAGCTCGAGGGTGATTGCTGGGAAATCTATGCTACCAAATTGTATAGTAGCTCCAACATCCTCAGTGTTAATGACAACATTAGCCAGGCAGATGTTGGCTCCGTAGCCTAGCTGTGCAATGAAGGGTGTGTTCTGAAGATATATCTGTGAAATGAAAGATGGGGATTAGTAATCAGTAATTGATATATCATCCCACACTTTCATGATGAGATAAAACAACAAATATGCATATAATATGAAAATAAGTCATGAATAAATTTTTTTTAAACTTGAATTATATGCATTATAAAATAATTTTGAGTTTTAATCAATTTAATTTTATAAATAACTTTAAGTTTTCAATTTATTATACTGATGCTACTATATCTTCGATTCGACTAGCCAAAGATGGAAAGAGAAACCTTTCCCAGCAGAGTCTCCAGAAATCTGTGGACTCCAAAAATTCACCATCGACCTCTTAATGAAGAGAGTATGATTTAATGTCAGCGAAATTTTCAGAAGGAAGATGGAATAGTAGATAAGACACTACCCAGAGATTGCCTCATTTTGTAAGGACTTTAGATTTGGTTCGAGGTTTTCTATAGGCACAAGCACTTATAGTTAATTACCACTCTCAATGATAAGAGAGAACCTTTAATTAAGGCTAGTCATTAGATTGCTAATTGCATAGTGTATAGTAGTAGCGTATGGAGTTTTAGAATTTGGAGTTTAGAATTTATGAAATTCATCTGTATTAGCTTAAAGCAGATGGTTGGGGGAATGATGATGTGCCCAATCTAGATCCCATGGTTTTGTCATCTGGGCTATCGTGGTCCCTAGTCTACTTAGTAAGAGGAGGTAGTCGACCCAACCTGATCGAAAGATTCTTATCAGCAACGCATGGGTTACATTGTCCAAGAAATCCTTATAGACCTAGGGTGGTGTTTGTCTAAGGAGACAAGCTTAAGTCTACGTAAGCTAACAGAGGACTTTTTGTCCTATCAAGTATACTCTATGATTCACAACTCAAAAGAGAGAGTCATTGGGGAGCATACGAGCTAAACCATGATCGTGATATAGTAATAGTGCATTTTTACAACCAATCGAGGGCTCGGTCATAACGCATCATGTGGAGCCTACAAGCCAAAGCCGAGAACACAGGCCACATTCTTGCAGGCATGAGATTGTTTGAGAGTAAATATAATTGTGTACTTGATTTGATTTTGGCTCCTTTGAGCTAGAGTTTTCTTAATTTATCATCTTCAGCAAACAATTGTGAAAGGTAGATTGATTTTTTAGGTTTAAGTTCTTTAAAAATTGAATTTTATTTAAGCACTTATAATTTGGTGATTTATTTGATTTTATATTTGCATTGATACTTGAGTTTGATTAACTCAATTTGAGATTGCAAGTACATTTTTATGGTAAGTATCCCCTCCGGTCGAAATCTTCATTCAACATAGCCATCATTGGGCCGGTTCATTATTTCACTATTTCAGATCCTGTCGACTCTATTAATTTAATGATAGAGGATCAGATCCATTATCATATGATATAATTAGCTTCTCAGATGTTTTATTAAGTTGAAGATATTATAATAGCATTATTATATTTTTAGGTTATGTTAACCCAGGACCCGATCTTAAGACCCAATCGAGAATTAACCCGCACAGCATCCTCAGACACTTATAAGCATTCAGTCTAGTGTTGGGGCCCATGCGGGTGTATTTAATTTAGCATTAATTTAAGCTTAAGGGATTTGTTTAATATTACTTATTTTAACTTAATTTTATTGCAAGTATAAATTTTTAGATAAAATTTTGATAGCATTTCGGTAGCCTCCCGATGTCATCCTCACATAGGGGGCTACAACAGGGGGTTGGGCCTGCCCACCATGCCAAGAAAGGTATGTATGGGTGGTGTAAACACCACGATTGAATGGTTCATCCCACCATGTCAAGAAAGACATGTATGGGTCTTTGAAATACCTATATGAAGCACATATTTTCCCGCCACGTTAAGAAAAGCATGTACAGGTACTTACATACTTGCCATGTTAAGTTAAAATATTAATTTTAGCTTTATTGTTAAATTTTATTAAGTATTTTATGTCTCATGTCAGCGTAAAAGTTTGGTAGCATCCCGACGTCGTCCCTGTGTAGGGGGCTACTTCGAGTATGGTGGGCCTACCCACCATGCCAAGAAAGGCGTGTGTGGGTAGTGTAAATCACGACCTGAATGCGCCTTCCCACCATACCAAGAAAGGAATGTAGGGGGCTCTAAAGTACCTGCTAAAATAGATTTTCTCGTCACGCCAAGAAAGGTGTGTACAGGTACTAATGCACCTGCAATATTAGTTTAAATAATAAATTTATATTACAACATAGTTTCTTATCAAGTTGTGTAGGTCCCCATCGGTGAAATTTGATAGATTTCGAGATCGGTCAGTCCTCATAGAAGGCTACTTCAGGTATGTTAGGCTTACCCATCATGCCAAGAAAGATGTATATGGGTGGTATAAATCACGGCCTGCATGCGCCTTCCAACCATGCCAAGAAAGGCATGTATGGGGCTCTAAGGTACCTACTGAAATAAATTTTTCTATAATGCCAAGAAAGATGTGTACATGTACTTATACACATGAAGTAAGTACATATTTTTTCACCAAGCCAAGGAAGGCATATACGGGTACTTAAACACCAACAGGCAAATACAGATTTCCCTGCCACACCAAGAAAGGCATGTACAAGTACCTATGGTCAACATAGGCTTCGGGCGAGCACTGTGCTGACATCCGGCCTCACGCACACGTGACCGAAGACACACGAGGCACACGGTGCTCATGGGCATCGGTACACACACCGGAGCTCATGACATTGGTTCGCATCGCTGGGCACGCGAAGGCCAAGGCTCCACGCATGTGTGGAGCTCACTGCACGCGCACTCAGGGCACTGCGGGTGCGACGGCATGGAGGGCATGATCCAAAGATGCGGGGCACGTCGATGCACAAGGGAGTGAGCCGGTGTGCAGGGGAGCGCGTGGGCTCTCACGGGCGCGATGTGAATAGTGCCATGAATAGTGCATCCACTACAGTGTTTTCTACTATAGCGCCACAAGTTGTTTTGCGAGAAATCTCATACGGGCACTATAGCATAATGAACAGAGCAGCATTGGATTGGGGAGAAAGAGAGAGAGAGAGAGAGAGAGAGAGAGCTTACAGGAGAGGGAGAAGGAGGTGTCAGCTGAGGGTTTGGGAGGAAAATGAAAAAAATTTGGTTTAGGATTTTATGGGGGTATTTATATGATTTATATTTTTTTATTAGTTTATTTGCCCTAATTTGAATTTTTGTGCCGATATCATCACATAGATAATATATATGTTGATTTTAGGTTACTCTAATGTTCTGGACGCAACTGCGCAGTCCGTTTCACAATCAGAGGCTGTTTGGATCAAGTCGGCATTGAATCAGTGTCAATTTCAATTCAAATTTGCGCATCATTGCTTCTGCGCGCTCGATATTCACGCAGACTCATCCTAATTGAGCATGTACAGTCTTATTTAATAGGTTTGAACATTTTAACACTAACGGCGTGATCAATTTTATGAACGGAGATCATTTGGGTATCGTCGTGGCTTTCTGACCTTGATATATATGTAGGCACTTTGACGACCCCCCTTCATAATCGATAGACCGTCGAATTACAGAAGATGTCTATTCTGATCAATTTCAACATTTTGAACACGATGACAGATTTTGTTCATCGATCGGAGATCTTTACGACTGATTTTCATCACCGTCGAGCGCATTTCAGCCCCAATTTGCATGATGAAGCTCAAATTCACCTTGTGAGCTCGACTTGACTTATGGTGCATGCATGCAGGTCAACAAGTAAAAAATAGAAATTGGATGCTTTAGAGACAAACAATTTATAAGTATTTTGAAATCAATTTTGATTGTGGATTGGATTATCAAAGCCATATATTACATAAGTTGTTTAGCAAGGAGTCCCTCCACTAATATTTGTTAGTGAGAGTTTTGAATATTTTTATTTATTTATTTAATGGGATACCACTTCTCTCCCATCTCTGAGTAACCAACTGACTCAATGTCTTTAGACAAATTCCACTACTACTAATGATGAATATTGATGTCTAGAATATCTCTATGAATTGATCTTGATATAATTGGAGTAATATAATCTTATTTATTAGATTCATGAAGATATTTTTTATAGACCATTATGCATTTCTTTCAAAATAAAACTATATATTTTTTATTTTAAAGAAGTCATTAATGTATTATAATTTTATTACAACATTAATTTGATTTAACTCTATCGTGATATTAATTTGAGCCAATCATTTCAATAATAATAATAATAATAATAATAATAATTATTATTATTATATATATATATTTTCTAGCATAATTGAATAAATTAAGCTTTCTCCAAAGTAATGTTTCATGACCATATCCTATATGATTTTTTATTGAGTATGCACTTATTCTTTATTTATTCATTGAATGTTCAGTTGCATAATATGTAACCATTTGACTCTTTAAATATAAGGTCAAGGGACATCTCTAGATCTATTTTCTCTCTCTTCATTTTCCATCATAAATTCTTCACTAGGTTTAATAGTTCTTGTGCTACATTTTATATTGTGAAAGTGGATATTCTCTTGGAGACTCAATTGTTCTAGTAGTGATCTAATTTATTAACATAGTTGTTGTGCTCCTATCAATCATACTCAAAAGTCCCCTCCAACTCTTTGCAAGACTCATTAGTGACCTTTGAGTCACCCCAACATAGATTCTGATTCAACATTTTTTAAAGGCCAATTTATCATAAGGAATGGAGTTTAACTTTATTTTAAGAAAGAAAAATTTATCTTTTACCCAATCTTCAACATAAAATCTCAATTAAATATTAGTGCATGTCTAGGATATGATAAAAATATATTTTATTATTGTACATATATATATATATATATATATATATAACACATTCATGGATGAAAATAATTACTAAGTAATAAAAAAGGAGCTTCCAAAATGATTTTATTAAAGATGAAACTAGTTTAGGACAACATTAAATATCTTGTTTGAATTAATAAAAGAAACTAATAATACTTGGGTAGAATTGCCACTTAAAATGTGGATAATAAAGTCCAAAAATGTAATCGAGGGACAAAATCTCTGGAGCTTTTAGATGGTAACCTCTGGGATTTGGGCCAACAATTCCATGGTATACTTATGGTAATGATGGAGCTTAGGCTTTAGAACCTTGTAAGACCCAACGATTTGGTTGATGACTAAGTGAGAATCTCCAAAGATGTTGATACTTTGAATGCATAGTGTAATGACTAACTCCAGACCGATAATCAGAGCCTCATATTTGGCTTCATTGTTGGTGCATGAATTGGACAGATGATATGAGAATCTCATCACATGTCGGTCTAGAGTTAGGACAACTATTCCTACCCATACCTTCCCTAGGATAGTAAATTATGATTCTTTTGCTTTTTTAAAGAAAGCTGTCCATCAAAGTATATCTCCCAGTGATGAGCACTAGTATCCCCTAAGTTCATGATTTGTTCATCGGGAGATCATCATTAAATAGAGAATCAACAGGGAGTGGATGCACTGCTGAGAAATCTGCAAGTGCTTGTCCTTTACGGCATGGAGGGGTACGAACGTTATGTTAAATTGAGATAAAATAATGGATCAATGTGCCAACCGTCTGGATAAGGTCGATTGTGTCATGAGATATTGCAGTGGATTGACTCTAGAGATGAAGTTCACCTTATGAGAAAGCATGTAATGTCATAGCTTTTGGGATGCAAAGATTAAAGCTAAGTAGTGCTTTTTAATAGGTGGATAGTTTATCTCAACAGGAATTAGGTGATGACTGAGATAATAGAGAGTGTTCTCCTTCCCTTTATTGTTAGTTTGAGCCAACAAAGCACCAAGGGAGTCATTTAATGCAGTACTATATAATATGAGCGGCTTGCCTGGGATAGGGGATGTTAGAACTAGTGGCGTCATCAGATATTGCTTAATTTTTTTGAAGGCATGCTAGCACTTATCATCCCACTTAAACTTAATATCCTTTTTAACAAGTGCCAAAAATGGTTGGCATCTTCCTGATAAGTTAGAAATGAAGCATCTTAGATACGCCAATTGCCCTTAGAATGACCTGAGTTGTGTTAGGATTTTAAGGGGTGGCATTTTTAATATCACTTTGATCTTTTTTGGATCAATTTCAATTCCCTGGTATTAGATAGTAAACTCAAGGAATTTTCTCTCTCATGCACTTGGGGTTCATTTTGAGATGGTATTGTCTTAACCATTCAAAAAAACTATTCTCAAGTCAAAGAGATGGTATTCTTTTTTTTTTTTACTTTTGACAATGAGATCATCGACATAGATTCAACTTGATGATGAATGAGTTCATCAAAGATTCAAGTCATGGCCTGTTGGTATGTAGCACTAGCATTTTTAAGGCTGAAAGGTATGACTTTATAATAATAGATTTTGATCGGGGTTCAAAAGGTAGTGTTTCTTTCATCCTTTAGGGCCATCTTAATTTGGTTATAGCGAGAAGACCAATCCATAAAAAAGAATACTGCATGAGATGAGGTGATGTCCACAATTAATTCTGGTATAGGAAGTGAAAATTCATCCTTAGGACATGCCTTATTTAGATCCCTAAAATTGATGCATATGGGAATTTGGCCATTCTTTTTCTTAACTAGGATGACATTGGCCAACTAGGTAGGGTATTTTCTTCTCTAATAAAGCCAACATCAATTAGTTTCTTGATTTTAGAAGTGACCTATTATTCAATATCTAATTGCATGCATCTAAGAGGCTACTTGATAAGGTTAGCATTAGGTTTCATTGCTAGTTTATGAATTGCTATGTTAGAAGATAGACCAGACATCTCTTCATAACTCCATACAAAGTAATCCTTAAACTCAGCAATAGCTTCACTAAATCATTGGTTTCTTTTCATTTAATAGAGAACTGATGTATGTTGGGCATGGATCTTCTTTAGTTCCTAGGTTGATTTCTTTGAGCTCATTGAAAGCTGATCTGATCTCCTCTTTGAACTCTAGCGGTGCATCCCTAACTTCAAATTCATTTGGATCATCTGAAGTTTCTAAGCACACCTCCTTATATGAGTTTGCATGATTTGAAAAGAACCTATGAGATTTCAAAGGATTGGTGATGACTAAGCAGTACTCGTCATCATCAATTAGACCCATTGAATCTTAGTCCCAGCCTTGATTGTGAATGTATGCATTTGTTGTCCCATAACCTTTTAAATTAATCTAACCTGTGTTTAGACCAAGCATGTGGAATTAATCCTTTCTTTGCTAAATTAAGAACATAAGGCGAGTACCAATCAAAAGGTAATTCTATTAAATCTTTATATGAATCATCCTCAAGTTCTACATCAGCTTCTTGACTTGAGGATGATGCTCCAAGAAAGAACTTCTGCACCTTTACATTTGTGGAAGACTCGGGGCTTCCTTAACAACCAAATCTTCAACTTTTTGTTAATAAAGTGGGGTTAGAGATAAAGTTTCCAACTGATGCCTCACTATTTCAGATATAGACTTGGATACACTTATGCTTTGCTTAGGAGACTAGTCTTCATCGTTGTCTGGCACAACTATCACTTGCATGAGGATCTGCTATCTAGAAGTGCTAGCTAGCATACTAATCATATATGACTCATCCTCTGAATTAGATTCTAAGTCTATATAGATAGTAGGTGTAGTCGGTACATAACTCATATTGGGTGGCCAATAAGGAGGTTTTCCATCCCTAGGCATGTCTCTGGATCTACCTCTTCCTTACCTGGAGGTGAGTCATCTACCCATATGTTCGAATGGAGTAATGAACTGTGAGTGGAATATAATGTTAGGCTCTATTTTCTCCTCCAAGTCTATTTCTTGCTCCCTTTTATTTTTTTTCCATTTCCTTTTTTCTTTTCCTTTTCTTTTTCTTTTTATTTTTATTTTTCTTTTTTTTTTCTTTTTCTTTTATCTTTGAACTTTTGCCAAGTTCACGAAATAAACTTATTGATTTTGAGGGAGATTGTAGGCCACATCCTTATATTTTTTGATCTCATGAACTGTGAATGGCTTAAGATCTCCTTTGACACAGTATTCAATCCCACCCCTCATGAACTTCATACACCGATGTAGAGAGGATAGAAACATGTTGTTCTCATGTATCCATGGTCTCCCAAGCAAAGCATTGAATGATGTAACTAAGTCTATAATATGGCAGTAGTCTTCCACTCATCTACTTCTAATGGCAACACTATAGAGCCTAAGGCCCTTTTACCTTGTTAATTGAATCCTCTCAACATCATCCTCTCTTTTGAAAGTTTGGAGATATCAATCCTCAAGTAGGTGAGGGTTTTTAGACTCATAATGCTCACTGATGCACCCTGATCAACAAGAACTCTGGATATCCTGTATCTTCCAATATCCACTATAATGTAAATAGGGTGGTTATGCTTGGTAATTCCTAGAAGCAAGTCTTCATCACTAAATGTAACTCCTAGAGTGTCCTCTGAATTACGAGCCTCCTCCTCAGTAGCGGTTAGCCAGGCTAAGCATATTTTTGGATCAAGAAGAGCCTTGATCAGGGATTCCTTTATCTCTTTGGATAAGATAAGGGCATCATATATGATTAATTTAGCTGACAACTTTCTAAGATGTGTTAGGATGTTGTAGTCAACCTTGGCTTGATCCTCCACAAGCATATCCATGGGTGGAGCATCCTGTGGAGGGGCTATCTATTCTTTAGAACAAATGTTTTGCTTATCCTTATCATGAGGTGCTACCCTAGGAGGTAGAACTTTGTCACTGCAGAGGTTGACTTCAATGACTAAGTGAGATGATTTAGTGAAAAGTTCTACGCTCATCGTTCACTGCCTTCTCCTATGAGACCATGGTTAGATGACTCCAAATCAATCTCAATTGGCGAACTCGAATGATTCAAAAATAGAAAATCTATTTCTAAATCATAAGAGGAATGATCAAAACTAGAGTTATCATTATTATTTTGTATACTTGGAGGGTTTTCAAGAGAAATAAAATCTAGAGTATTAGAAGTGGACAACATGTAAGTGAAGGCTTTCTTCATTGATTTCTTCTTAGATGGAGGTACATGATAGAAATCTAATAAAGTAAGCGAGGTAAGGGGTATAGTGCCTTATCCATTGATACAATTCTCCTACTGGCAGAAGAGGAGCTAGTGGAGAAGAAGTTGTACCTGTGAAGGTGGATGGAGTGCTAGACTCAGACTGTGGTTGTGCTGCTATGCTATCCTGGGCAAGTAAGGTATGTTGCTGCTGGGCTGACACCTTCTTCAAGTTATCTTTGGCAACTTGCAAACCTTCCTTGGTGTTGGAGGTTTGAGTTTCTTCAAGCACCTGTAAAGAAAGCTTCTTGATGTTAGAGACCACTTTTTTAGAGATTTGGGATAAGGCAATATCTCAACCTTCTTTTATCTTAAAAGGATCGCAAGTATCCCCAAGAATTACTTTGATTGAACTGACGGTTGTTTTAACAAGTATTCCTTGAGGATAACAATAGCTTCTGACTTATAGCTACGCTCAAGCTAGTCCTTTAAGGTGACACAATCCTTCAAGACATGAATAACCATGCTGTCGTAGGGGTAATAGTTAGGATCATTACTCTTGCCCACATCTTTTAGCCTCTTGAGCTCAGGTAACTGAAAGTCAGGTTCTTTAAGTGATTCTTAAAGATCTTCCTAACTATCTCCCTCTTGAATGAATATGGCTTATTTAATCTATCAACAAGAGTAGGAAGGAAATAGCTACCTGGCGATGGATATGAGTACCGCTTGAGTATGTGGAGGGAGGGGGCTGGGTGGTCTGGTATGCAACCGAGGTGGTGGTGTGGAGGAGATGAAGGTTGTGCATGAGGTCTCTCACACTGAGCTCTGGCTGGATGCTTCCCTTTGTCTACTGACACTACTACCCCTGGCTTTTTCTTGAATGCTTTCTATAGCTTAGGCTTGAACGATTGGTCTTGAAAAGGTAACTGTTTGGCTTCCCCTTATAGGCTAGCCACCTTATTGATTAATTTCTCAAAGGTTTTCATTCTAAATCCCTTGGGGATGAAAGCAACCGGGACATGAATATTCTTGAGAAGAATTTCTATAGCATGCTGTTCAGACAGTTTTGGTTTATATTTTATACTCAGGTTTCACCACCTCAGAATATAATCAACAAGGGACTCATTGGGATTCTGTTGTGCCACAATAAGGTCACCCACAATTGTTCTTTGCACGGCTCCGCCAAACTTCTTGATGAAGAGGTGCTCCAACTCAGGAATATTCTTCACTAAACTGTTAGGCAGTTCAGTGTACCAATCAAATGTAATCCCTAATAGATTGCAAATGATGAGTTAGAAGAGAAGTGCATCACTACCTCCGGTGTTGGAACAGCTAACTCTAAAGTGTGCTATATGCTGCCCAAGGTTTCAACTACCATCAAAGATCTTGAAGAACAGTGACACAAAACCCTTGGGATATTGGACTACATCAAATTCCTCAAAGTAGGGTCTACCCTTTGGAACAGATGAGCCACCTTTGGCATCCACCAATGCCTCCTTCACTTGCTATTCCACCATATGCTTTATATCTATTTTAGGCATGGAGGTACTATCTGTGACCTTCCTATGCATACTGTTACTATCCTAGTCCATGGAAGATGTACTCTTGGGCTAATCTACCAACAACCCAGGGTGGTCAACCTCTAAGGGAGTAGGTTGTACTGATGGAGCCTGACCTTGAAGTGCTAGGACCGCTAACAAGTCTTCAACTTTTTCTCCATCTTACTTATATGGTCATCTCTCTATCTCAGTTGCTGATGAAGGTGTTGGGTTGAATGAGCTGTGTCTTCTTCCTCAACTACAACACCCTTCTAGCTATGCTGATTATTAAGGAGGGAACACCTAGTGTTGACCATATGGACTTCTGTTGAGTCCTCCAATAGATCAATCTCATCTGGATCAAAATTAACCCTAGCATCCTCTTCAATAGAGTGATTGCCCTCGAGGAGTTCCCTCTTCTCAGTGAAGTACTGAGCTAGGATCTCATCTAAAGAGCGGTCTAATCATGCAAGGACAAACACTCACTACTAACTGGTAGTGAGGCTATGCTCATTGACAAAAATATATTATACATTGCTTACCACTACACTACTGTCTCTAAAAAGACTGTGCTCGTTGACATGTATATGTTGATCACTGACCACTAGCTAAACACTGACTGTGGGAGGATCCACGCCATGGACACTATATCTATATCCTCTGCCCCTTCTGCCACTAATGCTGCTATAGGTGGAGACTGCAAGGGCTGTTGTAACCGTAACTATTGTGACTAGGTGGTGACTCGACCACGACGGCTTTGGGTTGCCATTCCTTCTTCTCCATAGCTAAGGCATGATGTCGAATAAGAGAGCTTGACCTTACCTCAATGAGTGGAGTAGATGGAGTGGGATCTTTGGGCCATAGTCGAATCACCATTGGTGTTGGTCTTTCCGTGGATGGGGGCTTCTGGATCTTGGTTGGAATGGGGATGCCGTGAGCTGGATAGGTAATGGTGGGCAGTGAGTGCAGCGGTGTGGAGGTAGCACTACTACCCTCTGTAGGTCTACTCCTCCTATGACAAGTAACACCGGTAAGGATGATGTTATTTGAATGATCAGCCCTATTAGGGTGACGATTGGGAAAATCCATCAGAGCAGAGACCACTGACTACTTGGCAAACCTCTATGTTGCTCCCTCCTACTTTTCTGAGATGATTCCTGAGCCTCCAAGGCTCTCTCCCTTTGGATCTGACTTCTAACACTCCTAGGGATAACTATCCTTAGATCAAAAATTGTACCACTCGAGCATCCATGGCCAACTGCAAGAGCCTCGAGCCCCATGTAGGCTTCTGTTCTCCGGGTGTACTAAAATATGTTGGTGGTGGAGGTAGTGAAATCCTCCCAGTCCCTCCTTTTCACTTGAGACTGAGAGGGGGTGGGACCTACAACCAGTCAAATATGGAGAGGTCTCATAAGGAGATCCCTCCTCAGCCACATGGGAAGCAACATCCATCTCTCTCCTCGGCCTCTTGTGATGTTGCTTGACCCTGTGGTTCTTGTTGTGTGCGTGCATGTAGGTATGGCAGAGTGAGATCTAGCACCCACCTCGAACGTGGAGGAGACTATCTTAAAAATTAAGATAATCTTCCCCTTCTGAGTGTCTAAGGAGGGGTAGTGCCTTAATAGTGTAGAGGAGTAATTGACTACCCTGGAATAATTGGCAAATAGACATGCAGGTAGAATAATAGTGGTCTTCCTCTTTAGTGAAGAAAACTCAAAATCAGATGGCATATCAAATAAAATAAGTGGCGTTTGCCCTGCCACCTCCTCCTTGCTAACTGTAGTGAGGGCTATCCCCTCGCAAGAAATCCTCACCCTCTCAAAACCATGGCCAAAGTAAATGACCTCAATGGAGACGGTAGTAGAGAGATTAGCCTGATCCAGGCCTAACTTTAGAATAGTGGGGAAGAAAAATATGAACTTGTTGGTAGCTATGGATGATGTACTAATTGAGGGTGGAAGAACTAACTCGCACTAAAATATTGTTGAAATATAGCAGACACTTGCCTTGATATTCACCTTCAATCACTGATCTCAAGATTTAATTTGGAATTTGAACCCACATTAAATGATCTTAAGGATGTTAAGTGGAGTTCATTGAAATTTTGGAGAGATTTTGGATATTGAGGAGAGTCTTTGCCATTTGATTTCAATTTAAAACCCATACTCAACTGATTTAGGTAGGTTGTGTGGGGTTCTAAAATTTGAGGAGAGATTTTCTTGGAGATATTTGTGTTTTGTGCATCTTGTTTGAAAATATTAATAGTTTGAAAGACCTTTAGTTAGCAAATTTGGGTATGCTAAAAAGAGGTTATGATTGTGTTTGAAATATTTTTGGTTGTGAGATTTGATTATGTGATATTTTGAGTTGAAAATGGGGCTTCTTACTTAACAAATTTGGTATGTTAAGTAGATGCCACATGTGTTTTATTTGTACTTGAAGATGAGACTTTCACTTAATAAATTTAGTATGCTAAGTGAAAGTCAAATGTGATTGTGAACTAGATTTGCTTTTATTTGAAGATGGGAATCCCACTTAACAAATTTGGTATGTTAAGTGAAAGCCCCAAATGTGTTTGAGATATGTTTATTTTTTTTTGAGAATGAGACTCTCACTTAACAAATTTGCTATGTTAAGTGAAAGCTTAAGTGTGGTTTGACATGAAAAATTGGATCCTTATTTAGCAAATTTGGTATGTTAAAATAGGGATCAAATGTGTGTTGAAAAGAGACCCTCACTTAACAAACTTGGTATGTTAAGTGAAAGTCAAATGTGTTTATGACTTTTGAAAATGAAACTTTCACTTAACAAATTTAGTATGTTAATCGAAAGTCAAATGTGTTTATGATTAAAAAATAAAACTATCACTTAACAAATTTGGTATGTTAAGTGAAAGTCAAATGTGTTTATGATTTTGAAAATGAAACTCTCACTTAACAAATTTTGTATCTTAAGTGAAGTCAAATGTGTTTATGATTTTGAAAATGAAACTCTCACTTAACAAATTTAGTATGTTAAGTGAAAGTTAAATGTGTTTATGATCTTGAAAATGAAACCCTCACTTAACAAATTTGGTATGTTAGTGAAAGTCAAATGTATTTATGATTTTTGAAAATGAAACTCTCACTTAACAAATTTGGTATATTAAATGAAAGTCAAATGTGTTTATGATTTTTGAAAATGAAACTCTCACTTAACAATTTGGTAAATTAGGTGAAAGTTAAATGTGTTTATGATTTTTGAAAGAAAAGAACTTATTTAACAAACTTAGATATGTTAAATGGAGTTCAATTTGTTCTTATGATTTTCAAAAAGGGGGTTCTCTAATTTGACATACTTGAACATGTAAAATGAGATTCAAATGTGTCTTGAAGTCCAAGACTTTGGCAAGAAGGAGTTCTATCAGACAAATGTAAATGGTGTCAAATAGAATTCAATTTTCTTTACCTTCTCCAAGGGAAGGGGAACTCCCATTTGACTAATTTGGGTGTGTCAAGTGGGGGGTTCAAATATGTCTTGACTTCTCTTTTCTATGTATATGATTTATTGCTTTTTAAAAAGAAGAAAATTTTCAACTTTAGCACGTGTGAAGTATGCTAAGTGGACTTTCAATTATGATTTAATTCAAATATAGAACCTCCATCCAACAAATTTGAGTGTGTGGGATGGGGATACCTATTTCCAAAGAAAGTGTGCTTTGAAAAGACATTAAAAATGATTAATTTTGATTTTGAAAATAACCTCCATGTAACAATTATAGGATTTGTTAAACGAGGTTTGGTTATATGTGTTTTGTGCCTTTTTGTAAATTTCTTACAAATTTTTGTGTAAAGATCTCTTATTATGTGGATTTTGAAAAGTGCTTTTGGAAAGACATGTTATTTTGAAGAGTTTTATTTTATTACTGTTCATGGGATGAACCTTGCCTCACCATCAGGATGGTAAAGAGGTTCTTAATTTTGGTCATCTCCTTTGTTTGATTAATTTTAATTTTCACCTATTTGGGGAACACAATAGAGATTTTAAAACCTACATGGAGTGAGGTCCTAAAACCTAAAGGATGTTGACGACCTTTTCTTAAGGATGAAATAAGCTTAAAGAATGATTTATAAAATATAAGTCCACTATTGATGCTTGGAGACAACAATTATCTACTAAAGATGGAAAAGAACTCTCCCAAGTGCAAAAAATGTGGTGTTTATTTTTGAGATGTGGGACACCTGATCTTAGTACTTATTGAAGTGATCGGGTATGACATTAAGTAATGATGTACTATCTTGAAAGATAGAAATCACCACCCTATAAAAGACCTAATCACCAAATAAGGACTCCTAAGGCATGATGGGTCTTCAAATGTACCATAGATCTTTCCCCTATTTTACATGAAAAAGTAAAGTAGGGTTTATTTTAAGCTGGGTTCGTTAAGTTTCCTATGGAGGCAAGCCCCCATAGTTAATTACATCCTAAGAAATGAAATCTATTAGGAATACTCTCAATTAAAGTAGGAATTAAAGCCTCCAAAGATTTCAAAACTAAGACTATTAAAGGATTGGTTATATTGGAAAATCAAATGGGATAGATCAAAAGGAGAGACTTATTTTGAAAGTCAAAGGAGATGAGTAGGGAATGCTCATGATACTAAGAAGCCTAGTGAGCATTCTAATCTATCTTATGGTTGGGCTTTATATTTTTGAAACTGAAGAGACTTAATTATTTGAGTTGACATTTTAGTAGAATACTAGGACTTATAATCTCACAACATGATTATGGAAATACATAAGAGGTGAGGATTTATGCTTGCAGCCTGAAGGAAACAATAATCTCAGATCTTATATCTAGGGAGCTTTGGCAAGGGCTAAAGCACGACCTAAATCTAAGACAAAAATGGGTATATGGTTTATCTCCATAATAAAGAATACACCACCTGACTGCTGGACTTATTATCGCTTGGAGTGGTAGCCAGATAACTCCTGTGCTTTAAATCTATGTAGGAAAGTCTTACGTATTACAAGATGGCTAGGCTATTGTAATTTAGAAATAGACTAAGTCCTTAAACTCACCCCCTAAGAGACTAGAGCATGAGTGGTATGAATTCATACTTAATCTAATGTAAATTTTATCAAATTTATTTGATTCTTTTGGACTATTTATTTTGACACGGGCAATGGGATTTTGTATGCCTAAATGCATGAGAACTTGATTATGTGCCAAATCAAGAGAGAAAGGGGTGTTCTTCCATCAAGGCTCTCACAGGTTAAGCCTTAATTCTCTAGCATTGATGGAATCCCCCTCTTAACAAGAGTGGAAGAATATGACATGCATGATATTCTACATTCGTTCATCTAGCTAAGGGGTTGCTAAAAATTTTATTATTTTGATTTAATTCCTAGGCTTTTATGTGAGGCTATTAATTGTTTTAAAATTTTAGTTATAAGTTGTTAATTAGGGTAGAAAAATTAGTTTCATCCTAAGAGCTTACTGCATCCAAGCCACACATTCAAACATCAAACATGAAGAAATTAGGAAAAGCATGCAATTCTAGTGCGCAATCTAAACACAACATCAAATAATTTTATAGACTACCGTAAAAAAATAAAAGGCCAGGTCGAAGTTTTGTCGCATTACACCTCAAAATAGAAAAAAGATGGGCTCTACCCTTATACAACCAGATTATAATATATGTTATGGGGGTCTTCTTTTCTTCATTTCTTCCTTCTATTCCATTTGATTTGATTTACTCTAAAGGCATCACAAGGCACCCTAGGGACTAAGCCTTCAACCACTCATCATAATCTCCTATTCTAATCCTAATTTCTAATGCAAAATTATATTAAAATAGAAAAGTAAATCTAGCTACACCGCAAAATAAATGTTAGCCAAACACACCATACAATCCAAGCAGTTATATGAATAATTTGGACTTAGCACCCCACACATGAGTAACCAAGCCCACCTATCCTAAAATGAGTTATGCTCATAGACTAAGCAACTTGCACAACAAACATATTTATATTTTTATTACAGCGACCCTTTAAGCACAACCCCCTACAAAAAATATGATTAGGCTAATCATGTCCTATCATCCAGTCTACGATGCATACACCCTAACATTCAGTCTAAAATATTATATCATAAAATAAAACACAATATCATACATATAATGCCCTAACTTAGCACTAGAAGTGGTGACTTAGTATTATAATGTGTGTGCTTAAGGCTTGTCTGGCAAGACATTACTAGGGTTCTTTAGTTTAAGTTTCAATTCATTGTTTGAATTTGTTTAAATTTTACCTTTGGGTGATTTCAATTTAAATGATTTAATGATTTATTTTTTTCATTTTTATTTCACTTTTATATGGTTAAAATGAAGTTTAGGTTTTCAAGAATGAAGAGTAGAATGAATTCCATTTGTAGACAGAACTCACCCTATTCTACATCCTAACTCTAAAGAATCTAACTAAGGTCCTTAAGTATCTTAATTAGCCCATTTGAATTTGTGTAATTCATTTGATTTAATTTATTTGATTTGATTTAGAATTTAGAATTTGAGTTTGTTTAAGTATTTGATTGATTGATTTTGTATTAGATGTTTTGGCTTAATTACATCTTGATAAATCAATATCCTTAATATCTAATGAAGTTTTAGTTTGTTTAAATTCATTTGTTTTTGATTGATTAATTTTAGATTAGAGGTTTTGGTTTAATTAAATCTTGATAATTTAATATCCTTAATCTCTAATAAAGTTTAAGTTTGTTTAAATCCATGTGTTTTTGATTGATTAATTTTACATTAAATGTTTTGGTTTAATTAAATCTTGATAATTCAATATCCTTTTAAATTAATATCTATTTTTTTATTTTGGTTATGTGACTAAGTTTTATGTTTATTTGATTTGATTATGGTTCATTTGTTTGTAGTTTGATTGGATTAGATTAATTGAGAATTTATTTTGAATTTTAATTGAGTTTGATTCTTTGTAATTAGGATTTTATTTTTAATCTCATCCACAAAGTTTGGTTTGTATTTGATTTCATACATTGGATAGTTAATTAGTTTATCTTTTTTTTAGTAGGCTGAATGAAGTTTGATTTGATTACATCTTAAATTGATGTGAGTCTTTCTTAATTTAATTTAATTTGATTTAGTTTGACTTGATTAACTTTATTAGTTATGGGTTTGCTTAGGCTCAATGTGATTATTAGTTCAATTAAGAAGTGTTTTAGATTAATTATAAAGATTTGTTTAATTTTTTATTCGATTTCATATTTGTTTAGATTAATGATGTAATTAATGACTTAATAATTTAAGTTTAATTTAAGTTTTGATTAGTATTTAATTACATTTTAATGTTTGATTAATCTTAAGTTTAATATGATTAGTTTGATTAACTTAATTAGTTTATTTAAGATGTGTGATCAAATTAATGAGTAGATTAATTAAATGATTGATTTGAATTAAATTTAAAAAGTTAATTTAGTTCATTAAGATGATGGATTAATACATTGAGTTTGTATTAATTAGGCGTTTATTCAATTGGATTTAGCTTAAGGGTAATTAGTTTAATTAAGAAGTGTATTTAGATTGATTATTAAATTAAGATTTATTTAATTTTTAATTTGGTTTTATTTTTATTTAGATTAATGATGTAATTAATGACTTAATGATTTATATTTAATTTAAGATTTGATTGGTATTTAATTGCATTTATGTTTGATTAAGCTTAGGTATAATATGATTAATTTGATTAACTTAATTAGTTTACTTGAGAGGTGTGATTAATTATTAAATTTAATTAGGAGTTTGATTTAAGCTTAATTTAAGAGTTAACTTTAATGTAACTTATTTAAATTAATTTGATTCATTAAGATGATGGGTTAATTCATTAAGTTTACATTAATTAAATGTATGATTAATTAAGTTTGATTAAGGGTAATTAAAAATTTAAATTATTAGATTAATTCAATATTTGTTTAATTAGAGATTAATGACTTAATTACCCATATATGACTTCTTTGATTTGATAGTTTTAATTAAGCATTTACCTTAATTTTATTGATTAAAAGGTTATCATTGTTATTATCATTTAGATTAAGTGATTTAATTATTTATTTTTATTTCAGGTAAACTTGATTATTCATAATCATAGTTAGATTTAATTTTCTTCATTTAGATTTCATTCATGTTTAATTTAGTTGTTAGGTTTATGTATTAATGGCTAATTAATCATCTTATTCCAAATGGATGTGATTTAATCTTATGTTACTTAAGTTGGTTTAATTTGATTAATATCAAATGATTATGTTCAATTGGTTTGTTAATCAATTTGATTTTTAGTTTATGATTAATTAATATTTAATTTGTTTAAATTTGTTAAGTGTCATATAATTAAGATTCAATACTTGGTGTTGGTTCAACAAGTTTGGTTTGATTTTACATTAAAGTTTCATTGATTTGTTTAATTATTAGTTCAATTTAAAAAATCATTTAATTGAATTTCATTAACTCAATTAGGTTCAATTATTTTAAATTCAATTTCATTTAGGGATTATATGATATTTTTGATTTGAGGTTTGATTAATGATTGCTTTAGTATTATTTTATCTCTAATTTGAATTTATTATTTAGATTATTATAAATTTTATTTTAATTAATTCCTTAATTTGTTAAATTTTAACCTTACATATTTATGTTCAATAAGCTTCGAAGATCATTTTATTATTATTATTATTATTATTATTATTATTATTATTATTATTATTATTTTTCGGATCTTAAATGTTAACCAAGTGATTTAAGCCATTTTGAAGATTTTTCTAAATTTTGAATTTTTATTTGATTTATTTTATTAAAATAGATTATCTTCTTCAAAATTTAATTTTTCTCAATCTAGAAATCTTTTTTACTTGAGATTTTTATCATAGGTGTGTTTTTAACTTTGATTTCAATCCCATAAAATTTCAACTCAATCTGACCTATATTTAGAGTAATTAATGAAATTTTATTTTCACTAAAATCTAAATTAAGCTCAAACCATTTAGTGGAATTTGAAAAATTTTGCTTCTTTGGATTCCTCTCAGAAAGATGAATCCAACGAGCCCTTATTTGTAATATTTCGCTAAGTATTTTATTTTTTATGATTTTTTTAAGTTTCAAGATACTTATATAATTTTTAAAATAAAAAATATGATTTTCTCATCGTAACGTCAACACATGAGGGTACACGGCAATATGGTATCACGCGGGCACCACGACCTGGATGGTCCAAATTCATTCTAATGGATCCGAGAGCGATTGATGTGTTCGGGTTGAAGGACATTGTCCGGCACATTTGAGTTGTTTGATCCACTGAACGTGGGATCAGACGGTTGTTGCTCACCAACAGGCGAAGCCGACCAAAAAAATGCACAAAAATGCGAAATGAGGTTCGATTCAGCTCGTTTTCTCATTGATTTCTTCGAAAAAATTTTACTTCATACTGGAATCAAATAAAATGAAAAATGCGGTGTTTATCTATAGGAAATTCCTAAAATTGTAAGAAAATTAACAGAAAATGCGAAAAATCCTAAGGCCAGCTAAAGTTTGGCAAAATTTAACTCGCCAGGGATGGTTTTCGGCGGCAATGAAGATCCGAGCAAACTCCTAGATATATGAGGTAACTTTGGAATAATTTTTAACTTTTTCCTCCCTTTGGAATGTCATCTTCCAATGTTCACCGTCACTGAAAAGTTTTGTTTATGTTTTGAGCTCAAAATTGCTCAAAGAGGTGGGGATGGGTTCCTTTTACTTTTGGATAACTCTTGGGGCTGTGGTAGGAGGAAGAACAATGAAGCCTCATTTCCCCCTCCTTTAATAGTGGCCAAAAATCCATTCTTCTTTGAATTATTTGGCTCCAAAGTCTTATCATCTTGCTTGGGGTGGTTGGGATGGATGATGGATTGAGTAAAGACTTTGGATTTTTTTTCTTCAAAGTCTTCTCTTGCTGCTATATGATCAGCTCCATTAAATGCAAATGTTGGGGAGGAGTTAAATGCATGTGATGGGGAAAATTAAATGAGATTGGGTGGAATCCTATGTGGGAGAGGATCCATGAGAGATTTAATTGGGTTCGGTTAATTTTGGGCTGATCCCAAATGGGTTTGGGTTGGGTTTGATCAAGCCCCAATGGGCCATGGCTTGGTTTCAAGGGATTTGGCTCAATTAGGGTCATATGAGTCATATTGGGTCATATCGGGTTAGGTTGACCAATTGGTCAAATTGGGTCAAACCAAGACTTAGGTTAGCTCAAATGATAATTTGAAGAGTTTTGGTATGATTAATTTGATTTAATTTGGCTTAGAATTTATTTTGACTCATTTGGAATCAAACAAATGGGTCAAGTTGACCAATTTGACCAAAATTGGCAAAATTGGCTTGTTATGGGTTGATTCATGTTCAATTCAATTGAAGATGAATGTGGTCTTTAGTTTGAATCAATTTGGATTTAATTTGGATTTAGGCCAAATTGACTTTTAAGCCTATTTGGGCTTAATGGCTCAATTGGACTCGATTGATCAAATTGTGTTTAATTATGGCTTTGGTTAGGTTCAATACTCAATTTGGAGTGAACTTGAGCCATTGGTTGCAATCAATTTGGGTTGTATCATGATTTGACCTAATTTGGTCCTTTAGGCCAATTTGGGTCAACTTGGATCAAATGGATAAGCATAGTTTGCTCAATTGGTCAAGTCATATTTAAATATTAATTTTGGGTTGATTCAAATCATTGGTTTCAATCATTTTGATGTAGGATAAGTTTTGGCTAGTTTTGGTTCATTTGAGCTAAGGGTTGACTTGGTCAAATGACTAAGTTGACTCAGTTTAACCCAATTGATTGCAATTGATCATCCTAGGGTGATCAACAATCATGGTGGAAGATTTTGGTGAGCTTGGTTCAATCCAATTTGGGTTGGATTGGAAGTTGGCTCAAATGGGTCCTTTAGGTCACTTTAGGTCAAGTGGACCCAATTAGTTTGGATTTGGTTTGATTCAGATTAGTTGAACTTATATATGAGCATTGAATTGAAATATAAATTCAACGATAATTAATTTGGAGTCCAATAGGTTTTGGCTCGATTAAAAGTTTTAATTCGAAAGGGCTAAGTTAGGCTTGACTTGGGTTGACTTGAATTTGGTTTGATGTTTGTAGGTTTTATTTATATTTGATAAATGATTGAATAAATGATTGATTCGAGAGAAAATTCATTGATTTTGACTTGATTTGGATAAGATTTTGCTAAGTCTTAAGAATTGGCTTAAAGGTCTTATTGAGTTTGGATTTGATTTTTGATATGGTTTTGGTCATTTGAATTTGGATTTCATTTATATTTGTGAATTTAAATGAAGGAATAATTGATTTATAGAGAGATCAATTGAGTTTGATTTGATCTAAAGGTAGTTTTGGCTAAGCTTATGAATGTGGTTCATATGGCTTAGGAAGGGTCTTAGGATTTGAATTTAATTTTGGGTTTCAATCATTTAGAGTCAAATTTGAAATTAGATTTAGAATTTGAGATTTGGTTTGAGATTTGAATGTATGTTTGATTTGAGAAAGTGTATCTACATTGGGTTTAGGCTATAGGATAGGTAATTTCCTTAAGCCCTAAGGCATAATCTTATGATTAACACTTCTAAGTCTCTAAGCTTAGGTCAAGTGTTCACCTTATCACTAGATGTGTCTTATGACTAAGAAAATCTTAGTGTCTAGAATATTCCTAAGTCTAAGAGGATGGGGTTGAGAGCTCACTCCAAAGTGAGGTCACACTATAGCTTAGATTCGACTAGCTAAAGATGGAATGAGAAATAGATCCCCAGTGGAGTTACTACAAATCTATGGGCTCCAAAAATTCACCACCAAACTCTCGATGAAGAGAGTTTGATTAAATATCGATCAAATTTTTAGAAGGCAGATGGAATTGTAGATATGGCACTACCTAGAGATTTCTCCCTCATTTTATGAGAACTTTAGACATAGTTCAAGGTTGCTTATAAGCATAAGTACCTATAGTTAACTACCCCTCCCAATGCTGAGAGAGAACTTTCAATTAAGGTTAGTCGTTAGATCGTTAAATGCATAGCATATAGTAGTATCATGTGGAGTTTTGAAATTTAAGTTTATGAAATTCATCATATTAACTTAAAGTGGATGGTTGGGGGAACGATGACATGCCTGATCAAGATCCCATGGTTTTGTCATGTGTGTGATCCTACTACTTAGTCGAGGAGGTAGTTGACCAAACCTCGACAAAGGATCCTTGTTAATGACCATGGGTTGCGTCATCAAGGAGACCATATAATTTAGTGTCTGCCTAAGGAGACAAGTTTAAGTCTACACGACATGAGCATTTTTCCCTATGCACCATATAGTTCACATCTTAAAGGGCGAGCCATTGGGAAACATATGGCTACGCTTATGACCATAATATAATAGTGTCATTTGGCACAACCATCGAGAACTGTAATCATCATATGTGGAGCCTCGCCAAGCCACTTGAAGACAAGGGCCACATCCTTATTAGCATGAGATTGATTGAGAGTGAATATAGAAATACACTTGACTTGACATTGGCTCCTTTATGAGTTAGAGTATTCTTAATTTGTCACATACGACAAATAATTACGAAAGGTGGATAGATTGAGGTTTACTTTAAGTTTTTAGATTGATGATTTTTATTTAAATATTTATATTTGATTTCTTTCGCTTTCTTCATATCCTTATGAGATTTGAATTTATCTTGATTTGGCTTTGAATTTTTAATATAACTTGATGGTGATATCCCCTCCGGTTGAAATCTCCATTCAACATAGCCATCATCAAGGTCTCGAATGATTTAAGTATTCATACTATAACTTAATAATTTTATTTTGAGATTGAGCTCCTCCGATTGAAATCTTTAATCGCAATCATCATTGGGTAGACCTTGTCAACTCTATTCTTTTGTTAGCAGAGGATAGGGTCTACAACTTGCATTTAGATATTTGAATTTAAGAGTATTAAATATAAATATCTTAGATATTTTTTATAATGATAACCCCTCCATTTAGATTTTACAATCAACACAGCCATCACTGGGGTATGAATGATTTAAAAATTCATACTATAATTTGATAATTCTATTTTTAAAGATAGAACCCCTCCGAATGAAATCTACATTCATCACAATCATCACTAGGGTAGACCTTATCAACTCTTCTTTATTAGCAGGGTCCGATCTACAACTTGCATTTAGAAATGTTAATTTGATATACAATGATTTAAATATCCAAACAGTAGTAATCCCCTCCGGTTGAAATCTATGCTCTCCATAGCCATCACTAGGGAAGACCCTTTTAACACTACTTATTTGCCAGTACATGATCGGGTCTATGACTAATTGCAATCATATTTTTCATACTAAATTAGAGAATTTTGGATTTTAAATAAGAAATTATTCTATTAAGACCTTTGATGGTCATATGCAAATTTAAAAAATCAAATCACTCTCTTTGGTGATTGAGCATTTGATTTAGAAATAATCCTGTCAACTCCTATTTTGCAAGGAGGATTGGATTGATTAAGTGGGACTAACGACTTCACCATATAGATAAAGCATCCCATTCGAGTCCAATTTCAATGTCACTAAATTCTTGCGCTTTATAAAATATGCACATTTTATGAGACATAATAGACTTTTAAGTTTATTTAAATAGGCACACTTCTTGAGGCACTATATTCCAATTTATTTCATCATGTGATATGCATGTATGAATCATCTCATTATCTATACAAATCCCAAGATAGCAATTAGAAGTTGACTACATCATAATGAGTGCATATAGATGACTTCATTTAGAAGTAGCTAATTGCCCATATGCATTGAACACAAGTCTTCAACAAAAGATTTGCATTGAGATTCATGCATCACTCATTCTACTAAGCTACTTATATGCATTTTGAGGCATCTTATTTGAGTATATTGACTTCATAATGCATACAAGACTCATCTCCTTATAACATTTTCATGCATCTTGGTGTGATAGACTTATATGTATAGTTGCATTGGAGTATCTGCAAGTATCTTAAAAGCAACTTGATATGGATGTCTATTTAATATATTGGGTTTTAAGTTTGATAACCTCACTTCATGGTCGTTTAAGTTTCTCTTAATCATCTCAATATAAATTTTCAAACAATCAGATATTCAACTAGAAGTTTTCATGCTTGTTAGCAAGCTATCAGGTTTAGTAGAAGAGTTATTGAGTTCAATTCAACTTTGCTTTGAGTCCAATTGAAGTCTCATTTGTGTATAGATTCAAGAGATCCCAATGTCACCATAATTTTCATTTTAAGTTTTATTATAATATGATTTTTGCAAGTTCATTTTTTTTTGTTTTAAGAATTTGTATTTTAATTTAATATCAATTTTGACTTCAATTTATACTTCAAGTGTCTTTTATCGTCCTTATTAATCCAAATTCTGACAAAATTTTAGCAACACCTCCCCTAGCCGTGGAGATTTCTACCAAAGCTAGGCCTGCCCACCCGTCTAAAAAAAATACACATGGGTGGTGTTTTGCAACACCGTGATAGTAAAAGCTCCAACTTACCTATCTAAAAAGATGAGCATAGGCTCTTCAAATACCTGCATGAACTCAAACACAAAATATATTGCACATCCACACATATTTTATACATTTGTGAACGATGCAAGCGATGATGCGGTCGATGATATAATATGAAATCTCCCTTTTTTTATCTAACACTTTTTATTTCTGATTTTTTGAAATCACAAAAAAAGAGAGGGAGAGGAGATCGACACTTGTTGTTTGCACGCAAGAAAGAGAGGAGAGGGGTTTTATTCTGCTGGAGCGAAGGATGAAATGGATAGGCTAGGCTTGCGCTTGTGTGTGGAGTCATGGGAGAGAGAACAAGAGGGAATATACTCGGCTAAGATAGAATGAGAGGTTTCCTACCAGAATGGGAGTGGAAAACTCATGAGAATGATGAGAAAAGTCTCTAGTTGAGTTCGGTTTGCTACGAACATCTGAAGTTCGTGAGGGTTTTAGCTTAGAATCGGCAGCTTGGAGATTTTGGTGGTGGGAATTTGGCTTGAACAAAAGTGGCCGAGAGATGAACAGGCTTTGGTCTACTGTGGGGAGGAACAAATGAGTAAGGTTACTCGTTCAAACATAAGAAAGAGTGGAGTTAGAGAGAGAGGGTTTGCTCGATCGAGAAGGAGGGAGGAAGCTCAGAGTCGCATCTACCGGAGGATATCAAACAAAGGGAAGGGAGCCCAGTCGAAACAAGTTAGGCTACATAGGGAGTGTTATATAGTCTTAGGGTTAGATATAAAGGGGGTTTTATTAAAGATTTTTTATTTAAGTGTTTAATTAACTTTAATATCGACCTTACGGTGGCATTATTATGTTATTTCATTATTAACTTTAATATGGGAATCTTATTTCATTGTTCCGGACACGATGGCATAGTCCATTTCATGATCAGAGATCGTTTGGTTCGAGTCAGAGGTGAATCAGGTCAATTTTTGTTCAAAATTGCGCATCACCGCTTTTGATTGTTCGATATTCATGCAGACTCATTCGAATTGAGTGCAAACATTCTCATTTGAAAGGTTTTGATGTTTTCAAGCTAACGATGGAAACAATTTCATGAATGAAGGTTGTTTTAGCTTCTTCGTGGCTTCCCGACCTCCATATGCTTATAGTCGCATTGACAACCCTCCTTCTTGATTGGTCAACCATCGAATTATGCAATATATATATACTTCCTTCTTGATTGGTCAACCATCAAAAGATGACATAATCATCCTTGTAGACTCTTTTTTTTTGGGTTGACTAGAACACTATCGGATAATATAAATTCAATTCCACTATACTTCCTTTCTATCCAATCTTTGAAGATATAAAATCTTCAATAGGATGACTGATCATTCAATGATAGGGACAATAATTTAGATTACTTGATCAGCTTCTTCAAGCCTTTTATTTTCTAGTAACTATAAGTCAGCTTTGACTGCTTGATGAAATAATTTGGCCACACTGTCTCTTCTAAAGGAATAATCTTTGTTCATCTTTTCCTTAAGAGATGGTTGCATTCGCTCATCATCTCTTGTTGCTTGTTTTGGACACTCTCCTCCACTTAGAAAAGTCTGAGGTTTATCATTTCCTCTCAATACTAATATTAGTTGTGGATTAGAATAGACAGCTTATTTCCCTTATCATCATTATACATCAGTTGTTTTCCTTTATCCATATTATATATCACACGCTTTTCACCATTTGAGCTATAAGAAGTGGCATGAGTTTCATTTCTTCTTGAGTCTGAAGGTTTGTTCCTCTTTGCTTTATCTGCATAGATTTCAGACTTAGGGTGATTCAGCTTTTCAAATTTAGCCACCCTATCGAGCACATCCTAGAATATTGTAATAGATGCCATACATAGAAATGGTGTCATTTTATCATCCATATTGCCCATTAGTAATTGGATCACATGTTCTTCTTCCAATTATTGCTCACATTTCATGCTTAGGTTACGCCAATGACTTATCAATTTGGTAACTGATTCATATTTTCTCCTTTTCAGCAAGGCAAGGTCAGTGATTATTATTTTGTCAGTTGCACTAGCAATCCTCTTCATGAATATTGCCTCTAATTCAGCAAAGGTTTTAACCAAATCATTTGATAATCCTGCATACCACTCAAAGCTAAGGTCGACGATAAACCCATAAAAGCAAAGACATCATTCCCTCCTGTGTTATCATAAGTAGCCTTAAATTGGGCTAGATGTTGCTTTGGATTACCAAGCCCACTAAAAGTATTAAATATTGGTACTGAGTAACCTTTTGAGTACAACACTTGATCATATTCAGCTAGGTAAGGGCGACTCTTACTCACCAACTTTTCATCTTACTCTGAATCTATAACTGCCTTTATCTTTTCATTGATTATTATTTCTAGTTGAGCAGCTGTTACTGTTCCTGGTGTGCTAGCCACATTTTGAATTATTGACTAAAGATGTAGTTGGTTAACTTCATTCCTCACTTGTGGTATGAGTGAGCTTGAGGTACTAGAGCGACTGGTTGTATAGAAGTTATATTATTAGCTACTTGTTAATTAGCAGACAAGACAAGTGCTACATTTGATGTGATATTCTTCTATGACATCTCCATCATGATATTCATTTGTACCATCATGTCATTCATCTTCGTACCAACTTGGGCAATTTTCTTATCTTTTACTTCCATTTGACGCTTCATTTGTCTTGCTTCTAAAGAAGAGTCAACAAGTATATTTCTTCTTCTCGCTTCATGTTGTTGTTCTACTCCTTGCTCATCTTAGAGAAGAGCTTGACTATCCTTCTCCTTGTGCATTTATAGGGATAGCTGTTGCTAGTGCTAAATGATAATGTTGAGTATAAAAACATGTATCAGGCTAATCATTTCTTGGTTCAACCATATAAACAGCTTCAACACCCGTGATCTATTTTTCATTATGATCTTTTTTTATCTCTTTAGTAGAGATTGAAGATCCATCTTCTATTTTCTTTGTTAAGGCTCTTCTTCATAAACATTGAATTCAGGTTTAAGTTCCCTGGATCCATGTTGAATGGTGTCGAAAAGTTCATCTATATCCCTGACCATATAGATGATTTCTACTTCCATAGTGTCATCTTCATCGCCTTTTTCTTTCACATGAATTTTTGATCAACATTTCCAGTGGATCTCTGGTTCAATGTGTGGAACAAACACTTCTTCCATTAAAGGACGATGATCAAAGTCAACCTTCTCTTGTGGGGGGTGAATCTGATCAACGATGGGATCCCCTAGAGGATTCTCCAGGGTGTCGACAATCATGTCTTTCATCAGTGATATCCTTTCTTTTAGGTATCCACTTCTAATGAGTTATTTTTGATGCAGATTTCTGAGTATATGCATTAGATATCACACCTCTTCTATTCTTCAGGATTTCATTATGGGGCCTTGGCCTCCATATCTGCTTATCCTTTTACTAGGACCTTTGACAAATTCTGACATGTCCATGTCACGCCTGATGCTCATAATGAAGCATACTTGGCTCATGAGGTTACGAAGAAATGGTAACCTCTGATGGAGTCGATTTTAATCATCATAGGCCTCTAAAATTTTCTTTTCACCAAGCCTCTTTCTTTAGCTACTTTTAGAACTCTGTGCATTCTAGCATATAGTGTTTCAGGCTGTCTTCTCTGTGGTGGTGGATCTTGACATTGTTGGTTCCAGAAAGATTATTTTACTTCACCAATAGAGCTATTCTTTTTTACCCACTTTCAATTGTCAAAGTGGTTATGGGCAGAAATACTCGCTTCTAGCAGCAGTATTGCTTATTCACTAGGTCATTTTAAGGGGATCTACTAAGCCCACAGCTTAGCATTTCTTTTCTTCTTCTTCTCTATCTTCTAATTAATTTGCTTCCTTATGAGGAAGCATCATGATCATACTTTCCAAGTATGAAAGGTTCAATCGATGAAGCAATTATACCATGAGACATTAAAGACACAGTTTTCCCATTGATAGTTCTTTTCATCACGGGGGATTCACATTGACCTAGCCTTTTAAAAATTGAAGTTCTCTGTCGAGAGAACTCCTTAACAGCGATTGTCTATTGAACATGTTAATATGGCTAGTGAGCTTGAACTTGAGTCCTTCCAAAGATGGTTGTCGTGTACCGGGTGGTACTTGAGTTGCACTACATGGTGAGAAATTTAAGCTACCAAATTGAATGGTAGCTAAAACATCTCCTGTGTTGATAACGACGTTGGCTTGATAGATGTTCGCACCATGCCCTAGCTGGACAGCGAAAAGAGTGCTCTATAGATCCATTCTGCAATATTAAAAAATGGAGATTAGTAATTAGTAATTATTATTTCACCCCAAACTTTCAAAATGCAGAGGTACTATATAACAAAATAATAGTGTAATAAAGATATACTCTATAGAATAAATCATTCGACATAGAGTCTCATACACTAGTAATTTGAATTTATTACATATTAAACCATCACTTTTATTTTAAATTTTTAAAAATTTTATTGCTACTATAACACATATATGACTAGCCAAAGATGTTAAGAGAATTATGTCCCCTGAGTCACCAAATCAGAGCTCAAAGTTTGCCCCACCTCTCGACAAATATGAATTGAAGAGAGTGATTTAAAGTGTCGATGTAATTTTAAGAAGGTAGATGAAATAGTAGATAAGACACTACCCAGAGATTTTGTCTTCATTTGGTGAGGAATTTAGATCTTATTTTAGGTTTCTTATAGGCGCAAGTCCCTATAGTTAATTATCCCTCTCAATAAATGAGAGAGAACTTTCTATTAAGTCCTTAGATCGCTAAATGCAAGCGAGGAAGATATGGAGTTTAAGATTTTTAGATTTATCAAATTTATCATTTTAGCTTAAACTAGATGGTTGGGGGAATGATGACTTGCCCAATCTAGATCACATGGTTTTATCATACCGGGCTATCATGTTCCCTAGTCTACTTAGTCAGAGGAGGTAGTCGACCCAACCTGGCTAAAGGATCCTTACCAGCAACACATGGGTTACGTCATCCAAGAAATTCTTATAGACTTGGGGTGGTGTTTATCTAAGGAGATAGTATTAAGTATACCTTAGCTGATAGAGGGCTATTTTCCCCATCAGGTATACCTTATGATTCATAACTCAAAGGGTAGAGCCATTGGGGAGCATACGGGCGACGATCGTGATCATAATATAATGAAACCTTACTGGCCAAATCACCTAATCAGAGGACTCTCGTTGTAACTACATTATTTGTGGAGCCTACTGGCCAAGCTACGTAGTCAGAGGACATGATCCACGTCCTTACTAGCATGAGATTGATTGAGAATGAACATAGCAGAACACTTGATTTGACACTAACTCCTTTATGAGCTTGAGTTTTCTTAATTTGTCACCTTAAACAAACAATTATAGAAGGTGGATAGATTGAGTTTTGCTTTAAGCTTTAAATGACTGAGTTTCATTTGAACAATTTTTAGATTGATGCTTGATTTAATCTAATTTGATTTAAAAATAAAATCAGATTTTGATGGAAGTATCCCCTCCGATTTAAATCACCATTCAACACCGCCATCATCGGGGTAGTTAATTGATTGACTAAAATATACTTGAGAACTTCAGATCCTGTCAACTTTATTTAGCTCCTAATAAAGGATCAGATCCACTGTCACATGATAGAATTAGCTTCTAGAATATTTTACTAAGTTTAAATTCTTATAATAGATTTTAAGGTTTTGTTAACCCGAATTGAGTCCTAAGACTAAATCAAAAAGTAATCCGTGCAGCATCCTCAGACACTTAAATTTAAACAATCGGCATAGTGTCGGGGCCCATGAAAGTGTATCTAAGAATGCCTTAACTAACGTCTTCTATTTGCTTGCACGATGTGTTACAAATCTGGTGGTGTAGAAGGAAAAAGAAAAAGCGAAGTCAAAAGTTAAGGATGAAGTGAGGTGTGAGCGGCTCGATCCACCATTATATTCACATCCTAATTTTATAACTAGGTGTTGCGAAGGTTTCATTTGGGTTCTACTCTTACTTGAAAGTAAATATTCAGATATATTGTAGATCTTATATGCTACAACCTTAAATTCAATTGAAGTAATCAATTCATTTGAATCGAGATACTACAATATATCATTCAATAAGATAGTTTATTGGCGAGCTTCCCAATTTGTTGTGAGTCTTCTTTATATTTCTCCCATTTGATTTCAAATTTATTCAATACGAATTAGAACATAATTCATTTGTTAATTGGAAATCCACTTTATAAGTCATTTTGTGGATTTCATTAATTTTGAAGTTAAGCAATAGATATATCGCAAGTGCTTTAAATTTAACTTTAAATGCAAGCTCCAATAATCTTTCAAAGGCTACATTCATGGTTGCTCATGAGTTTCCTAATTGAATTTGTGCTTCTAAGAAAGTTATCAAATTACTTACACACTTTATTCTCAATTTGGATGTTGACATTTTGACTTAGCACCAATCATTTGTCATTTAATATTCAATTGAGATCTTTACTTCATTTGATATTAAATATGATTTGTTCACATAAACAGGGCTTCAAATCTAATATGAATTTATCCTCAACTCCAGATCAAGTTTCATATCAATGTGCTTAAAATATTTTGTAAGTGTTCTTCCTCTTCTTTTCTTTGACTTAACATTTATTTTTGTATTTATTATGTAATTTTATTTAATTTGAGTTTAGATGATTTCCCTTCTTTTAAATTCATTATTCTCATTTGCTTTAACTTTCTCATAGATATTTTACAAGTTTAATTGCATTTTAGGTAAGATTTAATCTTTCCATTTATCATTTATACTTTAATTTCCCTTTGAATTTTGATTCAAGCTTATTTATGTAAGTCATGGTGTTTTAAATGATTTTCATTTAATTTTTTTTAAGTCCCAAAAATTTAATGAAATTAAGCCTTTCGGCATCATCCTCGCATAGGGGGCTGCATCAGGAGTGTTTTGGCTTTTTCGGTAAGCCCTAATGAGCGTAGTGAGTGGTGCCTTGTGACACCACAGCTAATTTCCATGTCGTCAAGCCCTAATGAGCGTGATGAGCCTTTAAACCTAAAAGAAGATAAATGTAATGCAATATATATATATATATATATATTCATTTCTTTTTTTTCTAAGTCCAAAAATTTGGCAAATTTTGATAGCATTCGCATTGGGAGTGATATCGACAAATATTGGCTTAGTTTGCTATAATGATCATAGAGTGGTGTCTACACATCGGCGATTTTTCATCTCATCGCTCCCTAATGAGCACGACAAGGCCTTCAAACTTGCAAAGAAACACAAGCATATATGCATCCACATCACACATGTTCTAACTTTTTTATTCTATGTGTTACAATGATTGCCAATAAGACGGAGTTGGCGATGCCAGAAACTAAGAGAAGAACCCACCTAATGATGGTATTTCTCTCCAATTGTGTTAAAGGGAAAGGTCGGAAAGGGAGATAGAAAGGGAAAGATGTTGAAAACTGGGAGAAGGACCCGCCTAATGACGGTGTTCCTCTCTGGTTGTGGAAAAGAGAAAATGGAAAGGTAATGGAAAGGGAGATGCCAGAAATTGAGAGAAGAATCCGCCTAATGATGGTGTTCCTCTCAGTTACGGCAAAGGAAAAATAGAAATTTTGGATTGATGAAATGAGGGCATTTGCGGGTTGAGAAAATGGAGGAAAATTAGGGAAAGAGAAATGAAGAAATGAGGGAAATTCCAAGGAATTTTTGGATTGGTTTTGTGAGGGAAAGAGATGAAATTTTGGGAAGAAATGAAATGGAGAAGAAAGAAGAGGAAAGGGAAGAAAGAAAAAGAAAGAAGAAAGAGAAGGACGAAGAAAAAGCAACCTTACCCTTGCTCTCATTTTGGAGAGAAGAGAAAGAAGCTTTTCTTGAGGTTTTGGATGAGGGCAAAAAATTGGAGAGGAAGAGAGCTCTTGCAGTTTTCTGGAGAAAGGAGGAAAAAAATTAAAAATGGGAGGGATTTGCGGTTTGCTTGAGGAGGAGGGAACGTTATCTGATCAATCGCGTGGAGGAGTGCAGGAGGAGTCTGATTGAGAAGAGGGAGGCTCGCACAATCTCTTCGACCAAGTGGATCGTCTGCATGAGGAAGAAGGGCTCGACTCAGGTCAGATCATGCATGAAGGATTAGGGCGGTCCGAACGGATTTATTAGAGTGGGATTTAGGGATTTAGGCTTTTAAATTGATTAATCAACTTTAATGTGAATTTTATGCCGACCTCAATATAGGGTTAATATATATGTGGATTCAAGGTTATTCTGATATTCTGGATGCAATTGTGCAGTCCATTTTGCAATCGAAAGCCGTTTGGTTTAAGTCGGCGTCAAATTGGGTCAATTTCAGCTCAAAATACTCATAATCATTTTTGACTGCTCAATTTTTGTATAGACTTATCTGAATTGAGTGTGAATAGTCTTATTTGATAGATTTTGCCATTTCAAGATTAACAACATAATTAATTTCACGAACGGAGATCATTTGGTTTGCGTCGGCACCTCTTGGCCTCGATATATGTGCAAGCATATTGATGACTCGATCGCTTGATTAGTTGATCATCAAGTTATCCAATATTTATATTCTGACTATTTTTGACATTCTGAATGCAATGGCGAAGTCCGCTCATCAATCAAAGGTCATTTGGGCTAATTTTGGCGATGTCCCGTGTATTTCAGCCTTGATTTACGTGTTGTCACTTCCGATCATTCAATATTTACAGACTCATCTGAATTGAGTGTGGATAGTCTCATTTGATAGTTTTTGATATTTTAAAGCTAATGGCATGATCAATTTTAGGAACGGAGAACAATCAGACATCCTCATAGTTTCCCAACTTTGATATGTGTGTCGACATATTGATAGCTTGATCGCTTGATTGATCGATCGTTAGATTGTGTAACATTTATATTCCAATCAATTTTGACATTTTGAACATGATGGTGAAGTCCGTTCATCGATCAGAGGTTATTTTGACAATTTTCGGTGACATCCAATACATTTTAAACCCCGATTTACGCACTTTCACTTCCAAAGTTTGTTGAATTCAACTTATAGGCTTGACTCGACTTATGACACATATATGGAGGTCAGCATGTCCAATTAAGTGTCATATTCTTATTTAATTCTAAAAAATAAGATCATTTTTTCTAACTAAGACTTTATGGTCTAGCTCCACCTTTCTTAACATTGGCCAAATCTAACACATATGTTCTCCTAACTAAGTCATTAGATGACTGATGGTTTATGTGACCCAACCATCTAAGGTGACGCTCACTCATTTTATCTATCAGTGGAGCTACTCCAACCTTTTCATGTAATTTGAATTGTATTTTATTTCTAAGTGTAAAGCTACCCATCCACCTAAGCATCCTCTCTACAACACTTAATTTTATGCTTTTCTTTCACTAGTCCACATTCTATGCCATAAAGCATTACAGGTCTCACCATTTTTTGAAATTTTCTCTTAAGTCTAAGAGAAACTTTTCTATCATACGAAAGGCCTTATGCAATCCTACACTTCAACAATCTAACTTGAATTCAACTAATAACATCCTTATCTATTTCACCAGCATATTGAATAATAATCTCAAGATATCTAAAATATTCAATTTTGTTAATGACTTAATCACCCATTGTAACAACCCCACTACTAGATCTTCTACTAAAATTACACTCCATGATGTATTCAATTTTAGATCTACTCAAATGAAAGCCTTTAGACTCTAAGGTTGACCTCCATAATTCTATTTTTTTTTAACTCTTTTAATCTTATCAACAAGAAGAATATCATTAGGAAAAAAGCATACAATGATGTACATCCTCTTATAATTGTCTAATAAGAACATCCATAACGAAACAAAATGATAAGGGCTTAAAGCCAATCCTTGATGTAATCTAACAAAATTAGAAAAATACTTAATCAATCCTTCTTATGTATGAACACATGTAACAACATCAATATACATATCATTAATGATTTTATTATAAGTCATATTGACCCATTTCTTTTCTCAAACTCTTTGAAACACTTCTCTTGAAACTTTATCATATGCTTTCTTTAAATCAGCAAATATCATATGTAGATCCTTTTTACTCGCTTTTATGCTTCTCCATCAAACCTCTTAACAAATATATAGCATCCATAGTAGACTTACCTAGCATGAATTCAAATTCATTTTGATCAAGTTTTGTGTCACATCATAAGCTATGCTTACCCATAATTTTAATCTATGGCATATTAACTTAATTTATTTATAATGTACACACTCTTTTGAATCACCTTTCTTCCTAAAAATAAATACCAACAAACTTTTTCTCCACTCATCTAAACATCTTTTTAATCTTTAAAATAAATATTAAGAAGATTACTAAGCTAAAATTTTCTTTGATCTCCTAAGTATTTTCACACTTCTATTGGAATATCACTAGGTCCTACTACTTTTCCACACTTATTTTTTTAAAACATCTCCAACTTTGATTTTACTAATATAATGATAAAATACAAATATCTATTTTCATTTAGGGTACTAAGGTTACTAAAATCAATCATATTCTCAAAACCTTCATTGAAAAGTTCACCAAAATAGCTCATCCACATATATTGAATATCATTTTCTAAAAAAAATATACTTTATGATCATTATAGTTAACACGGTTCACTTGATCAAAATCTTTACTTATTCTACCTCTTTGCTTGGCTAACTTATACACACATAATTCACCATCTTTAGTATCTAATCTATTATATAATTCCTTAATATTGAATTATTTACATCACAAATTACTTTCTTAAAATCTCTATAAGCCCCTCTATATCGTTTTCAATTCTCAAATATTTTACATCTACACTAACTTTTATAATAGAACTTTGTTTTTTTTAATCTTTTATTATACTACCACGCTAATTTTGAATGCAGTTTCTTCATAGGGACGTACTGGAGTACCTTTTTCCTTGACTCCTCCACCAAGTATTTTTACTAATAGGATCATTTCTTTTGATTTTCTATTCACATTTTTACAACTTGCTAAATATTATTTATTAGATTTTTTCCACATAACATTAACTTTCTCATGAACATCCCAAATCCTAAGATTTTATAACTTACTCTTAGGCCCCTTAAAAAAATATTTTGATTTATTTTTCATCTTCCAATCGTTTATCTTAAAGTCTAAAACTAGTAGTCAATGTTGGATATTTAAATTTTCATCCAAAATGACCTTGCAATCTTTATAATTTAAATAATCTATTTTCTTATAAAAAATAATTATTCTTTGTTTTACTACTAAATTCTTATAAATGATAATATGCTTCTTTCTTAAATAAATTATTAGCAGTTATTAAATCATAAGCTACAAAAATATTTGGTATGGTATTATCTTCTTTATTGGCCACTCTAAACTCACCCATTGTAAATGTTTCTAAAATCTTCCACCACTCTACAAATATTTCTATTTAAATCTCATCTAATAAATATTTCTTCTTCAAAATGTATCATTTGTGCTAACTCTTTTAGGTCATTCCAATCATCATCATCATCACCACCATGACCACCACCACCATCATCATCATCATCATCATCATCATCATCATCATCATTATTATTATTATTATTTTGATAATACATCCAAATCTACTTGAGATGCATAAACACTTACAATATTGAATACATAAGATGTTTCTCTTCCTATGAACTATAATATCTATTAATTTCATTAATTTTTCTTTAAATATATATATATATATATATATATATATATATATATATATATATATATATATATATATATATATATATATATATATATATATATATATATATATATATATATATATATATATATTCTAAGTTTCTATTTTAATTTTAATTTAATAGACCAACTTCTTTGCTCGCATTCATCCATAATATTGGAACCCTTGTTTACTCAACATTGTACCTAACCCAAGCAATGGTCCTTGCACACATTTCACTCTATTCAAACTATATAACACATTAAAAATATAAAAAATACAAGGCTAATTTTTATATTTTTAAAATGCAATCAATAGGTTGTGTGGATTTTTTTTAATCACATCTTTACATTATATAAAAATGACTTGTAGATTTTTTACGTAATGTTCACTATCTAAAGAATATATAAAATATTCTTAAAATTTCCAACATAATATACTAAAAATCTAAATTCTCACTACAAATTCCTACTAAAGGGATTTAATAGCAAAGAAGAAGAAATAGTATCACTTGATTTAAGTATTCATTGTTAATTGATTATAATAAATCCTCTTGTTGAAATAAAAGTGTTTTGATGATGGAGAACTATGGTGGAGATGTTCTAATGCAAGGTTGTCTCTAATAGGGTCTCAGACGCTTCTTTAGCTTGTTTAGCTTTTCATTTTTTGGGTTTTGAATCTTATCTTCACTACCGAATGATGATGACGTCTACCGAAAAGCTGTATCTATTAGTACATTTCACACTTTATTTTAATGTTTTCTTTATTACATTAGTTTACACATTATTATGTTTTAAAATTATTTTTTAAACAGGCTTTAGTTAGACACCAATTTAGCATAATTTCTTAGTCAAAATAGATCTCTGATATAGTAATTCTATTTGATTTACGTACAATTAAATTTGATAAATATTTCTCTTAATAACCCTAACGGAGTCTGAATTATTATAACTTAATACAAAAATTGTGATGAAGGCGATGATTACTATGAAAATGCCTCTTCAATAGTAATTATTTATTGGATATTGTTCGTCCAATTAGTTATTTTCGTTCCTATAGTATAGTAAACTATTTGCAAACATTGTATTCAATTTTTAAGCAATAACAAAACAATTTTTTATGATTAAATATTCATTTCACTATACTTGAGACTGTTGTCACATTTTTTTTTATATTTATTTAAAATTTAAGACATTCAATTTCTAGGAAATCAATGTCATTTCTCGCCTATAATATTAAAGCAATGGAATTATAATATAAGATGAAGTGAATGTCAAGATAATGACATAATTCATCTTTAAATTAAAAAAAAAGGCATTCAATTTATATTAAGAAAAGAGATTTCTTTTTTCCTTTATGATTGAGAGTTTTAATAGAAAGAGATAAATTATTAATTTAATTGATAATTGAGTACTTAAAAAGAAATTAAAGAAAAAATATTTTAATTAATGCAACACATACATCCTTGACATCTAACCATGTTGTGCAACAATGGCAGGATCTCCTGGCCTCAACATCAATGATCTTGCAACCTCAAAGCCAACGACCCTTAGGACTTGCACTGCACAAAGTGGATAATCGCATACGATTATTTGACCCCCAATGCCATTGAAGCTACTAAATCCACTAACATTATGGGGCCATTCAACCATCTCATAAATGCCTTATCATACCTTCAAAACACAAATAAAAAAACTAATTCAACTTTCGATCCCACAAACATAATAACTCTCAAATTTATTTTACAACAAGTCAAACATTACAAATACATTAAACTTATTTTACATTTAAAATACCTCAATACAACCAATTCTTTAAATCTTCTCATTTAGAGAGAAGGCAAACTCCATATATAGCAAAGTTTCTCTTTTTTTTCTTCTTATTTAGAACTCCCGATTAAAACATGGTGTTTGATGTTGATATATCCCTTTAAAATTTATAAATCAAGCACAAATATTAAGTTAAAGCATGTATACAATCAAATTAAGCGACTCAGTGAAATGAGTCTAATAACGCTAGAATAGGGTCAAATCGAGCCCAAATGAGCTCAAATTAAGCCCGAAGCTACATATGAAAATTTCAAAATACTAACTGGATGATCAAATGAGTTTCAAATTTGATGTGCTTATAGTTGAATCAAGTAGCTCGACGAGATAAATCCAACGATCCTAAGATCACTCAAATCGAAGATCGTTTGAATGGTTAAATCACCAAAAAACTATCTATAATCAAATGAATCGATATAAATCGTCTAATGTAGTGTTTTGAGATTTGGGCTGCAATGGCCAAAATGCCCCTTTTAGAATCCTATAAATAGGACCCCATTCTTGTCATGAAGGGGGAGAAAGGAGCTAGAAGCAAACTTGGGAGAAAGCTAGATGTTCGAAGTAGTCATCATCATCATTGTGGTCGATCACCGTCGACTGCTACTAACAACCGTTATAGCTCAACTACTGTCGCATAGTTGTTATAACCTGATTATGGAATTCCCATTATCATGATTTCTTACATGCAATCTTGTAATCCGTTATCAGGAAAACTTAAACGTTGCACTCCAAAGCAGATATATAATGGAGCATTTTTACTAGGCTATGCCCCGTGATTTTTTTCCCTGTCTTTCTGAGGTTTTTCAACGTAAAAGTTTTAGGGTTTCTTATTCTATTTTCAACTATCTATGTGCGTACTGAATTTTCATACAAAACTAAGGTGTGAAATTTTACTCTATCGCTATAAGTTTTCTAGCATGCAACAGTTTGACATCGTATGTAGGAAGGAGATTCCCATTACATGATCATGCCAGACAACCAAGTTTCTCAACAAGATCAAAACCACCAGCCAGGTGGAGCACTTTGTACTTTTGAGGAGCACATGCAAAGAATAGAGGAACATCAAGCTCAAATCCTTTAGCTCTTGCTAGGAGCTGAACAACCGAGAATGTCACCACAAACTGGAGGAAATCGACCATATCAACAACATGATGGAGTTGATTTTATTGAAAAAACTCATGAAGAACTTCCTCACAATAATATGGAAATTCCCCCCTTACATTATCTTGATATGGATCATGAATATACCATCAGCTTAACTCATCATACTCGTATTGCTCGACCAACTTTGAATCCCCCTACCTCTTTGATGGGATTGAATCACCCCCATTTCATGGAGACAATCGGTGAAGTTATTCGAGATGAAATACAATGCCTTGTTTAAGATGAATTTTCATTAAGAGATAAATAGTTTATCACTCATCAGAGTATTCAAGAATCTTCTCCTTTGTATGATATGGTTCTTCAATAAGCCCCCGATGCTTTGCTCTACCAAGTTTTTTCTATTACTCTTAAAGGCCAAGCTCGTACATAGTTCTATTCCCTCCCCCAAGGGACCATTCTCAACTTTTCTCATTTGGCTAATCTCTTTGTCAAATAATTAATCTTAAATCGAAGAATCATCAAAGACTCTTCTCATCATTCTGGAATTCATCAAAATGAAGGGGAAACACTTAAAGAATACTTTCAAAGATTATTTTCTGAAGCTCATCAAATTCTAGGAGTAGATCCAGAGCTACTCCGAGGCATCTTTCTTTGAGGTCTTTGACCCGGGCCTTTCTACTCTTCACTAATGCAAGATACGGTGATACCATCTTATTCATCGAGTAGAGGCACAAATTACTGCTGATGAAGTTATTAGTCCTCATATAAGACAATTTAAGAATAACTCTAAGCGTAAGTATGCATCAGAAGATGTTACAATAGTATCCCAAAACAAAAAATAAAAATATTCGAAAGAATGACGATATTACAATTCTCCTAGTTATACTCCACTAAATACATCTAGGACTGATATCATAATGGAGATTCAAAATTTTGAATATCTTAGTTGGTCAAAACTATTGAGATATCCAAATGATGGAAATCAATCACAATATTATTACTTTCATCATTCGAAAGGGCATTCAACTGAAAGTTGTGTGCATCTAAAGGAAGAAATTAAACATTTAGTATGATAATGATATCTAGGATGCTACTTGTTGGAGCAACGTATAGATCATCAAGAAGGAGATCAGAAGAATTATGGTAAATAAATTATTGGAATTATTGAGTAAGAAATATCACCAATACTTTTCTAAGGAAAGATCTCACGAGAATAATAACTAAAAAAATGTTAAGTTTCTTTTTTTACTCTGTTGAAAAGTTTAAAAGATTTTGTTTTCTAAATAAGTTTTTATGATCAACTAAATCTTCCTTTGTTGCATTCAATAAAACTTATTTAAAGGCTTACCCATGGGGAAGCCTATATGGGAAGCTAGTACTGAACAAGGTACTCACTAGAAAGACCTCATGAAGGCAAGTGGTAGATAAAGTCTCCACTGATAACCCTTATAAGGAACGCTCATGAGGAAGCATCGATGCGAAGCTAGTAGTAGACAAGGTCTTCACTAGAAAGACTCTAAGAGAGCAAGTGGTTGATAGGGTTTCCACTCATTAAAAATCTTAGAAGGTAAAAGCTTCAAAAGGTACAAGTATATCAAAAACCTTATAAGACAAAAGTCTTAGAAGGTATAAGTATACCAAAAATATCATAAGGCAAAAAACCTCGAAGGTACATGTATACTAAAATCTTAAAAAAAAAAGCCTAAAAAAAGATACATGTATATCAATAATCTCAAGAGATATATAAAAATTACAATCCTTTTGAAGCCAAAGTTCAAAAAGGATATATGATTACTGTCATCATTGGGGGCCAAAAATTTTATAGAAAAATATATACTTTTTATACTGGGGGCATAGACCTTAGCAGATATAAAAGATAAAACTAAAGCCCATGAAAGTGGTTTATACACAGCATATCCAGGATAGTTTTAAATCTTACTAAAAAAAATGAAGGATCCCGGAATCACGCTAGAGCCAGAATTTGGGATACACACCGCCTAACTAGGTCAGTTTCAAACCCAAGGGCTAGGGATAATTGAGCTGCAGAGGGTCATGTCCATAAGGTCAAATGGAGGATTCGAGAAAATTGGAAGAACTTGAAAGTATACTAGAGCTTGAATTTGAGATACATGTAACCAAGTTAGTTTCAAACCCCATGGGGAGAATTGGAGCTGAGGGGTCACGACCATACAAAATAAAGGATTCTAAGATTTAGAAAGTTGGAAGAACTTGGAAACACTGGAGCTTGAATTTGGGATGCTAACTGTGTCGGGGAAACCTTGAGATGGAGAACTGATCTGAGGGGTTAAATTGCATAGCGGTCAAGAGGTTACCAAAGAAAAGAAAGAAAGAAATTTTTCTTACCCTTTGGGGTATTTATACTTGTAAAAAGACTTTAAATTCTCTCTCTCTCTCTCTCTCTCTCTCTCTCTCTCTCTCTCACGAAAAAATGAAAAAAAATCGAGGGGCGACCCCTCTCTTTCAAATCAAACCACCACCTATATATATAAAATAAAATAATACAATAATTTATATATTTATAAAAATTATCACTTTATATATATATAAAATAAATAAATAAATTAATAACAAATAAATAAATAATATGATATATAATATATATATATATAATATATATATATATATATATATATATATATATATATATATATATATATATATATATATATAATTACAAATATTAATAATATTTAGCTAATATAATTTAATTTTTTAAAAAAATTTAATATATTTTGACCTAAATAAGTTTTACCATTCAAAATATGGGGGCAAATTACCCTTGAAATTTATAAATTAAGGGCAAAATTTTTAAACTAAGCATCATTAAAACGTTAATTAACGAAATAAGCAGATTTTTTCAAAAATTTAAATATAGTCGCCTTTAAGACGTCGGGTAATTCAGTCCAATGCCGCTTAAACTAACGGCAATTATTAAATAAAAAAAATTTTTGACAACACCTGCTTTTGATCATATCGTTTCATATCGAATTCAAAACTTAGTATCGAATCGGCATGAAATTGTCCATTAACTTTCACGTTAATTAATTGAGATTAGACGCCTTACATAAGAAATTTTGATGTATCTTAATTTAGTTGCATTTATTTAAATTTATATACATATATTACATGCACAAAAGGACCTTACATATAAGCTATATTTGTAAAATAAAAGAAAACTCAACTTAAAGGATAATTTATGATTCTCTGAATTTTTTACATAATGACTATATTAATTTTTTATATGAGTATTTTTTCTTTTGTCAATTATATAATTATTTGTTTGATTAGTAGACTTTGATCATATTAAAAATAGAAAAATAAATGTGTTGAATGCTTATTTTTAATTTTATATTTTTTTTGCAATTTTTTTTTAACTTTGATGTGCTTGTTCGTTATCTTAATGATATGTAAATATTTGGACTTTTTTAAAAATAAAAAATGTAAAAAATTAAAATCACATATAAGATACTATTGATCACATAAATTTATTAAATAAAGAAATGTGACTAGAACAATGTACATCAAGGTAACATATAATCTACAACTACGTATGCTAGAGTACATCTAATGACTACTGCGGTGGAAGTGCATCACTTCCTGGTGTGTAATGCTGGCCGCCGGACCGCAAGTGATGTCGGCTGACGTCAGACATCATCTTCACTGGTCGGGTATGCCTGTCATCTAGAGGTGTAACTATCTCCTCGATGGGCCATGGCTAAAGGGTACCTGAGATGCATCAGCGTATGTATATACGGAGGAGGATACATGGAAGAGCCTCGCTGCCGAAATGGATCAACATGCCTTCCGGAGAGTACGGAGTGCTATAGGGTAAGTGTATGGACCGAGCCCATGGACGATGGACCCGATCAACTCGTAGCATGTGGTCGAAGATCAGACGCCGTGATAGAACCTAGCCTCGCATCTCTATACCGCTATCCGATATGTGCATGTCCTTATTAAGTTTCCGCATAATTCCTCGTAAGTATTGATCGAAGGAAATCGAGTCCATATCTCTCCCAAAATAAGTCGAATATATATCCCGTGTCAAGATATGTTCCTCTCAGATAAAAAAAAATAATGTTGTAGATATTAAACATATAAATTTATGAATAACATAAATTTCATTTAACACTTACCATCGCCTCTCTCCAGAGCACGAGGGTAGTAGGTAGTATGGCGTATGGTAGGAGCCCCAGCATGTATAAGGAGGCCCGTAGATCGATACCACCTCATATACCGACTCACCGCCGTCAACCGTAGTGGAACCGCACTCCACAACAATGGCATCGCGGTTCCGCCTCCCACAATATGTAAGGTCGGGTGGTGCACGCCAACATCGCCTTTCCCCGTCCATCGACTCGCTGAAATGAAGGATCAATAGGATCAGCATCAACTCTGGGTGATAGCCCGAACTGTCGTAGAACGCGATCAGGGAGATACCACTCGATGCGCTTCCAACAGATCAATGGAACCCGAAGCCATATCTCACCAAACATACATCCGCCACTCTAGTGCGGATCTCCCGCCATAAGGTTCCCATATCACCTTCAGTCATTTAATAAGGTCATGTATGAAATGGGGTCAATAAACCATCAAGCTCATCCTCGCATTATGACATGAGCAGTTTCATCTCCTCGCGGTAAGTCTCATTCCATCTACAACCAACACTCAAACCCTCCAACTCAACCGGTGGGTACCCGCAATGTGGGTCGACCAACGTAAATGCTCCATACCATACAGGTGCAAACATCCGCCATGTTCGCCCGTCTTGTTGCCTCATTCAGCCTCTATATAAGTGTGCCAACACCCGATCCAATGTCAACTTGCTAAATAATGTCGATCCTCTAAGAATGGCCGAGATGATGTACCGGAATCCTGCATGAGGAAGCATCCTATAGTGAATAGTATGTACGCTCTGACATGCCTCCAAAACTCAACATCTGGAATGTCCAAATAAGAATCCCTGAAGAATGTCCAACGTAACCAATGCGATGCCTCGGCGCAGTGCTTGCCCCATACCTAAACGTAGATGTCGATGTGGTAAAGGGATCACGATATACTACATCGCTCTACCAATCACCGCAAAGAATCCGCCATGTTCCGCCATCGTCTACCAACTCCAACAGCTGACGAACCTATAACAGGAGGTCCATCAATCTGAACACCTAGGATCATGGCTACATCCTGCAATGTGACTGTCATCTCACCAACATGATGAAATGTGTTCGCTGGTGACCATCGCCCACCAAAGTAAGTAAGTGGTGATCTAGTCTGAGGTCCTGCAACTGTGAAACACAATGTAATCCAACCTCTCGTAGTCCATCCATGAATCGGGGCCAGTTAACTGGCCATTCACTGATCATAAGTAAATGTGAAGTACTGGGTCGGTCTACATAAGACAAAGTATTTGTATCATCTAAGATTAAGATAAAATGTACTAAACCAACTAACTATATCACAAATAGTACAAGAACATACCAAATCGATGTGCGCCGCACGAATGATGCCGGATTTCCTCCGGTGGTGCGGACCATAATCGGCGGGGTTACTGCCTACGACGACGCTCCTCAGATCCTCCGGCCATACTACTAAAATTTATAATTGAAGGATTTAATATAAATATATATATATATATATTTCGTTTTATATGACATAATACATCCTTGTGTTATGAACATGCTTCGACTTCCACTTCAAAAATAAACAAAGAAAGAATTCGCAATAACTTACATTTAGTGCTTCCCACTTTAATAAAGAAAATTAAACATAAAAATTTCAATGTATAGACAAATATACAACTTACATTCAAATAGCATCTGAATTTTAACATCACATTAAAATTTTCACTATCATTAACTTTTTTTTTTAAAGTAAAATACATTTTTTTATGTACAAGAAAAGTGCAATATATCTAATTATTAAACTTCGCTATTATATATATGCAAATACATAAGAATTGTGTGGTATATATGCAAATCTTCCTAACATAAATACAACCATGAAAGGAAAATATGCTAATCTTATCACAAAAAACAATAGCATCGAAGCTACACACAAAGAACAAACCTAAGATAGCCAAGAAAAGCATAATTAGTAAAAAATATTGAATCCCCAACAACCAAATTTAACCTGACTCATCGATAAAAAAACCCTTCCAAACTACAAATATACAACTTACATTCAACAAGGTTCCTTGAAAAGCCAAACAAACTATCAATCCATTAAGCATCGAGCCCAAATGTATAAGTTCGCATCTCAGATAAAACGACCAACAGAGCTCCCAGCAAGCAAAGAGCACAAAAAAAATATCCCACAATGTAAAAATTGAGTCTAAAAAGCCATCATCTTTATGCTCTGTATATGCTGTAGGAAGCAAGTTCGTGTTTTGTAGGAACCATAATAACTTGCTACTAAATTCTTATGACATAATTTTAATATCTTAATAAACACAACATGCCAACAATCAGATGAAGTGAAATGAGCAATTTTACTTGCATCGAAAACTATATCGATCTCAAGTTCTCCTTCGAATTTAAAATCACAATGAATTAAACTTAAGGAAAAACATTTATCCATATGTAATTCTCAACCGAGTATCACATTCCAAAAATTGACAGAATAATTAATACACTGCCAAAACTTCATTACATAATTTGACTACACCAGGAAAAACCGAATTCACATATGCTGTAGTAAGATACTTGAAAGCGAAAAAAGTACAAATATAAAACTAATGTCGCTTTTTTGGACAAGTAGCCCTATTATGCCCCGGATTTTTGCATATACCACATATTCTGTTTGTTCGTTGTATGTTCTCGTCCATTGTATTTGTATATCGCCGGGTCCTAGGCCTACCAGTTCGCCTTCTAACAATTGGTGGTATAAGATCTAGTGTGTCTCGACCCGCTAAGTACATCAACCAGACATGACGATCGGGGATAACATGAAATTGCGCTTCGTATGTTTGGCGGTACATCTGTATAGTGTAGAAAGGAGAGACGAAGTCGGTGTGATTCATCACGCTCCCATTACAAGATAACATGAGGACATGGAATATGAAGAAGTTGTGGCAGTCTACATGTACAGTTACAGATTACAGACTGCTTGAGATTGAACGTCGACCTTGAATGACGTAGATGACATTGTGAAAATCTGGTATTCGGTAACATTTATACGTATGGGATCTGAGCATCTTCTTGCTTCGCTCATTTCTTTTCGAGCCTTCGCGTGGAGCAAAAGTGAATCATTTGCGGATCAGTGCGATTAATCGAGCCTTTTTCGCCACCTTGTAGTAAATGGGCGATCAAAGCTTGGATTGGTAACCCACGTGCCCTCTTTAACCTGTTGAAGCACTCGGCGTTGGTTGTCATAGTACCGTGCGGAACCCCTCATCGTAGCCTGATGTCCACTTTGCCACATCTCTAGCTAGTAGCCACTCTGCAGCTTCTGGTTTAATGTTCTTGATATCCGTCATATAACGTGTGTAAATATGGATATCCATTGTATTTCCTGCAACATACATTTTGACACATGAACTTCTGATCGAAATGCCCATAGTTCGCATGTCTTTAAAATTTTCCACGAGATAAAGCGGATGATGTTTTGCCCATTGAAGAATCTCACATGCACGCACAATCCGAATATGTCGAGAATGCAAGATCATGGAACATATATGAATCAAATTAGCCAGTGCTTCAACCAATAACCTCATGCCTTCAGTAGAAAGCCGAACTCAACAATCTACAAGACCAACCTGGATGGGCAGCAATCTTGCGTGAATATGGCGAAATTGTCCCCGTGCGAATCGAGACAACCATATGTCCATTCGATCAACTCTTCCCAACTACCAAATATACTTGTATCCTGCGTGCATCCCATGCTTTCGAAACTCTAATCTCAAACTTTATTCACCAATGATTTCCGAGGTTTCAAGTCCAAACACTCGATACTTGGATGTAGTAACTAATAAATTGGGAGGTGCATTGCCTATGTTGTTCTTTCGGCCGAATGTGTGAACATGTGTGTGGCGACAAAGTTGAAATTACCAAGCACCACCAAGCCTCTTGCTTGCGAGCATCACGCCACAAACATGTCATAGGATTATTGCTATGAATGCGTCAGTGAACCTCGACTTATTAGAATCACATGTATTGGGTGCTATTTGATTGACCATCCACTGCTTTGTAAATTTGAGGTGTCCTTGTCATGGAAACACATTCCCTCAAGTAGGTCTGGAATAAAGTTATCTTCGGAAAATAGAATTTGATTGGAGACCATCAAAGTTTAGTTCTTCATCCCATTGTTGAGTTGATTGACAAGCTTGGACATTTGTTAGTAAACATGTGTTTCTCACTGTTTGTTAGAATATTCTCTTAATATCGGTTGGCGCATTTGGATAATTTTCTTCACTGTCTCACCCTCACTATCATCTTATCGAACTTCGTTACGGGCATTGTTTATCCTCATCCCGGTTCGGAGGAGCCACCTCGAATGGTACTCATCCATGTTTACTGAAGTTGAAGCAATATCAGTAGCCCGGATAGGAGGTGCTGGTATGTCTACATCTTCACAGCTGCACGTATAAATATAGTGTTCTAGGTTAATGTGAATGTTTGAAGATAAACAAGCAGTTCTAACAAATTACCTATGATGTGATCCTCGTGGCTGTAAGTGGTGTTCAGAAGTTCCAATTGCCTGGAATTCATCTGATAATCATGCGCTTGGTATCGATAATTTAGCAATTCACTTTCAACATATCGACAACGGTGCGATTCTTTGCATTGATGGCCGGCTTACTTGATCATCGATAATTTGTAGCAATGGCGCTACTGAAACGAGAAACACACTGAGATTGATCACGAGCGTGAATCAATGTTCAATGACCGCATGATTCGATCTTGAACATTGTTAAAATTAGCGGCGAAATTAATATGGGGCGATTTTCCCCTCCGGTATAGTGAGGAAAAATCATCACGGCTAAGTTCGCCATAATACACAGACATCGTGCTTGAACTCATTTTGAATCAAATATTTGTACAAGTGGAAATGCTGAATAGCAGACTTGTTCTAGTTAGCTAAATTAATAGTTATCTTGTAAAATACAAATGACATCAAATATTTGTACCAACTCCATGTCCTCTATTATGGTGAATTACATGAAGAAACTATAAATGAAACTCTAGAATGGATATATCTCTTCATCAGACTATTTTGATACAATTTAGATGAATGGATCAAAAAATTGCACAAAAAAATAAAATTTACATACATAACACAATTCTTATGCATCTAAATATCTAACACTTACAATTTGATATTTAAAATAAATCACTTTGTCTATGAATAAAATTTATGTATTATTTATATAAATATGAAAGTTTAGGTGCTACATATGTTATATATAAGAATTGTGTGCTATGTATGAACGTTTATATAAGAATTGTGTCGTGTTATTTTACTTTTCTATGTAAATGGTGCTATCATAAAACTACTTCAAAAAATGAAATAGTTTAAAACCTTCATCTTTCTAAATAATACATAGAATAATACATTTATGCAATAGTTTCAAACCTTCATCTTTCTAAATGACAAGAATGAAACACTTTATTCATATCTGAAAATAAATAAAAGACAAATGGAGAAAAAACGTGGAGCAAGAACAATGGAAAGGAACAATTTCTAGCATCTGTGAAGGAAGATATATATGAAATAAACTCACAAACCGTAATAAAAAGGGGACAAAAGTAGAAAGATAGATTAAAGGGATCTTGTGAAGCTTACCAAACTGTTATCTCATTACAAAAAAAAATAGGCACAATAATTAAGCACCATTATAGCAAGATTTTATGAGAATACAAAAGAAACTTGTCATAGTTTTAATCTAGAATTTTGTAACAACTCAATAACCAAAAGTGAAAGGGATCAGTGAAATACAAAAAACAACATTCACCTTCCATAAAATTCATTTATTCCTAGTATTTCAATCTTAGTTTTTCCAATTATCATAAGCCACTATAACTATCTTAAACAAAATACACAGAACATAATTCTTTATTTTTCTAATGTACACTTCTCATGAAAATGGAAGAGTTGTTTTTTTTTTTTTGCGATAACTTAATGTAGCAGGTTCTATCAAGCATCTCAAAGTTTTGATAGCCTAGACACAAAACAAAAGAGATAGACTTGAAGGTCAGATTATCACAAGGCCTATGGATGGACAACAATTAAAGAAGAACAGTTCCTTTAAATAAAGTATCATTTCAAATCTTATGGAACCAAAAAAATAAAATAAAATAACACACACACATACAAGGAACATCCTAAAATACGAACAAAAACACAAACTTAAAACCATAAAACACAAAATCCAAAAGAGGGCGTGAATGACGTATAACCTAAACAACACAAAAAATAAAAAAATACCAAACAAGAACAAACACCTATTACCCTAAACGAGATACAAAATTAGTTAGATCCATATATATACCTAAATATACTAAAATACATATCACAAATGTATATTATATCACTCGTTTATTTTGAAAAAAAACAAAAAAAAATACCTTTTCGCCAAACTTCACGGATCCACATGAGATCTGCGGTGGCCGGAATCGGGCCGTGGATCAGGCGGTGCGGTAAAGCGGCGGCGAGCTTGACGGCGCCGACGGGTTCCGGGCGGAGAATGACCTAGGAGAAGAGATCGGATCCCGATCTCGGATCGAGTTTTAAAAAATCGATTGGCGGTCGCGTTTAGCGGCGGCCCGTGCATGAATCGGTTAGCCGTTTAAGCAGGCGGAACGAATTTGCCACGGCCGCCATCGCCTTTAAACGGCTTTAAATTTTGAAAAAGCCTTATTTTTAATTAACATTTTAATGATGCTTGGTTTAAAATTTTGCCTAAATTAAGCACTATCAGTTAAAACATATGAATTAAATTTTCGTGAGACATAACGCTAGAATCAAAGTCAAATCAAAGAGCTCCTCAATCAGCTATATAAAAACTTCAAAACCTAATGAATGATCAAATGACTTTCAAATTTGGCGTTATAGTTAAATCGGCGGCTCAGAGACAAATCCAACGAGCCTAAGATTACTCAAATTGAAGATTGTTTGAATGATTAAATCACCAAAAAACTATCTATAATCAAATGAATCGATATAAACCATCCGATGAAGTATTTTGAGATTTTTAGCTATAGTTAGACACAATATCTTGTGCTCTTAGAACAAGATATTGGGGATTGCTATCTTCAAAACTTCATATCATATAATTCATAAATTCATATCTATATATATATATATATATATATATATATATATATATATATATATATATATATATATATATTATATGAATACAAAAGTATTATCCATTTATAGATGGAGCTTCCACAGAAGCTAGATCTAAAGGGAAGTTGTGTGCATTACGTTCATGCATTACTTCCATGCTAAGATTAGCACGATTTATGATATTAGCCCAAGTGTTAATAACACTCTTGATCAACTACTGATTGGTTAAAATTGAAACCGTTGTTGAATGCCATAGTGCTAATAGCCAAAGCGGTGAACCCGATACCCATCAGCGGCAGAAGAAATGTAAGGAATGGGAATTATTGAAACTAGCATATTGGAAGATCAATTAAAATAACCATGGCGATACAATATTATAAGTTTCTTCCTCTTGAGCAAATCTGTAACATTCATTAGCAAACTCATTTTTAGTGGTTTCCCTGATTAAACTAAAAGCTACCAAAGAACCATGCATAGCACTAAATAAGGAGCTGCCGAATACACCAACTACGCCTAACATGTGAAATTGTTGCATAAGAATGTTATGCTCTGCCTAGAATACAATCATGAAGTTGAAAGTACTAGATATTCCTAAAGGCATACCATCAGAGAAACTCCCTTGACCAATAGGGTAGATCAAGAAAATATGACCACAATAAAATGAATATGCAACAACAATCCAAGGGACGCATACCCGAAACTAAGTTTCCACTCGACCCATGTAACAAGCTACACCAAGTAAAAAAGTGTAGAATAATCAGTTCATAAGGACCCATTGTATAACCACTCATCAATAGATCTTTATATTGGGTAAAAATGCAAACCTATAGCGGAAGTAGGAATAATGGCACCTAATATAATATTGTTTCCATAAAGTAGAGACCCGAACAGTTCATGAATACCATCAATATCAACCGGAGGTGAAGCAATGAAGGCAATGATAAATACGAAGTTGGTCAATAAAGTAGGGATCATCAAAACACCAAACCATCCAATGTAAAGATGATTTTCAGTACTGGTAATCCAGTTACAAAAGCGACCCCATAGGCTTGTACTTTTGCATCTCTCTAAAATTGCAGTCATGGTAAGATCTTGGTTTATTCCATTTTAAAGACTCCCAAGCACACATATTAACTATAACTAGAGATTAGATAGATAATGAAAGGCTTGTTATTTCACAGTATAATATGTCTTATATGCCAATGTCAACCAATCGACATGAATATCAATTGTAATGACCAAACCTATTAGAATAATTTTAAATAAAATAAAGAGTTCAAATAAAACTAAAAAAGAAATATATATTTTTTACTTGGGTATGGATTGATGGGTTGCCCGTGACTCGAACCTGGAACTAGTCGGATGGAGTAGATAATTTTTTCTTATTGTTATATAAGAAAAAGATCCCTCCCCAAACTGTGCTTGCAATTTTTATTGCACACAGCTTTCCTTATGTATATATCAATAAAAAATAAAAAAAGAATTACATATATTACATATTAAGAAGAAAGTCTAAGAATTTTGACAATCTCACCATGAATATGATGATATATATATGATATATCATATATGAGCATTTGAATACAAATTCATGAATCTTTTTTCATAAAAATGAAAAAGTAACATGAACAATCATGAATGATCCACCAGATCATTGATACGGAGAATGTCCAAATACCAAATACGTTCTCTATGTAATCGATGTAAAATAAAAGGGATTTTTTGGACGAAGATTAAATAAAGAGATTATTCTTCTTCCAAAAAAAAATCTTCTAAGAATCTCGAACCAAATTTTTGCATAAAAGTGTGTACTGTACTTTTATGTTTACGAGCCAAAGTTCTAGCACATGAAAGTCAAAGTATATACTTTATACAATTCAAAACCTTCTTCTTTGAGGATCCATTGTGATAATGACAAAGATTTCTACATATCCGGCAAAATTGATCAATAATATCAGAATCCAATAAATTGGTCCAGATCAGTTTACTTATAGGATTACCCAATATAGTACAAAATTGAGCTTTCGATAATGATCCAATAAGAGAAATAACTGGGGCTATGGCATCTAATTTATTAGTCGAGTATTTATTAAATGAATTCTCTAGCATTTGATTTCTTACTACCAAAGGATTTTTTAGTACACTTGAAAAATACCCTAGAAAAGAGAAGGAATAGTTGGGTAATTGCTTTATATGGATCCGATAAGGTTGAAACCAAAAGTGAAAATAAGATTGCTAAAAATTCAAAAGATGAAATTTCCATTTCTTCATCAGAATAAGAGTTCCTTTTGAAGCCAGAATCTCTTTTCCTTTATATCGAACATAATGTATGAAGTATCTTTGAGGAACCATAGGATCCTCTAAAAAGAATTACAACACATGACCATAAGATATTCTATTTTTCCAAAGAAAAGTGTTCGCTCAATAAAGACTCTAGAAGATATTGATCATAAATAAGATGACTATTTACGAAGAAATAGGAATAGATATTCAAATTCATAAACATAAGAATTATGTAGGAACCAAAAGAATCTTTTCTTTCTTTTTGAAAAGACATAAATAGATTTCTTTGAAGTAATTAGACTATTCAAATTATGATATTCATGGAAAAATAATCTCAAGAAATGCAAAGAAGGAACATCTTTGATCCATCATTGATGGATTTGAACCAAGATTTCCAAATGGATAGGATGTGGTATTAGTAGATCTGACACATAATTTAAATGTGATAATTTATCCTCTAAAAAGGAAAATATTGAGGGAAGTTGCTTTTCATCCTTCAGAGACTACGAGTGTAATAAGAACATCCGTTGACAAAAGGATAGAACCATCTGATTTGATTCGTTCTCCATAGCCATGAGATGATCATCTTTGGGTGATCCTTTTGTCAATGAATGTTCCTATTACACTCGTAGTCTCTGAAGGATGAGAACCAACTATGTAGCATCTACATCGATAATTCAAGTATTGTATACATCATTAGTCTAATCCTTTGGAGTATTTCTATCAATCGATCATATAGGCCTAAGTTAGACATCAGGTTGCTTTGATTGGAATTATCCATGGAATACCTTCTATATATCAAAAAGATGTAAAATCAAACCTCCTTCTTGATTCAAGAGAAGCCCAAAGAAGTGAATAGGGTACCCAAATAATGATAGATATGTCAAAGGCTGGTCTGATTACGCCTATTCCTAATCCTAAATAGAATGTAACAACTTAGGGATCCATATGTAAATAGAGTATCTATTTACATATGCTCGAATGACCCCTTCTCATAATAAGAATGCACATAACCCTATTCCAGCCTGGTCCAGTCTGGAATGAACTTATAATATGATGATTGTGTCGATTTTATGATTATAAGTTCATAACTCCAGCCCATTCTCATTTTGGGCTAAAAAGAATTCTTTTATTTCAGTTAATAAAAGTGATCTTGAACTAAAAAATAGACCTAGAAGCTGAAAGAGGGTATCTTGAGAAATTGCAAGAATTGGGTTCATTGATATTCCTGGTATAGTATTTGCTATCACACATATAGTCAGACACAATATCTTGTGTTTGCCCAAAATTCCTCTCTCAAAATCCGATAAATAAGACCTTATTCCTGTCTTGAAGGGGGAGGAGGGAGTTAGAAGCAAACTTGGGAGAAAGTTGGGAGAAAGCTAGAAGTTTGGAGCCATCATCACTACCGTTATCACCGTCACCACTACCACCACAACCATTCTGACCCAACTCATCGCATAGTTGTTATAGCCTAATTCTGGAATTCTCATCATCAGGATTTCTTACATCCACTCTTGTATTCCCATTATCAAAAAAACTTGAACTGTGTACTCCAAAGCAGATATATATTGGAGCATTTTTACTAGGCTGAGCCTTGTGATTTCTTTCCCCCTCTTTCTGGGATTTTTCCACATAAAAATTTTAGAATTTCTTATTTCATTTTCAACTATATATGTATGTACTAAATTTTCATAAAAAAACTAAAGCGTAAAATTTTACTCTACCGTAACAAATTTTCTAGCACGCGATAACTATACATCTCTTCTTTTCACCTTTTACTTCAAACTCAAAACTAGAGTATTAGAGCTATTTGATTAGAGATTATATTAAACTAGGCCAAGTAAGTTAAGCAAACTAAAAAAGAATCATTTCATTATTTTTAGATTTAAGCTCACATTTTTAAACTATCAACTGAAAAATATAAGCGAAGGTAATTTTATATAATGGATTCATTTAGTGCAATGTTGATGTGCTTTTTTTTTGTTGTATGAAATTAAATCATCTCTTTTACATAAAAATACAATTGATCCAAATATAATATAGCACAGAAGATGCACTAGCAAGATAACCAATTTTAAACTCAATTTTTAAATAAAATAGAAAAAATTGCCTTTCTAAAAAAATAAGCAGGATTAAAAAGGACAATAAAGCCTCGACCTGTACCTAGCCTCACTCCTCACAAATAAAATAGCATAAGTTAATTACTCATGCTATGTGAGATTCCTTCCTGATTAACTTCTCAATGCCTATTATCTGCTATTTCTTTGACTATAATGCATGCTTATAAGCATAAAGAAATTAAATAAAAATCCTATTCTTATTACATAGTGGAATATGATTAAAAGAAGTCATGAGCAGGTTTAATTGATTTTTTATAGATATAATTTTGCATTTTTTTTACATAAAAGTCACTCTAAGAAAGCAAATTTTCTTCATACATATATTATATACTGCACTATCTAACAAATCCACAAAGCTCTTCTTGCTTGCCCTTACAAACATCCAAGCCAAATGAATTGATGAGCAGTTATTTTTTCATCTCCTACAGAGTGAATAATCAAAAATATAAAGCTATTTTTGAACAATATTTTTCCTGCATTACTTAGAAGAAAACTAGTAGGTGTAGTACCTCCGAGCTGGATCAAGACTTTGAACTCATTTCAGACATAATCTCTGAATGTATTGCCTCGGACATCTCATTTGAGTAAGTGAGAAAATTATCACTTGTTTACAAAACTTGCACTTCATATGTTGAAATGTTGGCTTAGTTATGACATTAAGAGTATGAAGAGAATTAACATAGAAATGCCTACGTTGTGATATCATAACCCAAAGCAACTCAACAGTCCACCCAAAGAAGTCTCTGCTCAACTGGAATTAAACCCTAAGTAATCAAATGTGCAAATGGCCAAAGTTTCCACCCAGCCTGTGAAATGAAGGTGATCAAAGATTTCATGATCAATGGAAATATTTTATAAGATTCAATAGCCAAGCATGTCATTAAACATTGAAATTAAATGTAAAAAAACAATAAAATTTAGGGCAACACTATAATATGTAATTTAACTTTTAATTTGGAATAAAAATATTTTTAGATTCTTTAAGATGTGTGGTGCTCCCTTTGTTTGTCTTTTTAGCTGGTTCTCTTTTTCTCCTATCTGAGCCTTTTTTGCCTACTATTTTCATTTTCCCTTTGGATTGGTGAGCTCTTTGGTTGGTTGTGTTTGGCTCTGATGGTTGGTGGTTGTTGGTTGTCTTTTGGTGGCTCTATTTGGAGCTCTATTGTGTGGCTCTTTGGTGACTAATCCTTGGTTGGCTGCCTTTATTTTTTTGGCTATGATGGCTATGATGTCTGAAATTTTCTTTACTATAGTTGGTAGCATTATATGTGATTATAACCCTTCTTCCTGAAGTTTGAATGCTCACATATCTTGTTTCTTCTAGTGACTTCTTTGACTGAGCCTAAGCCTTTTTGCTTAGCTTTTTTCTAAAGTTTTGTTATAGATCTCTTTTACAGGTCTTGGAGTCTTGCAGCCTTCCCTTGATGTTGTCTGGCTTTTCTTCTTCTTGTTGATCCAGTGTTGTTGTTGTCTTAGGGCTGTTATATCATTCCAGAAGATCTTAATGCTGCTCAGCTTCGCTGTTTCCTTTGGGAGGAATGCTGCTTCCCCTTGCTTATCTCTAGTCTGCTATTTAGATCTCTCTTGTTTTCTTTTATCTTTATTTTGTTGCTCTTTTTTATGTTTTAGTGTTGGGACAAAACTCTTTAGGCTTTCATGTAGCTCTTTGAGCATTAATTAAGAGTTTGGTTCCTCTTAAGGAGTCTTTGTATTTACCTTTTTTTAGTAAAAAAATTGTTTTTGTTGTTTTCACAAAATAAAAAAAAGTGATCTAGATGATTGTTTTATGAATTAATTAAGGTTAATTAATTACTTAATCAATTAAGTCCAAGAGAGCCTATAAATTTAATGAACTCGTAAGTATAATCCCAAAAATTATGAGAAATTTATAAGAAATGTATTAATATGAAATAAACATGTCCTAAAAATCCTAATGCAATTAGGCTTATAATTAGAAGTTAATTAAATCAATACGAAAAACCTAAAATCATCAATCACTAAAAATACTCCAACCAATTGGAGATTTTTATTTTACTGAAAACCTCTTTATTAGGTGAGCACATAGATGGCTTAGTCAAAATTTTTGGAGATCTACACTTATTATTATGAATTTTTTAAGTTCTAGTGTAATTAATGATTTAATTAATTAAATAGAAGCCCTTAGAGTGATTTTAAGAAATAATCAAGACCAAAAGTCCTAATTAATTACTTTCATCACCTTTACTATTTTAATACATAATTAATTAATAATTTTTTAAATTTTAGTTATTTATTAAATGCATAAAATGACCAATTTAGATTTAAAAATTTCGATCTCCTAGATTACTTAGCCAATTAATCACTATACACTTCATAAAAGTTGGGGCTTTTAGTTTGTTTATTTTTTTAGATTCTCCTATATTTAAGCTTTTCATAAAAGGTTTATTTATATATTTTTAAACATTTTTTATAACTAATTATAAATTTTTAAAGTTTTATATAATTAAACTAATTAATTAAGGCTTAATAAACACTAATTTAATTATTTTTTTTTTGATTTAGTTTGATCCAAAAGGTCTAATGAAATTTTTTTAAAATCTCTCATGTTTATTAAAATGATTTGAATTATTTTGATGAATTTTCATAATTTTTAATGTTTAATTAATTAATTTTTTAAAATTTAGAAATTATATTTTAAAATTAATAACTCTTAAACTAGAAGGATATTTAACTTGAAATTTTTATGATAGGTAAAGACAGTAAGTTCTTTTTCTGAAATTTTTAACTTAATAGGTTTAGTATTTTAAGAGTAATTAAAGAAATATAGATTTTACTAAAACTCAAATTACACTTAAAATATATAGCTAAATTTTGGAATTTTGAGTTCATTAGATTCCTCTTGAAAAGAAAAATCCATAGAGTCCTTATTTGTATTTTTTTAGTTAAGTATTTTATTTTTTATGATTTTTGAAGTTTCAGGTCAGATCTAATGGAATAAATCAAAAAAAGTGATCTAATTGTGGTCGTCAATTTTAATCCGTTAGATGGATGACCCAAAGGTTGTCCTCCCTCATGAGAGGTAGACCAAAAAAGATTGGATGGATGGGATCTACTCCAAATGTCACTAAATCTTACAATCTTCCAGTAATCTTAACCAAAAGTCATTTTATTTTGTATCAGGAGGATCAGAATGAAAAGTTCAATAAAGATCTAAAGAAAAAAAAAAATCCTAGAATCGCATCACTTTTCAACAAACATGAAGCCTTATGTCTTGCCTAAACTTTTTTCTTAGAAGTTACCTCACTTAAGCCAACTTTGAGTAGATTTCTTATGTCAAACTCGATAATTGCCTCAAGTCAAAGCTCTCACACAATCCTCCTCTTTTGCCTTCTCTTGGATTGTCCTTACACACCACCACTGTTTCTTGCTGGAATATAATTGATTTGGTGTTTTTATGAGTGGAAAAGGTGGGGGGTGACTTGTCCTTACTTCTTGGGTGGTGGAAAAGGTATTGGATGTCAAAAAGAGAGCTCCTTAGCCTCTTTTCTCCTCCATCTCTCTAGATGGATGAAAATCACAATGGAAAAGTGATATGGGGGAGTGGCTATTGATGGGGGAGAAGTTAGCATTCATTGTGAAGAGTGGTTGGATGATTGAAAATTACTCCAATCCAAAAAGTGGAATAATGAGAGGCGATGTGAGGTGAATGAAAATTTTAGAGCTTTGCATCCTTTTCTCTCTTTCCCATCCCCATTCTTGATTTTTAATTCTCCTTCATATGGGTTGACATCTCAACTCATATGTGCTGAGATTTGCAAGGGTTTAATGGGTTTAGTTTGGGTTTGGGTTAACTTAAATCCATCTTGACCCAATTTAGCTTAAATGAGTTAGATTTGGTTCAATGGATTAGTTTGGCCTATTTGAGCTTAAATTGGGCTTCAGTCATGTTTAGTAAGTTATTTAAAGTGGTTAAGTTGTATTGATTATGATTAATTTGGATTTATTTTTGGTTGAACCCTAATTAGCCTAATTGGGTCAATTTGGGTTCACTTAAGTCTATTGACCAAATTGACCAAATTGAACAAATCAAACTCAAATGAAGTTAAATTGAGTTTAATTAGTTTTTAAAGTTACTTTAAGTGATTAATTTGATTAAATTTTAATTTATTTTAATTTATTTTAATTTATTTTAATTTTAGCTTGATAGGCTCATATAGGTCAAATTGAGCCAATTCATGTCAAGTTGACTAATTGATCATATTAGCTAAATTGAGTCATATATAATAATCAACTTAAAAATAAGTATAGGCATTGATTTGATTTAATTTTGGTTGAGTTGAGTTTTGATTTTAACCCATTTTTTATCCAAATTAGGCTTAATGGGTCAAATTGGGTTCACTTGAGTCAAATGCCAAACTAATCCAAATTAAAGTATATTCACACTTTAATTATATTTGATTAAATATTTGAAATGATATGAGTAATTAATTTTAATAAATTTGAGTTTAATTTTTAGTTAGACTTAGGCTTAATGGTGAAAATTGGGTTCACTTGGGCCAAATGACCAATTTGGTAAAGTATTTTGTAGCCATTAATTTGAATTAATTTCAATTTATTTTTAGTTTATGATCTATAGGGTCCAGTTGGGTTCACTTAGACTAAGTAACCTGATTAAGCTATTTGAGTCATCACTAGAATCATATTTATTTATTTTTATATTACATTATATTAATTTGATAATTCTCAGCCTTTGGGATGAATTAAATTGATCAAATTTTGATTAGTTTTACTTTTAACTTAGTAGGACCCATATAGGTCAACTTAGGTCAAACAACCCAGTTAGCCATTTCATGCCCCCATCCGAATTTAGTTTTATGTTCATTTATGTTCATATGTTAGCTTAGTGCTTTTGGTTTGATTTAATTTAATTTTTTGTTTTAATTGACTTGCATGATTTTAAGGCCTAAATTGGGTTAATTAGGTCAAGCATGCTAATTTCCTCAATATAGGCTTAATAAATTTTAGTTTTCAATTTAGATTTACTTAGTTTAAATTTTTATTGAATTTTGTTGAATTTGGATTTGATTAGACTCACATTATCTAATTAGGTTAGGTCGGGTCCTATGTGGTCTACTAGGCTAACCAAGATTTTCACCTTAATGTGTTGACTTCTTAGTTTAATTTTGATTCTGTATTTAGTTTCAATTTGATTTTTTATTTCTATTTCTAGTTTAGTTTAAGTTGTACACTTATTAATATCCTAAGTGCCTAATAGAAACCTCTTAATCGAGGTTAGATATTCTAATTACTAAGATTAGGATGATTATTAAGCTCACTTAAGGTCAACATAACCTTAGTGCCTAGATCAAATCCTATGTCAAAGAGGAGGGTTGTCAACCTCACTAAAAGTGAGGACAATAAATTTGTAGTAAATATTTAATGACCTCAGAAAATTCATGCAATTATTGAGAGGTCACATCACTTTTGGACTTTCCAATGCTTTGGAGGCTATAAATGAATCTTTTCTTTCTCTTGAATAAATCTTCTATCTCCTAAGGGTCGAATCTACAAAACTTATTTAAAACATAATTTCCATGGACACAAAGAGATCTCATGGTGACATTGATCCTATGACTATGGGGGCCTTCGCAAAAAGGCCAAGAAAGCAAAGAGGCCAGAAGAGACTACTACCCTTCTTGTAGTATAGAGAGCATTTCAGCTACTCCGACAATAGCAAACATCACCCTCACCACTTCCTCATACTCTCGAGGAGAATCTAACATTCTCTTATCTAAGGAACGGGTTATTGTGGTGAGTGTGCATCTTGTGAATATTCTTGAAGAAGAGTAAGGAGGGGAAAACGTGACTTTGATTCAATGTAAGGAAGGTGTTGGTGAGCTGAATGATTGGGCTGACTATTGTGGGGACAGTTATAGAGGAGTGTCTCATTGAGGTGTGAGTAACTTTTTATTATGTACTATGAGTATTCTTTATCTAAGTCTCTCTTTTATTTTCTTTGATCACAACGTCATCTAGTGTTCAAGCTTCAACAGGATGGTGTGGGACACTTACCGACCCTCCAGTCATTTCCTGACAATTCATGTAACTTCATAGAGTTGCTTCACCTTTCCATTGGTGATTTGTTGGGCCATATCTCGAGTAAAGAGGAATTCTGCTTACTTTATAGCTAGCTTCTCTTCTCCAGGGCTGGACCCATAGCAAATCCTCATAATGAAATTTCTCTTTCTATTCTTGATGAATTTTTTTCTCACCAACTAGCGACTCTAGCTTTACCATCGACTATATCAGCATAATGTATGGATTTAGCAGAGATTTCTCCTTGGCTCAGGGTGACTATTGATGCTCTTGTTGTTGCTACTTGCTTTGCTTATAACAGGGAAATGATGGTCAATTTTCCCTCTCCTTCTTTGAAAGGTAGTGGAAAGTCTACTCGGTGACTGGGGAATGCCATGGAAGAAGAATAATTGGTATTTGCAAACTCCTCTGAGGTCGTAATTTTGCAAGGGGAGGTCACCACTCTACAAATGGAGGTCACCCTCTTTAGACTCATCCTAATTGGACATAGACGAGCTATAAGCACATTGGAAGGTCAATGATTCTAGAGGCAACCATGAGGGTTCGAGATAACATTACTTTAGAACTTGGACAAGTCATGAAGTACTTCCCTTTTTCTTTCTTGTGCAAATTTTCTATTTGATTATATATGCAAGAATAATGGACTCACCAAAGATTAGCACTCGGACATTATAATAAAATTATTGAAAAGATAATGTATTCGGATTATAATGAGTGTGTTGTACTTTTTTACTCATAAATAAAGACATATTTTTGTATTTCTGCTCATGAGTACTATTTAATTTTTTACTATTATGCATTAATTGCTCCTGCACCGATTGCATGAGCTATTTGCATGGTTTGGGTAATCATTTCTTCACTTAATGCTTGATTTCTTGTCTGTGCTATCACACATATAAATTATCCTTAGCTAGAGTTGTTGGAGCTTTATTACTCTCCTTGAAGCGTTCGAGTAGAATTTCATTGCGAGTAAATCTTAGTCACCTTTTCATCATTAGTGAGTATGGATTTGATAAACAATGCTATCACATCTTCCATAAAGACCAAATTAAGAAAGTTTTCAAGCTAGACTCCTCTATCATGACATCTATATTTTACGAATATTGTAGATTAAATCCAAATTTTATGAGTTCAGAGGACCAAGCTCTTTAATGAGGATACATGAGTTGTGTATTCCTAAGGAAAAAATGAGTTTATGTGTACCAGAGATTTTTTTTCTCTACTTTGTATGGATAAAGTAAAGTAGGGTTGATTTTAAGCCAAGTTCTTAATTTATCTATAGAGGCAAGACCTTTATAGTTAATTACATCAAGAAATGATTTTCTAAGAATACTCTAATAAAGTAGTCAATAGTGTCTCAAAGATTTTATAGTTTAACTTCAAAGGATTAGTGGTCATTAAAAAAAAATGGGAGAGCTCAAATAGAAAGAATTTTAACAAAATCAATCCTATAGTGAGGCCTTATATTTTAAAATAGAGAATTATGATTATTTAAATTAATATTTTGTTAGAAGGCTAGAATTTAGATTCCAATAACTCAAGATTATAGAAATGCCTAAGATGATTACACTCATAGCATAGGAGAAACAAGCAACCTCTGAACTTATGTCTAAAATTCTCTTGCATAAGCTAAAAGCTTGATTTAATTCTACTTTGAAAATGGATATGTTGGTTCACTTCCACTAGAGAGTGACAATCGCTAGAGTGTACTAGCTAATACTTTATATAATTTAAAATCATGTGGGCCATCATTTGGAAATGAAAAAATGACTATTATTTTTATTAAGAATAAATCTAAAGTTATAAACTTACTCTTTAGGCCGGATCATGAGGTATGAAAATATTGCCTTAGATCAATAATAAAATTTATGAATGTTCATTTAATTGACTTTGACTCAAGGCTTGGGAAGGTTGATGTTTGTATGCATGATAAAATAAGGTTATTTTCTAAATCAGAGAGAATTGGTGTCCTCCACTATAATGGAATTTCTCTCATAGGTCAAGCCCTGTTCTTTATCATGCAAGAGTAAAGACCTCATATTTGCAAGGAATGAGACAATATGCATCCATGATCTCTTATAACATACTACAAAGAGCTAAGAGTTGCTAAATCTTTTATCTTAATTAAATGTCTAGGATTTAAAATGAGGTTATGTGTTATTGAAATTTTAATTTTAGTTGACTAATAAGGTAGAAACTTTAATTCTTTAAAGAGCCTACCATATCAGCCATTCAACAAAATATTAAGACTTAAGAAACCTAAGAAAACATACTATTTATGTTGCAAAATCAATATAAACAAACTAAATAATATAGTTGATTAAAAAAAGAGGTTGATGTTGAATCACCGTACACATAAAAAGAAAAAAAATGGTAGAGCTCTACCCTTATATAGATTATAATTATAGTAAAAGAAAATTATTGGGTACCTTCATCTTCATTTTTATGATTAAGCACTCCAAGCATCACAGGGTCTCTCAAGTAAAGTATTTCTAGCCCTTGCTCATCTTAAATCTTATAGTTATAATCCTAAACTTATTAGAAAAATTATAATTTTTTGGAAATTGAAATCTAACTACACTTGAAAAATAGAGGTCAAATGAACATGCATACACATCAAGCAGTTATGTTTCATACAATGGGGCTTAGATCCCTACCTTAGGTCACCAAGCCCACCTATGATAATGGACTATGCTAAGGGGCTTAAGCAGCACCTACAAGCAAATGCATTTATAAATTAAATTTTAGTAGTCCCTTAAGCATATTCTCCTATATAAAAAATGTTAACCTAATATCGCCTTAACATTCATACCACACCCATACACTCTAACATACAGTCTTAAGTATTACACCATTAAACATTACATCAATTTATAATAAAAGACCTACCTAACTTAATTTTACTATTGGTGCCTTAGCATTCTAAAGTGTATGTCAGGGTTAGTGTGGTGTGACAAAACTGAACTTTGATATTTAAATTATAATATAAGAATGGTGTTTAGTCCTTATCATTATAAGGTAATTGTCAGTTTAAATAATTAGTAAATTTTTTAGAATGGATTTTAGATTTCACCTTGTCTCTTTTAATTTCACTTGGATTTAGAGTTTTAAAGCGTATGACGAGGAAGTGAAGTCCACTTCAAACCCTAATCTTGAACCTAAAAGTAAATTTTATGTCTTTTAAACATCTTAATGAAGTGTTGTGATTTTTTTACTAAATCTTATGTTTGGATTTAACTTAAATGTTATTTTAACAATATAAAAGTCATCTCAAGATTAATGGATTTAAACTATAGTTAGTTTGGTGGTGTTTTCTTAACTTTACTTCATCACTCTTCATATTCATTTAAAATATTAATTTATTTCTATTTATTTAATGAATTAATCGAATTTACTATATGTATGTCTCATTTAGAAATTTTGCACATTGATGCATAATGAATTTATATAGTTTATCTATTAAAATTAAGCTTAATCTTTAAGGATATATAGTGTATATATAATATATGCATGAATTTCGTAGAAGAGATGGTTTAGGAGTTCTTTGTACATAAATACATACATTAGCATGTTGAATTTTATACAAGTATGTGTCATTGTTAAACTAGGGAAGTGAGGTAATCTAAGACCCCCTTGGGACTACTTAAAGTCTTGTGCTCTTGGGATGTCTAAACTATATATATGTTAATTTAAATATATATGTATATGTATATATGTATAAAAATGAATTAATAAAAATATTTAAGATACTTAAAGATTTAAAATAATTTAACCATACTATGCATTTCACTATAAACTTTTAGGTACATGTCATTATTAAACTAGGGAAGGGAGGTAATTTAAGACCCCCTTAAGACTACTTAAAGTCTCGTGCTTTCGGGATGTCCAAACTATATACCTTTCAAGCATGTAGATTGTAAACATAAGTATAGATTTAAGTTTTAATTATCATGATTGATTTAGATTTTCACTAATTACATACTTATTAAAGAAAGTAATTTGAGATTTACTAGTGATGATAATCATAGTATTAGTCTAAGCATACCATTAATGAATTTTTTGTCTTTTGAAACATGAATATATGGAATATATGGAGCATAAATTTATAAAGTGATTGAAGCAAAGAAATTAAACATTACCAAACAACCCATTTAAAGCCATTAAGTTCTAAGGCTATTCATATGAGAATAATCACATTTAAGCTTAATCAAATTTATTAAATTAATTTAAAATATGAGTTAATTAAACTTAGTGAGAAGTCCAAAAGTTTAGGGGTATCCCTTAACCCATTTTTACTCATTTAGTCTTTTAAAATGATTTAGATGATTTTTATAAATTAATTAAGATTAATTATTTATTTTAGCCAATTAAACCTAAAAGAACCCAAAAATTCATTTATATCATGAATATAAGCCCAAAATTTATGAGAAAATTTATTGAACATAGATAAGCATGAAATAAACATGTCCTAAAAGTTCTAATCTAATTGCTATGATATTTAGAAGCTACTTGAGGAAATGAAAAAAAAACTAAAATCATCAATTACATTCAAAATACCCTAAACCCATTAGGAATTTTTATTTCATTGAAAACCTCTCCATAATTTTTAGAGATCAAGTAATTAGCATTGAATTTTTTTAAGTTCTAGGGTACTTAATGATTTAATTAATTAATAAAATTCCAATAATGCTAATTTTGAGAAATAATTATAACTAGTGGTCCTAATCAATTTCTTTGGTCGCCATTATTATTCTAAAATATATTTTATACTCCATAATAATTTTAATAATTTTTTGCAAATTATATAAATTTATTAAATGCATAAAATAACCCTTTGGGGTTTGAAAGTTTAGATTTTCAAATTACCCAATTAACTTAAAATAATTATAAGAGGTAGAGGTCATCCCATAGAACAATCACCTAATATTTAAAGCTAATTAAGTAATTAGAACTTAATTTTGCTAACTAATTTTTTTTAAATTTTTTTTTAAGCTTTTATTTTTCTAGATTTTCCCATCTAAGATTTCTATAAAAGGTTGCTCACAATCTTTGGATTTTTGTATAATTTATTATATATTTTTAAATGTTTTGGCCATTTAATCAGATTTTTAAACTTAATTAATCGATTGTACACAGTGGGCCCATGTCAAATCTGATGTAGTAATGCTTTTCATGTAGCATCATGCGGTTCATTACTTAAAACATCCCACATGGCATGCTGACTTAGTAATGGTGGACGCAGTTTCATCTTGGTCGTTCACTCATGAATCAAATGACCATTATTAATCTTGCAATTTAAATGGGATTAAATTATATTCTAGTGTGATTTATCACAATCATCTATTCTAATTATGTGGAACAAACAACTGATGATTCATAATCAACCTCTGATAACACTATTTGTCCCTCACCACTTACTTCAAGCTCACCAGAGCTCATTTCATGGAAGATTTGAATCTAAAACAATCAATGGATGATTTTAATGAATGTTACAATCTGATTCTTGCCAAACAACACTTCACTTTTACCAAAGACCAACACCTAATGGGCATGCTTATGATTTTAGAGAAATTACCTCATCGGAGCTCAAGATTGGTGGCCCAATGTGAGAGGTAGCTTCGTCTAGCAAAGATGAAGTCCTATTGATGAAGCCATGCATTGCCTCCCTGTCAATTAGTTTGTGCATCAAACATTGCTAGGAACCTCATCGGAGTTAGTCTAAGAGTGGCTTCTCATGTTTGAATCAAGTGAAGCTCGTTCGTTTCAACTCTCCAAAGCTAGGGGAAGGTATAGGTGAGTTTAATTTGGCATTAGCTTTGGTTAGGTGGGATTGGGTATGTGGGACATTTGAGTTGAGGGAGGAGTTGGTCTCATCGACGGTTGAGTCCTTGAGGAGCTTTAGGAATACGGGAGATTAGCTCTGGGATTGTGAGGAGTGTGTCTATTGAGTTTGAATGGGGGAGGATACATATACCCTCCTCCTTAAGTGAACTGTCCAAAGTGGTTGGTTCAGGCCTTATCACTTGGCAAGTTGTGTGTTGGTGGGGGCAAAAAATGGAATGGAATTGATGTGCTAGACCTCTTTGTTAGTTGGAGTAGTTTGGTGTCCTAGCATGAAGTGGACATGGCATGGTGGCCAAAGTAAGGCTTTTCTCCTTATATCCATGGCCTATCATGATCAAAGGCTAAGCAAATCAGCCTTGGGTTAGGTTTGGTCAATTGGACTGAGATCAAGGGATGTTAAGGGTGTTACATTGGCTAATGGGAGGGGTTGGACCTTCCTATTTTAGATATTTTTATCTTATTTGAAACCCTTGGTTCACTTGGTTTGGGCTAAACTGAGTCCACTTTAGGTTGGATTCACTTGGGATGGTGTTGACCTCACTTTTGGAGTGATGACTCAATTTCCTCTCCTTAGATTTAAGAATATTCTAGACACAAGATTCTCCTTAGTCATAAGATACTTCTAGTAATTAGGTGAATACTTAACTTAAGCCTAGAGACTTAGAAGGGTTAATCAAAAGATTAGGGTATGCCTTAGGATTAGGAAAATTTACCTAGCTTATAACCTAACCAAATTCATACTTGCTTTCTTAAACTAAACAAAACCCCAAACTCAATTCATCCCAAATACAAATTAAAATTTAAATCAACCTAACCAAATCAATCCTTCCTAAGCCATATGATTTAATCCCATGGACTTGGCCAACATTTCCTTCAATCCAAATCAAACTCAATTGACTTTTTTCATGAATCAATTATTTCTCCAATCATCATCCCAAATATAAATCAAATCTACAAGCAATTGAACTAAACCCAAAATACCCAAATGAGCCAAAATCTATTTCAACCCAAATAAACAATCAAAGCAATAAATCAATCCTAAATCCATATATAAATCCAACTAAACTCAATTCAACTCAAAATGGATTTAACTAGCTCAATTGGTGCACTTGACCCAAAGTGACCTATTCGGCCAATTTGAATCAAATTCTAATTCTACCTAAATTGGATTGAACCAAATCTACCAAAATCTTCTATGATGATCATCAATCATGCTTGATTAATCAATTGCCATCAATTGGGTCAAACCAAGTCAACTTGGTCATTTGACCAAGTCAACCCACTTAACCTATATGAATCAAACTAGCCAAATCTCAACCCAAGCCAAATTAATTGAAACCTATGATCCACATCAACCTAAGATCAATCCTTGAACATGACTTGACCATTAATTGAGCCAAACCTAACCCAATTGGCCCTTTGACCCAAGTTGACCTAATTTAACCTAAAAGACCAAATTGGATCAAATCAAGATCTAACCCAAAGTGATAGCAACCAACAACACAAGTTCATTCCAATTTGATCATTGAATATGATTGAACCTTTGGTTGAACTCAATTTGGCCAATTGAACCCAATTGACCCATTTAGCCCAAATTGATCTAAAGGATCAATTTAGCCTTAAAACATTTCCAAATCCAAATTAATTCAAACCAAAGCCTACAATCATCTTCAATTGATCAATCAAACCCAAATCAACCCCTAACCCAAGATTTAATAATGGGGCCAAATTGGTCAACTTGACCCATTTGACACATTTAAACTCAAATGAGCCAAATTGACTTAAACCAATTAAACCAAAACATCCAAAATATAAATTTGAACATGACCCAACCCTTGGTTTGACCCCATTTAAGCAATTGGTCAACTTAACCCAACCTAGCCTAATTTGACCTACATAGGTCAAATTAAGCCAAACCCACTCAAATCAAGCATGAAGCTAATAAAATTTGGCTTGACCCATCCTTGGCTCACCTTGGGTTAGGACAAAACCAACCTAACCAATTGGGACCCAATTTGACCTATTACTCATTGGATAAACCCCTTCACATGGGATCAAACCCTCTTTTGGATAGTCAACTCCCCCTCTTTTCTTGGCAGCCACCTAATACCCAAAATAGAATCCTACCTACATGGCTAACCACCCACATGGGCTAAGTGGTCATGGACCAAACTCACTTCCCTATTGATCGGACCCAAGGATGAAGGAGACTACCTTGAGCCACCAACTGCACCCTTGGCCAACCAAATTGAGAGCCACATCGCCTCTCAGACCAAAATGGCGATCCAATCCAAGCTATTCGATCCAAGGGATATAAACCCCCTCATTTCAATTCAATTCACACACACTCACCCTCAGAGAGCTTCTAAGACCATTTTTTAAATCCCCATAGCAACTTTCGAGCTCCTCAAGCCTTCCTGACATTGGAATCCCTCAACCTGAAAAAAAGGCAAGGAACCTCTTCATCCAACATCACCGATACTCAACCCCATTCAAATTAACTTCACCCACACTTTCAGCAAGCTCAGTCCAGGTGAAATGAATCTTCTCACAAGCTCTCCAACCACAAGAGGTACCCTCTCAACCAACGCTAGCTTTCAAAGTGATGGTCCTTGGTCCATAGAGCGAACAATGAGGAATTACCATGCGAGCTTCTCAATAGGGTTCACCTCATCCAGGAAAAGTTGCCACAACCATTGTGACATTGGTCTTGAGCTCCGATGAGGTATATTCCTTCAAACCAGAATTTGGCAAATTTTTTGGGGCCATTTTGAAGAGAATGTGTATGTCATGTGAATCCAACCAGTAGATCCCTTGGGATCTTCCTCGTGAAGGTGTGGGTTTAATCCTGAGCCTATCTAAGCTTCGATGAGCTTGAGTTGGGTGAAGGAAGACGATGGTGGTCTTCCATCGCTTGAGGAATGATAGATCACCCGCCATCCATTCGCATGATCGGAACAGACTATCATGATTAATCTATTAGATTTAATCTGATTAATCCCTTAAAAATTGTGGGTTTAGTCTCCACCATCCAATCTTAGATCGGATGGCAGGAACGAAATCGCATCCACCGCCCATGTGAGCTTCGGACGTTTAAGTAACCTATCTCGTGGTGCCACATGAAAAGTGTGCCACATCAGGAATCCACATGGCGTCAATGGGATTAGGCTTAGTTAATCTAATTTAATCACTAAAACTTTGAAAAATTATAACAAATTATAGAAAAATCAAAAAATATAAATAAATACTCATTTTAAAGATAATATAGAGGAGAATCAATTAAAATTAATTCCAATTACTTTTGAATAATAATTAAGGATTAATTTGGGTTTAAATGTAAACTTAATTAGCTTAATTAAGCCTTAATTACTTGATAAATTAATTTAAAACTTTCTCTATTGATTTAAGGGGATGATGTCTGCCTCCCATGATTTTCTTGGATATTATTGCTTTGTTAGGAAAATTGATCATTTGAACTCTAATTACTCCTTTAATTAAATTAATGATTAATACCCAAAATAGCAATAAATTAATCACTAATTAATAGTGAATGGATGAAGTGGGATTAGGAACCTTTTCCTAATCTCTTTTCCCAAGTCCATTTCATTTTAAGGAGGATCAATTAATATGGAAGTTAAGGGTTTAATTAATTAAGTGGCCTAATTAATCAAATTGAAATCATAATCATATTAGATATTTAATAATGAGATTAAGGATTCCTCTTTATGTGTTTAATAACATAAAGACCCTTAAGGAAAACATGATTAACCCATAAGTGTGGAAAATCATGAAAGTACTTAATTAGGTTCTTTAGCCTAATTAACCTTTAATTATGAGCCATTTGCATTAGGTCCATATAGGAGCTTTGTAATTTTACTTTCTCATATGTTTATGTCATTTGTGGCTCATAATTAAGTGGTAAATCAAATTAAAGAAGCCTAGGTAAGGGCAATTAATTGATTTAATTAAGGATATAATTTAATTAATTCATAAAATCCACTTAATTACCTTTTCTTAAACCAATTAGTTCACTAACATAGGAATGGGGTTAAAACAATAAGCAAATCTCCTCCTCTTTCAAATTAATCAAAATCCAAGAAATAAATTAATAATAAGCATTGATTTTCTTTAAATTATTTTATTTATTGTGATTGTCCTTAAGAATTAATTTAGTTGAATGAACCATGTGTTTATATTTAATTATTCCTTTCCAATCACTTTAAATGTTGTATGTCATATGATTTCATGCATTCATGTTTTCAAATCTAAATGAATCAAATGGATTTTATTTATGTAAGCTTGCATGTGTTGACTTAATTTAATTATATGTGTGGCTATTATCACTAATAAATTCAAATCTATTTTCTAAAGTTTATAAATTGATAATAATATGTGGAGTGATGATAGTTATGGAATACATATAAGATTTGTTTGTGCTTATAGCTTAATTATGTAAAATGAAGCTCTATTTCTTATGGTTTACATATAGATTTACATAAATTTGAATGTTAATAAGTATATAGTCTCAACATCCAGAATACGAGGCTTTTAGTAGCCCCAAGGAGGTCATTTGATTACCTCACTTCCCTGGTTAACAATGACACACACTTATTTGATTTCATTCCTTTGTATCTTAGTATTAAAATTTGGATAGAGCTTTAATTAATATGCATAAATAATTCAACTAAATAAAATATGATCTTTGCATGGTTTTCATCCTTATAACTATGCATACATTTATATGTATTTAAGATAGCCAGTGTTTAGTCTAGACATCCCAAAAATACGAGGCTTTAAGTAGCCCCAAGGAGGTCATTTGATTACCTCACTTCTCTGGTTAACGCTGGCACATACTTGCTTACAACTTTTATGCATGTGTATGTGTGCTTAATTAAAAGATTAAGATCCCCTTTTGTTATTAAAAAAATACATGCATCCATAATCATCTAAGTCATTAGCATATATTACATGTTAGTGCTCTCTTTCTTATGGTTCACATATACAATGTTTGAATGTTAATAATTATATAGTCTGGACATCCCAAAAATATGAGGCTTTAAATAGCCCCAAAGAGGTCATTTGATTACCTCACTTCCCTGGTTAACAATGACACATACTTATTTGATTTCATCCATATGTATCTTGGTATTATAATTTGGATAGAGCCTTAGCCTACATATATAAATAATTCAATTGACTAAAAATATAAATTCCAAAATATATATGCATTCATCACCTTTTAAGTGTGCCAAAAATACATGGTATGTATAGATATGCTAATTGTTATTTAAAGTTGAATAGAATTATTTAAAGTTGATGTAAATTTAGGATTAATAAAAAATATTTAATAATTCATTCACTAAAGAAAGTTAAATCATAAAAATGTACTTTAGAAAGTGGCTTAAGGTAGGGATGAAGGAGGGTACCCCTCTTTCCTCTCTTTATAACACTTAGATGCTAAGTGTAAATCAAATGAAATAGAAAAAAACATGAATAAATATTTACAAATTAATTAAACAACTTGAAGTGAAACAAACCTTTATGTTAAATTAAATCCTTCTACACTTAAAAAATCCTAACTCTAATGCTTAGTTAAGACATACTACACAAAGCCTTAGCACACACATTAGAATTACGCCACTACTTGTAGTCCTAAGTTAAGATGGAGTATGTGTGATGTATATTTTATACTGAATGTTAGCGGATATATTTCATAGACTTGATGTCAGGCCATAATTATCCTAATCAAGTTTTTTGCAAGAGATTATACTTAAGGGGTTGTGGTGTTTATTTTTCGATTCATATGTATGTTGGGAGGGGGGGGACACCACGTAGATCTAAGGGTGTACTTATTGAGGTGATCCAATACAATATTGAGGAATAGTGTACTTTCTTGAAAGATAAAAGTCACTACCCTACAATGGACCTAATCACCTAATAAGGACTCCTAAGACATGATGGGTCTTTGAATGTACAGGAGATTTTTCCCTTACTTTACATGGATGAATAAAGTAGGGTTTATTTTAAATCGAGTTCTAAAGTTCCCTATGGGGGCAAGCCCCCATAGTTAATTATATCTTAAGAAAAGTGAATCCCTTAAGAATACTCTCGATTAAAGTAGGTGATTATTGTCTCCAAAGATTTCAAGGATAAGACTATCAATAAATTGGTTGTGTTTTAGAAAATCTAGTGGGATGTATCAAAAATGGAAGAGTTATTATCAAAACCAAAGGAGATGAGTAGGGAGTGCTCATGATACTAGGAAGCCTAGCGAGTACTCCAATCTATCCTATGGTTGGGCTTTATATATTTAAAATTGAGGAGATTTATTTATTTGAGTTAAAATTTTATTAAATTGTTAGGGCTTATAATCCATCAACACAAGATCATGAAAATTCCTAAGAGGTGAGGATTTATGCTTATAGCCTACAAGAAACAGCAACCTCATATCCTAAATCTAAGGAGCTTTTGGTGAGGGCCAAAGCATGACCTAAATCTAAGGCGAAAGTTGGTATATGGTTTACCTCCACTAGAGAGAGTAAACTACCCAACTGCTGGACCTATTACCGCTTGAGTGGCAGCTAGCTAACTCCTCCTATGCTTTAAATCCATGTAGGTAAGTCATATACTTTTGCAAGATGGCTGGGTTGTTATTATTTAGAAAAGAAACTAAGTCCTTAAACCCACTCCCTAAGAGACTAGAGCATGAGGGGTATGAATAATGACTTAATCTAATGTAAATTTTTATCAAATTTTATTTAATTTAGGACTCTTTATTTTGACATGGGCTATAGAGTTTTGTATGTCTAAATGTATGAGAAGTAGATTATGGGCCAATTTAAAAGGGAAAGATGTGTTCTTCCATCATAGGCTCTCAAAGGTTAAGCCTTTACTATCTGGCAAAGATGGAAGCCCTCCCTTAATAAGAGTGAAATAAGATGATTATGCATGATATTAAACATACAACATCCAGCTAAGGGGATGCTAAATATTTTATTATCTTGATTTAATGTCTAGGCTTTTATATAAGGTTATGAATTATTTTAGAGGTTTAGTTATGAGTTGTTAGTTTCAGTAGAAAAATTAATTTTCATCCAAGGAGCTTAATTGCATCGAGGCCATACAATAATCATCAATCACAAACAAAATATGAATAGGCATGCATTTCCTAATGCACAAGCTAAAGAAAATATCAATCAATTTTATAAAGCTATCACAAAAAAGAATAAAAGATGATGGAATACCTGCATAAACCCATAAAGAAATATGGGTAGCCGAACTCTTTCCTTATACAACCTGGATCATAAGAGAATAATTACAATTACAAATGATGAATGTTATGTGGGATCTTTCATTTCTTCATTTGATTTGCTCCATTTCATTCTTTTGACTTGATTTGGATGTGCTTGCTCCAAAGGCATCATATGGTACATAAGACTTGGTCTTATAACCAATGCTCATCCTAATCTCTCATAACACTTATCATAATCCTAACACAAAATTACATTAAAAGAAGGAAAGTAAATCTAGCTACACTTGGAAAACAAATGTTAGCTAAACACACCATACAACCCAAGTAGTTATATGAATAATTTGGATATAGCACCCTGCACATGAGTAACCAAGCACACATGTCTTAACTTGGATTATGCTTAGGGGTAGAAGCAACCTACACAGCAAAGAGTTTTTATATTTTTTATTACAGTGGCCCCTTAAGCACAACCCCCTGCAGAAAACATGATTAGGTAAATATCGGTCTAACATCTAGACTATGCACATACACCCTAACATCTAATCTACAATAATACATCATAAAACAAGCATACATTAAACCATATGCCGCCCTAACATAAAGCTAGAAGTGGTGACATAATCTAATGTGTGTGCATTAAGGCTTGTGTGGTTTGTCCTACTAAGCTTTAGAGTTGTAATTTGCTAAGTGTGAGAGATTTAATTTATAAAGGGTTGATTTTTCTTTAAGTGATTTAATTGATTTGAAGATTTTATTTAGTATTTTCTTTTGTTTCATTTGGCCTACACAAAATAACTAAGTGTTATGAAGAGAAATAAAGAGAGGATCACTCTCTTTTATCCCAACCTTAAGTCACATCTAAAGTAAATTAATTAACAAATTCTTTTTAGTGAATGGCTTAATACATGTTTTAATTAGTCCTAAGTTTAGGTTCACTCTAAATGCCTTATTTAATAAAAAATACATCTTAAGATTAATTAGAATGGATTACTATCACATAATTGGTTTCCATAATGTATATCATACATATGATTAAATCTTAAGCATACCTATACATACAATATATGTCTTAGCACAGTTAAATGATGAATGCAAAGAAGTGTGTTTGGAATTTAAATATTTCATTTGATTAAATTATGAATGCATGTCTTTTTTTAATAGAAAAAGGTATTTTTTTTATCCATTAGCTAAATACATAATCATATGTATAAAATTTTTAAGTGAGTACGTCGCCATTGTTCTACACTAGGGGCATAAGGTACATGACCTACTTAGGGCTATTTAAAGCCTCAAAGCCCCGGGATGTCCAAACTAATATACCACTTTTCTTATATACATATGGATGTATAAGCAACTATAAGAATAGGAAAACCCATGCAAAAGTTATATTTTATTTATTTAATTTATTATTCTTATTCATTGGTCATATCATACATAAATATGTATAATAGTTTTAAGTGAGTACAATGCCATTGTTCTATACTAGGGGCATAAGGTACAAGACCTACTTAGGGCTACTTATAGCCTCGCAGCCCTGGGATGTCGAGACTAATATACCACTTTTCTTATATACATGTGAATGTACAAAAAGAACCACAAGAACTAGAAGTCATGCAAGAAGCCATATTTTATTTGATTATATGATTTACATACGTGATATGAAATTTTTTCTAAGTCTAGCATGGAGATGCATAGGAGTAGATTTAGACAAATGTTGTGTTCTTTTCAAATGAACTATACATTTATAAATCCCATGCAAAATATTGAATATCTTATATTATCAACACATGGAAACTTATAGGTATTTGTAATTAACATCTCTCCATATATTATAATTTATTTATGGGCTTTTGAAGATAACTTTTGATTTAATAGTAATAATAACCACACCTATTTTTAATTTAAATCAACACATGCAATTTGACATAAAAGAGACCATTTCATTTAGTTAATTTTAAAAGAAATGAATGTATGATTACAAATGGCAAGCAACATTTAACATGATTGAAAAGAAATAATGGAACATAAGCCCATGATCTCATTCATTCCAATTAATTCCTAAGGATAATCATACTAAATAAGACTTTTTAAAATAAACCCAAGTTCTTTAATGACATTTTTAATTTTGAGTTTGATTTGATTTAGAAAATGAAAGAGGTTTGCTAATCCTAATCCTATTCCCCATATATGAGTTAATTTGGTTTAATGAAGAAGTAATTAAGTTAATTTTATTGTTTAATTAGATTAAGGTATGAATTAAGCCAATTAATTAACCCTTACCAACATCACCTTAAGTTAATTAACTAATTAATAATGAGCCAATATGACATGCAACCACATGAAAAGTAAATTTGCAATGCTTCTAAGAAATGAAAGGGCCTAATGCAATTAGCATATGATTAATAGTTAATTAGGCTTACAGGATCTCACTCAACTACTTTTATGGTTTTCTCACACATGTGAGCTAACCATAATTTCATTATCTCCCACTTTGGGTTATTGAACACTCAAAGAGCTAGCCAAGATTAATTAAGGGTTGCTTAGGTGTGAAGTGAATTTTAGATTGAGTTAATCAAGCTTATTAATTAATTGATTGAATTCTTTGATAATATTTTGATTAGAATGATGAAATCAACTTAGGGAAAGGGATCAAGGACAAGGCCTCAATCCTAACCCCTAAGTTATTTCAAACACTCAATTAGGCTCTAATTTTTTATCTTGGAGATTAATTAATTAACTAAGCAATTAATTACCTCATTAATCATTAACTAATTAAATTCCAAAAAAGTGAAGAATACTTAGGAATGAATTAGGAAAAGTATCTTGACCACATTCCCTAAGATCCCATACTATTTAATAGAGGTGATTAGTCTTAAGTAATTAATTGAATCACTATTCATTCACTAATTATCACTAATTATATTAAAAAAGTGATTAAGGCTTAATCAACTGATTTTCCTAATTAAGCAACCAGCAAAATCCTAGAAAAAAAGGAGAGGCAGAGGTCATCCCCCCAAACATCCACAAAAAGTTGGAGATCAATTAGGTGATTAATTAAGAAATAATTAAGCTAATTAGATTTCCAATTAATCCCTAATTAAGCCAAAATCACCGCTAAAAATCAATTAATAATAACTTTCCTATATTCTACTCTAAAATATCTTTAAAATGAGCCCAAGTTTGTATTTGTTTTTTTTTTTTGGATTTTTCTAGGATTAGTTATATTTTTTAGAAGTTTCAGGCTTAAAAATGAATTAATTAGGCCTAATTAAAGCCTTAATCCGATCGACCACATGGTGATTGATGCGACGTGCTGACACGGCGTACTTTCCATGTGGCATGACGTGAGTGGCTATTTAAGTTGTCACATCCAAAGACTGACTAGGATGGTGGTCGATGTGCTATGTCTGTGGACCGTCCGATCTAAGATCAGATGGCCACGATTAAATGCATAATTTTGAAGAGGAAAAGAGAGGTTCTACGCGTGACTAGATTAGGACCATTCATTTCGATCACATAGAATGGATCTGATCGCCTCAGCATAGATAATGTCCATCAATTGTCGCTCGATCTGAGCTCACTCAAGCTCGAATGGAGATGAAATTGATCTCAAACCTTCGAGGAAGCATAACAAACACATCTGATGGTGGAAATCACACGAGACACAAGTTTTCTTCATGAAGGACCAACCTATTTTGAGCTAATGATCAGTTTTAATGGCATACCTCACTGATGCTTGTGACCGGTGGTTCCAACAATTGAGGAAGCTTCGTTTAGTAGAAATGAAGTGAGCCGCACGCCTTGATTTGGTGTAGTTTGCTGGGAAGACCAACCCATGGCACGTATGACATCGATCTTGATCGAACTCCACCCTCTGGCCATCAGGAAGCTCAAGAAATAATTTGTTTTGGCTCGTCTAGGTCCAAGGATGGTATGTGCAAAATTAATTACACTTTTATTATAAAATGAGGAAATGGGAATCACTAGTTTGCTCCTCTATTTCGATTTCACATAAAATCATTAATGGGGATTTTGGGGAGCTCGAGAAATGCAAGGGGAGGCTCTGGGATTTTATTTCTTGGCTACTAGGGTTGAATCGAGTGTGAGTTTGTGAGTTTTAGTGAGAATGAGGGTGAGGGGGGGGGGTATACCCCCTCCTTCCTTAGCTTGGACAGTGGTGATGGTTTCAGCTTAGTGGATCAATCGCTGAGAAGTGTAGCTCGATTTGGGCAGAGAATCATTCCACTTGGCCTCACATGAGTGGAAGAAGGGTAGGAGATGGTTATCATGGGAGTGGTGGGTGTCCTTTTGTGGTTTGAAATGCCCCAATGGGAATGGGGAGGTGATTTCACCTTTCCATGAGTCATGGCCAACCCAACCTCCTTTGGGTCAGGTCAGCCATGGTTCTTGGTGCCTAAGTAGACCTATGAATGGGTATTAAGTGGCCAATGGGAGAAAATGAACAAATATCCATGTGTCTTATCTCATGAGATGCCCTAGACCCAAGGGCAAAGTGGTCATTTGGCTATGGTTTGGTTTGAACAGATTTGAAATGGGTCAAAAGTGGATTAGCCCAAATTTCAAGTGGTTTGGAGTTTACTTGGTTAGATTTGGCTTGATTTGACCTTTTTAGATCAAATTGGGTTAGGATGTGTCAAGTTGACCAATTGGTCAAATTGAGTCAAACCAAGGGTTGGGTCAAGTGCACCTGACTATTTGGAGTATATTGGTGTCATTTCAATTTTTTTTTTTTGGATTTGATTATAGCTCATTTGGGTTCATATAGGTCAAATGGGTCAAGTTGACCAATTTGACCAATTTGACCAATTTGACCAAATTGGGTTTGGTTAGGTGTTAATTCAAGTTCAATTGGTTAATTAAAGTTGATTGTAGGCTTTGGTTTGGTTTAATTTAGATTTAATTTGGATTTTGGCCAATTTAACCCTTTAGGTCAATTTGGGCTAGGTTGGGTCAAGTTGACTAATTGGTCAAATTGGGCTCAATTATGGCTTTGGTCAAGTTCAATAATCAATTTGGGATGAACTTGAGCCATTGGTTGCAATCAATTTGGATTAGATCATGATTTAACCCATTTTGGCTTTTTAGGCCAATTTGGGTCAACTTGGGTCAAATGGCCAATTGGACTTGGTTTGGCTCAATTAAGGTTTTGGTCATGTTCAATCATTGATTATGAGTTGGTTTTAATCAATTTGGCATATGGTGGATTTTGGCTAGTTTGGGTTTCATTTGGGCTAAATGTTGACTTGGTCAAAGGCTAGGTTTGACTTGGTTTGACCTAATTTAAGACAATTGATCACCCTAGGATGGTTGTTGGTTATGTTGTGAGATTTAGAGGGGCTTAGTTCAATCCAATTTGGGTTGGATTCGAACTTGGCTAAAAAAATGTTCCTTTAGGCCACTTTGGGTCAAGTGAGCCTAAATGGGTTAATTGGCTTGATCATGGCTTGATTCAAGTTTAGTTGAACTCACACATGAGCCTAGGATTGAAATATAAATCTAATTACAATTGGTTTAGAGCCAAATGGGTTTTAGCTCATATGACAATTTCAAGTCAAGAGAGGTCAACATGGACTTGATTAGGGTTGACTAGGATTTGGTTTGATAATGATAGTTTATGATTATATTTATGTTAATGATTGTAGGAATGATTGAATCATGAAGGAATCCATGAGTTTTTAATTGGTTTGGGTATCACTTAGCCAAGTTCAAGAATTTGGCTAAAAGGACTAAAATTGGGAATTTGATTTGATTTGGGTTTGGTTTTAGCTATTTGAATTTATATTTCATTTATATTTGTGAATTTGAATGACGTAATGATTGACTTATAAAGAAATCAATCAAGTTTGATTTGGTTTAAAGGGGGTTTTGGCTAAGTATATGAAGATGGTTCATATGACTTAAGAAGGGATTTTGGAATTTGAATTTGATTATGGGCTTCAATCACCTGGAGTTTGGAATTGATTTATGATTTGGAATTTGATTTGAGATTGAATTGATATTTGAGAAAATCAATTGAATTGGGTTTGATTTGAATTTGGTTAAGGCTAAGTCCATAGGATGAAATCAAAGGGCTTAAGAAGGGTTTTGGCATTTAGATTTGATCATGGGTTTCAATCATTTGGTTTGGAATTGATTTATGATTTAGATATGAATTTGAGGTTAAATTTGATAATTTAGAAAATTAATTGGATTAGGGTTGATTTGAATTTGGTTAAGGCTAAGTCCATAAGATAAAATCAAAGGGCTTAGGAGTTTGAATTTAATCATGGGTTTTAATCATTTAATAGTTGGATTTGAATTGGGATTTGGATTGGGATTTGATTTGAGTTGGAAGAAGGAAGCAAGGATTGGGTTTAGGCTATAGGGTAGAGAAGTCCTCCTAAATCCCTAAGGCATAACCTATTCCTATGGTTAACTCTTCTAAGTCTCTAAAGGTTAAGTGTTCACCTAATCACTAGAAGTGTCTTAAGACTAAAGAACTCTTAATCTCTATAAGAGTCTTATATCTATGTTGAGGAAGTTAAGATCTCACTCCAAAAGTGAGGTCAATAGTGGTTGCTTAAAAAATAAATATAAATGCTTTACTTGCAAGTTGCTTAAGCCCCTAAGCATAACCCAAGTTAGGACAGGTGGGCTTGGTTACCCATGAGCAGAGTGCTAAGTCCAAATTATAGATATAATTGCTTAGGATTGTATATATGTTTAGCTAACCTCTATTTTGTAGGTGTGGTTAGATTTACTTTTCCTATATAAATATAATTTTGTAATAGGAATTAAGATTAGTGTTATGGGGATTAGGATGAGCAATGGCTTGAAGGCTTTTTCCTGGGAAGCGCTGTGATGTCTTTGAAGCACAATCAAATCAAAAATTAAGAAATGAAGAAATGAAGAAATGAAAAAATAAAGACCCCCATAGCATGTATTCATTCAAATTGTAATTATTCTTTTATATTTTTGGTTGTATAAGGGTAGAGCTCTGCTACCTATATTTTCTTTCTCAGGGTGTACGGTAGAACCCGACTACATCGGCCTATTATTCTTTTGTGTTAGTTTGTAAAATTGATTGATGATTTGTTTACATTGCACATTAGGATGGCAAGCTTTTCTTAGTTCATTAATGATCGACAACTAATGTGTGTTCTCCAAAGAATTAGAGCAATACGTAACTGAACGAAGCAATGAATCACTCATAATTAAATTTTAAACAATTCACAACCTCATCATAAAGCCTAGGCTTTAAAGAAGATAATTAAAAGATTTAACAACCCCTTAACTGAATATTGTATGTCTCACATCATGCATAACATCTTCCATCACTCTTGTAAAAATGAGGGCCTCCGTCTTTACATAATAGGGACCGCTTGACCCATGAGAGAAACCCCTCATGATAGAGCTTCACCCTCTTTTTCTATTGATTTGGCCAACAATCAATTTTTATCATGCATTTAGGCATATAAAAATCTCAAAGCCTGTGTCTAAATGATATGTCAAAATTAAATAAAAGTTGTAAGATTTTGCATTTATAGATTAAGTAATATGCTCATATAACTCATGCTCTAGTCTCTTAGGGAGTGGGTTTAGAACTTTAGTCTCTTTCAACTTAAATAACTATCTTAACTATCTTGCAAATTCATAAGATCGGACTACATGGTTTTAAATCGTAGGAGGAGTTAGCTGGTGGCCACTTCAGGCGATTGTAAGTTCAAAAGTTGAACGATTATATCATCTCTTGAGGAGATAATCCCTCATGTCCACCCTTCGCTTAGATTTAGGTCATGCTTTAGCTCGTGCTAAAGCTCCCTATATTTAGGATCTGAGGTAGCTATTTCCTTTGGGTTACAAACATAAATTCTCACCTCTTATGCACTTCTATAACCTTATGTTGATGGATTATAAGCCCTAGCAATCTAATAAAAATTCAACTCAAATCAAAAATAAATAATTTTTTATATATATATATATATATATATATATATATATATATATATATATATATATATATATATATATATATATATAAAGCCCACCATAGGATAAATTTGAATTCTCACTAGGCTTCCTAGTATGATGAAGCATTTCCTACTTCCTCCATTTGGATTCTAAAAATAAGTCTTCTCCTTGAACTTTCTCAATTGATCTTCCAAAATAGCTCAATCCTTTGATAGTCTAACTTTGAAATCATTGGAGATAATAATTGTATACTTTAATTGAAAGTATTCTTAGAAAATTGCATTTTCTAAGATGTAATTAACTATGGAGGTTCGCCTCCATAGGGAACTTAAAAACCTAGCTTAATTTAAGCCCTGCTTTGTTAATCCATATAAAGTAGAGAAAAAAATCTCTGGTACATATGAAGACCTATCATGCCTTAAAAGTCCTTATTGGGCAATTATTTCCATGGTAGGGTGATGCCTCTATCTTTTTGAGATAGTACATCATACCACAATATTGTACGCGATGACTTCAATAAGTTCCCCCTACGATCTGCGTGGTGTCCTCCCCACATCCAAAATAAACACCACAGCTAATCATTGGGGTCCAAGGATAAATCATGCAAAGTTTGGTTGGGTTTAGTCTTAGTTTGATTAGGTTTGGCTTAAATGGGCCCATATAGGTCAATTTGGGTCTAATTGGGGTTAAGTTGACCAATTGACCAAATTGGGTCAAGGGGGCTATTGGGTTAAATAATGATTTAGAACTTATTAGTGCAATTAATTTGGTTAATTTGGATTGCTTTTGAATTTAGCTTATATATAAGTTCATATGGGCCAAATGAGTTAAGTTGACTAATTTGATTAAATTGGCCAAACTATGAGATATTAAGCCATGCTTGATTGATCATTTGAAAATGATTGAGGCTTTAATTTAAATTAGTTTGGATAGCATTGAGTTTTGATTTAATTTGATCTCTTAAATTAAATTGGGCTAAATAGGTCAATTAGGTTTGGTTGATTAAATTGGCTTCAATTTATGACTAAAAAGTATTCAATCATCAATTTGAGAATATTTGTAGGCATTGGTTCGATCCAATTTAGCTTAGATCAAATTTTGGTACAATTTGATCCTTTACATCAATTTGGGTCAATGGGCTAAATTGGCTTAATTGGGTTCAATTATTTGCAATTGGATGATTTGTCATTATCAGTAATAATTTTAGAGATGATTGGAATGATTGACTTAGTCCAATTTGGGTTGAATCAAGATTTGACTCAATTAGGGCTTTTAGGTCAAATTATGTTAGGTGAGCTAATTAGGTTAATTGAATCAATTATCAAATTAGGATATGATCAATCATTAGTTTGGATGTGATTGATAGCTTTGATTAGATCTAATTTAGATTGTATAGAATTTTGACTCAAATTAGGCTTTTAGGCTAATTTGGGTCAAATTAGGCTAAGTGAGTCATTGTGTTAATTGGATTGTAATTGGGTCAAATAAATTTCAATTGGGGTTTGGGAGAGTTTGGGTAAGGTCAATTTCAAATGGATTTGATCAATTTTGGGTTTAGCCCTTTTAAGCCCAGATGGGTCATATTGGGTCAACTTACTAGTTGGCCAAATTGAATCTCAATAGGTATGTTTGGTTTGAAATCAATTGACTTTGGTTCAGGATTTTAAAATCATTTTTTTTTGTTCAAAGGATTTGGTTTGGGTTTTATTGGTTTTGAATCTATGATAGGTAGGCCTCACCTAAAATAAGTCATGATCTAACCCTAGGGTTGAATCTAATTAATCTTCTAAGCTTGGGGACTTGGTGTTCACCTAGCCACTAGATGTGTTTTAGTTCTAAGAGAGCCTTAGTAGATTAAATCATAAGTGTAAAGGGGTGATTGTCTCCATTAACAAACGAAAAACTCATATTTGTAGGAAGAGCAATAAAGCTAAAAGATACTCCATCTTCAATGCAACTGTAATTATACATAAAATTTAGGTTGTTTGTTACATAATCAAGTAAGACATCCACCAACAAAACGTTACTTGATAACCTTAAGGAGATAGAAGTGCAACAAAAACAAAATAAAAATAACACATGATTACTCCTATCAAGAAGAATTATGTCCAATTTAGGCATCTACCATCTATAGGATAAACTAAAATTAAAGCATTTAACTTTTTTAAGACTAAACATTTTACATATTATTTGAATTAATCCTAAAGGGATATATTTATGAATGCCCACTTCTATAAGAAAAACAATCATTTTATCTATTTGATCAATAGTAATTGTCTATTTTACAAATTTTTTGAAGTTTTACTTTAAATTCAAATATTTCTATATTGTAGATTAAAGTTTTATCTAGTTTAGGTATTGATAATTTATTAAGATCTTCTTCATTCATCAAATATTCTACTAATTCAAATTTTTTTTGTTAAAATATTATTCTTAATTGATAATGATTCAGAAAATATTGTAGAACTAGTAAGTAAACTTGAAGCCATTAAAAGATTAAAAAACTAGAATAAATGATTTACAATCATAACAAACTAAACAAATGAAGTAGTATTATCTTCTATACTTATGGATATTCATTATTAATGCATAATAACCAATCTAATTTAGGACTTATTGCTTTTATCATTCTCAACATGACTTACTACTATTGGAAATGAAGTTATGTTTATTGGCAAACTAGTACATCTTACATAATTTAATTGTTGAAGTTTTCCTTCATACAAACATAATGACTAGTCAAAGATTTATGTGATCACTTATGATCAAACTTAACTTTGTCATCATATCAAAATTTTAGCACAATATTAATCCATTTGTTATTAATTAAAATAAGTACTCAAGGCTAACCTAGCCCATTGTTGGCTCTAGTAACAAGATGCTCAAAAATAAAAAATAAATTAAAAGAAATGTAGAGTAAAACCTTTAATTATAATAAGTTTTGTTTATTCAATGCAATGACTTACATAAGTACAAGCTAGATATAGACTCTTAAACTAGATATTGAATTTCAAACTTAAGCACTCTAAAACTCAAGCACATCCTAACACACAAAGTCTTCATAATTTATATAGGATGATAGACTCAAAAATTTTCAAATGAAATTTAATATAACAAAAACATATGCTTAATGAGAAAGAAAGCATCTAGAAAAGTAAAAAATAAAAATTGGATGCTTCAAACAATTTATAAGTATTTTGAAATCCACTTTAATTAGTGGATTGGATTATCAAAGCCATATATTACATAAATTGTTTAGCAAGGAGTCCCTCCACTAATATTTGTTATTGAGAGTTTTGGATTTGAGTTGAATATTTTTATTTATTTATTTAATGGGATACTACTTCTCTCCCATCTCTGAGTAACCAATTGACTCAATGTCTTTAAACAAATTCCACTACTACTAATGAAGAATATTGAGGTCTAGAATATCTCTATGAATTGATCTTGATATAATTGGTTGAATATAATTTTATTTATTAGATTCATGAAGATATTTCTTATAGACCATTATGCATTTCTTTCAAAATAAAATCTGCATATTTTTTTATTTTGAAAGAGTCATTAATGTATTATAATTTTTATTACAACATTAACTTGATTTAACTCTATCATGATATTAATTTGAGACCATTTATTTTAAAATAATATTATTTATTATTATAATATATATATATATATATATATATATATATATATATATATATATATATATATATATATATATATATATAGCATAATTGATTAAACTAAGCTTTCTCCAAAGTAATATTTCATGACCATATCCAAGAAATTTAAAAATATAGAAGATTTTGTCCCTCAATAACATTTTTGGACTTTATTATCCACATTTTAAGAGGCAATTCTACCCAAGTATTAGTTTCTTTTATTAATTCAAACAAGATCATTAGTGTTTTCCTAAAGTACTTTCATTATAAATATTTTTACTTTTATATTATTCCCATTATTATTATTTATATATATATATATATATATATATATATATAATATATATATATATATATATATATATATATAGTGTTTATTTTAAGATGTTATTGTATGAAAGGAATACCACAAAAATGAGGGTGATATCTTGAAAGATAGAAATCACTACGATGGACCTAATCTGAATAAGGACTCTAAGGCATGATGGGTCTTAGTGCAGAGATTTTCTACTTTCATGGATGAATAAAATAGGGTTTATTTAAATTAGGTTGAAGTTCTATCAAGCATTGTTAATACATCTTAAGAAAGGTGAGTTCTTTGGAATACTCTCGATTAAAGTATTCAATTATTATTTCAAAGATTTCAAAGATAGGACTATTAATAAATTGGCATGTTTGGAAAATCAAGTGGGATAGATTAAGGTGAGATGTGAAAAGAGATGAATTTTATCTTGATTTTTATACTTATTTGACAACTTGAGAGAATTATATGTTTGTGTTGAGATGAAAAGGACTTATAATTTAATCAGAGATTGTGAAATATAAGAGGTGATGACTTATGCTTATATCCCAAGGAGACACAGTAAGATCTAAATCTAGGGAACTTTAGCAATGAAGCATGACAAATCTAAGTGAAGATTGGTATATTTACCTCCAGAGAGAATAAATCCATTTGTTGGACTTATAACTTATGGCAGCTGAGTTTACATTTTAAAACCTTATAGTCAAGTCACATGTTTTACAAGATGGTTAGGTTATTATTATTTAGGAAGAAACTAAAGTCCTTAAACCCACTCCCTAAGACTAGAGCATGAGTAGTATGAATAATGAATTAGTTTAATGATTTTATCAAATTTTATTTGATTTTGGATCTACATTTTGACAAAATATAGAATTTTATTTGTGTAAATGCATGATGAAATAGGGTTAAACAAAATCAGAGAAATGTTTTCTACAAGGAGACCCTCAAAGGTAAAGTCTTCATCAGGATGGAAACCATCTCTTAGCAAGAATGAAATAAGATGATATGCATGATATTAAGCATACAATATCCAGCTAAGGGGTTGCTAAATCTTTTAATTATCTTGATTTAATACCTAGGCTTTAAATTAGTTTATGAGTTGTTTAGAAAATTAGATTATGAGTTATGATTGAAGTAAAAAGTTTATTTTTTCCTAAGCCTAAGTGGATCCAGGCCACATATTAAATCATCATACATGAAGAAACTAGGAAAATTCATGCCATTTCTATTATAGAATTACAAACAAAGCACCAATCAATTTCTAAACTCATCGTAAAAGAATAAGATCTATATATACAATCAAAAAGAAATGGATAGTCAAGCTCTACTTTTATACAACCCGGTATATGAAAGAATAATTATAATTACATAAATGAATAAATTTTATGGGGGGCTTTCATATCTTCATATCTTCATATCTCCATTTGGATTTTCTTGCTTCAAGGCATCACGGGGCCTCCCAAGACAAAGTATTCTAGCCACCGCTCATCCTAATCCCCCATAACACTAATCCTAGTTCATAATTCAAAATTATATCAAAAATAGGAAGAGTAAATCTCACTATACCTACAAAACAAGTGTTAGCTAAACACACACACCATAAAATGCTTATATGTAATTTGGACTTATCACCTTCCACATGTGTAACCAAGTCCACCTATCCTAATTTAGGTTATGCTTAGGGATTGAGTAACCTGTAAAAGAGAGCAATTATATTTATTTTAAGCACCCCTTATGTACAATCTCCTATAGAAAATATGATTAGGCTAATCACAACCTAACATTCAGTCTATGAAGCATACACCCTAACATCCAGTCTACAACAATATATTATAAAACAAACATATATTAAACCATGCACTGCACTAACATAAAGCTAGAAATAGTGACTTAATCTAATGTATGTGTATTAAGGCTTATGTTATGCTAATTAGGCTTTAGAGTTATCATTTTCTAAGCGTGAAGGGCATTTAATTATGAATTTCACTTTAAGTAGTTTAATTGATTTATAAATTTTAACTTAATGTTTTCTTTTGTTCCATTTGACCTACACTAAACAACTAAGTGTTATAAGAGAAGAAAAGATAGGATCACTCTCTTTCATCCCTACATTAAGTCACATCAAAACAAATTGATTAGATGAATTCTCTTTAGTGAATGGCTTATTACATATTTTAATTAGTCTAAGTTTAGGTTCACTTTAAATAAACTCATTCAATGAGAAAGGCATCTTAAGATTAATGGAATTAATTGCTATCACATAGCACATGTTTATTGTTCTTTCCATCATATATAGCATGCATATATTATGTCCTAAACATAACTATACATGCAATTTATATCTTAGCACACTTAAATGATGAATGTAGTATATACTTTGAATTAATGTTTCATTTGATTGAATTATTTTGTCATATTAATTTAAAGCTCTATCTAAATTCTTATACAAAAGCATAAGAGTAGAACTCCAAATCATATGATTAAACAGTCCAACCATTTGAATAAAATATAAATGCATGTCCTTTTAATAGAAAGAGGGGTTTTCATTCATTAGCTATATACACATTCAAATGTATTAATGTTTTAAGCAAGTACATTACCATTGTTCTACACTAGGGGAGTGAGGTAGGAACCTCCTTGAGGCTACTTAAAGTCGTGCGTCCCAGGAATGTCCAAACTAATATACCCACTATTCTTAAATACATATGGATGTATAAATAATTATAAGAATAAAAAACACTATGCAGAAGTAGAGTTTGATTTATTTAATTTTATTATAAATGAATTAAAATCCTATCAAAATTATAATGTCAAAGTGCATAAGAATGAAATCAAACAAGTACGTCGACATTGTTCTGCACTAGGGGAGTGAGGTAGGAACCTCTTTGGCTACTTAAAGCCATGCATTCTCGGGATGTCCAGACTAATATACCCATTAAAATTCAAACTTATGCAAGTCAACATACAAATGTAAGAAAGAGACTTCACTTCATACACTAATCTTATATTCACATGCATCTCTTATGTATGTGTAATTAAAGTCACAATATATATATATATATATATCATTATTCATTAATAAGCTTTTGAAAATATATTTGAGATTTAATAGTGATAATAGCTAAATGTATTTCTAATTAAGTCAACACATGCAAATTTGACATCGAGAAAATCATTTTATTTAGTTAATTTTTGAAAGAAATAAATGCATGACTACAAGTGGCATACAACATTTTAACATGATTGGAAAGAAATAAAGAAACACAAGCATGTAATTTCATTCACTCCAACTAATTCCTAAGGACAATCACACTTAACAAGCTTATTTAAATTAAACCAAAGTTTCTTAAAGCCATTTTTGATTTCATGTTTGATTTATTTTGAGCAATGTAAAAGTGGATTGCTAATCCTAATCCCATTCCCCATATGTGTGAACTAATTTTATTTAATAAAAAGTAATTAGGTTAATTTTATGAATTAATTAAATTAAGCATGGATTAAGTCAATTAATTAACCCTTACCTATGTCACCTTAAGATAATTAATTAAATAATGATGAGATAATATGATAGTAAATAGTAATGCTCCTATGAAATGAAAGGGGCCTAATGCAATCGACTTATAATTATTAACTAATTAAGCTTAAAGAACTCTTTTAATTACTTTTTTAGTTTTCTCACATATGAGCTAACTATAATTTCATTAGTTCTCTATTTAGATTATTAAACACCCAAAGAGCTACCCAAGAATTAATTAGGAAAACATGTTTTAAGTTCATTAATTATTTAATTAAATCCTAATTATCCTTAATCAACAATATGAAATGGACTTAGGAAAGACAGAAGAAAGCCTAAGTCTCAATCCCTAAATCTTTATAATTAGTTGATTAAAGTTAAGATGTAATTTGAGTTTCAATTGATTTTGTTAATTAATTAATTAATGAGTCTTAATTAATTAATTTTAAAGAGGGAATGAAGAAGACTTGAAGAAAAGATTGGAAGAGGGGTCCCAATCTATTTCCCTAAGTTTCTCCACTGTTAACAAAGGCTAATGAAATTAAATAATGGATCAATTCAATGTTCATTTGATTAATTATCATTAATTAAAGTAGGAGAGTAATTAAGGCTTAATCAATCAATTTCCCTAATTATAATTCCAATAAATTATAAGAAAAATATGGGAGGTAGAGGTCATCCCCCTAAACATCTCTAGAAAGTTTGGAATTAAGTCGATAATTAATCAGAGAGCAATTAGGCTAATTAAATTTTTAATTAAACCTTAATTAAGCATAAATTATTATTCAACATTAATTAATAATTATTTTTCATAGATTCTCCTCTAAAATACCTTTAATATGAGCCTAATTTATGTTTTTTAGATTTTTCTAGGATTAGTTATGAATTTTAGAAGTTTCAACCTTAAAAATAAATTAAATAAGCCTAATTAACCCCTAATCCCTTTAGCGCCACGTGGTGCTGACACAGCATGCTTTCCATGTGGCATGATAGGATAGGCTATTTGAGTTATCAAATTAGGATGCTGACTCAGATTAGGCGGACGTGCTTTCCCTGTGGACCGTCCAATCTAAGATCAAACGACCACAATTAAATCCCATGGTTAAGGGGAATAAATCAGTGGATCTAACATGACCAGATTAGGACCGTCCATTCTAATAATGCGGAATGGATGGCCCATGATCTGTCTCTTTCTTGAATGGTGAATGACAGATACCGTCCATCTTTCTCCGTTTGATCCCACACCATCAAGAGAAGAAGGCAAACACATCCAACAATCGGATTGACCCAACATGAAAATTTTCTTCACAAAGGCCCAAGAAAAATTCACCTAAACTATGATTTTGAGGAATTACCTCACCGGAGCTAATGTCCAATGGTGGGAATGACGGAGGTAGCTTCGCCTAGTTGAGCTGAAGCTCCGTTGAGAAGTTTGGACCTCAATTTGAAGTGAGCCACTCACATGACCAATCCACGCACATAGGAGCTTTGGCTTCGATCAAACTCGAACCTTCGGTGGCTTGGAAGCTCAGGAAATGACTTGGTATTGCTCAACAAGGTGAGGTGATGGTGTGTGCAAGGTTGATTGAGGTTTGGTAAATGATTGAGCAAATGGAACTTCGGATTGGCCTCCCTATTTTGGGCACACAAGGAAATTCGAGCTCGAGAGGCATTGGAATGCTCTAAGGAAGGCAGTCAGATTTCATTACTCACTTCGGGGCTTAGTGTGTTTGAATGATCCCAAATCCCATTTGAATTGAGGGGTATACCCCTCAACTGGCAGGGAAGGATGGATGGGATGGGCTTGCTCCTTTGGGCTGGCAGGCCACCGACAGGGCGCCAGAGAGATCATACATACATCCACATGGCTCGACGTGAGTGGACGAGGTAATGGGAGGCTTCTCAAGGGTTGGTATGCAATGGTTTCTTGGCTTGAATCCAAGGGGTGCTTGGTTTGCATGGGAGGTGAGTCACATCACCACTCATTGGTCCATGACCGACCTAGGATGGGTTAGGTGAGCTAGGTGGGTCAGGTGGAGCCTCACTTGAGTGTTTTGAGGGCTACCATGGTGATGGGGGAGTTGACCTTGGTTGTTAAAGGGAGAATCCAATAGAAAGGGATAACTAATGGTTAATCCCTTGGGTGGGGTCCACTTTACTTTTGGGCAGATTTTGGGTTGAATTATAATCAACTTGGGCTAGGTTTGGTCAGCCACCAAAGACCCATGGGTTGATTTTGGGTGTTTAGGCTTCACTTGGTCAAATGGGTTCAAATGGGTTCAAGTTGGGTTGGGTTGACCAATTGGTCAAATTGGATCAAACTAAATTTGGGTTAGGTTTCAATGATCATTTGGAGTGTTTTGGTTCAAGTGGTTTTGATTAATTTGGCTTAGGTTTGATTTTGGCTCATTTGAAATCAAATGGATCAAATGTGTCAAGTTGACCAATTTGACTAAATTGGGTTGGGTTAGGTGTTAGTTCATGATCAATTGGTTAATTGAAAAATGATTGTAGGCTTTGGTTTGGTTTAATTTGGAATTAATTTGGATTTTGGCAAATTTGACCATTTAGGTCAATTTGGGCTAGGTTGGGTCAAGTTGACCAATTGATCAAATTGAGCTCAATCATGGCTTTGGTCAAGTTCAATAAATGATTTGAAATGAACTTGAGTCATTTTTTATAATCAATTTGGGTTAAATTATGATTTGACCCATTTCAACCTTGTAAGCTAATTTGGTCAACTTAGGTCAAATGGTCAACTTGTCTTGGTTTGGCTCAATTAAGGGTTTGGTCATGTTCAATCATTGATTATGAATTGCTTTGAATCAATGGTTTTAATCAATATAGTATGCAGTGGGTTTTGGCTAATTTAGGTTTCATTTGGGCTAAAGGTTAACTTGGTCAAAGGACCGTTGACTTGGTTTGACCCAAATCAAGGTAGTTGATCACCCTAGGATGATTGTTGATCATGATATGAGGTTTGGATGGGCTTAGTTCAATCTAATTTGGGTTGGATTAGAACTTGGCCCAAAAAGGGTCTCTTAGGTCACTTTGGGTCAAGTGGACCTAAATGGGCCAATTGATTTGGTTTCGGCTTGGTTCAAGTTTAGTTGAACTCATATATGAGCCTAGGATGAAAATATAAATCCAATTGCAATTGGTTTGAATTCAAATGGATTTTGGTTCATATGATAATTTCAAGTCAAAGGGGTCAACATGGGCTTGACTTGGGTTGACTCAAATTTGGTTTGATAATTATAGTATATGTTTATATTTGGGTAAGTGATTGAACGAATGATTGATTCATGAAGAAATCCATGGGTTTTGAATTGATTTGGATATCATTTAACTAAATTCAAGAAATTTGGACATTTGATTTGATTTGGGTTTGTTTTTGGTCATTTGGATTTATATTTGTGAATATAAATGAAGATATAAATGATTCATGAGAAGATCACTTGAGTTTGGAGTGATTTGGAAGCAAATTTGACCAAGCTTATGGATGTAGGTCAAAAGGTCTTAAGTAGGGAATTGATTTAGTTTGATTTACTTTTGATCATTGAAGGGTGGGTTTCATTTATATTTATGAATATAAATGAAGGAATAAATGATTTATAAAGAAATCAATTAAGTTTGGGTTGATTCGAGTTGAGATTTGATTAAGCTTATGGAGGTAGGTTCATAGGGCTTAAAAAGGGATTTTGATATTTGGATTTACTTTGATTTGGTTTTGGCTATTTGAGTTTGGATTTTATTTATATTTATGAATATAAATGAAGGAGTAATTGATTTATAAAGAAATCAATCAAGTTTGATTTGGTTTGAAGGGTGTTTTGGCTAAGCATATGAAGGTGGTTCATATGGCTTAGGAAGGAATTTTGGAATTTGAATTTGATTTTGGGTTCTAGTCATTTATTTGGAATTTGAGGGATATTTGAGAAATCAATTGAATTGGAGAATTTTATTAAGGCTAAGTCCATAAGACAAAATCAAAGGGCTTAGGAAGGGTTTTGGAGTTTGAATTTGATCATGAGTTTCAAACATTTGATTTGAAATTGATTTATAATTTGGATTTGAATTTAGGGTTTGGTTTGAGGAAAGAAGCATGGATTGGGTTTAAGGCTATAGGATAGGCAAGCAAGTTTTTCTAAATCCCTAAGGCATGACCTATTCCATGGCTAACTTCTAAATCTCTAGGCGTAGGTTAAATGTTCACTAATCACTAAAGTGTCTTAAGACTAAGGAGCTCTTAGTGTCTACAAGAGTCCTAGGTATATGATAAGGAAGTTGAGAGCTCACTACAAAAGTGAGGTCAACAAAAGGGCGCCCAATAGGTGTGGTGTAACTGACGAGGCGCACCACATGTATTGGTGTTAACCAAGATGTTCAACAACATCCAAAGGATCACAAGCACTAACAAAATAATCTACTCCTAAACCCGAGATGTAGAAGGAATCAAGATTTTAGTGTAATGTAACTCGACTTATGCCAAAGGCATAATAGAGGAAGAAAGGATCCACTGAAGGATCAAGCATGTGAACCTTCCACTAGGGAAGTAGGTCCAGGCTATCCACTAATGATAAGAATTTGAGTTGGTTCAATCTTGTGGGGGCTCCACTGGGGAGAGAATATGATTTGCACCGCGCTAGGGAGGAATTTCATATGATTTGGGGAGAAAAGATCTGCGGGATTATGATTCATAACCCACCAAGGATGAGTGTGTGAACCTTCCACTAGGGAAGTAGGTTCAAATTATCCACTAGGGATGAATTTGATTTGATTTGTTGGCTTATAATTTGAAGCTCCACTGGGGAGAAGATGTGATTTTGATTTTGAGGGAACATCTGCTAGAGATATGAGCTCGGATTCGCTGAGGATAAGACAAGTTTAATAAATGGATTTCTTTGATTTATGTATCTGCTAGAGATAAAAGTGGATGGATTTAATAAAATGGACCTGTTAGTGTGTGATGGATCCACTAAGAAGGGGATAATATCTTCCTAGTCCTATCTTTAATTTACAAATCCAAAGGGATAGCCTACCGGCCATCAGGTAGGACTAACCAACCTAAGGGTTTCCTTTTAATGTGCAATGGTCAAGTTAGGAAGAAATCTTGTGGACTTACAACTTCTTAAATAAGGAACCACTTGGGTGTTCGGTTGATAGCATAACAAATTGAACTCGATCTAAGGCGACTATTGAGTGAATGTTGTTGTGAACTCATATCGACTCAAAAATAGTCAAAATTAATTTAATTTTAGATGGACCTTATCAGTGTGTGATGGATCTACTAAGTAGGGGCTAATATCAGCCTATTCCTATCTTATATTTACAAATCCAAAGGATAATCTACCGGCATGGGGTAGAGCTAACCAACCTAAGGGGTGCCTTTTGATGTGCAATGGTCAAGTCAGGAAGAAAGCTTGTAGACTTACAACTTCCTAAACAAGGACCTACTATGGTGATCGGTTGATAGCACAACAAATCAAACTCAAACTAAGGCTGCTCATCGGTATGCAATGGTCATGTTGGAAAGAATGCATGATAGACTTATATCTTCCAAGTAAGGATAGAGTGACACATTGGTGACAAGTGGACCCAACTTTAAGAGTATTATTAAGAGAGTGCCAACCACGAGGACTTATCTCAACTCAAAAGTAGTCGAGATTCTATAGGAGTTTTGTTGACACTACCTAAAGATAGGATGCACACTTGGGAAAAATGTGTGGGAGTTTTTCTAATCCCACATACAAGATATATATATTTTTTTATTTTGGTTTATATGTTTATGTGGACCTTGTTGGTGTGCAAGGGACCATGCTTAGAAGGAGCTTATATTAGCCTAGTCCTATCTCAGACTTATTGGACTAAAGGAGAATCTACATGTCCGCAAGACAAATTCTCCAACCATAGGGGTGGCTACTAGGAAACGGGGGCTATCCAATCCAAGAGTAATTGGGGTAGTGTCTAGATGGGGTCGCTAAGGACATGATCCAAATAGAGTTCCCATAGGGAGGAGTCGCCAAGCTTTATCCAAGAAAGCCTATAGGTAGGCGATGGCCAACTCAGAAAGCTTGTAGACTTACATATGCCGGTGGTGTATACATGGTGTCAGTAAACATAAAACAACCAACCAACCTAAAGTGCCCATCGATTTGTGATGATCAATCTAAGTAGAAGGCTTGTAGACTTATATCCTCACAAATAAAAATGATCATCGAGATAGTCTATCATCAGTTGCCTTCTTGATTAATTTCTCAAAGGTTTTGGTCGTAAACCCCATGAGCATGAAAGTGATCGGACCATGGATATTCTTAATGAGAATATCTATGGTGTGCTATTCAGACAGCTGTAGTTTGCATTTCATACTCAGGTTTTGCCACCTGAGAATGTAATTAATAAGGGACTCATTGGGGTTTTGCTTTGCTACAATGAGGTCACCTACAGTAAACCTTGACTGAGCTTCAGCAAACCTCTTGATGAAGAGGTGCTCCAACTCAGCAAATATCTTTACCAAACTATTGGGAAATTTGGCATACCAGTTAAACGCAACACCCGCTAAACTGCTAACAAATAATTTAAAAGAAGGGCATCACTACCTCCGGCATTGCAACAACCGGCCCTAAAATGTGGAATATACTGGTGAGGGTTTCCACTATCATCAAAGATTTTGAAAGGAGGCACGAAACCCTTAGGATATTAGACTACATTAAATTCCTCTGGGTGAGGTCTACCCTTTGGAATATATGAGCCACCTGGCTTACAGACTTCCCTCACCTGTTGTCCACCATGTGCATGATATCCTCATGCATGGAGGTGCTATCCACCACCTTCCTATGCAAACTACAACTGTCCCGATCTATTGGAGAAGTGCTCTTGGGCCGATCTAGGATGTGTGCAGACATGGGATGATCTACCTCTATCGGTATATGCTGCAGGGCTGAGGCCTGGTTTTGGAGTTCACAGATGGCTGCTATCAAGTCTTCCATCCTCTTCTCCATCTAGTTGATCTGATCATCCTTCTATCCAATTTGCTGAAGGAGGTGCTGGGTTGAATGAACGGCATCATCCTCTTCAACCACAATACCTTCCTGACTCTTCTTGTCTTTATGAAGGGAGCTCCTGGTATCAACCATGTGGACTTCAGTCGAGTCCTCTAGCAAATCATTCTCATCGGGGACAAAACTGATCCTTCCCTCCTCATAATCAAGCTGATCGCTTCCTAGGATTTCTCTTTTTTTTTGCAAAATATTATGCTATGATGTCATCCAAGGAACGATCTAACTATGCTGGTATAAACACTCACTATTAACTAGTAGTAGGACTATGCTCACTGACATAAATGCATCTGACATTGTCTGCCACTAGAGTGCTATCTCTGGGAGGACTATATTCACTGAAAGATGCATGCTCATGACTGACTACCGATGGAGTGCTATCTCTGGGGGGATCTACTACCATAAGAACTACAGAGCTATCACCCTTCCCCTCTACTACTACTGCTACTGCCAACTATGGTAGGGATGGTGGAATGGCTATGGCGCTCTTGGGTCGCCATTCCTTCTTCACCATAGTTAAAGTGGAAGGTTGTGAAGGAGAGCTCAACCTCACCTCAATGGGTGGAGTAGATGGAATGGGACCCTGAGGCCATAACTGGATCACCAATGAGGCTTTCTTATCCCTCGATGCTGATTTATGTGCTTTGGTCGACAGGCATCTTTGGAACACGCATCTTGGTGAAGGTGGATGACAAATTGTGCAGTGTGGTGGAGACACCTACCGCAGACTCTCCTCTATGATTAGATGCTTGGCACTATACTATTACTGGTATGCTCTAGTAGCCTTTAGGAAATCCATAAGGCGAGTCTACAGCATACCTCTTCCTCTCCCTCCTATCACTACCGCCACTCGGCCTTCATGTATGTCATCTCTCGATCTCTAATGCTCATGGGGATCAAAGACCATAAGTCAAACAATGCACCAGACTCAAAGCTTCCATGGGCTATCCTCATAACTAAATAATCGTGTTCTCCTCCCCTAGGCATACCTCATAATAAGCTGGTGGTGGAGGCGATGCTACAATCCTCTTGTAATCCTCCTCTCCATCTAAGCCTGAGATGGGATGGAATCTACCTGCAGTGGCGAGACCTCCCTGGAGAACCCTCCTCAGCAACATGGGGATGCCTTTGCTCTCTAGCTTCGTGATGGTGCTTAACCTGTTGTGGTCTTTGAGTAGGTGAGTCATGCAGGGTGGGAGTTGGAACCTACCTCTAAGGTATGAGAGACTATCTCAGATACCAAGATAGCCTTCCCCTTTGAGGGGACCAATGAGGAGGTATCAGCCCTCGTCGGGGCAATAAGGTGAACAAGTGATGAAACAGATAGGGGAACCACTGACACTATTGGCACTACCACTGGAATTGAAATTGATCATGCTAAAGCTGCTGCCCTCGCTATGGAGACTTCTATTGCCTTCCTCTTCAGTGGAAGGAACTCAAAATCAGAAAGCATGTAAAGAGAATAGGTGGTGTCTGTCCCGCTACCTCCTCCTTACTGACTATCAAGAAGACTGTCGCCTCACAAGTAACTGCGTAGCCTTGAATCTGCTACCAAACTGAATCATATGCACAATGGGCAAGGTGAGTTTGGCTTGATCCAGGGCCAAAATAACATCGGACGGGAAGGAGAGCACAAACTTACTAAGCCGTATTAAAATGGTGAATAGAAACGAACATTTCTTGAAAATATGTCCTTGAATTTGTATTCACCTTCAGAAATAAGTTGTAGACTTAATTTGAAAGTTTGAACCCACACTCAACAAATTTAGTTATGTTAAGTAGGGCTCATTGGAGAGATTTTGATTTGTGAGGAGAATCTTTGCCATATGATTTTGATTTAGAACCCATACTCAACCAATTTAAGTAGGTTGGGTAGGGTTCAGATATTTGGAGAGACCTTTGAAGATATTCATGTTGTGTATCTTGATTGAAATTTTTGATTTTGAAAGACTTTACTTAGCAAATTTAGGTATGCTAAGGAAAGGTTTTGATTGTGTGTTTTGAAAATTTTGCGAAAGTATCTTTGCTCATGATGATGGGTTATGTGTGTGATGTATGTTGATTTAAGAATGGGGCTTCATACTTAACAAATTTGGTATGTTAAGTAGAGGCCAAATGTGTTTGATATGTGCTTGTTTGATTTGAAAATGAGGCTCTCACTTAATAAATTTGGTATGTTAAGTGGGAGCCAATTGTGATTTGTAATTTGTGTTTTGTTTGCTTTTGAAAATGAGACTTCCATTTAACAAATTTGGTATGTTAAGTGGAAGCCAAATGTTATTTGATTTAAATTTTGAAAATGAGACTCTTACTTAACAAATTTGGCATGTTAAGTGGGAATCAAATGTGATATGATTTGAAAATGAGATTCTTACTTAACAAATTTGGTATGTTAAGTAGGAATAAAATGTGATATGTTTCTTTTTTTTTTAAATGGGACTTTTACTTAAAAATTTGGTATGTTATGTAGGAACCAAATGTGATATGATTTGAAAAATAGGATTCTTACTTAACAAATTTGGTATGTTAAGAAGGAATCAAATGTGATAATGATTTGTTTGAAAGAGGGGAAATCTATTTAACAAATTTGGGTATGTTAAATAGAGTTCAATTTGTTTTGTGAATTTTGAAAAGGGACTCCCATTTGACAAATTTGGGTATGTCAAATGGAGTCCAAATTATGTCTTGATTTTATGTGTGTGATTTCTTGCTTGAAAGAACTTCAACTCTAGCATATGTGAAATATGTTAAGTGAGTTTTCAATTTTATGCTATGATTTTATTTAAAGATAGGATCTTCTTTCAACAAATTTGAGCATCTTGAATGAAGGTGGTTATCTTCAAAAGTATGCTTTTGAAAAAGAGAGAAACTTCAACTCTAGCATATGTGACATATGTTAAGTGGAGTTTCAATTTTATGCTATGATAATATTTGAAGATAGGATCTTCATTGAACAAATTTGAATATGTTGAGTGGAAATAACTATTTTCAAAACGATACTTTTGAAAAAAAATGAATTTTGATTTTGATTTTGAAAAGAACCTCAATGTAACAATCATGGGGATTATTAGATGAGGTTTTGTTATATGAGTATTGTGCCTTTTTTTTTTTTTTTTTTGAAAATTTCTTATGAATTTTGTGCAAAATCTTTTGTTATGTGAATTTTGAAAAAGTGTTTTTGGAAAGTGACATTTTGCAAAAGAGTTTATTTTCTTAAATATTAGAATTAACCTTGCCTTACCATGCTAGTAGTAAGAAGGTTCTAAATTTTTGAGATGTGTGTATAGGGGGGACACCACGCAGATCTGAGGGTATACTTATTGAGGTGATCGAGTACGATATCAAAGAATAGTGCACTATCTCGAAAGATAGAAATTACTACCCTACGATGGACCTAATCACCTAATAAGGACTCCTAAGGCATGATGAGTCTTGAATGCAGATTTTTCTACTTTACATGGATAAATAAAATTTGAATGCAGAGATTTTCTCCTTTACATGGATAAATAAAGTGGGGTTTATTTAAACTGGGTTCTAAAGTTCCCTATGAGGCAAGCCCCATAGTTTATCATCTAAGGAAGGTGAGTTCCTTAGGAATACTGTTAATTAAAGTAGGCAATTGTTGTCTCCAAATATTTCAAAGATAGGACTATACAAAAATTGGCTATGTTTGGAAAATCAAGTGGGATGGATCAAAAGGAGAGACTTATTATTAAAACTAAAAGGAGAGACTTATAATTGAAGCCTAAAGGAGATGAGTAGGGGATGTTCATGATACTAGGAAGCCTAGTGAGCATCCCAAACTATCCTATGGTTAGGCTTTATGTATTTGAAATTGAAGAGAATTATATATTTGTATTGAAATTTATTAGAAAATTAGGACTTATAATCCCACAACACAAGATTGTGAAAATGCGTAAGAGGTGAGGATTTATGCTTGTAGCATGAGGAAAAATAGTAACCTTAGATCCTAAATCTAGGTAGCTTTATCGAGGACCAAAGCATGACATAAATCTAAGCGAAGATGGGTATAGGTTTACATAAGAGAGTAAACCACTCGGAATTATAATGCCTAAGTGGCAAACTCCTCCTATATTTTAAAACCATGCAGTCAAGTCATATGTTTTACAAGATGGTTAAGTTGTTATTATTTAGAAAGAAATAAAAGTCCTTAAACCCACTCCCTAAGAGACTAGAGCATGAGTTGTATGAATAATGACTTAGTCTAATGCAAATTTTTTCAAAGTTTATTTGATTTTGGACTCTTAATTTTGACAAAGGCTATAGGATTTTATATGTCTAAATGCATGATGAAATAGGATTATTGGCTAAATCAGAGAGAAAGAGGTGTTTCCCACCACAAGAGAGACCCTCAAAGGTCAAGTCTTCTCTTGTCGTGCAAGGATGGAAACCCTCTCTTAGCAAGAATGAAATAAGATGATATGCATGATATTAAGCATACAACATCCAGCTAAGGTGTTGCAAAATCTTTTAATTATCTTGATTTAATATCGAGGCTTTAAATGAGGTTATGAGTTGTTTAGAAAATTAGAATATGAGTTGTGATTGGGGTAAAAAGTTTATTTTTTTCTAAGAGCCTAAGCGGATCCATGCCACACATTAAATCATCATACATGAAGAAACTAGTAAAATACATGTCATTTCTATTACACAATTGTAAATAAAGTACCAATCAATTTATAAACTCAAGCATGAAAGAATATGGGTGCGGCTGTACAACCGAAAACAAAATGCATAGCTGAGCTCTACCCTTATACAACCCGGCATATGAAAGAATAATAACAATTACATAAATGAATAAATATTATGGGGACCTTCATATCTTCATATCTTCACATCTCCTTCATTTCTTCACATCTTCTTCATTTCTTCATATCTCCATTTAGATTTTCTTGCTTCAAGGCATCATGGAGCCTCCTGGGACAAAGCCTTCTAGTCATCGCTCATCCTAATCCCCCATAACACTAATCATAATTCCTAGTGCAAAATTATATTAAAATAGGAAAAGTAAATCTAACATCACCTGTAAAATAAGTGTTAGCTAAACACACCATACAACTTAAGCAGTTATATATAATTTGGACTGCATACGCACTAAACTGTCCTAATTTAAATTATGCTTAGGGGTTAAGCAACCTACAAAAGAGAGCATTTATATTTATTTTAAGCACCCCTAAGCACAATCTCCTATAAAAAATATGATTAGGCTAATCACGACCTAACATCTAGTCTACGAAGCATACACCCTAATCTAGTCTACAATAATACATCACAAAACAAATATACATCAAATCATGCACCACCCTAACATAAAGCTATAAATGGTGACTTAATCTACTGTATGTGTATTAAGGCTTGTGTGGTATGTTCTAACTAGGCTTTAGAGTTGTCATTTTCTAAGCGTGAAGGGCATTTAATTATAAAGGCTGGTTTCACTTTAAGTAATTTAATTGATTTGTAAATTTTTACTTAATATTTTCTTTTGTTTCATTTGACCTACACTAAACAACAAAGTGTTATAAAGAGAAGAAAATATAGGATCACTCTCTTTCATCCCTACCTTAAGTCACATCTAAAGCAAATTGATTAGATGAATTCTCTTTAGTGAATGGCATATTACATATTTTAATTAGGTTGACTTTAAATAAACTCATTCAACAAGAAAGGCATCTTAAGATTAATTTGAATTAATTATTATTACATAACATATATTTGTTCATTTATTTCCATCATATTAGCATGCATATGATTAAGTCCTTGACATAACTATACATGCAATTTATATCTTAGCATACTTAAATGGTGAATGTAAGCAAATATATTTGGAATTGATGTTTCATTTGGTTGAATTATTTTGTCATATTAATTTAAAGATCTATCAAATTTCTTATACAAAAGCATAAGAGTAGAACTCCAAATCATATGATTAAATAGTCCAACCATTTGAACAAAATATGAATGCATGTCTTTTTAATAAAAAGAGTGGTTTTCATTCATTAGCTAAATACACATTCAAATGTATGAAAGTTTTAAGCAAGTACATCACCATTGTTCTACACCAGGAGAGTGTGATAAGAACCTCCTTGGGGCTAATTAAATCAGTGCATCATCGAAATGCCCAGACTAATATACCCGTTATTCTTAAATACATATGGATGTATAAATAATTATAATAATAGAAAACACTATGCAAAAGTATAGTTTGATTTATTTAATTTATTTGTGTAAATGAATTAAAGCTCTATGTAACTTCTAATGTCAAAGTGCATAAGAATGAAATCAAACAGGTACGTCACCATTATTCCGTACCAGGGAGTGAGGTAAGAACCTCCTTGGGCTACTTAAAGTCGTGCATCCCCGGGATGTCTAGACTAATATACCCATCAACATTCAAATTTATGCAAGTCAACATATGAATGTAAGAAAGAGACTTCACTTCATTCACATAGCTTATATTCACATGCATCTTCTATGTATGTGTAACTAAAGTCACAATATATATATATATATATATATATATATATATATATATATATATATATATATATATATATATATATATATATATATCATTATTCATTATTAATCTTTTGAAAATACATTTGAGATTTAATAGTTGATAATGGCCACACATATTTCTAACTAAGTCAATACATGCAAGTTTGACATAAAGGAAATCATTTTATTTAGTTAATTTTTGAAAGAAATGAATGCATGACTACAAGTGGCATACAACATTTTAGCATGATTGGAAAGAAATAAAGAAGCACAAGCATGTAATTTCATTCAATCCAACTAATTCTAAGGATAGTCACACTAAGGTTATTTAAAATAAACCAAAGTTTCTTAAAGCCATTTTTGATTTCATGTTTGATTTGATTTGAGGGATGTGAAAGAGATTTGCTGATCCTAATCTCATTCCCCATATGTCTCAGTTATTTTGATTTAATGAAAAGTAATTAGGTTAATTTTATGAATTGATTAAGTTAAGCATGGATTAAGTCAATTAATTTACCCTTACTTATGTCACCTTAAGATAATTAATTAAATAATTATGAGCTAATATGATATGCAAATAAATTGAAATGTAAATAAAAATGCTCCTGTGAAATGAAAGGGGTCTAATGCAATTAGCTCATAGTTATTAATTAATTAAACTTAAGGAACTCACTTAAGTACTTTTATGATTTTCTCATACATATGAGCTAACCATAATTTCATTAGCTCTTTCTTTAGGTTATTAAAACACCCAAAGAGCTACCCAAGAATTAATTAGAGAAGTTTAATCAAGTTAATTAAGTTCATTAATTCTTAAATCTTAATTATCCTTAATCAATAATATGAAATGGACTTAGGAAAGAGACAAAGAAGGTTGCCTAGTCTCAATCCCTAAATTTTTTGATTAGTTAATTAAAGTTCAGATGTAATTTGGGTTTCAATTGATTTAGTTAATTAATTGTTAATGAGTAATTAATTAATTTAAAAGAGGTAAGAAGACTTAAGGAAAAGATTGGAAGAGGGATCCCAATTTTTTAATTTTTTTCTCTGTTAATAGAGGCTAATGAACTTAATTAATGGATCAATTCATTGTTCATTTGATTGATTATCATTAATTAAGGTAGGATAGTAATTAAGACTTAATCAATCAATTTCTCTAATTAACTATCTAATAAATTCTAAAAAAAATATGGGAGGCAGAGGTCATCCCCTTAAACATCTCCGGAATGTTTGAAATTAATTGGATAATTAATTAGAGAGTAAATAGGCAAATTAAATTTTTAATTAAGCCTTAATTAAGTAAAAATTACTTTTCAAAATTAATTAATACTAATTTTTTTGGATTCCTCTATGAAATACCTTTAAAATAAGCCCTCATTTATGTTTTTTAGATTTTTCTAGGAATAGTTATGAATTTTGAAAGTTTTAGCCATAAAAATGGATTAAATAAGCCTAATTAACCCCTTAATCCCGTCGGTACCATGTCACTACTGACGCAGCGTGCTTTCCACATGGCACGCGGGATAAGCTATTTAAGTTATCAAATCGTTACGTTGACTTGGATTGCGGCAGAGGCGCTTTCCCATGGACTATTCGATCTAAGATCGGATGACCATGATTAAATCTTACGGTTAAGGGAAATAGATTGGTGGATCTAACCTAATCAAATTGGGACCTTCCATTTTGATCACACGGAACAGACAGCCTATGATCTGTCTCCTTCACGAATGGCGAAAGACGAATACCGTCCATCTTTCTCCGTTTGATCCAAGCTCACCATAGCTCGGATTGGGATCAAATTGATCCCACACCATCAAGAGATGAAGACAAACACATCCAACGATCAAGATCAACCCACATGAAAATTTCTTCACAAAGGCCCACAAAAAATTCACCTAAACTACGATTTTGAGGAATTACCTCACCGAAGCTAATGTCCGGTGATGGGATTGACTGAGGTAGCTTTGCCTAGTTTAGGCATGGACCTTAATTTGAAGTGAGCTGCTCGGACGACCAATGCACGCACATAAGAGCTTCTACTTTGATCAAACTCAAACCTCCAATAGCTTGGAAGCTCAGGAAATGACTTGGTATTGCTTGATGAGGTGTGGTGATGGCGTGTGCTAGGTTGATTGAGGTTTGGTGGAGGATTGAGTGAATGGAAATTCAAAATGGCCTCCCCTATTTTGGCTGTGCACGGAGAGGGAAATGCGAGCTCGAGAGCTTTGGAGTGCTCTGAGGAAGGCAGTGGGATTTCATTTCCACTTGGGGGCTCAGTGTGTTCGTATGATCCCAAATCCCATTTGAATTGAAGGGGTATACCTCTCAATTGGCAGGGAAGGATAGACGGGATGAGCTTTCTCCTTTTGGCCGACAGGCTGTCGTCAGGGTGCCGGAGAGGTCACACTCACATCCACGTGGCTCAACATGAGTGGAGGAGGTAATGAGAGGCTGCCCAAGGGCTGGTGTGCAATGGTTTCTTGGCTTAAATCCAATGGGTTCTTGGTTTACATGGAAGCTGAGTCAACTTATCTTCCATTGGTCTATGGCCAACCTAAAATGGGTTAGGTGAGCTAGGTGGGTCAAGTGGAGCCTCACTTGAGTGTTTTAAGGGTTATCATGGTGATGGGAGAGTTGACCTTGCTTGTTAAAAAGAGAATCCAATGTAAAGATGGCTTAACCAATGGTTAATCCCCTTGGGTGGGGTCCACTTTGCTTTTGGGTAGATTTTTGGGTTGAAATATAATCAATTTGGGTTCGGTTTGGTCAACCACCAAAGCCCCATGGGTTGATTTTGGGTGTTTAGGATTCACTTGGTAAAATGGGTTCAAGTTGGATTGGGTTGACCAATTGGTCAAATTGGGTCAAACCAAGGCTTGGGTTAGGTTTAAATGATCATTTTGAGTGCTTTGGTTCAAGTGGTTTTGATTAATTTGTCTTAGGTTTGATTTTAGCTCATTTAAAATCAAATGGGTCAAATGATAATTTATTGACCGACCAAATAGGTTTGGGTTAGGTGTTGGTTCATGCTCAATTGGTTAATTAAAAATTATTGTAGGCTTTAGTTTAGTTTAATTTGGATTTTGGCCAATTTGACCCTTTAGGTCAATTTGGGCTAGGTTGAGTCAAGTTGACCAATTGGTCAAATTGAGCTCGATCATGGCTTTGGTCAAATTCAATAAATGATTTGGAATGAACTTGAGCCATTTGTTGCAATGAATTTGGGTTAAATCATGATTTGACATATTTTGACCTTTTAGGATAATTTGGGTCAACTTAGGTAAAATTGTTAATTATACTTGGTTTGGCTCAATAGAGGGTTTGGTCATGTTCAATCATTGATTATGAATTGGTTTGAATCAATGGTTTCAATCAATTTGGTATACGATGTGTTTTGGCTAATTTGGGTTTCACTTAGGCTAAAGGTTGACATGGTCAAAAAATCAAGTTGACTTGATTTGACCCAATTCAAGGTAGTTAATCACCCTATGATGATTGTTGATCATGATATGAGGTTTGGATGAGCTTAGTTCAATCCAATTTTGGTTGGATTAGAACTTGGCTTAAAAAGGGTCTCTTAGGTCACTTTAGGACAAGGGAACCTAAATGGGTCAATTGGTTTGGTTTTGGCTTGTTTCAAGTTTATATGAACTCATATATGAGCCTAGGATGAAAATATAAATTCAATTGTAATTGGATTGGAGTAAAATAGATTTTGGTTCATGTGATAATTTCAAGTCAAAAGGGGTCAACATGGGCTTGACTTGGGTTGACTCAATTTTGGTTTGATAATTGTAGTTTATATTTATATTTGGGTAAGTGTTTGAAGGAATGATTGATTCATGAAGAAATCCATGGGTTTTAAATTGATTTGGGTATCATTTAGCCAAGTTCAACAAATTATCTAAAAAGGCTAAAATTGGAAATTTGATTTGATTTGGGTTTGGTTTTGGTCATTTGGATTTATATTTCATTTATATTTGTGAATATAAATAAAGATATAAATGATCTATGAGAAGATCACTTGAGTTTGGAGTGATTTGGAAGCAAATTTGACCAAGCTTAAGGATGTAGGTCAAAAGGGCTTAAGTAGGGAATTGATTTAGTTTTGGTCATTGGAGGGTGGGTTTCATTTATATTTGTGAATATAAATGAAGGAATAACTGATTTATAAAGAAATCAATTGAGTTTTGATTGAGTTGAGATTTCATTAAGCTTATGGAGGTAGGTCCATAGGGCTTAAGAAGGGACTTTGGCTATTTGGATTTTGTTTGATTTGGTTTTGGCTATTTGAGTTTAGATTTCATTTATATTTTTGAATATACATGAAGGAATAATTGATTTATAAAGAAATCAATCAAGTTTGATTTAGTTTGATGGGGGTTTTGGCTAAGCATATGAAGGTGGTTCATATGGCTTAGGAAGGGATTTTGGAATTTGAATTTGATTTTGGGTTCTAGTCATTTGATTAGAAACTTGATGTATATTTAAAGAAATCAATTGAATTGGGGTTGATTTGAATTTGATTAAGGCTAAATCCATAAGACAAAATCAAAGGGCTTAGGAAGGGTTTTGGAGTTTGAATTTGATCATGAGTTTCAATCATTTGATTTGGAAATGATTTATGATTTGGATTTGAATTTGGGGTTTGGTTTGAGGAGAAAGCATGGATTGGGTTTAAGGCTATAGGGTAGGCAAGTTTTCCTAAATCCCTAAGGCATGACCTATTCCTATGGCTAACTCTTCTAAGTTTCTAGACTTAGGTTAAGTGTTCACATAATCACTAGAAATGTCTTAAGACTAAGGAGCTCTTAGTGTCTACAAGAGTCCTAGGTCTATGATAAGGAAGTTGCGAGCTCACTCCAAAAGTGAGGTCAACAGTATATATATATATACATGTGTGTTTGTGTGTATAACAAAAAAATATATTTTCATCATATCCTAGACATACATCTAAATTTTTCTTTCTTGAAATAAAGTTAAACTCCATTCCTTGAGATAAATTGGCCTGTAAAAATTATTGAATCAATCTATGTTGGGGTGACTCAAACGAACATTACTAATGAGTCTTGCAAAGAGTTGGAGGGGACTTTTGAGTATGACTAATTGGAGCACAACAACTATGTTAATAAATTAGATCACTACTAGGACAATTGAGTCTCCAAGAGAATATCCACTTCCACAATCTTAAATGTAGCATAAGAACTATTAAACCTAGAGAAGAATATGAGATGAAAAGTGAAGAGAGAAAAAAGAGATCTAGAGATGTCGCTTGACCTTATATTTATAGGGTCAAATGGTTACATATTAGGCCACTGAATATTCAATGAATAAATAAAGAATAAGTACAGACTCAATAGAAAATCATATACACATTTTTGTCTTATAGCTATCAAATGATAGTAGGAGAACTCATCACCCTAAGTATTCACCCATTCTTGATGAGTGGAAGCAAGTGTGATGTTGTGATTCATATTAAGGAAATGAATCCTGGTGATAGTTCTTAAGACACTCATCTTTCCCTTATAGATAAGTTCAAATATACAAAGGTCAGTAACTATAATGAGTGGCAAGTTTATTTCCTTGGGCCACTTGATCTTAGGATTGGAGTACATTGAGTGATATTCAAGCTTTATTGTGTGAGCAGACATGTCATCTAGGAGTTCATTTGCATCTTGTCTAAACCATAGTTCTTAATAGAATGAGTGTCTTTTTTGGGGTTTTCTCTAAGTATATATTTAGTTCTCTAATTCTCCTGCTCCTTAGTGGAAGTGATTTAAAAGAAGGATAGGAGAATTAGAGATGAGTATGAAGTCAATTCAAACTATAGTAAATATCAATATTTGAATGCTTTTGATTATTTTAATGAAAGTCTTCAGAGAAATGTGTCACATCACCTATTGATTTGAGTATTGGCTTGGTCATTCCACCATCCCGCACCTATAAATAGTGCCACAAGTGATGATGTTGTGCACCACCAATTCATCTTGCATCCTTACTAAGTTTCTTTTTATAGTGTGATGACATCCAATAAACTCATCGATGGCATTAATAGTTCTAAGTTGCGGCTAGATCTTTATAAGGATAAGAAGAGAAAGAATGTAGCAAGTAATGAGCAAGTGATTAGTTATCTAAAGAAGGGATGTGTGGTCACCATTGAACAAGATACTACTTCCATGTAGTTGACTCATCAGAGGTTCCTTCTTTGCCTTCTTGAGTTGAACCTTCAGTGGTACCTCTCTCGATGAGCCTGAATGCCCCGTAAAAGGAAATGAAGAATCATCGCTCATGTGATAGTAATGAAAGGTGATTGTTTAGAAGAGGGCCCTATACCTTTCCCATCATAAGCTAGTTAAGGTTTGCTTTGCTAAGGTGATGGTTCTCTTACTCTACAATGTTTGCTATTAATGAGGGGCTAATTGAAATTTATTTTTTACCTCCGGCTGGAATAATGAGCTTATTAGACTCAAAGATGAGTGGCTGGCTGGTTAATGCCTTTGAGGGTGAGTCCATGATCGAAGCATTTGTCAATGAGAGGTTAATAGGCCTTCATGGTGAGTCTAGCTTCACCTTTGTGTTGTTGGTGAGTTGTTAGGTCGAGTTCCAAACCAACGAGAAGTGTGCTTAATTTTTTGGTGGCTTCCCAATCATAGACCAATGCCTTTGGCAAGTTGTCTCAACATGGTGCCATTTACTATAGCTTTTTAGTTGTTTTATTAGATTTCTTATTCTACAAGGACAACCTGACTAAACATGACTACTCCTGTAATGGATCTTCAGGTTGTTTCTTCTTGTGACATGGTTCTAGTTCTTGGAGCTCGTAACACCTCTCTTACAAGAGAGGGGCCACTTTGAAAAAAGAGAAGATTTCATATTCCTTCTCTGCAATGAGCTCTATGTCCCCTTCAATCATTTTTACTTTAATCTTTACTTTATATAGTATTAACCTAACAAAAATTTTGAATTTCTATGCAGTCTTGCTTAGGTTCTATCAAGCTCCATCATTGACTTCATCCTACTGTTAAGGAAGGAACATAACATATGGAGTTTGACTTTGTTCCATAACATTTTTGCACTAAGAATGACACTATGTAGTTCTCAATAGTATAGCTAAGGATTTGGCTTTGTGAATAAGATTAGAAATTGGCTATCCAAATTAGTGTTTGATCAGCTGGTCAATTCTAACTAAGCTGGTCTCTTATATGAAGGGGAGTATAGTGGTTGCTTAGGAATCCCCACTAGAAGAAACATATCTAAAGAAGCTAAGGGAGCAAACAATAAACATTGACCACTTTTATAAAGGAAGACAAATTTATGAGGTTATTTATGACAAATATCATTTGCTATATGCTCATATTTTTGGCATGATATATGACATTAGATCTTTGTGCAAGCTAGTATTTTCTTAATATTATCCCATTGATACTAAGGTGCTAAATTATTTCAGGAAGTCATCTCCAATCTCATCACAAGAAGAACCAATCAAGGCAAAACCTATCTCTCATTTTCATATAAATGTTTTTAAGGCACTAATGAGTGTTAAAACCTAGGTCACTCAAGCTAGGCCTCTTACTATGAAAAGACTTACAAGTAAATGCTAGCTAGAGTTACCCAAGCTCTTCCCAAAAAAAAAAAAAAGATGTTGGATACGAGGAAAGTGAGGTTCACTAAAACATGTTCTCCTAGATACCAGGAAAACACTTATAATGCTCAATTCGATGAGGCCACTAGTGGAGCATTTAAGCTTGGTAACTTCCATTACTCCCAAAGTGTTTATGAGTGCCTTCAATCTATCCCTTATGGAAGACTTCATTATGCATCAATGTTCGTGTAAGCATTTTGTTGACAATTGACCTATGAGATTTGTGTAGCGTATGCTAGGATGTTAAAGGACTTGGCGGCTCTAAGGGAGAAGCACAACTATACTTCAGAGATGCTCGATGATGAGTTTGATGCACATATGATGACTGATTAAACTATGAGGATGATGGAGGAGAAGGTCTGAAAGTTGTCGACTAACCTATCAAATTGAGAGGAGAAGAAGGAAGAGTTTATTGCTGTCCTCACCCATTGTAATAAGGGTGAAGATTGGCTACCTTTTTTGTTCCAAAGTGTATAGAAAAACCCATCATAGTTACATTACTTATATTAATTAATTTATTATATGTTGCAATGTCTACTTTATGATGTGCATTAAAATTATATGTGTTCTTTAGGTTTCTTTTTTGTTGATCCTTAATTGTATGTAAGCTTAGAGCTCTCCTGCCATTTGGCTCTTAAAAATTTATTTTTTTACCCAACTAAAACTATTAAATTCATCATTTAAACAAAGTAATTCATAACCAATCACAGAATAAATACAAATGTCCCATTAAAACTCTAGAATTGGAGAAAATTAAGCATATTATTGATTTTCTTATTTGGATCATTCACTCATTGCACATAAGAGGGTATCTATCTAGTGAGGATGATTACTCTTCTTAGAGAAGTCTACCTTCTAAAATCTAATTTTCCTTTAACTAACTATTGGATTACATGCATGTAGTCATAATGCATACATTAGGAAATACATAAATCTTAAAAATTATAACATTAGCTAAGTGTGTTACATGACAGTTCTGATCTTAGAATTAAGAAGTGAACTTAGGTCTTTAGATTTTTTGTAATTAATAATAGCTTAAACCATCTTACATTTCATATGTTTGACTGCTTGATTTTGAAGCATAAGTGATGTTAGTTGGAAATCCATACAAGTTGGTGGTAAGTCCTAAAGAGCCTGAATAGGTTCATACTCTCTTGTGAGAGTGAACCAACAAATCTAATTTTCCCATGTTAAACTAGGTTATGCTTATGGCTTATGTTGGAAATACTTTTAGTCATAAGGTCAAATTCAATATGTTTCTTCTTTATTATGGGGACAAGTCATCATGTCTTAGACATTTTTACACCCTTATGATGTTGTGATGTATGTTTTAACATTCTCATAAAATATTAACTCAAAATAAAAATAATTTTTAATTTTAAAAATATAAAGCCCAACTATATAATAGGTTAAAGTGCTTATTAGCTTCCTAGTATCAAAGCACTTCTTACTTCTTCCCCTTTGAAATTCAAAAAGAACTATTCTACTTAATCTATTCCATTTTAATTCTAAACTAAACAATCTTGACTTAAACTTTAAAAGCAATAGAGACATTAGGAAACTGCTTTAATCGAGAATTTTTTAGGAGATCGCGTCCTCTAGGAAGTAATTAAATATGGTGATTGTTTCCTATAGGGAACTGATAACATTGATTTAAAAAACTTCATCATAGTTCACTCATTAAAGGCAAGAGAAAGTTTTATGGTATATGTAGATCCACCAGCCTTAAGAATTTTTATTAAGTGATTAAATTCATTGTATGCTGATATTTATACATTTTTGAGTGGTTTATCATTCCTTAATGCCATATTCAATTACATAAATAAGAACCTCTAATATCTATGTAGTATCCTAACATTTTAGTTACCTTACATACCCTGCATTCAAACTTTCCAGTTAAGTGTACGTTCTAACTACATAAGATTCCATAAGGTGTCCTTCTAAACATAGAACATATCTATGAAATTTACAAAGTCATTTGGACCCAATTTGAAATTGAAATGCATACCAAATAAATAACATTCTTACCTATCCTACATCTACATAAAATTAGACCTCATAGATTTAAAGTGCTTAGGAGGGTTAACTAGCAGTCCTTTCAGGTAGGATAGTAAGTCTAGTATTGTCAGGTGTATTACAATTTTAAGTGAAGTTGAAATATATAGGTCTCATTGCATGCCATTAGACTAGGCTCAATCAACTACTTGGTAGTAATTTTCATTTATTTTATGTTATATGGATGATAGTTTTCTTTAGGCTACATCATAAGTCCTCACCTTTTGAGTATATTCATAATCTTATGCTAGTAAATTATAAGACTTAACTTTCTAATAAAATGATCTAACTCAAAATATAAATAAATTGAATACCCAAAATATAAACCCCAATTTTAGGATAGTTGTGGTACAAATGAGTTTTCGGTTCATGTGGTCCTTACTTAACTTCCTTTAGACTCTTGAAAAGAATTATTCTTGATTGAGCTAATCCCATTTGAATTTTCTAATAATCAAAATCATCCAGATTACCTTTGAATAAATCATGAAGTTATCCATCACTATTTTAATCAAGAGTTTTCTTGAGAATTCACGCTCTTAAGATGTAATTAACTATATGACTTTACTTTATAAGAAATTGTACCCTTTAACCAAACTTATTTTTATATTGAAACTAAAAAAATTAATGGGAATGTCCACAAAGTAAACTTTGGAAATATTTTCTAACTTTTTATCCAAATCCATAGAAAAATAATATTCTCATGTCTTCAGATAGTGTATCATTAGATATGTAATGTTTGGATATACCAATAAGAAAACTTCCTTTATTTTGATCTTTGAATATATTATAGAATAGTATTTTTATCTTTCTAGATAGAATATTATTTTCAATGACATATTCAATCACTAAAATAAAATTTAATTTTAAAGTTTGTGGATTTCACCAAAATTTTCCCACAAATTCATCATTGAAAATAATATGCTATATAAAAAAATGTAAATATTATTATACAATAAAATTGATGATAAAAAAGGGTTTTTCTTTAATAATATATTCAAATTCTTCATAGATAATAACATATTATCTCAAAAGATAAAACTATTATTCTATTATAAATTTGAATATAGTAGAAGGAAAAATCTTAAGGTTTTGTTTCATCTATGTTCCCAAAAAATTTTCCCACTCTTAACTTGGATAAGAAAGAATTTTTTTTTATTTTATGGTGCAAGTTAGGTATAAAGGTACGATCTTATAATTAATTATGTTTTAAGAATCAAAATTCATAAAAAAAACTTCTTAAAGTAGAGATAAATATTTTTTTGACTTATCATAGTTTAAATTCAATAAATGATATTTAACCAATTTCAAAAGAAATTGCCACAACTTAGAATAGTTATTTTTTGAAATAAAAAATAGGAAGAGTAAGAACAAATGGATATTAAGAAGTTCAAAATCACTCCAACTATCCTATAATTAGACTTTAAATATTTTTGATAATCAAATTTATTTTATATATTATTTTATTTCATTAAAAATTTATGGTTTGTATTTCATCAACACAAGACTAAGAATTTTCTTAGATGGTGAGGACTAATGATGTAGTTAATGAAAATAATCAGTCTTAAATCTTAGAATTAAAATAAGTACTATTAAGTATGATCTCGAACTTAAGTCCAGTGATATGCAAAAGACTTAAAACTTTCAACTTTACCTGTAGTTGAAGTAGGCCTAACTCTAGTGGACTTACAGTCCTATTTACATACAATGACCATTTAAACTAGCATAAGCTTTTAACACCATGAAATTATGTCTTATTAAATGCAAGATATTCAAGGATACTATTTTATTAAGAAGGATGGATGGACTTACAACTTAACTATTGAAGTAAAATAGCTTGATTTGTAATGTAGTTAACTAAGTCATTATTTTATATTTTATTTATTTGTTTCCTAATTGTGAAAATATAAAATGAAATACACATAATAGAATTTCAAAATATAAACCTTCAATCTCAAAAGTTTAATAAAGTAGCCCTCAAAAAGTGACACTCATCCTCATGTTATATGGTACATATATGTTCATGTGTGTGAGGATAGTGTATGAAAGTAAGAAAACAATAATATATAATTCATAAGGTAGAACACCTTAAGGTTTATGCTTTATTTTATCCATATATTTCTTTTATCTTGTTTAAGTAGAAATTTTTTGTTACTACGAGCCTATCATAGAAAATGTCAATGCCACATCCATAGATAAGAAAATTAAGAAAACAAGGAAAAACATGTAGTCCTAATGCACAAGCAAAGTAAACATATCAAGCATGTAAATTATTAATAAAATAATAGAAATGCTAGTGCAGCTAGGTTCATAAAATGTAATCTTAGAAAAACAATGATAATAGTTAAGCATTTGCTATGTACATCCCAAAATATATCTATTGACTCTAACTCAACTTATGGGTCTTCATGCTTTAGCTTCAAAGATCTCTTTGCCATAGAAGCTCTAAGAATTCATCTGATAGGCTTATCTTTATTTTATTTCTACTTTTTTGTAATCTTAGAGGGTTACATAAGGACATACTATTATAAAATTATTTTTTAAGAAAAAAGATTATAACATTATCTTTGCAATACAGAAGTTAGTAAACACTTTATATTCATTCACAAAATGCCTAACACATTTAAGTGATAAGCCACTAGTCATATTGATCATTTTTAAGGGCTTTAGTAATTCATAGACAACATTTGTAAGCAACCTTGTTACTTTTAAGTTTTTTTGTAAGCCTTAGTATGCCCCTTTAAACATGTTCACCTACAAAAAAAATATTAGAACTAATAAACCTATTGATTTCCCCAAGCCACCTATTTTAACATCATATCAATACAACATCACATCTCAACAAATATTACAACAAATAACCAAATAACACAAGCATACCTAACATAATCGTTCAAATCTGATGTCTTATCATGCATCTAGTGTGCTTTGATTATTAGAGTGTCTTCCTATCAAGTTTTGACTTTGTTTCAAATTTTTAGTTTTTTATTAAAGTTTAATTTTTTAAGAGTGATTTTCAATTTAGGTGATTAATAATTTTAAGAATTTGATTCAAGTATTATATTTTTTTTCATGTCATATATTTTTTATAAGTTTTCAAGAATGCATGAAGATAAGAAAACCTCACAATATGGGTGATCTTCCCCACCTATGTAATCCTAAAGAATCACGGGGTTCACTATTCACTATTCACTCAAGGAGTTAAGGTACACTTCACAATGCTTGCAAATTATTCTATGTGCATTTTTATGAATTTTATGATTATTGTTGAATTCAAATTTATTTATAGAGTATTGCAAGACAGGTATGTAGAGAGTAGGGATAAATCAAGCAAGTCTAGATAGAAAGAATGTAAAAAATGTAAAAAAATTCACTTTACCAGAACATGAGTATATGCAGAGTATAAGAATCAACTCTCTCCATTTTAGGAATAGTAATAATACCATGAAAAGGTATATTTTCCCTCGAGTTCTTTGGATTTCCCTTCTTATAAGATCTTAGGGTTGCTTACAAAAGGAAACTAATTGTGGCTATCAAAAAATAATAAATCGATTATAATATAATATGGCAATTGTCTAGGTACAACTCCTAAGAGACTCACCTGCCCATAGTTTGGCAATTGGGAGAGTGATGAATGCTGAGTAGCGAGTCCTCTGATTTGGTTGCCTGTGTGAGTCAGGAAGCCTGGTGTCAGTTGCTTGGCTATGGTGAGTTCCCTTATGCACTCACTTATGTGGGGGCGAGTAATCCTAGATGGTAGGTGAGTTTTTGTCCCTGACTAAACTACTCGCAACTAAGTGCTTTTTGTATTGGTTTATTTTCTAGGTCACACTCTGCATATTATAGATACAATTATTATTTAATTACTATCATTTTCCTATTTCTTCATGAAAAGTTGAAAATTTATTAAAATAACATCTAAGTATTATAGAAATTCTTAATCAATAGAGAAAACTAAATTCTTATAAAATTTTGGAGCTATTTTTAATTGATTTGTAGTTTTTCTGTAAAATAATTTATCTTTTTATATTTATAAATTAGAAAATTTTAAAGAATAAATTCCAAAAAGTTATAACAAAATCTTTTAAACTATGACAACCCTTAAAACTTCTTATAAAAGTGTGAGAGTTATCCTACTATATTTATAATTTTTTAATTAATTTATTTTTTTTTAATTTCACATTTAACTTTAATTTTATACAAAGCTAATTCCAAATTACCTGCAAATTTTTTTCAAAGGCTTAGGAGGACTCAAATGGAATTTCATAATAATTTGAATTAACAAAAAAAAATTACGATTTATTCATTTAATTTAAATTATTATATTATAAATTTAAAAATTATCTGTTTATTTTAACTTTATCTTCCTTAATTTCGTGGTTTAATTAACATCAGTGAAAATTTGATCCAAAAATTAAAGAATTGAATATATATTTTTACAAGTATTTAAATTTTATAAGTTAATTAAGATAATTTATTAAACCTAAGTAAAAGCTTAACTAATTTTAGTCTAAATTGATCAATCTTTAGAGAAATTTAATCTATAGGCTCATTTAAGCGGAGAGACCTTTCATAAAAAATTTTATATCATTTGAATATATTTTAGAATTTTTAGAATTTATTTATATAAAATTCTCTTAAAATGCTTTAAATGGGTTAAATAGTTTTGGTTTTAGTTTCTCGAGTTAAAGAAGATATTTTAATCTGGTTTAGGATTTTATTGATTTTATTTTATATTTATATAAATTTCATAAAATTTTCTTAAAGATTTTAATTAGAAATTTAATATCATATATTAATCTTAATTTTATGAGATAATTAATAAAGGTCAAAAGCGCCTCACAAAATCATATGCAAGAATTTGGGCCCAATTAAACTTGCATTTTGCATTTAATTTTATTGATTAAATTTTTATAATTCTTAATTGCTTTAATTTTGTCCTATAAAATTTGAAGCTTATAGTTTTATTATATTTCATTCTAAATATTAAATCTTGGTAGGGGTTATTGATATTTTTTTTATTTTTTTATAATTAGTTATGATTTTTAAAAATTTTTATTTTCTTAAATTTATTAGAAACCTATTAATGGTTCAATAAGCATGATGCTGATGCAGCAAATGCTTATCATATGAAATATCATGATTGAGGCTCTCTATTGTTGAGATGTAAAAAAGAGTGTGGGATTGATCTGAGCTATTTGATCAAAGATCAGATAGTCTAAATCAATGACGTGATCAAAAAGGTGAGTTTGAATCTCAGGTGATGATCATCCACAAGTAAAATTAAAACATTGAAAGGGCCCTAACCCTCATATTTATATGTATGAATCAATGGCATTTTTTTTTCTTGTTTAGATGCCAAATATCTAATCTAATTTTTTTTTATTAAAATTCTTTCTAATCTAGTTGAATTGGCTTCTTGAATTCATTCTACAACAGTTATCATAATATAGAAATAAATACTAACCAACATCAAAGAATAAATAAATAATAAGCATACAACAGTGAATCTAAGTGAATAACCATAATACATAAGGTACAGCTACAAGTAAATGATGTCAACTGTCTACAAAAAATAATAGTATAGACGACTATCATCGACGATGCCTGCGTGGCAGAATCGCATCACTACCAAGAGTGTAATGGGGGTGGTTTCCATGGCCGATCTCGCAGATGATGTTCTTGATCCTGCTCCTCCTCTTCAATTTGCTTGGCAGGTTGTGTATAACCCAAAGGTGCAACATCAGGTACATCAGTTGAAGCTTGTGTAAGGAGTGAGAAACCGTGGTATACTCCATACGAAGATATCATATGGAATGATGGAGAACCATATCTGGGAGGAACTGGTGTCTTTCATGGGTGTATTTGAGTCCACATAACTTCCCGATATGAATACTACGATGGATGTGTGAATGTATATGTAGAGGGCCTGACAACTGGCATAAAAGATGGACCAACATCTATTGTCGACCCATTTGGTTGTACTGATGATGAAGTACCTGGAGTGTCAGTGTCCCTGTACCTACTATGAGAGATATGTATATTACGCCGCAGCTCCCTACACAACTCATCGTACTAGTTGATAAATTGTTGAAATTTTGTATCCTCATTTTTTTCCAAAATAACACTGTAATATATCCTCAATATTGAGGATGTGCTCACGTTGCATTAAAAGAAATTTAGCTAGGATCGGATCATTACACCCAGCAATAACTTTTATGTTAAAACAAGCTTACCATTAATCGTACTCCAAGCGCTCGAGGGTAATAAGTATCTGTGGAAATTGTTAGTGCCTTCAGCATATAGAGTGAAGGCCAAGACTGATACCATCTCATGTATCGGTTGATCACCGGCTCTCCATCTTGTTGGGATAAATCTACCACCACAACTGAATCACGATTATTTTCCCACTCTGCAATGTAAATATGATGGTAATCAATCCAATCAACATATGCTTTTCCTCGACCATCCACTCACTTAAAGGATAGATTTATTGGTGCTACATCAATCATAGGTGCAAGGCCAAACTATCCAAGAACATGATCAGGTAGGTACCACTCAACTCATTTTCAGCTAATTATTGGTACTCCATCCAGCCATATCTCATCACTCTACAAGAATATATCCGTGAAACATACACGGATATGATGTTCATATGGCTCCCATATCACCTCTGTAGTTTAAAAAAATATTAGGTCTAATGTGTACATCCAATAATGAATTCAATAAACAAATTTATAATGCAATGTACCTAACTCTACAATAGCCCATTTAATTTTTCTCTATAAATTCTGATGTGGGATGGTACCATCTCTCATATAAACCCTTCATTCCACTGACATCCCATGCTCAGGCCATCTATATCCATAGGGTATGATACATGTAATGTAGGTCTACTTACATCAATGTGCTCCCATGCCCATACATGCAGTAAATGTAAGCATCTAGCCATATTCATGCACTTTAGCTTCGTCGCCTCATGTAACTCCCTGTATAAATGGGCAAGCATAGTAGATCCCAATGAGAACTCACTAAATGTATGAACATCCTCTAGTAGTGGTAGATACTGCAAGTGAACCTCGAAGCCTGATGTGTCTGGCATAAGAAAACCACCAATCACAAAGAGTATGTACGCTCTGACATGCATAACAAACTGAAACCCGGGGAGATCTAAATATGAATCCCTATAATATGTCTAACGTATCCATCGTACGGGCAAATAAGTCTATGTGTGAGCCTGTCCCATACAAAATTCTGATGTGACATGCAACTGGATCAGGTCATGATACACATTATGTGGCTCCAGGTGTATTCTTATAAACTCATCATAACAATCTAGTTATGAAGCCCACCGCTTACCTTCCCCAACTACAATCCTGCTAACAATATGTGGGCAATCTATCTGAACACCCAAAATCATACCAACATCTTGCAGCGTAATCATCATCTCTTCAACAGGCAAGTGGAATGTATTTGTCTAAGATGGCCAATGTTCAACAAATATTATGAGCAAGTGGTGATCTAAGCGAAGATACTGCATCTGTGAAACACAATCCAGTCTAGCTATTCATAGAGCACTCATAAATCTACAACAATTAACTAGTCATTCTGTGAAGATCAATAAATAAGAAGCAACCTCAAGCACTATAACCTGCATAATAAAAAAATTTGATCAGTAATGCTTATATGATCATCTATATACAAAGCATGTGGAGAAAAAATTTTACCAAATAATGATGCACTGCTCTATGTCTACTACGTAACGCTGCAATACTCGGGTGAGCTTTTGCAGGTGAAGGGTCGTAGTTCACAACATACATTTTCTGTCATATGAACTCAATGTCTCCTATACCAAGTTGCCAAACAACAATTTTGAAATTCTCCCTCAAATATCCGAGATGAAAGCGATGCGTAGCTCAAGAAAATATTTCTCTACAACCACATACAAGACCTGCGTGCCCATCAAATATGATGCATAACTCACCTCTTGTATAGACCAGTGGGATTTAATCTTGGAGTGTCCGTAGAAACCAAACCCATTACTCAATACATTCTGACTTAATTATTACAAAGACTAGTGAAAATAAATCATTATTGGCATCAATCCAGACTACGCTAAGAAGAGTCCCTCTATATTTACCTTAGAGAAATGTCTTATCAAGACATAAAATTGGACGACAATACTGCCAACCTGTAATTAAAGGCTCAAATGATCAAAAAAGTTATTGGAATCGATTTGATTCCATCGAGTGTACTCGGTATACTGATCCTGACATAATTGAATATACAACGCCCATAAATTTCTCTAAGGATCGATATGATTCCTCCCAACTACTAAAAATAAACTTACTGTCTTATGATGTGCATCCCAAGCCTTCATATAAGACATTATTATATTAAATTTGGACTCCATACGGCTTATAATTTCCGGGCTTTCCTTATTTGGGGTTGAATAAAATAACCGATAAACTATGATGTACATTATGTCCAGATTACCGAATACTGCATGAGGTGAACCAATACTATCAATCCTCCATGCACCACCCAATTTTTTACTTGAGCTTGCATGTAATCACCATATACAAGGTGTAGTCGGGTGACCATGATACATGCATAGTACAGTGAACTTTGTCTTATTTGAAGCATATATCATAAACTCCATATTATTTAAGATAGACCATCCTTGAAGAGTGAACTGAAGCTACTTCTTATCATGAAAGCACATACCTTCTAACAGTTCATCTGGAATGTAATTTTCTTTTTAAAATTTGATTCATCTAACGGCCCATCAAATGTGAGCTCCTCATCTCATTCCCTAGCTGTTTGAGCACTGCACATGTACTCATTGTTAGATAATAAGTGCTTTTCGGTATGACTTGTTCTGATTGAGTAGTCTCTAATCAGGTTTCTGGCTTTGAAATATGGCTCAGCGGCCTTTATAGTAGCCATATCGGCATTACTATCATTTTCATCATCAGTATCATTGCTTGTTGCACTAGGCATAGTTTCATATCACTCATCTTCAAAAGATAATGAATTGATGTAATCACCTTAAGGGTCCCCCATAAAATCAGAACTTATTCCAGCAAAATAAGCACATTATGTTGGTGTAGAGTCATATGCTTCGGCTTGAGTGGTTAATTGCGAAGCTAGTGTAATGTACTTAGTCCTAACTAGAGCTCTCCGATACTCCTCAATATTATCTACTTCTCTTTCTTTATACATGATTTCCTTAACTTCAACATAAATAACTACAAGTTGCACGCATGCTATATTGATTATAGACTCACAAACTTCTTCATCCTCAGTAATATGAGTCGCAATAAATCTAGCACCAATAGAAAACCAACTTGCAAGACTTACGTGAAACTTTGTTGGATCAAATTTCAATGACCTCATAATTCACTTTTGTAAGTCCGTGAAATTAATCCGTTGTGGGATCTGTATATGATGATTTTTCCCAACGGTATAAGTTAGAATAAAATCTTCACTTATAGTGAGTTCACTGCCATAATATAAAACTATGCAGACTATATCTGAACTCATTTTAACTGACACCAGCACGATATAGAGAGTCCTTTATCTCACTTGGTTAAATAAAAAATTCAATTAAATGGGATGTACACTTTGTGCATTTGAATCAAAAAAGTAGAGTATGTGAAGTGTTAGAGTTACTGTATATTTAAATCAACACTTATTACGTGCAAATCCTTAAATAGAACATACCTTAAACGACGCATGAAAATTGAATTAACCATTCTTAGACAGAACATACCCTAAACTCAATAAATTGATCTTGCAAACCTCATGTCAATATCTCTACTAAACTACAGTCACATGTCAAATAAGAAGAATTATAACCTCCAAATAATAATATTTCAACCTAAACCCAAAATCTAATATGCATTTACAAATTACACATATCTAATGAAATAACATACCAAAATAACAATCTACCTTAAAACTAAAAATAAATAAGCATATCATACAAAATAAAACTCTATATAACAAGATTTAACAAAAAAATACATTTAGGTTTCAAAATACCTAAATCGTAGGCTAAAAAATAAAAGGAGGCGGCTGTCTCCGATGGCGGCGGTGATTCTTAAACAGAACATATCCTAAACTCAATAAATTGATCTTGCAAATCTCATATCAATATTTCTACTAAATTACAGTTATATGTCCAATAAGAATAATTATAACCCCAAATAATAATATTTCAACGTAAACCTTAAATCTAATATGCATTTCCAAATACACAGATCTAATGAAATAAATATACCAAAATAACAATCTATCTTAAAACTAAAAATAAATAAGCTTATTTTACAAAATAAAATCATATATGATAAGATTTAATACAAAAATGCATTTAGGTTTCAAAATACCTAAATTGGCTGCCAAAAAACTAAGAGAGGCAATCCATAGTGGGAGGTGATATTTAGCCATAACATATGTATCTTGATAAATGTTTCATTTCTTTCTGATTTATTACTTGTAGTAGTGTTCTCCGCTTTTTTGTATAATGTTACCCATAGTATGAATCATGTTTGATAAAGAGCCAATAATTTCAAATTTTTGAATAGAAAAATAAAAGATTTTTTCTTATTTTTTGGAAAGAAGACCAAAACTGATCTTACACAGGAGTTTCGGCAAAAAATAGTTACCAGTTATTTTTAGAATTTCAAATCTTCTTAATTTTCTGTTTTTACGCTTTTTAACTTTTATTTTTAAATGTAGTGATACACACTCATACTGCTAAGTGAGTAGTAAAATTTTATTCTAAATAACTTTCTAAGAATATAAAATGCGTGACGACTTAAAAAAAATGTTCTTCACGTGATTCATAGGTCGCAAAACTGCGCGGCTCTCCAATTCAACCTGGAAAGAATTCATTACTGCAGATAAAAAAGCCTCAATTGACATAAGAAACGCAGGTTGCTTCCTAAACTACAATTATGGGAGGCGAGTCACCGATGGGAATGCTAATAGATCGAAATATAAGGTTTCCAAATATTGTACACACACTGAAGTGGCTGAAGTTGAAGAGATCGAAATATAAGGTTTCCAAATATTGTACACACACTGAAGTGGCTGAAGTTGAAGATTATAGTTCGATAAATAAACTGAAGACTCCAATCGAACAACTAAAGCATTTTTATGCCTTCACACGTCCATATGCCTGTATAGGCATAGTTAAATTCGTTCACCGGTAATAATTTTTTACTTAATTATAATTCACTTAATTATGCTATAACCTTTCTTTTATCATTAATATAAGTGCAGATTGTTGGCATTGTTTCAAGTTCTCTGATTGCAGTCGAAAACTTGTCAGATATTTCTCTGCATTTTTTTATTGGTTTATTAAAGGTAGATTTTTTTTCTTTTCATATTATTCGGTTTCAATAGAGCAGTCTGATGGATGAAATCTCCTAAATTTACAGGCGGCAGCAGCTTTTGGTTGTCTAATCATCTATGTTAATGGAGTTAATCAGCTATTCGACATAGATATCGACAAGGTATTTTCATTAACATATTATAAAATCTCTTTAAATTTTTTAATGCACAATATATATATATATATATATGTATGTATATATTAAGAAGTTGAAAGGGAATAATGAGCATATACATGACCAATTTTAAGTCACACTAAAATAGGATGTGAAATAAGTATGAGAGTGAATCAAATAATCCCAATTTTAAGCCTTTATCTTTTTTGCTTTAGTTATGGATATTCTTACTAGGCATTTACAGGAAGATGTACCTTGGTGTATATTTTTGCTGATGACATTCTTCTTGTTGATAAAACTAGATAGAGAGTCCAAGAGAACTTGAATTATTGAGGTCAACATTAGAGTCTAAAGGTTTTCATTTAAGTAGATCTAAAACTGAATATATGGAGTGTAATTTTAGTTGTAGAAGTTATAGTAGTAGTATTGTGACATTAGGTGAACAAGTCATTAAAAAGAGTCAGCGATTCAGATATTTAGGCTCTATTGATTAAAATGATGGTGAAATAAATGGAGATGTTATTAGTAGAATTCAAGTTGGATGGTTGAAGTGGAGGAATGCATCGGCCTTTGTGATGTTGCTTAAACTTAAAGGAAAATTTTATGAGATGGTGGTAAGACCTGCAATAATTTATGGTGCAAAATGTTGGCCAATAAAAGAGAAGCATGAGACTAAGTTAAGTGTTGCAGAGATGAGGATGCTCGAGTGGATGAGTGGCTTTACTCTTAGAGATAAAATGCGGAATGAGTATGTTCGGAAAAAAAGTTGGAGTAGCTCCAGTGGCAGATAAGATTAGAGAGAGTCGCCTTAGATGGTTTGGCCACATAAAGCTATGGGCTACAAAATTAATCACCTCTCAATGAAGAGAGTGATTTAAAGTGTCGTGAAATTTTTAGAAGGTAGATGAAATAGTAGATAAGACACTACCCTAAGATTTCACCCTCATTTTGCAAGGACTTTAGTTCTAGTTTCAAGTTTCCTATAGGCGCAAGCACCTATAGTTAATTACCCCTCTCAATACTGAGAGAGAATTTTTTATTAAGGCTAGTCGTTAGATCGCTTAGTGCGTAGCATATAATAGTAGCATGTGGAGTTTTAAAATCTAGATTTATAAAATTCATTATATTCATCTTAAAGCGGATGGTTGGGGGAACGATGACGTGCCCGATCTAGATCCCATGGTTCCATCATCCCGGGTTGTCGCGGTCCCTAGTCTACTTAGTTAGAGGAGGTAGTCGACCCAACTTGACTGAAGGATCCTTATCAGCAACACATGGGTTACGTCCTCCAAGAAATTCTTACAGACCTGGGGTGATGTTTATCTAAGGAGACAAGCTTAAGTCTACCTTAGCTAACAAAGAGCTTTTTGCTCAATCAAGTATACCCTATAGTTCACAACTCAAATGGTAGAGCTATTGGAGAGCATATGGGCTATAGTCATGACTGTGATATAGTGGGGTCATTTGGCGACAACCACCCGGTCAGAGGACTCTAGTCGTAACTGTATCATGTGGAGCCTACTGGCCAAGCCATATAGTTAAAGGACACGAGCCACGTCTTTGCTGACATGAGACTATTTGAGAGTAAACATAGTTGTATACTTGATTTGACTTTGGCTCCTTTGTGAGCTACAATTTTTTAATTTATCTCATTCAATAAACAATTGCAGAAGGCTTATTCAATTTTAGCTTTAAGTTTTTTTAAGAGATTGAATTTCATTTAATCATTTTATAATGATATTTTAAATTCTGCATTTGGATTGATATTCAATTTGAGTTAATTTGATTTGAAATTACAATCATATTTTGATGGAAGTATCCCCTCCGGTTGAAATCTCCATTCAACACAGTCATTATCGAATAGTTAATTAATCAAATATATTTGAGAATTTAGATTCATTCTCTATTTAGCTCTAATAGAGGATCGATCTATCATCACATGCGTAATTAGTTTCTCAGATATTTTACTAAGTTGGAATTCTTATAATAGATTTTTAGGTTTTATTAATCCGTACCAAATCTTAAGACTAAACCAAGAATCAACCCGCACAGCATTCTCAAACACTCAGTTTAAGCATTCAGCATAGTGTCGGGGCCCATGCGAGTGTTTTAGAATACTTGCATTTCATTTTAGTTTCTCAATGTTTAAGTTTTGTTGACCATTTTTCTTTTGGGGAAATCTTCACTAGTTTAACTCTTAATTTAGGCAAGATTGATAACATGTGATCATTAACTTATGTAACATTGATGTTGATATAAATTTTGAACATTTATAACATAAGATCAATGTCACAATTGTCTATTTCAAAACATCATTTCAAATTGCATCTTCTCCCAAGGCCGTCTTGATTCTTCGACAGTAATTACATATTTGATAATTTATTAATCATTTATATCCCTTTGTAGAGATTGTAGTGCAAAGTTTGATTAATAATTTAGGAATTGAGTACACAAGGAAGTCCTCTAATAAAACTTAACAACATCCCTCAAAGTTATGTAAAATATTGGTATAGAATGATTTCCTTGGATCAACATCTTATGATGAGTGTAGGAATTCAAATTTCTGATGAAGTTATTTTAAATTTGAAACCACTTCAAAATAAGTGTCTCTTCTCTTAGGGTAATGGTAGAAATTACAAAATATTTAAATTAAGTATAGTGCCACTTTTTTTCTTTTTTTGTTGGTTTTCTGTAGATCACAAAGAGAGAGAGAGAGAGAAGAGGAAATGACTTCTTTTCTTTTTTCCTTTAAATCACAAAGAGAGAGAGAGAGACAAAGAGAAAGAGAGAGAGAGAGGGAGAAAGTGACAGCAACTTTTGTTTTCTTTTTTTGTTTCCTGTAAATCACAATGAGAGAGAGAGAGAGAGAGAGAGAGAGAGAGAGAGAGAGAGAAAAACTTTTGTTTCCTGTAAATCTGAGAGAGAGAGAGAGAGAGAGAGAGAGAGCTGGGAACTTAGAAGATATGATGTCAATTGTGCTAAGTAGGAAAGAGGAATGCAGGTTGAGTGGTGTTGAGGGATGTGAGGCCTGCTGCTATTAGGATAGTGGGTCGGACTCCTTATACATAAGAGGGAAGATAGAAGGAGCTGCTGTAACGGGTTGAAAAAGAAGTGAAGTATAAGAGTTTGGCTTACTGTGAAGTTACGGCAGGTAGAAGAGATGAGCAGATAGGAGTCGCACAAAAAAATACTTTATGGAATTTTCAAGGGGGCTACGTGTTCTGTGATGTTCGACCAAATGAGGGGCTGTTAAAAGCATCCTGTGCACTGGTTGATGGGGTTGTGGTAACAAGCAAAGGAGAATGAAACAAGTTGGTTGGCTTAGGGAAGAGAGAGAAAGCAGATATCGGTATGAAAGTATAATTTTCTAGAGAGAAAATGGACACCAACAAGTATGCTTTTGATAGATTTTTTCTCTATATTTAACAAGAGTACAATACCAATATATATAGTCTCAAGTTAGACTCTTGAAATTCCTTAGACTCTTAGACTCTTTCAATACCATAAAAGCTAACTCTTGAAATTCCTTAGACTCTTAGACTCCATAAAAGCTAATAAAAAAACAGAATACCAAAAGACTAATTTTTATGACCATTCAAATTTCTGTCCCTAAAATCTAACAGTTGAGTTTAATGTACAACAAATTCCTCCCTTAAACTCAAACTTTTCAGATCCTTCATTCCCATCATCATTTTGAAGTTTTCAAAAGCGAGTCATCGGTAGAGGCTTAGTAAAGATGTCACTACTTGGTCATGACTTGCAACGTGAATTAATTTCACTTCTCCATTCTTTACATGTTCTCTAATGAAATGAAAAGCGTCGCGTCGATATGCTTACTCCTTTCGTGATGAACGGATTCTTTGCCAATTCGATGGTGATTTGTTGTCGACTTCATTGCCGGTTGCCTCATGTTGTTGTAGATTTAATTCATGTAGTAAATTCCTTAGCCAAATTGTGTGACACACACACCAAGATCCTGCCACATATTCTGCCTCACATGTTGACAAGGTTACGATTGGTTGTTTCTTCGAGAGCCATGTGAATGCTGTATTCCCCATGTAGAATACGTATCCTGCTGTACTTTTCCGGTCATCTACATCTCCGCACCAATTACTATCAGAGTATCCTACCAACTTGAATTCAATTGCTTTTGAGTAGAACAGCCCGAGTGATTGTTCCCGAATATAAGAATTCTTTTAATAGCTTTGAGGTGCGAGTGTCTTGGATCTTCCATGTATCGACTTACTACCGACACTATATGCAATATCGGCCTTGTGCATGTGAGATACCGTAGACTTCCTACCAAACTACGGTAATCATTTGCATTTACTTGATTTCCTCCCTCAAATCTAGAGAGTTTAGCAGAGCTCCATTGGTGTTGCTATCGGTTTGCAATTTTCCATCCCGCTCTTCTTCAAAATGTCCCTCATATGCTTCTTGTGATACAAAATTCCAGATTTTCCTTGTTTTATTTCAAGACCAAGGAAGTACTTCATTAATCCTAAGTCCGTCATTTCAAATTCAGCGTCATAGCATCTTTAAAGTCTTTGACCATCTTCTCACTCCCCATGAAAATAAGATCATCAACATAAAGGGCAACAAGAAGTAAATTACCTTCTTCTTTCTTCACATTACAATGCATGCTCATAAGGACATTGGATGAACTTGTTCTTCTTGAAGTAAGTGTCGATTTGGGTGTTCCATGCTCGGAGGCTTCAAGTAGAGTGCCTTCTTCGCTTTAACACTTTGCTCTCCTTTCCGGGTTTTATGTATCCGGTTGCTCTACATAGACTTCCTCTTCAAGTATACCATTTAGAAATCGATTTCCGCGTCCATTTGGTAGGCCACTGAGTTGTGCGACTTGAGATAAGAGAAGTCGAATTGTCTCCATTCTCACGGAGCAAAACTTCTTCATAATCAATTCCACTTTTGTTTGTAACCTTTTGCAACTAGCGCCTTGTACCTTTCAATCTCTCCTTGGGTATTCATCTTCTTCTTGTATACCCATTTTACACCTATGGGGTTATATCCTTTTGGCAACTCCACCAAATCCCAAGTTTGATTTTTTTTTTGCATCTATCTCTTCATCCATTGCGGCTTTCCACTTTTTGTCTCTTACAGCTTCTTCAAAGGCAATATTCTCTGAGTTTGCTAATAGGCAAACCAAGTGCACTTCATCAGTTGATTCATAGAGATCTTGTAGACTCCGCATCTTAGGTTGACTTGGTTCTTCTTCTTCGTTCTTGAGCTTGAGAGGTTATTTGAGTGATTGTTGGTGCGGACTCAATGATTCTCCTTTCTCTTTATCTTGTGTTGCCTCCTTTTGGTTCTTCCAATCCCATGTGCTTTCTTCATTTACTTGAGCATCTCGGCTCACAATCATCTTCTTGTCAATTGGATCAAACAACTTAAAAGCTTTCGTCTTCTCGTCATACCCAATGAACACATACTTCTTGCTCTTATCATCGAGTTTGGTTCTTCTTTGGTCTGGTACATGTGCGTAGGCCACACTACCAAACACTTTGAGGTGTGAGACGTTTGGTTTGTGACCACTCCAAGCTTCTTGTGGTGTTTGATTCGCCAATATTGTATGTGGACATCTATTTTGCAAGTACACGCATTTCACCGCCCAAAATTCTTTTGGCATATCTTTGCTCTTCAACATTGATCGAACAATATCAAGAATCGCTCGATTTTTCTTTCGGCGATGCCATTTTGTTGCGGTGAATATGGTGCTGTCAAGAATCTTCTGATACCTCGTTCTTCACAATAGTTCATGAAGGGGATTGACATATATTCTCCGCCTCTATCCGATCGTAGAGCCTTGATGTAAAGATTGGTTGTTTTCTCCACCATCACCTTAAATTTTTTGAATACCTCAAAAGCTTCTGATTTTTCTTTTAAAAAATAGACCCAAGTCTTCCTTGTATGGTGTCGATGAAAGTGATAAAGTACCTCTTCCCGAAAGACTTTGGAGTGATTGGACCACATATGTCGGTGTGTATCAACTCAAGAGATCTCCTTGCATGATATCCACCTTCTTTTGAAAAGTTGTTCTTGCTTGCTTGCCAAGTACACAACCTTCACAAAATTTTTTAGTGAAGTCCAAGTTTGGCAGTGGACCATCTCTTTCTTTGCTAATTCTTTTAGCCCACCGTAATGTAAGTGTCCAACCGCAAGTGCCATAACCATGTCTTGTCCTCCATCGACTTTGCAAACACCTTTCTTGTATATTCTTCAAGTTGAGTTTGAACATTCGGTTTTTTAGCCATTTCCACATGTGCGAGCAATCGACCATTTTTGTCTTTCAAATGCAACATCCGGTCTTTCATAAAAACCGAACATCCTTTCTCCAATAACTGCCCCATACTAAGGATATTGTTTTTCAAATCAGGTACAAAATAGACATCTTCCACTGTACCTCTTTCTCCATCCTTTTGGGAAAAGCATATTTTTCCTCGACCTTTGACTTGGACCTTGATGCATCTCCAAAGACACGTGTCCATCTTCTATCTCTTGTATATCAACAAAGAGATGTTTGTGCCCACACATATGATTCGGCACCGTGTCGAGATACCACACCATGTCGCTACTCAAGTGGCACCTTCATGGGTCATCATGAGAACGCCATCATCTTTTGTCGTCTTTTCGACCATTGCTTTCTTCCACTTTCTCCTTGGGTAGCAATTCTTTGCGTAGTGTCCATATTTTCGCGGTTATAACATTCGACATTTGGACGACTTGATCGACCACCTCTTCCATAACCGCGACCTCGACGCCAATTCGTTGGTTTGTTAGTCCTCTTTCTTCACGACCATGATCTCCAGCAGTATTGATACCACGCGACCGTGATCGATCACCGCTGACCTCCACGATTAAAGCTGCCTCGCGTCTCCATCTCTTCCATGTTTATTATGATACATCATCTTGTCTTCCTTGATTGTCATCTTTGTTTGTAAGGCCTCCTCCAGACTTCTTGTTTCTTTTTTTCTTTCGTTGTTCATGCTTCAAGAGAACTTCAGATCGTCGATGGTCATTTTCTCCAAATCTCTTGACTCCTCGATTGCACATACAACATTCTCAAAATCATCGTCAATGACCGAATTTTCTCCACAACTCTTGTATCGTGAGAGTTTCTCCGTTGCGTTTGAGTTGATTCACCACCGCTTTGCACACGAGTTATATACGGATCGTCTTGACTCCTTCATCTTGATGGTCTCCAATTGATCTCGTAGAGTTTGAAGAGCGTACTTGCTTTTACTCGGTCACCTTGAACACTTTTGTAAAGTGTCCCAGCTTCCAATTGATGCACCAATCTTCTCAAAACCCGACTCATCTACGGCTTGGAACATGAGGTAGAGCGGTTTTGTCCTTCATTCGCATTTCTTTCAATATCTTCAATTGGTTTGTTGTGGAGGCGGTAACTTCGTCTCATTAAAACCGGTTTCAACACGTCCACGCGCGTCTTGTGCTCGGTAAGGCACGCATTTGAATACTCCAGTTGTCGTAGTTTGTCTTGGTAAGTCGTGGCAGTGGTATTTGCCCCGACATGGTGCTCCCTTGGTTCATCATTGGCTCTGATACCACTTTGATGAAAGTATAATTTTCTAGAGAAAATGGACACCAACAAGTATGCTTTTGATAGATTTTTTCTCATGTTTACAAGAGTACAATACCAATATATATAGTCTCAAGTTAGACTCTTGAAATTTGACTCTTAGACTCTTTCAATACCATAAAAGCTAACTCTTGAAATTTAGACTCTTAGACTCCATAAAAGCTAATAAAAAAACAGAATACCAAAAGACTAATTTTTTATGACCATTCAAATTTCTGTCCCTAAAATCTAACAGTTGAGTTTAATGCACAACAAGGTAACAATCTGTTTGGCCGGTAGCCGTGATGGAGTGGGAGAGAAGCTTGCGAGCCGAAGAGGGAGAGAAGAGCAAGGTATTTCGATTTAGGAGAGCAGAAAGCAAAATCGAAATGAAGGATGGAGAGCTCGGTGCTTACGAGTTGCTTCGTGTGAAGGACGGAAGTGTCGCGGGGGGAGTGCTTGGAGCCGAGAGGGGGAAAATGGGAATGTGAAGAAGAAAAAAAATGAAGGTCTCGATAAGGGAATTGGAGACGTCGTCCAGCAATGAGCTACTCCCTTTTGCGTTTCGGCTAGCCCTTAGCATAGATGTCAGACCGGCCATGTGAAGAGGTTTGGGCATAGGGTTGACTCATCTCTGATTTCTGATTGGTTATCATGGGTGGTTTGGGCGATGGAAGATAAGGAGAAGCAAAAAAAAAAAAAAAAAAACTCTTCTTTAATATATGCATACAAAGTGTGAAGCTTTGGAGGAATGAGGGGACTCTTTTTCGTAATCGGATGAAAATTATAGCTAGAAGGGATATTTTATCTTTTTCCGTTTTTTTTGTTTAAATACTAAAACTATAACTTTAAGGATTAAAAAGTAAAAATATTTAATATATAATAATTAAATAATTTCTTTTAACCTGAAATGTAACTAATATATATATATATATATATATATATAATTAATTAATTAATTTTTTTTTTTAAATGTAAGTTTATGTCATCGCCTTGAGAGGGTGGATTTCGCCTCATCTTTATTCTTATTAAGATAAAATAAATTTTTACATTTTATTTATTTATTTGTAGAGCTCAAAATTTTTGTCTTTATTTTATATTGAATTCACATCATTTAGTTCATGTAATATTTTTACAGATTTCAGCCGCAATGGAGGTGTTTTGAGTTTGTTCCATATGATTTTATCTTTCGTGACGTATCAATTAATATTTGCTCGCTTTTATTTATGGCATGTATGTGGAGGTCAACTTATGTTAAGAAAGGTAGAGGTAGACCTAAAAAGACGGTTAAAATATATAAAAAATGACCTTAGTATGCTTGAATTAAATGAGAATTTGACAAATAATAGGACACAATGGAGACGAATTCAGAAATTTAATTCCACTTAGTGGGATAAAGGCTTGTTGTTGTTGTATATATAATTTAATTTTTAGAATTAGATTCATGCTTTCATCATTTTGTAGTTAAATATTTTTTTTTCTTTTTCCTGTAGATTAACAAGCCATATCTTCCACTGGCATCCGGAGAGCGGAATCTCGCAACAGGCACTGCAATTGTTTCTGCTTCTGGTGTTATGGTATCTTAGAACAATATTTGGCTTACTTCATGAAATAATGCATGAATTGTCATATTGTTATTTTAATTCTGAAATATTAACTTAATGTGTTGTCATACAGTGATTTGAAAAAATATTTATTAACTTTGAGTATTAAACTATTTCCGAATTATTTCAGGCTTTCACTATAGCTGTAATTGTTGGTTCAAAGCCATTACTTTGGGGCCTTTACCTCTTTTTCCTGATCTCGTCTGCATATTCTGTGGATGTAAGAAATCTTTCTCCTGCCAGTGCTGCATCAAAAAATTTATTTGATTTATGTAAAACGATTGTATAATAACGTTTGGCTAAATATGCATCAAACTAGTGATGGTATTGCAATGAAAAACAGATTACGAATGAGGATTAATAAGACTTTATAAAAGTTTAAATATAAAACTTAGATAAATGATACCTAATAATTATTATTATTTTTTGTTTTTTAATAAAATAAATTAATTGGCCCCTTAGTCTTAATGGCATTTTTGAAGGTGCACTTAAAATATTTTGATTGATCTGCAGGATGTTCCTGATATCAAAGGAGATAAGAAGTTCGGTGTTCATTCATTAGCTACACGCTTAGGTCAAAAGAAGGTTAATTAATTACTAATGCAATCACTATAATTTTTCTGATGATGAAAACTATTATTGTTCAATTCTATTTATTGTTATATTATTTGGATTATAATAGGTGTTTTGGATCTGTGTCTACCTACTAGAGATGGTTTACATTTTTGCAATTGTCGCTGGAGCCACTTCTTCCCATCTATGGAGCAAGTTTATCACAGTATATTGAACAAGCTCAATAATTTTAATTATTTGTGTTTCAATTATGCATAACTCTATTATACAAAATGTATATTAAGAAACTATAACTTAAGTTTTTAATTTTGTTACCGTAAATGCTATTTTTCCAATCTTTTTTGTTCTTACTTTTTGGAGAACTTTGTTATTTTAATATAATGAAAATTATTTTCGATGAAACGCAGATACTGAGCCATGTATTTCTTTCTTCAATCCTTTGGAAGCAAGCGAAGTCTATGGATTTAAATAACGAATCAGCAATAGCATCTTTCTACATGTTCATTTGGAAGGTAATTAATGAGTATTTTATTAGACAAGATATTTATGTAATTGGCTATGTTTCCTTTCTTAATATTTAAATATATATACATCTCTCCCTCTCTCTCTTTCTCTCTCTTTCTCTTTTGTTTTGCAGCTTTTGTATGCAGAATGCTTGCTTATTCCATTTGTGAGATGAAAAGAAGGTGTAGACAGTACAGTGCTTGCCACAATACCTTTTCAATGAATTGAGCATCATTTAAATTTCCAAATCATTTAAGTAAAAAAAAAGCCAAAAAAAACACTAGATTTTTAACTGATAAACTGCTGAATAAGAAAAATATATTGCCAGATTGAAGGGTTTTTCTGTAATATGAAATAATCTACAAGTTTTACAGCGACATATATAATGTAGGTTTTATTGTAATGTTGAGTTGAAGTGAAGGGCTAAAATCGCTACTTAGTGGAAGATGCAATTAACCATGCTTTAACTAACATTATTCCATGGTTGCTCTCAGACAAGTGGCCATTTAAACCCCATTTGTTCCCATTACATATGAAGAATGAACTCACCATTCCTAAATTTAGAGACAAAAATCCAACTCTTTTCCACATTCTCATAGCCCTCAAGTATGCTCAACCATAAAAACTATTCTTATTGTAATCAAAGCTTGGTCTACCCATTGATCAAGGGTAATTCAAGCTAACTCAAGAGAATATATTCTTTCATTTTCCTTGGTGAAGGTGCACAAAGCTATATATATATATATATATATATATATATTGTTGACCTCCATGCGTGTTACATCAGTCGAGTCGAGCTCAAAATCTAAATTCGACGAACTTTTGATGTAACAGCTCGCAAATCGGAGCTGAGATGCACCAAACATCACCGAAATTAGTCAAAATGACCTCCGGATGACGAACAGACTTTGTCATTGTATTTAGAATATCAAAATTAGTCATAATATAAATATTGTATAATTTAACGATCAACCGAGCTAGCGATCAAGCTGTCAACGTGTCGACGCACATATCAAAGTCGGAGACTGCGATGATACTCAAACGACCTCCGTTCATGAAATTGATTGTGTATTTAGCTTCGAAACATCGAAACCTATCAAATGATACTATTCACGATCGATTCGCACGAGTCTACACGAATGTCGAGCGATAGAGAGTGATAATGTGTATTTTTGAATTGAAATTGATCTGTCGGCATAAAATTCATATTAAGATTGATTAAACGCTTGGGAAATTAATTTAAAAAGCCTATGTATGCATAAGAACCCTAAGTCCCTAATCGGCTCTAAAATGGCAGCACTCGTTTGGTTCGTCCCTCACACACACAGAAGCCCTCGTCCGACTCGAGCCCTCTTCGTTCGATCTCCCTCAAACTGTAACAACTGAAGTCTGTGGTACTGCCATAACTTTCCTCTTTAGTGAGGAGACATCGGAATCAGATGGTAAGTCTATCCTGATGACCGGCTTCTGCCCGGTCACCTTCGTTTTGCAGACTGTGGTGAGTGGAATGTCCTCACAAGTGATCTTGGCCCCTCAAATCCCTGACCAAAGTGAAGTACATATGTATGGTATAGACGGGGAAGTCAGCCTAATCTAAAGTAAGATCCATATCGTGGGGGAAATTGATTGTGTATTTAGCTTCGAAACATCGAAACCTATCAAATGATACTATTCACGATCGATTCGCACGAGTCTACACGAATGTCGAGCGATAGAAAGTGATAATGTGTATTTTTGAATTGAAATTGATCTGTCGGCATAAAATTCATATTAAGATTGATTAAACGCTTGGGAAATTAATTTAAAAAGCCTATGTATGCATAAGAACCCTAAGTCCCTAATCGGCTCTAAAATGGCAGCACTCGTTTGGTTCGTCCCTCACACACACAGAAGCCCTCGTCCGACTCGAGCCCTCTTCGTTCGATCTCCCTCAAACCCGATAGATGAAGGCTTTGTTTGGGAGAGCTTTTTTAGTGCGTTTTGCTTTTGAGAGCGTGAATTTTTAATTTTGATACCCGTTTGAATAGTGTGCTTTTTGAAACTGCGTTTTAGCTCCATCTCACTGAAAGCTCCATTTTAGCCCCTTTTCAAAAAGCAAAAGACAAATAGTTTTTCAGGAAATACTTTTAAACCAGCTTTTCAGGAATCCGAAAAGCTTAGCCAAACGAAGCCGTAGTCGCTCATCTGCTTGTTCGTCTCTACCATAACCGTTCCCTCTTTCTCATTTGGTTTTCCTTTAACCGCAAGCAAGATCTTTTCACAACCGTTCCCTCTGGTCTTCTCCTCCTCTACTTTCTCCTTTTGTTTATTCCGTCTCGAGCAGTCGAACGAGACTCTTCCCTCCCAACTGCTTGAAGAAGTTTCCATTCTCCTTTTCTTCTGATCTCCTGCTGGCATTCCTCGTCTATTTGTCCTCTTACCTCTTCCTCTTTGGATTCTTCTACGAGGTGTTATATAGCGCGCGCGCGCACACACACACACACACAGAGAGAGAGAGAGAGGGAGAAAATGGGGGGAGTGACCTCATCGATGGCGGCAAAGCTGGTGTTCTTTCTGCAAAGCCTGCCTTCGTACGAGCTGGTGAGAGAACCAGTGACAGGACTGACGACGATATGCCGGTTCTCGCACAGGGAGAATGTGGAGGGGATGCGGCTGCCGACGTGGAGGGGGACGGAGATCATAGTCATTTATATACGAAACCCGATGGCAGTGTCGACCCTGCTATATTCCCATGGAAACGCAGCTTATCTTGGCCATATGTATGAGTTGTTCATCAAACTCAGCATTCACGTATGCGTCAATCTTATGGGATATGATTACTCAGGCTATGGTCAATCATCTCGAAAGCCATCTGAGCATAATACCTATTCTGATATCGAGGCTGTTTATAAAAGTCTCATTGAAAACTATGGTCCAAAAGAGGAAAATATTGTCCTGTATGGGCAATCTGTTTGAAGTGGACCTACTCTCAATCTAGCAACAAGGCTTCCATGCTTACGATCGGTTGTTTTGCACAACCTCATATTATCAAGTTTAAGAGTGATGTATCCTGTTAAACGTACATATTGGTTTGAAATCTACAAGAAAGTTGACAAAATTCCATTAGTCCTATGCTAACAATACATTTTTGAAGGCCTTATCACGCTCATCAGGGCATGACGAGATAAAAATCGGCTGAAGTATTTTAAAACATCAACCATCACACTCATCAGGGCATGATGTGCATGCCAAAAATATTAGATGCAACCTCTCATGCCGAAATGCTGCCGAAATTTTGACTAAATCTGGGACATAAAAAAAGGAGGAGAATGTTTGAATGTATAGAATTTGCATATATATATTGCTTTTATGTAGGTGATTGAAGATCTCGTTATGCTCATCAGGGCATAACGGGATTAAAATTTAGTTGATGTGCTTCAAAACACCGACTGTCATGCTCATCAGGGCGTGACGGATAGGCTAAAACAGTTCTGATGTAGCCCCCTACATGGGGATGACGTTGGAATACTGTCAAAATACTGCCGAAATTCTGCCAGATTTTACATTGACAAAAACTCAAATAAATTTGTTTAAATTAAAAATTCTAAGCTAATTTTAAAATTTAATTTAACTTTGCTAAATTTTGAAGTAAATAAAATTATCAAAATTTGACTCCAACTGAAATCAAGAATTAGTCAATTTCTCTCAAATGAATAAACATCTCTCACTCAATATTTGAATTTTTTTGGATTTCACATTGAGATAATCAAAAGAAAATTTTAACTAGTTTTAAGATTGAAATATACAATATTTGGAAATATATTTATATACTCAATCATGAAGTAATTGAAATGAGTTGGATATTTTGGCGATAAACATAAGCTTAGCACTTCAATACCTCATTTCAATGATGTGAAATATGATCTGATTGAATATCTAATCAAAGTACAAGAGATCCCTTTGGAGTTAAGATGCAGTCTTCAAATATAATTTATTCCAAGTAAATTAAAAAAAATCAAAGGATTCATAAGAGATTCCTAATGAAATTGAAGGGTTGCTAATAAGCATAATCAAGGGATTCCTGGAAAACATTTGAAACATATTATTCACCTTATTAAATGCTCAAATTGGATCAAAGAGAAATTGAACAGAGATAGTAACGAGTTTGAAGATCATCAATAGATATAAATGAGAGTCTATTGAAGATCCAAAGACTAAACAACTTTGCATAAAAGAAAGCAGTTAAATATTATTTTCAAGGGATCTAATAGACTATTAGAATAATTTAAAACTCCTTTAATGCCATCGGATTTGCAATTCTTCTTACAAGCAGACAGAAGACGATGCTAAATTAAATTCTACATGAATTATGGAACTTCTTTCAATCTAAAAAATTAAGAAATTTCATTCTAATTATGATTTTTAAAGTCAATGATTTCATTAATTAGATGAAATTATCTAGGTTATAAATTTCTGCATATGCTCGGACATAGAGATTTAAAGTGCAAATTTTAATATCTGAAAAGGTTACGCAGGCTAAGTTGGAATTAAATGAAAATATAAATTCAATGTCATGATTTAGAAATAAAATTATCTGAATGGTTAAATACTCGCATGGGCCCGGACACTACGCTGAATGCTTAAATTTAGTGTCTAAGGATATTGCGTGGGTTGCTTACCGATTTGGTCTTAGGACCAGGTCCGGGTTAACAAAATCTAAAAATCCAATTATTATAAGAATCTCAACTTATTAAAATATCTGAGAAGCTAATTCTGTCATATGATAGTAGATCTGATCCTCTATTATTAAATTAATAGAGTTAACAGAATTTGAAATAATAAATTAAATGATCAAATAATACATCCACACCGATAATGACTATGTTGAATGGTGATTTCAATCGAAGGGGATACTTCCATCAAAATGTGATTCTAATTTCAAATCAACTTAAATTAAATATCTATCTAAATGCAAAATCTAACATGTCATTAAGGGTTAAATGCTTAAATGAAATTCAATCTCTGAAAACTTGAATATAAAATCCAATCCATCTTCCATAACTATTTGTTAAAGGTGATAAATTAAGAAAACTCTAGCTCACAAAGGAGCCAATGTCAAATCATGTATTATACTATGTTCACTCTCAATCATTCTCATGCTAGCAAGGACGTGACTTGTGTCCTCAGATTGTGTGGCTTGGCCAATAGGCTTCACATATGATATAATTACGATCAGAGTCCCTTGATCGGTGGTTGCCGTCAAATAGAATCATTATATTATGATCACGACTATAGCCCGTATGCTCCCCAATGGCTCTTCCCTGTTGTGAATCATAGGGTACACCTAATAGGGCAAAAAGTCCTTTATCGGCTTTGGTAGATTTAAGCATGTCTCTTTAGACAAACACCACCCCAAGTCAACAAGGATTCCTTAGATGACGTAACCCATGTGTTGGTGATAAGGATCTTTTCGTGTTAGAACTCCTCACTAAGTAGACCAGGACGCGATAGCGGGATGATGGAACTATAGGATCTAGATCGAGCACATCATTATTCCCCCAACCATCCGCTTTAAGCTAATGATGATGAATTTCATAAATTCTGAATCTAAATTCTAAAACTCCACATTGCTGCTACTATACGCTACGCATTTAGCGATCTAATGACTAGCCTTAATCAAAAGTTCTCTCTCTACATTGAGAGGGGTAATTAACTATAGGTGCTTGCACCTACAAGAAACTTGGAACTATATCTAAAGTCCTCACCAAATGAGGTAGAAATCTCTAGGTAGTGTCTTATCTACTATTCCATCTGCCTTCTGAAAATTACACCGACACACAAATCATACTCTCTTCATTTGGGAGAGGTCGGTGGCAAATTTTCGAAGCATATATATATATATATATATATATATATATATATATATATATATATATATATATATATATATATATATATATATATATATATATATATATATATATATGAGTTTCCTATCCTAGATAAGCAATAATTTCAAACCCTCTCCGTCCTTCCTCTGTGGTCTTAATCTTCACAATGATATAGGTCATGGTGGCTGGGGTTTAGCCCATAAGTTGGTTTCCCTCACATTCCTAAAGATTTTTAATTGAATTTACCTCAATTAGTTCTATGGAAGAAGAAATGGCTCTAAGTCATATGTTATAGGGATTCTTAAACACAAGCCATATAAGTGAGGGATGTGCATAGAAATACTCTTTGGATTGACCATTGCTCAAGTGACTCAAAAACCACTTTGGGTTGATTGATCAAACACAAATATACTCATATTACTCATTTAGTCAACCTTTTGTCATCAACACTGAGGCCTAAGTGAAATTTAAAATAGACTAACTTAAGCCCAAATAGAATATTTTTATGTGATTGAAATTTTTTAAAAGTCAAGATTTGTTTATTGATTGATTATAAATTGAAAAAAAAATGAATTTTATATTATTTTTGAATAATTCATTTCTCTTAATTAATTAATTTATAAATTTAATGATTGAAAGCACATGTTTAACAAAAATTAGATTTTATATATTAAAATGAACTTAGAATGTTTTAGTTAATTAAGAAAAGAGATCCATTATGTTTATTACAAATTTCTTTAAGTGATTTAGGCATGTATTTTGCCTTTTTATTTTTAAAATTTATAATTATCTATTTAATTAAAAAAATTTCATATTTGATTTAATATTAAGAACTTATTATAGAAATATTTAAGATTTGATTAATATTAAATATCATAATGCATTCTATAATTTATTTTAACTTTTTATACAATGATTTAGTAATTACATAATTTAATTTTGAACATAAAAAACAAAATTAAATTATTATCATAGGAAAAATTTTTCTTGGGTAGTCCATTTTTAAGATTTAATGCATTTTATTTTAGAAGATTCAGATTAGGAAATACTTAGACCTAAATTTCAACTTTTAACTCATATTTAACCTAAATGGTCAACAAAGAGATCCCATGTCAAGTAGCCAATGACCAAATCAATCCTAATCATCTTAATTTGTGATATACTAGATCCAAATGTCCATTCATCATTATCGCCATCCGAACAAGGCTAATATAAATAATCCTAAAAATCCTATATCCCACACACCTCTCTTATAGATTTTGATGTTCAAGTAGTCAAAATATGTTAAAAGGACTAAAGTTATGACATCATGCAAGTAAAATGCTTAGACATAACGAGTGTGATTCCTATAATTAATCTAAGGAGGAGGCTCGGATTTTTAATAATATATCTTTTTTACAAGTCATCTAAGCCTACAATAAATCATGAATACACTTTATCTACCTTCAATAATTAAATTCTATTGTTGGGAGTCTCTTAGTGACTACATGTTGACCTCACTTTTGGACTGAGGATTCAATCTTTCCATCTTAAGCTTAGGACTCTCCTAGACACTAAGACTTCCTTAGTCATAGGATACTTCTAGTGATTAAGTGAACACTTAACCCATATCTAGAGACTTAGGAGGAGTTTCCCTAGGCTATGCCTTAGGACTAAAGGAGCATACCCATCCTATGGCCTAAACCAAACCCCATGTCTAACCCTATGTCCAAAGCTAACTTCAAATTGATTTCAACTAATCCCAATTGAACCCTATTTCATATCCAAGCTCCATGCCAAAATGACTTAAACATAAATCCATCTTAATCTTTAAGCCAACCCTATGGACTTAACCAAAGTTCCTCCAAACCAAACTCAATTGATTTTCATAAAATCACTCTTACCTTCCAAATCATCATTCCAAACTCTTCTAAAATCTATAATCAAGCCAATTGATCAAAACCCAGTCACTTAACCAAAGCTAGCCCATTTGAACCCAAAATGTCCATTTGAGCCAAAAACCAATTAAACCTAGATCAATTGCTATCAAAGCCAACAATCAATCCTAAGCCAATCATCAAACCCACTTCAACCCAAATCAACTTTATCCAATTTAATTAGCCCAATTGGTCCAATTGACCCAAAGTGACCAATTTGACCAAATTGGGCCAAACTCTAATTCAACCCAAATTTGATTGGATCAACCACTCAAATCTTCACCATGATGATTGTTGATCATCTTGGGTAGCCTAGTTTCCATTAATTCAAGCTACTTGACCCAAAGTGACCTAAAGGACCCATTTGAGCTAAATCTCAATCCACCCAAAATTGGATTGAACCAACATATCCAAAAACTCTTACAATGATTGTTGTTCACCCTTGATTGTCCAATTACAATCAATTGGGTCAAACCAACTCAATTTGGTCACTTGATCAAGTTGACCCAATTAGCCTACATGAACCAAATGAACCAAATCTCATTCTAATGCAAATCAATTGAAACAAATGATTCCAATCAACTATAAGCCAACCCTTGAACATGACGTGACCATCAATTGAGCCAAACTAAACCCAATTAGCCCTTTGATCCAAGTTGGCCCAATTCGACCTAAAAGGCCAAATTGAGCCAAATCAAATTTTAATCTAAATTGATTGCAACCAATGACTCAAATCCATTACAAATTGATTATTGAACATAATCAAACCCTTGATTGAATCCAATTTGGCCAAGTCAACCCAACTGACCCATTTAGCCCAAATTGACCTAAAGGGTCAAATTAGTCTAAATCACACCTAAATACAAATTATTTGAAATAAAAACCTACAATCATCTTCAAATGATTAACTGAACCTAAACCAACACCTAACCCAAGCTAATTTGGTCAATTTGATAAAATTGGTCAACTTAGCCCATTTGATCCATATGAACTCATATCGGTCAAATTCAAGTCAAATCTAAATCAAGCCAAACCAACTGAACTAAAACATCCCAAATCATCATTTGAACTTGTCTCAACCCATGGCTTGACCTAATTTGACCAATTGATCAACTTGGCCCAACCTAGCCAAATTTGACCTAAATGGGTCAAATTGAGCCAAACCTAACCAAACCAAACCCAAACCCATTCAAACTTAGTAAGACCCATCCTTGGGTCACCATGGGTCAGGGAAAATCAAAGCCAACCTAAGTCCAGCCAAAATTGACCCATTACCCTTTAGGTGAAGCCTTCCAAATGGGACAAAACCCATATTTGGATGGTCAAACCCACTCTCCTACCCTTGGTAGCCACCCTAAGCTCAAAATGGACATAAGGAACACTAGCTCACCTAACCCAAAGCTAGTTTGGGTTAGCCATGAGCCATGTACAGGTAAGCTAATCCATTTCCTCCCATTGGAATACTTGGAAACCAAGGACAAGCCACCTCAACATTGACAGCCCACTCCCCTTCACACCTCCACTAAAACTGAGCCACCTCACAGATTCTCTACCCCCTATGGCCGCCTGCACCGGAAGGATGTTTTCCTATGGTAGAATTGATCCAAGCCATTGGTTTGGATGGGGAGGAGAGTATACTCCTCCTCATTCAATTCAAACTCACAATCAGAGTTTCCCTAGAGCACAATAGAGTAGAGAGGAACTCTTAGAGCGATTTCCCAAGTTTCCTGAGCCTCCCCATTGCCGGAAACACCAAACCCGAAATAGGACAGAGCTAATTTCCATCCAACCTCACCTAACCTCCACCATTATGAAAAAAATTTACCCACAACTTCACTAAGCTCTGATGAGAAGAAATGAATTGATTCCCGATAGATTTGAGCGCCGGAGACCACTCCAAGCCTAACTCCGGGAGAATTTTAGTGGCATTTGATCCACAGAGCCATCGGCGAGGAGGAAAGTCATGAGCTTCTCATCATGGCTTCATCTCTTCAAGATAAAGCTACCTCGATCGATTAACCGCCAGTCCTGAGCTCTGGCAAGGTAAATTCTAGCAAACTATTAAAATTTTAATGTTTTTAGCCTTTATGAAGAAAAGTTTGATTTTGTGTGAATCCCACCGTAGGATCTCTTTAGTTCTCCTTCTTAAACATTTTGGGATCGACTGCGATGCCCCGAGCTTCGGCTCGGTCGAGTAGAAGAAGCGGGGCGGTCCTCTCTTCTGCTCGTGAGATGACGGATCATCCACCGTCCGTCTCGCGTGATTGGAATGGACGGTCATAATTAATACACTAGATAATCTTGATTTAATCCTAATAGGAACCACATGATTAATCTCCACTATTCGATTCTAAATCAAATGGCGGGGATAAAAGCACGTCCTCCGCCACCACATCAGTCGCATCGGATTGTTTAAGTGGCCAATCCCGTGGCACCATGTGGAAAGTGCTATCACGTCGGCCGCCAGCATGGCGCCAACCAGATTAGAAATTAATTAGTGTTTAAAAATCTAATTAATTGGCTGAAACTTCCCGAAATCTTAACTAATTGCAGAAAAATCAAAAAATATAAATAATTATAGTTTGGAAATGTTAAATAGAGGTAAATTTTATAAAAATAATTTCATTATATTTTGAATAATGATTAATGCTTAATTAGGGTTTGAATGTTTTCTTAATTAGCTTAATTAAGCTCTAATTACTTGGACAAGTAATCCCAAATTTGGCATGATGATTTAATGGGATGATATCTACCTCCCATAATTTTTTTGGGATTTATTAGCTATGTAATTAAGAGAATTTGTATTTCAGACCTTAATTATCCTCTTAATTAACTTAATGATTATTTAAAGTTTTAAATAATAGAGATTAACTAATTAAACTTTATCAATCACTAATCAACAGTGAGATGATGAGGGAGGGTAGTAATGACTTCTTTCCTAATCATTTTTTCAAATTCGTTTCAATAAAAGAGAGTTAATTAATGTGAAGTTTAATGAAGAGATCAATAAATCAATTAATAATGAAATCAAATCAAATTAAATTGATAATCACTTCATATAATCAAATTTTAAATTATGGGTTCCTCTTTATGTGTTCAATAGCATAAAAACCCTTTAAGGAAATTATGATTTAGCCCATAAGTGTGGAAAAATCATAAAAGTACCTAATTAGATTCTTTAATCTAACTAATCTCTAATCATGAGCCAATTGCATTAGGTCCTTTAGGAGCATTGCAATTTTATTTTTCTGATATTAATATTATTTTTTGCTCATGATTAAATGATTAATCAAATTAAAAAAGCATAAAAAAGTGTAATTAAATGGATTGTTTAAGGGTTCAACTTAATTAAATCATAAAATTACTTAATTATCTTTCCTTAAACAAATTAAGATTACTAGCATGGGAATGAGATTGAAAATAGCAAGTGACTTCTCCTCCGTAAGTTTAATTAAAATCCAAAATTGAAATTAATAAGAAGCTTTGGTTTTCTTTAAATAATTTTTTTAATGTGATTGTCCTTAAGAATTAGTGTAGTTGAATGAATCATATGGAGATATTTGGCTATTCCTTTTCAATCTCTTTAAATGTTGTATGTCATGTGATATCATGTATTCATATTTTCAAAATCAAATGGAATTTACTTATGTAAAATTGCATGTGTTGGCTTATTCTTATTATATGTGTGTCTATTATCACTAATAAATCTAAATTTATTTTTCAAAAGCCATAAATTGGTAATAATATTTGGAGTGATAGTAGTTATGAGTACATATAAGATTTACATGCATTTATAGCTTAAGCATGTGAAGGTTGTGCTTTCTTTCCTTAATTCCTATATAAATTTATATATACTTGAATGATAATAAGTATATAGTCTGGACATCCCAGGAATATGAGGCTTTAAGTAGCCCCAAGGAGGTCATTTGATTAACTCACTTCCTTGGTTAACAAAGGCACATACTTATTTAATTTTATTCCTATGTATATTTGTATTAGAATTTGGATAGATCTTTAATTTACATGCATAAATAATTCAATCAAATAAAATACAATTCTTTGCATGATTTTCATTCTTATAGTTGTGTATACATTCATATGTATTTAAGATAGCAAGTATATAGTCTGAACATCCCGGGAACACGAGGATTTAAGTAGCCCTAAGGAGGTATTTTAATTATCTCACTTCCCTGGTTTAAATAATAGCATGTACTTGCTTACATCTTTTATACATGTGTGTGTGTGTTTGGCTAATGAGTGAAGATCCTCTTTTCTACCAAAAATTCTTAAATTCATAATCATTTAAGTGTGCCAAAAGCTTATTGCATGTGTAGGTATACTAAATGTTAAATCATATGCATGTTATGGGTGATGAAAAGGAATAGTCCAACATATTCTATGTGATGGCAATTTAACCACATTAATCTTAAGATGCCTTTCATGTTGAATATGATTCTTTAAAGTTAACCCAAACTTAGGATTAATAAAATATTTAAGAAGCCATTCACTAAAAGAAACCAAATCATAATAATATGCTTTAGAAAACTACTTAAGGTGTGGATGAAGAAGGTTAAGCTTGCTTCTTCTCTTCACAACATTTAGAGGCTAACTGAATATCAAAATGAAATAAATAAAATACAAATTAAAATTTTCAAACCTCTATACAACTTAAAATGAAACCACCCATCATGTTAAATTAAATAATTTTTCAAACTTAGAAAATTATAATTCTAAAGCCTAGTTAAGACATATCACACTAAGCCTAATCACACACATTAGAATGCTAAGTCACCACTTCTAGCTCCAAGTTAGGATGGTGTATGTATGATGTTGTGTTTTCATTTTGAGATGTAATATTTTATACTAGATGTTAGGAATGTGGATCGTAGATTGGATGTTAGGCCGTTGTTAGCCTAATATTATTTTATGCAAGGGATTGTGCAAATGGGGCTATTGTAAAAATAAATATAAATATTTTTCTCACTGGTTTCTTATGCCCCCTAAGTTTAATCCATGTTAAGACAAGTAGGCTTGGTTACCCATGTGTAGGGTGCTAAGTCCAAATTATAAACTATAACTTCTTGGATTTGTATGTATGTTTAGTTAACCTCTATTTTGCAGGTGTAGTTAGATTTACTTTTTCAAAAATATAATTTTGTAATAGAAATTAGAATTAGTGCTATGGGGATTAGGATGAGCAGTGGCTAGAAGGCTTAGTCCTAGGGTTCCCTATGATACTTTGGAGCAAATCAAATCAAAAGAAAGAAAGAAGAAAGAAAAAGAAATGAAGAATGAAGACCCCCATATCATGTTGTTGACCTCACTTTTGGAATGAGGATTCAATCTTCTCATCTTAGATCTAGGAGTCTTCTAGCCACTAGGAGCTCCTTAGTCATAGGACACTTCTAGTGGCTAAGTGAACACTTAACCTAAGCCTAGAAACTTAGGAGGATTTGCCATAGGGTTTAGATCATACCTTTGGGACTATGATATCCCGCCTACCATATAGCCTAAACCCAATTATGTTTACCTCCTTAACCTAAAACAAACCTCAAATTCAATTTAACCAAGTTTAATCTAACCTCAAATCCACACAATGCTTGACCTATGAGGGCATCCCTTATAGTGGAGAACACCTCCTCTCACTGATTTAGCCCTTAGTCTTTTTCATCATGCATGTAGGCATAATTGTCCCAAGCCTTTGTTGAAATGGATGTGTCAAAATGATATAAAAAAATTGTAAACTTTCCATTAGTCTAAGTCCTGCTTTCATGCCAATCATGATCTAGTCTTTTAGGGAGTGAGTTTAGGACTCTAGTTTCATTTTTAATTAAATAACAGCTTAGCTATCTTGTACTTACATAAGACCGACCTACATAGTTTTGAAGAGTAGGAGATGTTAGCTGGCGACCACTCTTGGCAGTTGTAAGTCTAGAAGAATTGGGATGAGTTTATCCTCTCTTGCAGAAGTAAACCCCTATGTTCCACTTCCCGCTTAGACTTAAGTCGTGCTTTTAGCTTTTTTTAAAGAATCCTAGATTTAAGATCTGATGCTACTTATTTCCTTTGAACTACCAGTATAAATTATTACTTCTTAGGCATTTTTACAATCTTGTGTTGATGGATAATAATCCCTATCATTCTAATAAATTTTCAACTCAAATGAAAATAAACTCTCTCTTTCAAATATATAAAGCGTCACTATAAGGTAGACTGGAGTGCTCACTATGCTTCATAGTATCATGAGTGCTCCCTTCCTATCTTCCCTTGGAATCCAAAAACAAGTCTTTCCAAATTGAACTCTCCCACTTGATTTGAAAAAATACATAATTCTTTTATCGTCTAACTTTGAGGTCTTTGGAGGTATTTATTGATTACTTTAATCAAGTGTTCTTGGAAAATTCTCATTTCCTAGAATGTAATTAACCATGGAAGGTTGCTTACATAGGGAATTAAACAACTAGGCATAAAATAAATCTTGCTTTGCTTCTTCAAGTAAAGTAGGGGAATGATCCCTAGTATATATGAAGACCCATCTGACTTATGAGTCCTTATTAGGTGATTAGGTCCATTTTAGGGTGTTGTTTCTATCTTTTGAGATGGTACATCATACCTTAATGTCATACTCCATCACTTCAATAAGTACTCTCTAAGATCTGTGTGGTGTCCCATCGACTCCAAATTAAAGCACCCCAATACTTTGTGTATTAAATCACAATCAATTGCTATCTTTGACATGAATATTATATAAGAGTAATATTTGATGTAGCAAAACTATTAATGTCAAGTCAACACATACATTTAACAAAATCATTAATGTGTTGTATAATAAGATTTGATCACTTTTTCAGCATGTATATATATATATATATATATGAGAGAGAGAGAGAGAGAGAGAAGAAAGAGAGGGAGAGAGAGAGATTCTCTCTATAGAAGATGATGATTATTCTCCCAAAAAAGTTTTATTTTTACATGTAAGCATTAAGTGATTGTTGTGATGTGATTTATTATGTCATAAATCACAAGTTCTTATTTAGCTTGAATATTATATAAGAGTAATATTTGATGTAGCAAATCTACTATTGCTATGTAAAAACATATATTTTAACAAAATCATTAATATTTTGTATATTGAGATTTGAACACTTTTTTTGTCTTCTTTTATGAAGATAATCTCTCTCTCTCTCTTTCTCTCCCTATCTACACTCAATGGATTTTCGATGGCCAACTAAAACATTATCTGATTATTTTCATGAAGTGATGTAATTCGTTATGTCATTAATCATAACCAATAGTTCATCTTTAGCTTGAATATTATATAAAAGTAATTTTTGACATAGAAAAACATTGATGTCAAATCAACATAAAAATTTTAACAAAATCAATACTAAGTTGTATATTGAGTTTTGATTACTTTTTTCTACAGATAAAATTAAAAGTTCTTAGGAGACTAATCGTCTTCTTTTATAAATAGAATTTCCATCTCTCTCTCTCTCTCACAATCAATAATTTATCTTTAGCTTGAATATTATATAAGAGTAATATTTGACACATTAAAATTATTATTACCAAGTCAACACATAATTTTTAATGAGATCATTATTGTGTTATATATTTATATTTGATCATTTTTAATACATACATACATACATATATAAATATATGTGTGTGTGTGTGTGTATGAAGAGAGGGGTGAGAGAGAGATTCTCTATATCAAAGTAGATGGTTATTATCACGAAAAAGTTTTATTTTATATGTAGAAATAAGTGATTCGAGTGATATTTGGCAAAATAAAATAATTAATGCTAAGTCAATAGAAAAATTAAAAAAAACCATTAACTTGTTGTATATTGAGTTTGATCACACATTTTGTCTTGTTTTATGAAGAGAATCTCTCCCCCTCTACACTTAATGGTTTTTCTAATGCTAGAATGAAGAAGTATTAACTTATTTTAATGTAGTGATGTAATCCATTATGCTATTAATCACAATTTATAGTTTATCTTTAGCTATCTTATATAAGAGTAATATTTGCTGCACAAAACTATTAATGTGAAGTCGACACATAAATTTGAACAAAATCATTAATGAGTTGTATATTTAGATTTAATCACTTATTTCTACATATAAAAATAAATCTTTTGGGAAAATAATTGTATAAACAAAATCTCTCTCTCTCTCTCTCTCTCTCTCTCTCTCTCTCTCTCTCTCTCTCTCTAACAAATTGAAACAATATTTGATTATTTTCTTGTAGTGACATGATTCTTTATGTCTTAAATCACAATCAATAGTTTATCTCTAGCTGGAATATAATATAAGAGTAATATTTTATGCAACAAAACTATTATAGCCAAGTTAACACATAACTTTTAACAAAATCATTAACGTGTCGTAAATAGGTAGAATTAAAAGTTTTTTTGAGAATGACCATCATCTTTTATGAAGAGAATCTCTCTCTATAGCTAAGGGATTTTCTATCACATTCAAGAAATATTTGATTATTTTGATGTTGTCACATGGTTCTTTGTCATAAATCACAATCAATAATTTATCTTTCAGTTAATATTAATGCCAAGTCAACATTAGTACTCGACATAGCAAAATTATTAATGCCAAGTCAACACAAATTTTATAAAATCATTAATGTGTTGTATTTTGACTTTTCATCACTTATTAATACATGTAGAAACAAAACTTTTTGGGAGAATAATCATCTTCTTCTATAAATAGAATCTCTATTTCTCTCTCTCTCTCTCTCTCTCTCTCTCTCTCTCTCTCTCTCTCTCTCTCTCTCTCTCTCTCTCTGTGTCTCTCTCTCTACACCCAACGGATTTTTCAAGACAAATTCAAACAATATTTATGATCAAGATTGTTTATGTTTTAACTAACAATCAAGTTTGTCTTTAGTTTGTATATTATATAATACTGATGCAGCAAAACTATTAATGCCAAGTCAACATTAGCAGCTCGCTTCATCAAATATTAATCATATATATTATTTATAAAATATCAAATCTTAGTATACATTAATGCTTTTATTAGTCTCAATATACAACACTCTAACACATAAATGATATATCAACACATAAATTTTACCAAATTCATTAATGTGTTGTTGTTTGATAATCTGATAACTTTTTCTACACGTAGAAATAAAGCTATTAATGCAAAGCAGCACATATTAAAGTATTAATCTTATACAACACGAACCCCCACACTACCCTTTTAGATGGATGAAGCCGACCTGTAGTAATTTGATACTAATTTGAGAACCAAAGCCTACTTCTACCAGCATAATTAGTTATTAGTGGGAAACTTTAAAGCTATTATATTATTTAATATTACTATATTAACTCGAACATTTTATTTCATCTATTTAAAAGAATGGATTAAACGTTGGTCAGTCTGCTTCTTTTATAAATTTAAGAATCATTTGCACTAAATTAAGCTTTCTAATAGTCAACATATGACATACGTAGAAAATTTAACTATAGACTACATACTATTAATTTATAATCATTCGAAGCATATCTAAAAGAAATATGAAAAGTGCAAAACAATGTCATTAAATTACTTAATTTGCATCTTACATTTCTTATATCGAGGGTATGCAATATTTTAAAAAGTAAATAAATAATCAAAATATTTTTATGAAAATTTGATCAAGATAGCTAGATCTCGAAGCCATTAAATTTATTTTATGATGAGTACAAATTTTTTATTACAGTCATCTTAAAATAAATCTTTCATTATGATGTAACACTTAAGAGAATAGTCGAAACTTATATCCCCGGTAGATAGACCCTAATTTAACCAACAAAATAAATCAAACCCAAATCTATATCCCCATATTCCCTTATGCCCTTAGCATAAGTTTATATTATATCCAATGCATGTGTGATTCCTTAGTGGATCCCTCTTCATGTCCTTGACATGAAATCAATCAATTCAAATCAAATTTTCTTTGACTCTCTTATGCTTTTGGCATGAGATGAGTTAGCACTAATATCATTATTCTATCTACCTCTTGGGTTTTATGTATAGATCATCTTCATTAGCGCTTACAATCCCTCTAGGCGTTTATGGATCACCTAGTTCAATGGATTGCCCGGTGTGCGCCATTTCTGACCATTGGGGTCCTTTTGTTGATCTCATTTTTAGAGTGAGGATTCATTCTTCTCGTTATAGACTTAGGAGTCTTCAGACACTAAGAGCTCCTTAGTTCTAAGATACTTTTAGTGATTAAGTGGGCACTTAACATAATTCCAGAGACTTAGAATGGTTAATTATAAGATTAGGCTATGCCTTAGGACTCAAGAAAACTCACCTACCCTAAACCTAAGAAAACCATGCCTACCTCTTTAGCCTAAACCAAACCTCAAATTCAATTTGTCCAAACTCAATCCAATCTTAACTCATACTCAAATCCAAATCAAAATCAAATCACTTCAATCAAACCAAACTTAAGCCCACTACTTAACTCTATGGACTTAGCTAAATTACCCTTCAATCCAAATCAAATTCAATTGATTTTCTCATAAATCAATTCAATCCTCTAATTAAATCAAATCCATGATCAAATCCAAATCCATAATCAAATCTCAATCCTCGAATCAAATCCAAGAATTAAGCCCATGACTTAATCCTATGGACTTAGCCAAATCCTCTTCAATCTGAATTGTAAACTTAATTGATTTGTCTCATGAATCAATTCAATCTTTTAATCACGATTCCAAACCAAAATCTACAATCTACAATTAAGCCATGCCAAACCAAAATCAATTCAATCCAACCAAGTTAACCCATATGACCTAAAATACCTAAATGAGCCAAAATCTATTTGAACCTAAATCAATTACAATCAAAACCTTAAATCAATTCCAAGCGATATATTGAACTCAACTCAATTCAACCCAAAATAAAGCCAATCAACCCATTTAGACTCACTTAACCTAAAGTGACCTAAAGGACCTATTTGAGTCAAACTTCAATCCAACCCAAATTGGATTGAGTCAAACCATACAAAACCTCCTATGATGATTGTTGATCATCCTTGATTGATCAATTGCCATCAATTAGGTCAAACCAAGTCAACCCACTTAACCTACATAAATTAAACTAGCCAAATCTCAACCTAAGAAAAATTAATTGAAACCAATGATTCACATCAACCCAAAATCAACCCTTGAATATGACTTGACCATCAATTGAGCCAAACTTGACCTAATTGGCCCTTTGACCCAAGTTGACCCAACTTGACCTAAAAGACCAAATTGTGTCAAATCAAAATATAACATAAACAAATTGCAACCAATGACTTAAGTTCAATCCAGATTGATCATTGAACATGATCAAAAGATTGAACCCAATTTGACCAATTGAATTGAATTGACCTACTTAGCCCAAATTGACCTAAAGGGTCAATTTGGCCTAAAACAAAACCAAATCCAAATTGATTCAAACCAAAGCCTACAATCATCTTCAATTGACCAATTGAACATGAGCCAATGCCTAACCCAATCCAATTTGGCCAATTTAGCCAATTTGGTCGATTTGACCAATTTGGTCAACTCATTTGACCCATATGAACTCAAATGGGTCAAATCCAAATCTAAGTCAAATTGAACCAAACCAATTGCACCAAAACATTCCAAATACTCATTTGAACTCGACCCAAGCCTTGGTTTGACTCAATTTGACCAATTGGTCAACTTGACCTAACCTAGTCCAATTTGGCCTACATGGGTCAAATGGAGCCAAACCCACTCAAACCAACTCCAACCCTAATGATATTTGACATGACCCATTCTTAGCTCACCTTCGGTTAGCCCAAACCAAACCCAACCCAATTTGACCCAAATTCCAATGGGTCAAGGCCACCACATAAGACAATACCCCATTTGATTGGTCAAACCCACTCCCTATCCATTTGACAGCCTCCTAGACCTCCACCTAGGTAAGGAGGACACTGGCTCACCTAACCCAAAGGTGATAGGGTCTATTTTCAGCCAAGTGGAGGTGAGTTCACTCCTCCAAGCCGATTGGAATACTTGGCAACCCAAGGAAACCCACTGTCCTCCCATGACAGCCACCTTCCCTCACTCAGTCACTTAAGCCGAGCCAGCTTAGCACCTCCGTTCCACCCAAGACTACCTAAGGCAGCCAGATAGCCATAAAATGCCAAACAGATTAAGGCCATCCAATCCAAGGGAGGAGGTGGTATACCCCTCTCATTTCGATTCAATTCGAGACACCAAGCATTTAGTGAGCCCTAACAACTAGAGATGAGTTCCCTAGAGCCCTTCTTAAGCCTTCCCGTTACCGAAAAACACCAACTTGAGACAGAACAAGCTCCCATTATGTCCATCCTCCTCAAAACACAACCCCATTCAAATTAACTTCACCCACATGTTCACCTAGCTCCGGCGAGATGGAATGAACCTTTTCTTGAGCTCTCGACAACTAGAACCTCCTAGGCTAACTTTGGTGAGTTCTACAGTGATTCTTGGTCCATAGAGCAACTGCTGGGGAGGAATTATGCTAGCTTCTCAATAGGGCTTTGCCTTGTCCAAGAGAACCTGCCTCGATCGATTCGCCACCGGTGTTGAGCTTAGTGAGGTATTCTCCGTCAAACCAAGTATTTTCCCAAATTTTCTAGGCCTTTTTGAAGAGAATTTTGATTTCACCCAAATCCGACCATTAAATCTTTTAGGATCCTCCCTATGAAGTTGTGGGATCAATCTCGCAATAATCCAAGCTCCGACAAGCTTGAATTGGGTGGCAGAAGGTGAATGGTGCCCATCTTTCATCGCTTAGGGGGACGATAGATCACGTGTTGTCCATTCTGTGTGATTGAAATGAACGACCATGATTAATCCGCTAGTAAATTTTGATTTAATCCTTTAAGAACCACAGGTTTAATCTCTGTCGTCTAATCTAAGATCAGATGGTAGGGACGAAACCGCATCCACAGCTAGCCACGTAGGTGCTGACTCAAACATGTTTGAGTAACAAATTCCACAGCACCATGTGAAAATGCGCCACATCAGCGGTCCGCGTGGCACCGATAGGATTAGGCTTAATTAGGCTTAATTATCCTATTTAATGACTGAAGTTTCAAAATTTTATAACTAATTATAAAAAAAATCCATAAAATATAAATAAATACTCATTTTAAAGGTGAATCAGAAGAGAATTAATTAAAAATAACTTCAAATAATTTTAAATAGTAATTAAGGTTTAATTAGGATTTAATTATAAACTTAATTAGCTTAATTAAGCCTTAATTACTTAAGCAATTAATTCTAAATTTTGTGTGTTGATTTCTACCTCTCATGATTTTATTGGAATTTATTGCCTAATAATTAGGGAAAATTGATGACTCAAACCTTAATTACCATCTTTAATTAATTAAATGATTAATTAATATTCAAACAATAAATATTAATCAATTAAAACTTGTTAATCAGTGTTTAACAGTGAATGGAAGAGGGAAAATGATTTGGACCCCTTGTTCATAATCTCTTTTCCAATTCTATTTCATTACAAGAAGATTAATTAAGATAATAATTAATTAAATGCTTAATTAATTAATCAAGTGGTTAAATTAAACCAAATTGAAATGCAAATCACATCCGATAATTAACAATGAAATTGAGGGTTCCTCTTTATGTGTTTAAGAATATAAAGACCCATAAGAAAATTATGATCAACCTATAACCCACAAGTGTGGGAAAATCATCAAAGTACTTAATTTGATTCTTTAATATAATTCTCTTAATTATGAGCCAATTGCATTAGGTCTTTAGGAGCATTGCAGTTTTACTTTCTCTCACATATTCATGTCATTTATGGCTCATAATTAAGGGGTTAATCAAATCAAAGAGTCATAAGTAAGGGTAATTAATTGATCTAATTAATCCAACTTAATTAATCCATAAAATCCATTTAATTACCTTTTCTTTAAACCAAATCAAATCACCAACATGGGGATGAGATTAAAATAGCAAGTGATAAGTTCTTATTTTTAAATTCAACTTGAATCCTAAATCATAAATTAATAATGAGCTTTGGTTTTTTTAAATGATTTTATTTAATGTGATTGTCCTTAGGAATTAATGTATTTGAATGAACCATGTGTTTATGTTTAGTTATTCCCTTCCAATCACTATGAATATTATATGTCATATGATTTCATGCATTCATTCTTTCAAATTTAAGTAAATCAAATGAAACTTATTTATGTAAGCTTGTATGTGTTGGCTTAATTTATTATACATGTGGCTATTATTACTAATAAATTCAAATTTATTTATTTTTTCAAAGTTTATAAATTGATAAATTATATGGAGTGATAATAGTTATGAATACATATAGGATTTGCATGTGTTTATAGCTTAAGTATGTGAAGTGAAGCTCTCTTTCTTATGTTCATATATGGATTTACATATACTTGAATGTTAATAAGTATATAGTCTGGACATCCTGGGAACACAAGGATTTAAGTAGCCCAAGGAGGTCAGTTGATTACCTCACTTCCTTGGTTAACAATAACACACACACACACACACACACACACACACACACACACATATATATATATATATATATATATATATATATATATATCATATATATATGTATATATATATATGTATATAGAATTTGGATGGAACTTAAAATCATATACATAAATAATTCAACCAAATAAAAATACAATTTTGCATGATTTCTTATTCTCATAATTATTTATATATTCATATGTATTTAAGATAGCAAATGTTTAGTCAGGACATCCTAGGACCACGAGGCTTTAAGTAGCCCCAAGGAGGTCATTTGATTACCTCACTTCCCTAGTTTAATAATAGCACGTACTTGCTTACATCTTTTATACATGTGTATGTGCATTTGATTAGAGAATGGTAATCCTTTCTTTCTACTAAAAATGCATGCATCCAAAGTCATCTAAATCAATGAACTATACTATATGTAAACACAATGCTCTCTTTCTTATGATTCATATATGAATTTACATGTGTTTGAATGTTAATAAGTATATAGTCTGGACATCTCAGGAATACAAGGCATTAAGTAACCCCAAAGAGGTCATTTGCTTTCCTCACTTCCCTAGTTAACAAATGCACATACTTATTTAATTTTATTCCTATGTATTTTTGTACAAGAATTTGGATAGAGCTTTAATTTACATGTATTAAATATTTAAATCAAATAAAATCTAAGTTCTAAATGTATGCACTCATCATTCAAGTGTGCTAAAATGTCTTGTATGTATAAATATGCTAAGTATTAAGTCATATGCCTATTACATGTGATGAAAAGGAATGACTTAATATATTTCATGTGGTAGTAATTCAACTACATTAATCTTAAGATGCCTTTCATGTTAAATAGGGTTATTTAAGTTAACCCAAATTTAATATTAATAAAATATTTAATAAGCCATTCACTAAAATGAACTAAATAAAATTAATGTGATTTAGAAAGTGGCTTAGGTAGGGATGAAAGAGTGCAAGCCTCTTTCTTCTCTTTATAACACATAGATGTTAAGTGTAAATCAAATGAAACAAAACAAAATTAAAATTAAAATTAGCAAATCATCTGAACAACTTGAAGTTAAATCAACCTTCATGTTAACTTAAATAATTTTTAAGACTTAGATAAATCACAACTATAATGCTTAGTAAGACATACTACACAAAGCCTTAGCACACATTAGAATTAATTAAGCACCTAGTCCTATGTTTGGATGGTATGTGTGATGTATGTTATATTTTGTGATATAATATTTTAGACTGGATGTTAGGGTATATGCTTCATAGACTGGATGTTAGGCCACTCTTAGTCTAATCATGTCTTCTGTAGGGGGTTATGCATAAAGGGTTTCTTAAAAATGAATATAAATGTTATCTTTACAGGTTGCTTAAACCCTTAAGCATAATCCAAGTTAGGACAGGTGGACTTGGTTACCCATGTATAGGGTGCTAAGTCCAAATTATGAAATATAACTGCTTGGGATTGTATGTATGTTTAGCTAACCTCTATTTTATAAGTGTAGTTAGATTTACTTTTTCATATAAATATAATTTTGTAATAAAAATTAGATTAGTGCTATGGGAGATTAGGATGAGTAGTGGTCGGGGCTTAGTTCTAGGGTTCCTTGTGATGCCTTTGGAGCACAATCAAATCAAGAGAAAGAATGAAGAAGGCATGAAGGGATATGAAGAAATGAAGACCTTATAGCATGTATTCATTTTTAATTGTAATTATTCTTTCATATTTTGAGTTGTATAAGGGTGAGCTCACCCATCTTTTCTCTTTTCAGTGCGGTGATACCGTACGCCTTTTATTCTTTTACATTAATTTATATAATTGTGTGATGCTATATTTAAATTGTGCATTATGATTGCATGATTTTATAGTATCTTTATGATTTATACTTTAATATGTGGCCTAGATGCAATAGGCACTTATGATAAAATTAATTTTTTTACCCAACTAATAACTCATAACTAAGTTTTAAAATAATTCATAACTTCACCATAAAGCTTAGGATTTAAATAAGATAATTAAAAGATTTAGAAACCCCTTAGCTGTATGGTTGTATGTCTCACATCATGCATGCATATTCCTTCTAGCTTGAATATGGAGGATCTCCATCCTTACACGATAGATGAATGCTTGACCTGTGAGGGCATCCCTTATGATGAGAACACCCTATTCTTGCTGATTTAGCCAATAACGTCATTTCAACATGTATTTAGGCATACAAAAATCCCAAAGCCTATGTCTAAATGAATGTGTCAAATGAAATAAAATTTGAAAATATTTTGCACTTGTAGATTAAGTCATATGTTCATACCACTCATGCTCTAGTCTCTTAGGGAGTGGGTTTAGGACTTTAGTCTTTTTCCAATTAAATAACAACCCTAGCTATCTTTCAATTTCATAAGATAACACCACATGGATTTAAAATGTAGGAGGTGTTTTGGCCACTGGCGATTATAAGTCCGTAAATCAGATGAGTTTATCCTCTCTTATGGAGATGAACCCTTATATCCATATGTCATTTAGATTTAGGCCATGCTTTAGCTCATGTTAAAGCTCCTTAGATTGAGGATCCGAGGTAGTTGTTTCCTTTAGGCTACAAGTATAAATCTTCTCCTCTTAAGCATTTTCACAACCTTGTGTTGGCAGATTATAAGCCCTAGCAATCTAATAAAAATTGAGCTCAAGTAATTAAATCTCTTCATTTTCAAATGTATAAAGCCCCACCATAGGATAGATTGAGATGCTCACTAGGTTTCCTAGTATCACGAGCATTTCCTACCTTCTCCCTTTGGATTCCAAAAATAAGTCTTCTCCTTGAACAATCCCACTTGATTTTTCAAACATAACCAATCCTTTGATAGTCTAACCTTGAAATCTTTAGAGATAATAATTTCCTACTTTAATCGAGAGTATTTTTAAGGAATCCATATTCCTTAGGATGTAATTAATAATGGAGGCTTGCCTCTATAGGAAACAAGAACTTAATATAAACCCCGTTTTATTTTTTTATGTAAAGTAAGAGAAAATCTCTGGTTATAATAGAAGACCCATCTTGCCTTAGGAGTCCTTATTAGGTGATTAAGTCCACTGTAGGGTAATTCCTCTATCTTTTGAGATAGTCTATCATACCTTAATATCATACCCGATCACTTTAATAAGTACCCCTACGATCTCACCCCACTTCCAAAAATAAACACAATAGGGAGTCATCTTCAATCTCATCACAAGAAGAACCAATCAAGGCAGAACTTATCTATGAGTTCTTATAAATGTTGTTAAGGCACTGATGAGTGCTAAAACTCAGGTCACTCCAAGGTCAGGCCTCTTACTATGAAAAGACCTATAAGTACAATGCTAGCTAGAGTTACCTAAGCTCTTCCCAAAAAACAAAAGATGTTAGATAAGGGGAAAGTGAGTTTCACTAAGACCTATTCTCCTAGATACTAGGAAGACACATATAATGCTTAATTCGATGAGGTCACTAGTGAATCCTTTAAGGTTGGCAGCTTCCATGACTACCAAAGTGTTTATAAGTGCCTTCAATCCATCCCTTATGGAAGACTTCATTATGCAACCATGTCCATGCAAGCATTTTGTTGACAATTGACTTATGAGCTTTGTGTGGAGCATGCTAGGATGTTAAAGGACTTAGTGACTCTAAGGAAGAAGCGCAACTCTACTTGAGAGATGCTATATGATGAGTTTGATGCGCATATGATGACTAATCAAACTATGAGGATGATGGAGGAGAAGGTCTCAAAGTTTTATGCTAACCTATCAAACTGAGATGAGAAGAAGGAAGAGTTTATTGTTGACCTCACCCATTGTGATAAGGAATTACATCAGAAAGAGGCAAAATTAAAAGAAAAGGAGTCATTATGGGCTAATAACTTTAAGACTAAGAAGTATCAAGACCAAATTGAGGTCATAAGGTTTGATTAGCATGAAATTTTTTATTCAAAAGTTAGTCAATTACTACCAACTTGATAATATATTACTTAACTTTGATAATGCTCTCAACCTATCATAACTCGAAGACGGTAATGAAGTGGGCTCTAGTTTATTGACTTTCTCTATATCTATGTCTCTGTCTCTCTCTCCTCTCTCTCTTTTTTGTATTTCTATGCAAAACAGGTTAATTTCACATCATTTGCTTTTTAATAGTCATATATACTCACTATATGTAATTTTTGAATATCAATGAAACATAATTCTTGTTCTTTTATTGGCCCATGGTTCTTCATTCATTTATTATAAAAATGATGATGATGATGATGATATTTTATCATCATCATCATCATTATTATTATTAATATTATTATTAATATTATTATTTTCATTATTTTCATTATCGTCATTACCATCATCATTATTATATTACATTTTCTTATTTGAGGTAGTCAACTTAGCAACCATTTGGTGCTTTAATTAACCACCAGACTTAGTTCAACATGAATAGGTAGTACTTTACTCATTTACTCTTTTTAGGGATGCTACATAGTGATCAACATGAAGGTGAGTTTAGGAAATTTAACATACCCCATGGCATGGGATTTGTAGCTTATGTCTCACATGAAACTTTAGGTGCATGAAAGACATCGATGAATTTTAACTCAATGTAAGTTGTATTATCTCAAATGAAACTTTGGTGCATGGAAATGTAGGTGAGTTTAAGTAACTCTACGTAATTTTCAATGTCTCACTTGACACTTGGGTGTGTGGAAAGCTCAATGAGTTTGACTACTTGATATAATTTGCAATATCTCATGCGACACTTAGGAGTGTGGAAGACATTCATCTAGCTTCACTAGAGGGAGAGACTATCACAACTCACTCTAAAACATAAAATGAATAAAATTCAAATAAAATCTTTTGAATCATTAAAAACTTTAACTAAAACCTCTGCTAATTAAATTGAATATTTATATCAAAAATTAAAATTGATGCAAAAGGAGCAAACTAATAAGCTAACAACCACACAGTCCAGTGCACACTAGATTTACTTGATAGTTCATAGCCCTTAGACTATTGGGTCAAGGATTACTTGTCTTTTTTTTATTATTGTGTTATGACAATTGATGTAATGTGTTCTATTATGATGTGATTTTGCCTTAAGATAATTTTAGAATTTTTTTGTGTTAGGATAGTTCTATGATGATTATAGAACTTTATCTCAAATTAAATTAACACTACTTCTACAAATAGTTATACTTAAAGAGGAACTACTATAACATTATTATGAATATTAAGTACTTAAAGCTAATAGGCTTTTATGCAAGTGATGCTTAAAATACTAATTGCTTAATACCCCTTAAGCAAGGCCAACATGATAGATGGCTTGAAACTTGAATCTGCTAAATATTTTGCGATGTGAATGAAAGAGCTTAAATGATTATTTATGTAAAATATAAATTGCATGACTATCCCCTGTTTTGTAGGGTAGTGTTATAAAAAAAATTTTAAGAGTCCTATGAAGTCCTTTGTAAGCCTATGGGATTTTAGATGAGAAAAAAAAAAGGGATGAGGATGACCCTCCTAGAGATGAAGCCTTACATCCTTCAGAGTCAAATGTCCAAAAGACGAAGTGAGAAGACCAATAGATTGAGTCTATCAATTGTATGTCTAAGCTATGTTGTATAAGGCATAGCTCAGCTGTTACTTCTTTTTTATTTTTTTGGGATTATATTTTGTGGACAAACCCACATCATCCCTTTCTTATTCTTTTATAAACTATTTGAATTATTTGAATTTGTGCTTACTTTGCACATTTGAATTTTTGGACTTATATTTTATGTTTTTATTAATAAGGTCAATTTGTAAAAATGGATTAATTAATTAATTTTAAATTACAAAAATCATAAAATTATACCTTAATAGGCTAAATCACTCAATAACTAGAGAAAATCATTAGAAAAATACCAAACACCTATAATCAGTATTAAACTCAACAATCACTTTAATTAAGCTTAAATACACACATTAATTTATTTATTAATTAACTTACAACATAGAAATTATTTAAATAAATTAAGTGAAGTCCAAATAATTTGAAATTTTTATGGTAGTCTAAAGACCACTAAAAACGTTTAGAACTATTTTTATTAAACGTAGAATTAAAATAATGTATATTTTAAAATTACAAATAAAAATAATCCTTTAGATGGTATTTAAAAGTTATAAAATTTTAAAATTGAAAAATAAATTTTATAAATTATCAAAGGAGTTCATCTTTGTGTCCTAAATAAGAGAAATCATTTTAAGGTATTTATTAAATTATTATTAACAAAATTTATATTTCCTCTATGAAATAATTAAATAAAATACAATAAATAAAAAATAATTTTAAAATTATGAAAACTTTATGAAAAATTTCTAGCCTTGAGAAATAATTTCATGAAGTTTGGAATTGATTATGGTAGTCAAAACAAATGTACCTATTTATCATAGCATAAAATTTACATTGATTATCATTTTATCTAGTAAATTCTTATTAAATAAAATAAATTAAAACAACTCACCGAAATTTTTTTTAAACCTCCATCAATAGAAAAGGCTTAGAAAAAATAAAATTAAGTTAATTTGAATATTAAAAATATTTTTATATATTAAATATTTAAATAAATCAAATAAATTATAGAAATTCAAATTGAACTTGAAATGACATGAAACCTTCATGTGAGTATTGGGACCTCAATTTCAACGCCCCTACAAAGTTTCATAATTTTATAAAATATATGTTAATTTATTTATTTTTAGGACATAAGATAATATAAAAAATCATAAAAATTTAAATTAATTTAAAATAATTCTAAAATTTTAGCAAATGCTTATTTAGAGTTCCCCAACTCCATATAATATAACTTTTAGAAGCACATCAATATTTATTTGAAATTTTCTCTTTTAGTTAAATAATAAATAATATTAAATTATTCAAAATTATAAAAAGTTAATTAAAATATTATGGAATGTTCCATAAGGTGTCATTCTGAACTTAGAACATATCTATGAAATTTACAAGGTGTCATTCATAATTTAGGTGATAACTAAAATTTAGCACCATTAATTAAATTAAATTACATCCATAAAAATAATCTTGTTTAGAGTCTTAGGGTCATCCCTCATCTTTTGGTAGGGTGTTCGCCCTATTAGGCTAAGGTGTATAGAAGAGTGAACCCTTACTTCTCATGCTTATTAAAACATAAATCTAAAACCTAAGATAAATCACAATTTAAAATACATTACTAAATCATTAATTACTTAAACCAAAATTATCCAAATGTAATAAATTGAACTAATAAGATTAGAACTAATAAACCTATTGATTTCCCCAAGCCACCTATTTTAACATCATACTAATACAACATCACATCACATCAAAATATTACAACACAATTATACCTAACATAATAGTTCAAATCTGATGTCTTATCATGCAAATTTAATTTTATTGTGAAAGTGCCTTCCAATCAAGTTTTGACTTTGTTTCAAATTTTTAGTTTACTATTAAAGCTTAATTTTTTTAAGAGTGATTTTCAATTTAAGTGATTAATAATTTTAAGAATTTGATTCAAGTATTATATTTCTTCATGTCATATATTTTTTTTGTAAGTTTTTAAGAACAAGTGAGATGATTTCTACCCCATCATGAGTAAAATTCATACTATCCCTAACACTTAATGCACCATCAAATACAAGGATGAGGTATGCATTTAGCATGACTTTATAAATTAAAAATTTTATACATAAATAATATCATGCATCAAAATAGAGATGTTTTAGAGGATAATCATAGTTATTTACTCAAAAATTTGAATAGGGGCTATTATCACCATTATGCCATTGATTATCATAAGAAATTTTAAGCAATCATAATATAAATGATAGTGTGATTGCTACTATTTATTATAATAATAGCTTTCATACATGTATTCCAAATAGAATGCAAACTAACATAAAGGTATCTTGAAGATTACCTAATCATCTTTAACAACTACTATATATACTTAAGTCTAATGTCTACTCTTATTCGTAACATATTCTAATTAACAAATAAGAAGATCGTGAAAAGAAATGCACCCCTACATAAATAAAATCCCGTCAACTAAATTATATATATATATATATAACTATGAAATTATTAACAAAATTAAAACATGCTAAAATTAAAAATAACATTCAAATTAAGAATTATATAAAGATCTAAAAAGAATGAGAGAAGGCTTCAGGTTTCCCCTCCTAAACTAAAAATTTTAAAAATGTATTAAATAGGTTGATGAAAATGGAATTGTTTTTATTTAAGTACATCACTTTCTTTATAAACAGCAAAAAAAAAAAAAAAAAAATGAAACCCCAACTTACCGCAAGATTCAAGCACAATATTTCTTTTTAAATCTATTAATTATAATCATTCTCCTTTATTCATATATCGTAGAATATATTCATCAATCGGCTTTATCTACCTTCATTTCCCAAACCATCTATACAAATAGAGGATCAGCTGAAAGACATTTTCGTGCCAACATCAACAAAATATCACAGCCATGGCCGTGTGTTACAGCCTTCTGCCACCTCTATCCTCAACACAATCCATAGTGGGAGGTAATATTAAGCCATAACATATATATCTTGATAAATGTTTCATTTCTTTCTGATTTATTACTAGTGTTCTTCGCTTTTTTTTGTATAATGTTACCCATAGTATGAATCATGTTTGATAAAAACCCAATAATTTCAAATTTTTGAACAGAAAAATAAAAGATTTTTTCTTATTTTTTGGAAAGAAGACCAATACTGATCTTACACAGGAGTTTCGGCAATCTGACATATGGCAAAAAATAGTTACCAGTTATTTTTAGAAGTTCAAATCTTCTTAATTTTCTGTTTTTACGCTTTTTAACTTTTATTTGTAAACGTAGTAATACACACTCAGACTGTTAAGTGAGTAGAAAAATTTTATTCTAAATAAATTTCTAAGAATATAAAATGCGTGACGACTTAAAAAAAATGTTCTTCACGTGATTCATAGGTCGCAGAACTGCGCGGCTCTCCAATTCAACCGGGAAAGAATTCATTACTGCAGATAAAAAAGCCTCAATTGACATAAGAAACGCAGGTTGCTTCCTAAACTACAATTATGGGCGGCGAGTCACCGATGGGAGTGCTAATAGATCGAAATATAAGGATTACAAATATTGTACACACACTGAAGTGGCTGAAGTTGAAGATTATAGTTCGATAAATAAACTGAAGACTCCAATCGAACAACTAAAGCATTTTTATGTCTTCACACGTCCATATGCCTGTATAGGCATAGTTAAGTTCGTTCACCGATAATAATTTTTTACTTAATTATAATTCACTTAAATTATGCTATAACCTTTCTTATATCATTAATATAAGTGCAGATTGTTGGCATTGTTTCAAGTTCTCTGATTGCAGTCGAAAACTTGTCAGATATTTCTCTGCATTTTCTTATTGGTTTATTAAAGGTAGATTTTTTTTTTCTTTTCATATTATTCGGTTCCAATTGAGCAGTCTGATGGATGAAATCTCCTAAATTTATAGGCAGCAGCAGCTTTTGGTTGTCTAATCATCTATGTTAATGGAGTTAATCAGCTATTCGACATAGATATCGACAAGGTATTTTCATTAACATATTATAAAATCTCTTTAAATTTTTTAATGCACAATATATATATATATGTATATATTAAGAAGTTGAAAGGGAATAATGAGCATATACATGACCAATTTTAAGTCACACTAAAATAGGATGTGAAATAAGTATGAGAGTGAATCGAATAATCCCAATTTTAAGCCTTTATCTTTTTGCTTTAGTTATGGATATTCTTACTAGGCATTTACAGGAAGATGCACCTTGGTGTATATTTTTGTTGATGACATTCTTCTTGTTGATAAAACTAGATAGAGAGTCCAAGAGAACTTGAATTATTGAGGTCAACATTAGAGTCTAAAAGTTTTCATTTAAGTAGATCTAAAACTGAATATGTGGAGTGTAATTTTAGTTGTAGAAGTTATAGTGGTAGTATTGTGACATTAGGTGAACAAGTCATTAAAAAGAGTCAGCGATTCAGATATTTAGGCTCTATTGTTCAAAATAATGGTAAAATAAATGGAGATGTTATTAGTAGAATTCAAGTTGGATGGTTGAAGTGGAGGAATGCATCTGGCTGTTGTGTGATAGAAAAGTACTGCTTAAACTTAAAGGAAAATTTTATGAGATGATGGTAAGACCTGCAATAATTTATGGTGCAAAATGTTGGCCAATAAAAGAGAAACATGAGACTAAGTTAAGTGTTGCAGAGATGAGGATGCTCGAGTGGATGAGTGGCTTTACTCTTAGAGATAAAATGCGGAATGAGTATGTTCGGAAAAAAGTTGGAGTAGCTCCAGTGGCAGATAAGATTAGAGAGAGTCGTCTTAGATGGTTTGGCCACATAAAACTATGGGCTACAAAAATTCGCCACTGACCTCTCAATGAAGAGAGTGATTTAAAGTGTCAGTGAAATTTTTAGAAGGTAGATGGAATAGTAGATAAGACACTACCCTAAGATTTCGCCCTCATTTTGCAAGGACTTTAGTTCTAGTTTCAGGTTTCCTATAGGCGCAAGCTCCTATAGTTAATTACCCCTCTCAATACTGAGAGAGAACTTTTTATTAAGGCTAGTCGTTAGATCGCTTAGTGTGTAGCATATAATAGTAGTATGTGGAGTTTTGAAATCTAGATTTATAAAATTTATTATATTTAACTTAAAGCGGATGGTTGGGGGAAACGATGACGTCGATCTAGATCTCATGGTTTCATCATCCCGGGTTGTCGCGGTCCCTAGTCTACTTAGTTAGAGGAGGTAGTCGACCTAACCTGACTGAAGGATCCTTATCAGCAATACATGGGTTACGTCGTCCAAGAAATTCTTGCAGACCTGTGGTGGTATTTATCTAAGGAGACAAGCTTAAGTCTACCTTAGCTAACAAAGGGCTTTTTGCTCAATCAAGTATACCCTATGGTTCACAACTCAAAGGGTAAAGCTATTGGAGAGCATACTGGGTATAGTCATGACTGTGATATAGTGGGGTCATTTGACGACAACCACCTGGTCAGAGTACTCTAGTCGTAACTATATCAGTGGAGTCTACTGGCCAAGCCACATAGTTAAAGGACACGAGCCACGTCTTTGCTGACATGAGATTGTTTGAGAGTAAACATAGTTGTTTACTTGATTTGACTTTGGCTCCTTTGTGAGCTAGAATTTTTTTAATTTATCTCATTCAACAAACAATTGCGGAAGGCTTATTCAATTTTAGCTTTAAGTTTTTTTAAGAGATTGAATTTCATTTAATCATTTATAGCTTAATGATATTTTAGATTCTGCATTTAGATTGATATTCAATTTGAGTTAATTTGATTTGAAATTACAATCATATTTTGATGGAAGTATCCCCTCTAGTTGAAATCTCCATTCAACACAGTCATTATCAAGATAGTTAATTAATTGAATCAAATATATTTGAGAATTTTAGATTCTCTATTTAGCTCTAATAGGATCATCTAATATCACATAAATTCTCAGATATTTTACTAAATTGGAATTCTTATAATAGATTTTTAGGTTTTATTAACCCGGACCAAATCTTAAGACTAAACCAGGAATCAACCCGCACAACATTCTCAAACACTCAATTTAAGCATTCAGCATAGTGTCGGGGCCCAGGCGAGTGTTTTAGAATACTTGCATTTCATTTTAGTTTCTCAATGTTCAAGTTTTGTTGACCATTTTTCTTTTGGGGAAATCTTCACTAGTTTAACTCTTAATTTAGGCAAGATTGATAACATGTGATCATTAACTTATGTAACATTGATGTTGATATAAATTTTGAACATTTATAATATAAGATCAATGTCACAATTGTCTATTTCAAAACATCATTTCAAATTGCATCTTCTCTCAAGGCCGTCTTGATTCTTCGGCAGTAATTACATATTTGATAATTTATTAATCTTTTATATCCCTTTGTAGAGATTGTAGTGCAAAGTTTGATTAATAATTTAGGAGTTGACTATACAAGGAAGTCCTCTAACAAAACTTAACAACATCCCTCAAAGTTATGTAAAATATTGGTATAGAATGATTTCCTTGGATCAACATCTTATGATGAGTGTAGGAATTCAAATTTTTGATGAAGTTATTTTAAGTTTGAAATCACTTCAAAATAAGTGTGACTCTTCTCTTATGGTAACGGTAAAAATTACAAAATATTTAAATTAAGTACAGTGCCACTTTTTTTCTTTTTTTGTTGGTTTTCTGTAGATCATAAAGAGAGAGAGAAAAAGAGAAAGAGAGAGAGGGAGAGAGAAATGACAAGCTTCTTTTCTTTTTTCTTTTTTTTGTTTCCTTTAAATCACAAAGAGAGAGACAGAAAGACAAAGAGAAAGAGAGAAAGGAGAAAGTGACAGCAACTTTTTTTCTTTCTTTTTTTGTTTCCTGTAAATCACAGAGAGAGAGAGAGAGAGAGAGAGAGAGAGAGAAAGAGAGAGAGGGAGAGAGAGACAACAACTTTTTTTGTTTCCTGTAAATCAGAGAGAGAGAGAGAGAGAGAGAGCTGGGAACTTAGAAGATATGATGTCAATTGTGCTAAGTAGGAAAGAGGAATGCAAGTTGAGTGGTGTGGGACGTGAGCCTGCTGCTATTAGGATAGTGGGTGGGACTCCATATACATAAGAGGGAAGATAGAAGGAGCTGCTGTAACGGGTTGAAAAAGAAGTGAAGAAGAAGAGTTTGGCTTACTGTGAAGTTACGGCAGGTAGAAGAGATGAGGAGATAGGAGTCAGGCACAAAAAAATAATTTTATGGAATTTTCAAAGGGGGCTGCTACGTGTTCTGTGATGTTCGACCAAATGAGGGGCTGTTAGAGCATCCTGTGCACTGGTTGATGGGGTTGTGGTAACAAGCTTAAAGGGAGAATGAGAGCAAGTTGGCTTAGGGGAAGAGAGAGAGAAAGACAGAGATACGTCAGGTAACAATCTGTTTGGCCGGTAGCCGTGATGGAGTGGGAGAGAAGCTTGCGAGCCGAAGAGGGAGAAGAGCAAGGTATTTCGATTTAGGAGAGCAGAAAGCAAAATCGAAATGGAGGAGGGAGAGTTCGGTGCTTACGAGTTGCTTCGTGTGAAGGACGGAAGTGTCGCGGGGGGAGTGCTTGGAACCGAGAGGGGGAAAATGGGAATGAGAAGAAGAAAAAAAATGAAGGTCTCGATAAGGGAATTGGAGACGTCGTCCAGCAATGAGCTACTCCCTTTTGCGTTTCGGCTAGCCCTTAGCATAGATGTCAGACCGGCCATGTGAAGAGGTATGGGCATAGGGTTGACTCATCTCTGATTGGTTCTCATGGGTGGTTTGGGCGATGGAAAATAAGGAGAAGCAAAAAAAAAAAAAAAAAAAAACTCTTCTTTAATATATGCATACAAAGTGTGAAGCTTTGGAGGAATGAGGGGACTCTTTTTCGTAATCGGATGAAAATTATAACTAGAAGGGATATATCTTGTCTTATGGAACGTGAAATCCAATTAAAAAGGTTTATTCCCTTTGCTGCAAAGTTGTGTAAAGTATCACATCTCCTCTTTGCAGATGATGTTCTAGCTATGGGTAATGCAGAAAATGAATCTATAAGATCTTTACAAGGATGTCTTACTAAACTAGAGAATTACATGGGGTTGAAGGTTAATATTGATAAATCTACCATTTGTTTTTCAAAAGGAGTCAAAAATGTTGAGTATTTGTTAAATATTCTCCAAATCAAGCAAACTTTTTTTCCTATAAACTACCTTGGGCTTCCTGTTGTATTGGGTGCACATAAATCGGTTCATTTTAATGGATTGTTTGATAAATTACAGAAGAGAATGGCTGGATGGAAAAGTAAATATCTCTCTTTAGGGGGGCAGTATCAAATGATCAGATCCTCCGTCAATGGTTTACTTTCATATTGGTTTCGATCAATTGTTGTTCCAAAGGGTGTTTTAAAGAAGATTTGCTCATTCACTTCGAATTTTTTCTATCATAGTGGGGAGAACAAAAAGCTTCATACAATTTCTTGGCTCAAAACTACTCTCCCTAGAGATAAAGGGGGAACTGGACTTATATCTGCCTTTTCTCTCTATACATGCAGTAAATTAAAAATTCTATGGAGAGTCATTAAAAATGAATCCCTTTTTGCTTCTTGGTGTTTACAGAAATATGGAAATATTTGGGCAATTCCAACTACTAAATGCTCCTCTTGCTGGAAGGAGTTAAGTTCGATTGGGCTAAAATATAAAGCAAAGTTTAAATATCTTGTCGGCAATGGAAATACATTTTCTCTATTTCAGGATCCATGGTGTAATGGCAATAACATGAATAATCTGATGGGGGAGACTGTAGCCAACAATCTGGGTACCTCCAATGATGCTAAGGTGAGTGTCCTCATCAAGGAAGGTAAGTGGTGTCTTCCTTGGTCATCTCTTTCTGAATTCTCTTTACTGCTAGATAATATTCAGAAAATTGATATTTACGGAGGGGAGGACATGATTATCTGGGAAAATAAAAAGAACCCATCCAACCGTGATTTCAAGGATGCTATTTTTGAATCTTTCCTTTTCATGGCATAATTTGGTTTAAAGGGTGTGCTATTCTTTATCTTGTTGGATGGCTTTTTTAGGAGGTTTGAAGACCTCGGATGTGTTAGTTAAAAAAGAGTGGGTGCCTTCGGGAATCTTTGTTTCGTTTTGCTTTAACCATCTCACTCTCACCTGTTTTTTGAATGTCCTGTTTCAATGGATTTGATACGATCTCTACTTCCAAATGGTCAATTTTTCTTCCTGAATTCTTCCCTTCAACAAATACTGGGGAATGTTGATATACATGCTCATAAGATAATTAAAAGACTATACTATATGACTGACCGTTTTGGTTTACATGATTTGGAGGAAAGAAATCAAAGGATATTTTCCAACTCTTTTTCTTCTCTTCAATCACTTATGCAGCAAGTCAAATTTCGGGTTGGTGCAAAAGTATCAAAGTGGAAATGGAAAGAAACATGGCCTTTGCAAATAAGGCAATTGATTTTGGCATGGAAAAGCTCAGTTGCTCCTTTATAAATATCCCTAACTGCTCTTATTCTCGATCGGGTTTCATTTTGCTGGTTTTTTTCATTTTGCTGGACGATGATGACAACAGTATAGTTACAATGGGATTTATACATAAATATAGACCCTGCATGGATGACCTTCTCCGCAACCTAGTAAAAGTGCAATTTGTATCTCTTCGTCCATTGGAGGGCAGTGAAGGTAACCACAGGTTTCGATTGGTTGATCTAAAGGTGGGGAGATGCTTGATATACTATACAACGTTTCTTTTTTGTGTCTGAGTCCAGATAGTTTATCAAACGCATTCCTGGTTTTTAGTTTGGTCTTTCAGTTGGTTTTTCTTACATCTCCCTTTAGCTTATAGTTTTCTGTTAACTCAGTTTTTGCCTTAGCTTATTTAGCTGGGAAGTCCATGTTGGTCTCCAATGTTCATTTTATTTTCGTCCCTCCACTGTATATGTAATTAACTTTTTTATGGAATGAATTGGGCGTCAGCCCTCATTTTTTTCAAAAAAAAAAAAAAAAACTAGAAGGGATATTTTATCTTTTTCTGTTTTTTTTGTTTAAATACTAAAACTATAACTTTAAGGATTAAAAAGTAAAAATATTTAACATATAATAATTAAATAATTTCTTTTAACCTGGAATGTAACTAATATATATATATATATATATAATAATAATTATTATTATTATTTTTACTTCTCTAGCCTTTTGATGATGAGTTTATGTCATTGCCTTGAGAGGGTTGATTTGGCCTCATCTTTATTCTTATTAAGATAAAATAAATTTTCACATTTTATTTATTTATTTGTAGAGCTCAAAATTTGTCTTTATTTTATATTGAATTCACATCATTTAGTTCATGTAATATTTCCACAGATTTCGGCCACAATGGAGGTATTTTGAGTTTGTTCCATATGATTTTATCTTTCGCGACGTATCAATTAATATTTGCTCACTTTTGTTTATAGCGTGTATGTGGAGGTCAACAAAAGCATCGGCCGTCCAATGATGAGTTAGGAGAGTTGATGCATTAGATTTGACTTATGTTAAGAAAGGTAGAGGTAGACCTAAAAAGACGGTTAAAATATATAAAAAATGACCTTAGTATGCTTGAATTAAATGAGAGTTTGACACATAATAGGACACAATAGAGACGAAGAATTTATGTAGCCGATTCCACTTAGTGGGATAAAGGATAAAGTCTTGTTGTTGTTGTATATATAATTTAATTTTTAGAACTAGATTCATGCTTTCATCATTTTGTAGTTAAATATATTTTTTTTCTTTTTCCTGTAGATTAACAAGCCATATCTTCCACTGGCATCCGGAGAGATGAATATGGCAACAGGCACTGCAATTGTTTCTGCTTCTGCTGTTATGGTATCTTAGAACAATATTTGGCTTACTTCATGAAATAATGCATGAATTGTCATATTGTTATTTTTATTCTGAAATATTAACTTAATGTGTTGTCATACAGTGATTTGAAAAAATATTTATTAACTTTGAGTATTAAACTATTTCCGAATTATTTCAGGCTTTCACTATAGCGATAATTGTTGGTTCAAAGCCACTACTTTGGGGCATTTACCTCTTTTTCCTGATCTTGTCTGCATATTCTGTGGATGTAAGAAATCTTTCTCCTGCCATTGCTGCATCAAAAAATTTATTTGATTTATGTAAAACGATTGTATAATAACGTTTGGCTAAATATGCATCAAGCTAGAGATGGTATTGCAATGAAAAACAGATTACGAATGAGGATTAATAAGACTTTATAAAAGTTTAAATATAAAACTTAGATAAATGATACCTAATAATTATATATATACACGTTTTCTTACTAATTTTCTTCAATTTTTTTGCTATAACAGTTGCCTCTTCTTAGATGGAAGAAATATGCGACAGCTGCAGCATTTTCCATGGTTTCAAGTTTTGGAATAATTCTACAATTGGCAACTTACTTTCATATGCAGGTTTCGTATAATTCCAATTAAACATACTATCCAACTATTATATATGACATGACATTTTGGAATTATTTGTTTGAAAATAACACTTTCATATACATTATATAACATATATATTTATTTATTTATTTAGTGTATAAAGAGAGAGAGACATCTAAAATAGCACATTCTTGAATTAAGAATTTATAAAAATTTTTTTTAAAGAAAATAGTAGTTCCATCTCGACGGACGACAACGCACCCAAACGAGCGATTTTATTTTTATTTATTTTTTTTTGTTTTTGGTAGCAGTCAGAGAGAGAGAGAGAGAGAGTTTTATCTTTTTTTATTTGTGTGTTGCAGGGAGAGAAGAGAGAGACTAAAGATATATATATAAATAAATAAATAAGTATATATGCATTAATAATTAAATAATTAAATAAATAAATAAAATTTTAATAAATAAATAAATATAAATAAATAAATAAATAATTTTTTTTTATTTGCGTGTTTTTTATATGCATTAATAATTAAATAAATAAATAAAGAATTTTTAATAAATAAATAAATAAGTATATATATAATTTTTAATAAATAAATAAATATATATATATATAATAATTTTTAATGCATATATATTTCACATGACTAAAGATGAATTCTTTTTATATATTTATATTTTTTGTTAATATTATTATTATTTTAGACTTATTTCTTTTTTTTTTTTTTTTAATTTATAATTATAATTTTAATAACTTTGATATTATAAATTAAGAAAATAATATATAAAAGTTATTAAAAATTATGAAGATTTATAAATTAAAAAAGAAAGAAAAAAAGAAAAAAAGTCTAAAATAATAATAATAACAAAAAAATATAAAAATATATAAATATATAAAAAAATAAATAATAATTCATCTTTAATCATGTGAAATATATATGTATTAAAAAATAAAAATAAAAAATAAATAAAAAATATAAATAATAAATATAAATAAAAAATAAAAAATATAAATAATAATTCTCTCTCTCTCTTTGCGTGCTACCAAAAACAAAAAATAAAAATAAAAAAATCAAACCGACGATGACGTCGACGCTCCATTGGTTCAAATATCCGTCATCGATGGATAACTAGGCCTATTTTCTTAAAAAAATTTTGATGCCTAAATTACTAATTATGATTAAAAATGTGACTATTTTAAAAATTTGCCCTTATATTATTATACAATTTATTTGTTTTACAAGATGGATGTTCATGGATTCTGCAGATATTTGTTCTAGGTAGACATGCCAGTTTTCCAAGACCATTGACCTTTGGAATCATTACAATGAGTATATTTTATTTGGTAGTGGCATTATTCAAGGTGCTTTTTTAAATGATTAACAGTTTTAATATGTTTTTTACTAATTATTTTTTTGTTTTTTAATAAAATAAATTAATTGGCCCCTTAGTCTTAATGGCATTTTTGAAGGTGCACTTAAAATATTTTGATTGATCTGCAGGATGTTCCTGATATCAAAGGAGATAAGAAGTTCGGTGTTCATTCATTAGCTACACGCTTAGGTCAAAAGAAGGTTAATTAATTACTAATGCAATCACTATAATTTTTCTGATGATGAAAACTATTATTGTTCAATTCTATTTATTGTTATATTATTTGGATTATAATAGGTGTTTTGGATCTGTGTCTACCTACTAGAGATGGTTTACATTTTTGCAATTGTCGCTGGAGCCACTTCTTCCCATCTATGGAGCAAGTTTATCACAGTATATTGAACAAGCTCAATAATTTAATTATTTGTGTTTCAATTATGCATAACTCTATTATACAAAATATATATTAAGAAACTATAACTTCAGTTTTTAATTTTGTTACCGTAAATGCTATTTTTCCAATCTTTTTTGTTCTTACTTTTTGGAGAACTTTGTTATTTTAATATAATGAAAATTATTTTCGATGAAACGCAGATACTGAGCCATGTATTTCTTTCTTCAATCCTTTGGAAGCAAGCGAAGTCTATGGATTTAAATAACGAATCAGCAATTGCATCTTTCTACATGTTCATTTGGAAGGTAATTAATGAGTATTTTATTAGACAAGATATTTATGTAATTGGCTATGTTTCCTTTCTTAATATTTAAATATATATACATTTCTCTCCCTCTCTCTCTCTCTCTCTCTCTCTCTTTTTGTTTTGCAGCTTTTGTATGCAGAATACTTGCTGATTCCACTTGTGAGATGAAAAAGAGCATCATTTAAATTTCCAAATTGAGGCTTTGCAGCAACTGTGCCATGTATTTCTCCTAATTTATCAACATCTTAGTGTAAGCATATATATATCACACTAAATAGGACACATTGGAGAAAAAGAATAGTGTAGTCCACCCCACGTAGTGGGAAAAAAGTTTGTTGTTGTTGTTGTTATTGTTATTGCTGTTATAGTTGTTGTTGTTGTCGTTATTGTTGTCGTTAAAGTTAAGCATATAACAATCTATTTTATTTTGTTGATCTCTCTTATTTATTTTTTCAACAGCTTCAATGTTAAATTCATTAAACCAAAATTCTTCTATTTTGTTGTATTTTATGTTTGCATAAAATGTTAAAGCGTTTATGAAGAATGCTACATGTGGGAAAGTGAACCAGGAGAGTGAGAATCCATCTTGATTACATCAGCATTTTAGATCGTACAAAAACAAATCATTTAAGTAAAAAAATGCCAAAAAAAAAACACAAGATTTTTAACTGATAACCAATTGAATAAGAAAAATATATTGCCTGATTGAAGGATTTTTCTGTAATATGAAATAATCTACAAGTTTTACAGCGACATATATAATGTAAGCTTTATTGTAATGTTGAGTTGAAGTGTAGGTCTAAAATCTATACTAAGTGGAAGATTCAATTAACCATGTTTTAACTAATGTTATGTCATGGTTACTCTCAGACAAGTGGCCTTTTAAACCCCATTTGTTTCCACTACATATGAAGAATGAACTCACCATTCCTAAATTCAGAGACAAAAATCCAACTCTTTTACACATTCTCATAGCCGTCAAGTATGCTCAACCATAAAAACTATTCTTATTGTAGTCAAAGCTTTATACCCATTGATCAAGGATAATTCAAGCTAATTCAAGAGAATATATTCTTTTCGTTTTCCTTGGTGAAGGTGCACAAAGCCATATGTATTTATATGTATGTATGAGTTTTCTATCCTAGATAAGCGATAGTTTCAAGTCCTCCTTCCTCTTTGGCCTTGATCTTCACAGCGATTTAAGTCATGGCGGCTGGGGTTTAGCCCATAAATTGGTTGCCCTCACATTCCTAAAGATTTTTTAATTGAGTTTACCTCAATTTATTCACCGTGGAAAAAGAAATGGGCTCCAGGTCATATGTTATAGAAACACAAGCCATATAACAGAGGGATGTACATAGAAATACTCTTTGGATTGACTATTGACTCAAGTGACCCAAAAATCACTTTGTGTTGATAGATCAAATACAAATATATTCATAATACTCATTTAGTCAACCTTATGTCATTAACACTGACACTCAGGCCTATGTAAAATTCAAAATAGACTAACCTAAGTCCAAATAAATATATTTTTATGGGATTGAAACTTTTTAAAAGTCAAAATTTGTTTATAGATAGATTATAAATTGAAAAAATGAGTTTATATTATTTTTGAATAATTCACTTCTCTTAATTAATTAATTAGTTTATATAATGATTAAAAGCACATGTTTAATAATAATTAGATTTTATATATCAAAATGAACTTAGAATGTTTTAGTTAATAAACTAGAGATCCATCATGTTTATTATAAATATCTTAAGTGTATTTTTCCTTTTCATTTTTAAAATTTATAATTATCTATTTAGTTAAAATTTTATCATATTTGATTTAATATCAAGAACTTATGATAGAAATATTTAAGATTTTATTAATATTAAATACCGTATTGCATTTTATAATTTATTTTAACATTTTATACAATGATTTAGTATTTACATAATTTAATTTTGAACATAAAAAATAAAATTAAATTATTATCATAGGCAAAACTTTTCTTGGGTAGTCCATTTTTAAGATTTAATGCATTTATTTAAGAAGATTTAGATTTGGAAATACTTAGATGTAGATTTCAATTTTTAATTCATATTTAACCTAAATGGTCAACTAAGAGATCCCATGTAAAGTATGCAACAAAGAAGCAATGATCCAAATCAATCCTAATCATCCTAATTTGTGATATACTAGATCTGAACGCCCATTCATCATTATCTCCATCTGAACAAGGATAATACAAATAATCCTAAAAAGCCCATATCTCACATATCTCTCTTATAGATTTTGATGTTCAAGTAGTCAAAATATGTTAAAAGGACTAAAGTTATGACATCATGCAAGTAAAATGCTTAGACATAAGGAGTGTGATTCCTACAATTAATCTAAGGAGGAGGCTAGGATTTTTAATAATATATTTTATTTACAAGTCATCTAAGCCTACAATCAATCATGAATGCACTTTATCTACCTTCTATAATTAAATTCCATTGTTGGGAGTCTCTTAGTGACTACACTAACTAAAGCTTGAGAATGAATTAGTAGTTGAGTAGTTGAAGGGGTTGCATGGGTCTAAGAGTATAAGAAAACTCTTTAGGAATTACATTGATGCACAATTAAAGTATAGATCAATCTTTTAACCTAGAAGACTCATTACACTCATCCATGCTCCCTAAGGATGCCTCTTAAAAAGTTATTATTTTATTATCATTTCAATCAAGTCTATCACCTCCACCTTATAATAAGTCTAGTTTTGCAAATTTATAATCTTTGATGAAGAGATTAATAATAAATATTTTCTTCTTTGATTTGAAAGATATTCAAACAAATGATATATTTTTAAATTTAAAAGAGAAGCTTCTTAATTTTTTTTTTAATTTTTTTGTTGTAAGCTAAGGTGACACATGAATATGGTGAGCATTTCTTTTTATATGAAAAGGTCCTCAATATGAAAAAAAGTAAAAAAAAAAACATAGCTAAATCATTAGTAATCAATTTGAGGGTGACATATGAGAAATGTTCTCTTTTCCATATCATATGATCCTCCACAAACAAAAAGAAAAATTTTGTTATAGACAACCCATTAATATGATAATTTACCTTCTATTGTAATTTAGTTTTAACAAACAAATTAAAAAAAATGATAGAAAGTAGAAAAGAAAAAATAATAGCACTTACCCATTTTGTGAGATGGAACCCAAAGGGAGAGTTTTTTGCCCTTGTTGTTTATTGAGCACAAAAAAATTATACCTACAAATAAAAAAATAGTCATCAATTTAATATTTTATTTGTCTAAAGCACCATCATATATAATGATGAATGTGATCTAACTTCTCAAATTTAAATTAGGGTTTAATAGCAAGATAATATTTTATCTAGTAATATAATTTGTAAAATATCATAGCCTAATAGAGAGAAATGAAGTAGGATTAAAATCAATCTTCATAAATTGAATATGATCTCCAAAAAATGTACTATAGTAGAAAAAAATAATGCTAGTATGTATTCAAGTTAAGTGCTTGAAGTGCACCTTGAGTGGATATTGGAACACAACATAAGTTAACATGGGTGACCACTGACAAAGAAACTTACATAATCAAAGGAGTGTTGATTTAGTTTAACCATTAGTCAAACTTGGAAAAGAGGCTGATTAAATAAGCAACTTTAAGAAGTATCCTACTAAATTATTAATTCATTTTGATTTCTTTATAAGTCACTTATTCCATCATTTGTATTCACAACTATAAATGAAATTGACATCCAAATCATCCAAATCAAATGAATATAAATCAAACCAAATCAAAACCCTTTTTCAAACTTTTTGACCTACCTTAGCCAAATTCACAATCAAATCACTCCTAATTCACATGATTCTCTCAAGGATCATTTATATTCTCATTCCAAAATCAAATCAATATAAATTCAAGAGTCAAATCCAAACCCAATTTATATTCTTTAAGCCAATTTCTTGGATTTAGCCAAATCATTCTCAAATCAATCCAAACCCTTGGATTTTCTCCTAAAAAAATCACTCCTTCAATCACATGCCCAAATATAAACATAAACTACAATCACCAAGACAAAATCAAACTAACCCAAGTCAAACCCATGTTCATCCTTTTGACTTGAAATTGTCAAATGAACCAAAACCCATTTGACTCCAAAGTCAAAACCACTTGCAATTGGATTTATATTTCCATCATAAGTCCATATGTGAGTTCAACCAAACTTAAATCAAGCTATGATCAAGATAATTCACCCTTTTAGATCCACCGGTCACAAGATCAACAATCATCCAAGGTGGGGTCAAGTCAAATTGTGAGTCAACACTAGCCTTAAATGAGACTAAACAAGCCAAAATTTATAAGTCAAATTGATTGACCATTGATCTAAACCAATCCATCAAATTAATGAACATGACCAAGCTCACTTGAAACAAACCCAATTGGCCCAAGTTGATTGACTAGAAAAGCCAAAATGGGTCAAATCTTGATCTAAGCCAAATTGATTGCAACCAATGGGACAATATCATTCCAAATTAAATTTTTAACTTGACCAAAGCTTTAATTGACCAATTAGATCCAACCTAGCCCAATTGACCATGAACCCAACTTGACCCAAAAGGTTAAATCAATTTGAAATGAAAATAAATTAGAATTGATTGAAACCAAAGCTTGCAATATATTTCAAATGATCAACCAAGCCTAAACAAACCCATGACCTAACCCAATTGGGTCAATGGGTCAAATGGGTCAAATTGGTCAACTTGACTCATTTGACCCAAATGCACTTCTAAACCAAACCAATGATACCCATAAGCTCCAAATGATCATTTCAATTTGACTTAACCTATGGTTTGACCTAATTTGACCAATTGGTCAACCTAACCCAATTTGGCTCAACTTGACCCATATGGGTCAAATTAAGCCAAATCAAATCAAATGAACTACAAATCACTTGAAATTTGGCCCAACCCATTTTTAAATCATTTCAAATCTGCCCAAATCAAACTCATAGCCAAATGACCACTTTGCCCTTGGGTAAAAGGTTATCCCATGACCAAATTCATTTGGAATTTGGTCATTCCTTTCCCAAGGCCACTTGGCACCCATCTATTGGTTCACATGGGCACCAAGGAGGGTGGTGAACATGTCTCAATGAGCTTGGGTCGATCATGACCCAAGGGGAGACCAAATCGACCTCCCCAATCACCCTTTGACACTTGGCTCACCAAATTCACTCACCAATCACATGGGCAGCCACTCTCCCTCACTCCTCCACCCAAAAGGACCCAAGTGTGACATTTTCTAGCTCAAATCGATTAATCAATCCAAGCCATTGAGCCAAAAATGGCAAATTAGGCATCCACCATCCAATATAAGGAGGGAAGATATGCTCATTCTCACTCAAATAAAAAGGGATTCATTTCTCAAAGCTCGAGAAGTCAAATCAAAATGTCCCTAAGCTTTTCCCAGCCATTCTCGAGCTTCCTTGCTTCTCATTTCTTAATTTTACTCAAAACCAAAATAGGGGAGATCAATCCCGAGCTCAACTCACTCAATCCTCAACCAAAGTGTAATTAACCTTGCACACACCATCCTTGGACCAAGACGATTTGAAATGAATTGAATCCCAAGCTTCTCGATGATTGAAGCTAGGAGTTCGATCGAAGCCGATCACCTACGTGTCGTGGATTGGTCTTCTGAGCTAACTACATCGAATCAAAGCTCGTGCGGCTCAACAGAGCTTTGTTTCATCCAAACAAAGCTTCTTCAATCATTGGAACTAGCGGTCACAAACTCCAATGAGGTATGCCATTGAAATCGACCTTAGAGTAAAATATACTTGGTTCTTTATGAAGAAAATCGTTATGTCACGCGATCTCCACCATTATATGTGTTGCTTGTGCTTTCCTGAAGGTGTGGAATGAATTTAAGCTCCATTTGAGCTTGGGTGAGCTTAGATTAAGCGACGATCAATGGATGACATCCACCTCTCGCCGCTCGGGAGGAGACAGATCATGGACCGTCCGTTCTATGTGATCGATTGACATCAAATAGCCGTAGATCTCTCGATTTCTTCTTAAGTAGGATTATCTCGACCATCCGATCTTAGATCGGATGGCTCACGAAAGTACATCGCTAGCTAACTTAGCCAATGGATGTGACTTAAATAACCAATCCCATCCCACATGGGAGCGCCAAGCCACATGGCGGAGGATTAGAGTTAAACTTAATTAATCTGATCTTAATGGTGAAACTTCCTGAATTCATAACTAATTGTAAAAAATATAATTAAATACTCATTTTAAAAGGTAATTTAGAGGAGAATAATAGAAAATTAAAATCAATTAATTTTGAATATTGATTTTGACTAGATTTAGGTTTTATTGAAAAAATAATTAAGCTAATTATTCTCTAATTACTCTAGAAATTAATTCCAAACTTTCTAAGATTAATTATTGGAATGACCTCTACCTTCCATAATTTTCTTAGAATTTATTGTTTGATTAATTAGGAGAATTGCTTGTTTCATTCAATCCCTCTCTTAATTGATTAAATGATTAATTAGCATGTTAAATAGTAATGAATCCATTAATTATGTTGGCTAATCATTATGAAATAGTGGATGGACTTAAGGAATGAGATTAGGACCTCTTTTCCAATCTTTTCCTCTAAGTTTATTTCATTTGGATAACACTTATTCAATTTGCAATTAGTTAATGTCTTAATCACTTCATTAAATAGTTTAATTAATCAAACTCAAAACCAAATCATTCCAGAACTCAATATTTCAATTCTTGGGTAGATTCTTAAGTGTTAATAAGCTAAGAGAATTCTGAAGGAAATTATAATGAAACTACATGTGCAAGAGGGTTATAAAAGTACTTAATTAGAAAAAGACTAAAGTCCTAAACTCACTCCTTGAGAGACTAGAGCATGAGTGGTATGAGCATTTGACTTAATCTTACAAATGTAAAATATTTTCAAATTTTTATTTCATTTTGACTCATTCATTTGGATAAAGGCGTAGGTTTTCTTTATGCTAAATGCATGATAAAATTTGATTATTGGCTAAATCAAAAGAGAGAGGGTGAAGCTCTGTTAGGAGGGGTTACTCTCATGGGTCAAGTGGTCCCTATAGTGTAAGAAGGGTGGCCCTCAATTTTAGCAAGAGTGATAGAAGATTCATGCATGATGTGAGACATACAACATACAACTAAGGGGTTGCTAAATATTTTAATTATCTTGATTATGTCCTAGGCTTCATGATGAGGTTGTGAGTTGTTTAAAACTTTAATTATGACTTGTTAGTTAGGTAGAAAATTTATTTTATCCTGAGAGCCTATCGTATCTAGGCCATACATTAAAGTATTAAACATTAAGAAACTATAAAGAGGAGGAGATCCTATTGCACAATTTTAAAAAATCAACAATCAATTTTATAGACTATCGCAAAAGAATAAGAGGCCGGTGCAATTGGGTAATGTCGTATATCTCGAAAAGAGAAAAGATGGGTAGTCGAGCTCTACCCTTATACAACCTAGAATATAAAAGAATAATTTTACAATTAGAATGATTACATGTTATGATGGTCTTCATTCTCCACTCTTCCATCTTCATGTCTTTCATCCTTCCTTCCTTTGATTCACTTCTTCTTTGAATGGGTTGTATTTGCTTTGAAGGAATCAAAGGGCACCCCAGGACAAAAACTTTTAGCCACTGCTTGTCTTAATACCCCATAGCACTAATCCTAATTCCTTATTGCAAAAATTGCATTTAGATATGAAAAGTAAATCTAACTACACCTGCAAAATAGAGGTTAGCTAAACATACATACAATCCTAAGCAGTTATCTTTATAATTCAGACTTAGTACCCTGCACATGGGTAACCAAGCCCACATGTTCTAACTTGGATTATGCTTAGGGATTTAAGCAACCTCAAAGATAACATTTATATTTATTTTTAAGCAACCCATGAGCATAAACTCATGTAGAAGACAACATTTTGCTAAGAATGACCTAGCATCTAGTCTACGAAGCATACACCCTAACATCCACTCTAAAATATTATATTACAAAACAAAATATACATCATAACATACACCATCCTAATTTAGGACTAGAGTTGGTGACTTAGTTCTAATGTGTGTGCTAAGGCTTTGTGTGATATGTCTTAACTAAACATTAGAGTTATGCTTTTCTAAGTGTGGAAGAATTTAAGTTATCATACGAGTTGCTTTCATTTCAAGTTGTTTAGTTGATTTGTGAAATTTATATTATATTCTACTTGGTTTCATTTGACTTACACTTAGCATCTAAGTGTTATATAGAGAGGAAAGAGGATTACCCTCCTTCATCCCTACCTTATGCCATTTTCTAAAGCATATTTTGATGACTTAGTTTTCTATAGTGAATGACTTATTAAATATATTTTTATTAATCCTAAGTTGAGGTTAACCTCAAATAATTTTATTCAATATGAAAGGCAACTTAATATTTAGATGGTTGAATTGCTATGACATGACATATATCAAATCCTTCATTTCCATCACATGTGCATATGCATATGCACTTAACATATATCTATACATGCAATATAATTTGGCATACTTAAATGATGATGGATGCATATGTCTGAAAGTTATATTTTACTTGATTGGATTATTTATACATGTAAATTAAAGCTCTATCCAAATTCTAATACAAATATACATAGGAAAGAAATTAAATGAGTACGTGTCATTGTTAAACTAGGAAAGTAAGGTAATCAAATGACCTCCATGGGGCTACTTAAAGCCTTGTATTTCCGAAATGTCCAAACTATATACCCATTATTATTTAAACTCATGGAAATCTATATATAAATTATACAAAGGAGAACATTGATTTACATGTAATGTATGCTGATGACTTGATGATTATGGATGTATGTATTTTTGATAAAAAAAAAGAATTTTGTCTTTTAATTAAGCATACATACACATGTATAAAAGATATAAGCAAGTACGTGCCATTGTTAACTAGGGAAGTGAGGTAATAAAATAACTTCTTTGGAGTTACTTAAAGTCTCGTATTCCCAGGATGTCTAGACTAAACACTTGTTATCTTACATACATGTTAATGTATACACAATCATAAGGCTGAAATTGTATTTTCTTTAGTTGAATCATTTATACATATAGATTTAAGCTCTATCCAAATTTCAATACCAAAATACATAGGAATGAAATAAAATAAGAATGTGTCATTATTAACCAGGGAAGTGAGGTAATCGAATGACCTCCTTGGGCTACTTAAAGCCTCATATTCTTGGGATGTCCAGACTATATACTTATTAACATTCAAACTTATGTAAATCTATATATGAATCCAAGAAAATAAACTTCACATTCATATGACTAAGCTATAACCACATGCAAATCCTATATGTATTCATAACTACCATCACTCCACATGTTATTATCCATCCATAAACTTTGGAAAAATAGATTCAAATTTATTAGTGATAATATCTACACATATAATTAAGTTAAATAGACTTTGGTTTGGATCAATTTGGATCAATTTGATAAAATGAAGATGACTGTAGGCTTTGGTTTGGATCAATTTGGATTTGGTTTTGATTTAGGCCACAATTTGGGTTAAATAGTTTAATTTGGGTTCAATTGCTCAAATTGAGTTCAATCAAAGCTTTGATCATGTTCAATGATCAATTTGAAATGGACATGAACTATTGGTTGCAATTAATTTGGGTTAGATCTTGATTTTATCAATTTGGACTTTTAGATCAAATTGGGTCAACTTGGGTCAAAGGGCTAATTGGGTTACGTTTGGCACAATTGGTTGTCAAGTCATGTTCAAGGATTGATCTTAGGTTGATGTGAATCCTTAGTTTCAATTAATTTAGCTTAGGATGAAATTTTAGGTTAGGTTTGGTTGAATTGATTTTAGTTTGATTGGTTTTGATTGTAGATTTGGATATGATTTGAAATGATGATTGAAGGATTGAATTGATTTATGAGAAAATCAATTGAGTTTTGTTTGGATTGAAGAGATTTGGCTAAGTCCATAGGACTAAATAATAGGGCTTAGACATAGGTTATTTGAATTTGACTTGAGGAATTGAATTTGATTGTAGATTTAATTTGGAGGGATGATCGGAGGATTGATTGAATTATGAGAAAAATAATTAAGTTTGATTGGACTGAAAGGAATTTGGCTAAGTCCATAGAATCAAGTCATGGTCTTAAGAAAGATTTGGGTTATGGATTTGATTTGAAATTGGTTTGGAGGCTTGAATTTGATTGTTGATCTTGGTATGTTGATTGGAGGGTTGAATTAGTTTTGATAAAATCAATTGAACTTGGTTTGGATTGAAAGAGTTTTGGCTAAGTCCATAAGATTAAATCATAGGGCTTAGAAATGTTGATTTGATTTGAGATTCGATTGGAGTTTAGTTATGTGGATTTAAAGTTGGATTGAATTTGAGGTTTGATTTAGGCTAAGGAGGTATACATAAATTTGGTTTAGGTCATAGGGTAGGTAAGTTATCCTAATCCCTAAGGCATGATCTAAATCATATAACTAATCATCCTAAGTCTCTAGGCTTAGGTTAAGTGTTTACTTAGGTGATGTTTGTGATCACATTTATTTTTTATTTTATGTTTTTATTTTGTTTTGTTTTATTTTGCTTAAAAATAAAACTTCTTTGATTATACATGTTATTTTTATAAACACTAAAAACATCTTTTAGATGTTTTAAGTGTTTTTAAAAATAACATTATTTATTTTTAAAAATAATATTATTTGTTTTTAAAAAAAAATAAAATCACATAAAAATACTCGAAACAAACATATTTTTAAAAATAACATAAAAATAAAATAAAAAATAGAAAACAAAAGTGATCCTAAATAGCCCCTTAGTTAGTAGAAATGTCCTATGACTAAGTAGCTCTTAATGTCTAGAAGACTCCTAGATCTATGATGAGAAGATTGGATACTCACTCTAAAAGTGAGGTAAACAATAACTAGGTCATTATTTAATTAGAAAAGAAGCTAGAATCTTAAACTCACTCCCTAAGAGACTAGATCATAATTGGTATGCAAATAGATCTTAGACTAATGTCAAAATTTACAACTTTATAAACCATTTTGACACACTCATTTTGGACCAAGGGCTTGGGATAATTATGTTTATATGCATGATGAAATTAATTCATTGGCTAAATAAATTAGAAGGGGTGTTCTCCACTACAAGGGATCGCCCTCAAAGGTCAAGCAAACCCCCTATCATGTAAGAGTGGAGACCCTCCCTATTCATGATTGGCATAATATGACATGCATGGTGTGATAATATATAATATTCATCGAAAGAGTTTTTAAATTTTTTATTTATCTTGATTATAGACCTAAGCTTTAAGATGAAGTTATGAGTTGTATTAAAATTTAGTTATGAATTTTTAGTGAGGATATAAAATTTAATTTATCTAGAGCCTCGCATCGGACCATATCCATATCAAATCATCAAACTTTAAGAAACCTATAAAAGACATGATATTTCTATTGCACAAACTAAACATAATAATCAAACATGTGAATTTTGTAAAAGAATAAGATGTTGGTGTGGTAATCGCCACCAGAAAAGAATAAAAATTGAGTAGCTGATTATGGGGTCTTCAATCTCTTGCCTTTCTTTCCTTCTTTTGGATTGGTCTGCTCTAAGCTTCATAGGGCCTCCTAGGTCTTTGCCTTCTAGCCACTGCTCATCCTAAATCTCATAACACTAATCCTAATCCTATTGCAAAAATTACAGATTTATGAAAAATGAAATCTAATTGCACCTATGAAATAGATGTTAGTTAAACAAACATATAAGCCAAGCAATTATATTTCACATATTTGGACTTAACACCCTACACTTGCGTAGCCAAGCCCACCTATCTTAATTGGATTATTCTTAGGGGCATAAGCAACCTACCAGCAAGAACATTTATATTTACTTATTATTACAATGACTCCTTTAGTATAATCCCTTGCATAAAATATCATTAGATTATTAACAACCTAACATCCATCTATAAACAATCCTATATACTATATTACATCATAAAACATAATATGACATACCACCACTAAACATACTTAATTCTAATGTGAAGGTTTAGTGTGGTATGTCTTAATTAGGCTTTAGAAGTATGATTATCTAAAGTTTAAAATTATTTAAGTTAAATATTAAGGGAGGTTCCACTTCAAATCTTTGAATGAATGGATTAATTTTAATTTATAGTTTTTTTTTTCCATTTGATGCCTACTAAATATCTAATTATTATGAAGAGAAGAAAGGGGAGGTTGGCCTCCTTCTTCTCTATCCTAAGTTGTTTTCTAAGAGTATATTATTATGACTTTAGTTTTTTTAATGAATATTTATTAAATATATATTTTTATTAAACCTAAGTTTGGGTTAGTCTTAGAAAATATTATTCAAACATGAAAGGCATATCGGGATTAATAAAACTGAATCACCATTATATGGATAACATTCCACCACTTATTTCCATCATCAATAGCATACACATTTCTTCATTTTTATTATTCATGATATTTGATTTAATACACAATATTTATACATATAATATATATTTGCATTTTTTTCACATTAAATGATCATTAATGCATGTATTTTGGTAGAAAAGAAAGATTCCATCCCTTAGTTAAGCATATGTTGACATGTATTAAAGATTCAGGCAAGTATATACCATTGTTAAATTAGGGAAGTGAGGTTATCTAAGTCCCCCTTAGGACTACTTAAAGCCTCGTGTTCCCAGGATGTCCATACTATATGCTTGCCAAATTAAATACATGTAAAAATAAACACAAGCTTAGGGATGAAAATCATGCAAAGATTATATAATAGAAAATCCTTTTATTCATGCACCATTTAGTGACACGAAGAGCTAAGTTTTATCTCCAATTCTAGCACATGAATAGATATAAATGAAATTAAGAAAGTACGTGCAGTTGTTAAACCAACAAAGTGAGGTTAACTAAGACATCCTTTGGGCTATTTAAAGCCACATGTTCTCGGGAAGTCCATACTATATACTTACCAATTCAAATGTATGCAAACATGTACATGAAACAAAAATATTAAAAAAACCTTTAGTATTTTTTGAAATTATAACTTAAATGTAAACTTTAATGAATATTTATAACCAACATTAACTTATATTTTCATCATTAGCTTATAGTTTTGAAAATATTTTAGGATTTATTAGTGATAATAGCCACACCTTATAATAATATTTATCCAACACATGCAACTTAGATGTAATCATGTTCTTTTAATTCTCTTTTATTTTGAAAGGATGAACATATTGCATAAATTGCATGCACATTTATGATGATTGAAAAGAAGTAATTAAACATTGCCACATAACATATTCAATTACATTAAGTATTAAGGACAATCAAGCCAAATAAATATTGTTTAAGACTAACCAAAATTCTTATGAAATTTGATTTTGTTGTTTGAATTATTAAAACCTAAAGAGGAGAGATGATACTTAGTATTTATCCCATCCAATGTTGGTGATTTAATATGTTTAAGGAAAGCAATTAAATAGATTATTATGACTTGATTAGGTTTAAACCATTAAGCACATTGATTTGATTACCCTTTCCTAAACTTATTTAATTTAATTAATTACTTAATCATGAGCCTTCAATGATATGCTTCTCGAAAAGTAAAATTTACAATGCACCTAAAGGAATCTAATGCAATTAGGCTCATGCTTAAGAGTTAATTGGATTTTTTTTAAAAAAAGGAAAGAATTTAATTTAAGTACTCTTATGATTTTCCCATACCAATGAGTTAACCATAATTTTCTTAACAACTTTATGTTATTAAACACATAAAGAAAAACTAATGAATTATATTTGAATTATTTGAACCAATCATTAATTTTGTTTAACTTCCATTTTTATCATTAAATTTCCTAATTAGTCTCCAATTATCGCATATGTTAATTAACCTTCTTGAAGAGATACATTTGGAAAAATAATTAGGGAAAGGGTCTTAATTACTTCTTCTCTCAATTTCAACTATTCATAATAATTAATTATCATGAATTATTTAATTTTCACTCTTTATCAATTTTAATAATTATTAAATTAATTAATTGGGTGATTAGGATTGAAATTCCAAATCCTTTAAATTGTATGACAAATAATTCCAAAGAAATTATGAGAGATAGAGAACATCTTATAGAATCATCCTACCAAATTTAGAATTAATTAACCAAGTAATTAGTCCTTAATTAAAGTAATTATCCTAAGCTTTATATCTTAATTAAGCACTGTTCACTGGACAAAAATTAGAGATTTTATTTTTCTTAATGTCTCTTCTGTCTAGCCTTTCCAAAATGAGTTTATTTGTATTTTTGAAATTTTCTACAATTAGTTATGATTTTTTGAAGGTCTGGAAATTTAATTACATTTTTTAGGCCTAATTAATCCTTTAAACCATCAGCGCTACACGTATGTTAATGCGACAACGCTTTCCACGTGGCACTATAGTATTGGTTATTTAAATCATTTGACGCAGCAAATAACTCAGTGGCGGAAAATGCAATTTTGAATGGTCGGGATTAATCTCATGATTTCAAAGGGATTAAATTAAAATTTCTAGCTCGATTAATCAGGACTTTCCATTCTAATCACTCAGAATGAACGACCGATGATTGGTCGTCCTATGAGCGCAAGAAGATAGACACTATCTACCTTCTACCACTCGATCTGAGCTCACTGGAGCTTGTTCAATGATGAAATTGACTCAAAATGATCAAAGAATGAATCTAAAGAGATCATACAGTGGAAATCACATGAAAATATAATTTACTTCCAAAAAGAACTAACACTTAGGGGGGGAACTATGATTATTGGATTTTTACCTCACAGAAGCTATAGATCGGTGGTCCGTCAATAGAGATAGCTTCGTCTTGAAGAGATGAAGCCCTATTGAGAAGATCACTAGATGCCTTCCCATTGATTGCTCTATGGACTAAACACTACCGCATAGCTCACCGGAGTTGGTCTTAAGATGTCTTCCGTGATCAAATCACTAGGGAAACGATTCATTTTGGTTCACCGAAGTAAGGTGAAGGTGTGGGAAGAGTTAATTTGGGTTTGGTGGAGATCTTGTAAACTTGGACGGATGGAGCTCTCGGATTCAATCGGGGGGGAGGGTTGGTCTCGTTGATAGTGGAGCACACGAAGAGCTCAAGAGAAGGTATGACACTATGCAGAATGCTCTGGGGAAGGTGTGTTGAGAGTTTGAATCCACGATGAGATACTCTCTCCTCCCTTCAGGTTGAGGGTATTCGCCTTTACTGGCTGGTGGTGGAGTGGTGGGGAGGTGGCGGCGCGAGAGGGTGAGGAGGGTGAGAGGAGGGGAGTGTCTTGGTCTAGCATGGGGTATATAACTCTCTTATGTGGACCAATGGATTTTCATGGGTGAAACCCCTCTCATGGACAAAGGCTGAATGGTTGGGTTGGGTGATCCTCTTGTCCAAGAAGAGCCAAAGGTGGCTGTCATGGGATAAGGGGGTGGAGAACCCATTTTATCCCATTTGGGTGGTTTGGTCCAATGGTATTGATCCAAACTAGGTTCACTATGAGTTTGGCCCACTTGGGCCCATGGTGACCCAAGGATGAGTCATGCCAAGTTTTGTTGGGTTTGGGCTTGGTTTAGTTAGGTTTGGCTCAATTTGACCCATATGGATTAACTGGGTTTAATTGGGTTAAGTTGGCCAATTTGATCAAATTGGGTCAAACCAATGGTTTGGGTGAGTTCAATTGGTCATTTGGAATGTGTAAGTGCAAATGGTTTCAATCAATTTGGAGTGGATTTGGGTTTGGATCATATGGGTTTATTTAGGCCAAATGGGTCAAGTTGATTGATTTGGTCAAATTTGTTAAATTAGGTTGAATGAAGGTTTGGTCTATATTTGATTGATCATTTGAGAATGATTGTAGGTGTTGGTTTGAAATGATTTAGATTAGAATGAGTTTTGATTTAATCTGATATTTTAGATAAATTTGGGCTAAGCAGGTCAATTGGGTTGGCATAGTCAAATTGACTTCAATAGATGATTCTAGAGTGTTCATTAATCATTTTATGATTGATTAGAGGCATTGGTTTCAATCATTTTGGATTGAAATGAGATTTGGCCCATTTTGGCCCTTTAGGTAAATTGGGTCAACTTGGGTTAAGTCATCAAATTGGCTTGATTTGACCTAATTGATTGCAATTTGGTAATCAAAGATGATCAAAAATCATTATGGAAGGGATTGGATGAGTTGATTTAATTCATTTTAGGTTGGTTTGAAGATTGAATCAAATTAATAATTTAGGTCTCATTGGGTCAAGTGAACCGATTAGGTTGATTGGATTGAATTGGGCTGAGTTGGTGTCAATTAAGTGTTGAAAGGAGTTCAATGATGGATTTAGAGTTGATTTGTTGCTTTGATTGTAATTTATTTGGGCTTTGTTAGGTTTTGGCTCATTTAGACCCTTTAGGTCAAATGGATAGATTGCAAGTATTGGCATGGCTTGAAATGATCTAATGAATAATTGGAGAGGTTGAGAAAATTAAGTTGGATTTAGTTTACTTAAACGAGCTTGAATTGAGTTATGGGATTGTGATGAGAGTTGACTTGGGTCAAACCCAAGTTAAGCTGGCTTAGAGCTTGGATTAGAAAATCAAATTCAAGTAAGATCAATTGAATAGGTTTGAAGTTGGTTGTGTTTCATTTACATGAGCTTAAATTTGAATGAGTGAATGGTATGAGTTTTGATTTAAGCCATAGGATAAGCAAAATATATTTGTCCTGAGGTACATTCTAGGCTTATGATTATATTCTCTAACTCTCTAAGCTTGGGTTTAGTGTTTCCTTAATCACTACAAGTATCTCAGCACTAAGGAAATCTAAGTGTCTAGAAGGTTCCTAAGTTTAAGATGAGAAAGGTTAATTCTCACTCTAAAAGTGAGGTCAACAAGTATTTCACTAAACTCTAAAACATTAAGATGGGAAATTGAGGCCATGATGAATATTTTCCTTTAAAAGAAATAGTGTATTAACCTTTTTAAAAGGTTTATCAAGCATGATATTAAATAATTAATCAAGGTTTAGATTAACAATCTAAGATCACAATAGTTATGTTTATATAAGGTGTTATATGAATTTCATTAGTGAGTGTATTATGGAATGGTACAAGCAGTCCAATTGAAAGTTTTGAGAGCATATAAGTATATGACTCCAAATAGGAAGAAATATAAAAATATGATCATTAACATAGATATTGACATCAAATGGGAGTTAACAATATTTATTTAAAGATAATATTTTTTATATGTTTTGGGAGAGGTTATGAGTTAACTTTAAGATTTAATCTTATTAATTTCTCAAGATTATTAAATTTGTTATTTATTTGATTGAAACCTATCAACAATCTTATGAGTTTTATCTTTCATGCTAAGCATTAATTTTATTAACCTATTTCCATTGAAAATATATGAATATTTTCTACTATGTAAAGGGAATGTAGGTTTTTTGCTATCTTGGATAATATTTAATTTTCTTAAAAAATATTTTACTTCTAGCCATATTACATTTTTTTCCCAATTTTTTTTTCTTATTAAAATAAGTCAAAATAGTATATTTTGGTTCCTTACTCCAATCATAACTTTGTAAAGTTAGTTATTTGATAATTATCAAAATTTTATAGCCAATTTAAAAATTATTTAATTATTGATCTAATCTAAGAATTTATTAATATTATGCACATCATTAAATTTAGGAGAATTAAATTTTAACTTGGAGTAGGGATTATTTAATGATGTAAAGGTTTATTTTTTAAAAATATAAAAAGATACAAAGAAAAATAATAAAATAAATTTTAATGCTTAATGAAAAATCTTCTAGATTACTTAAAGTAGGTTATAATATACCACTTGAAGTCACAAGCTCTATTGAAATAATTTAGTTCTTATTTATAAAGCTCTTCTAGTTGTATGAAAACACAAATCACTTACAAATTTATTTGTACCCAAAATGAAAAGGTTAAAGAATAGAATATGATATGAATTAATGTGATCAATTGTATGAAAAACATAAAGTCTTTCGCCATTTATTAGTAATATATGCTTGTAATTGAAGCTAAACTTACATTAAATTAATTAAGCAAAGGTAATAGCACAACAACAACAACCCTTTATTCCATACATGGGGTCAACTACATGAATCCCTTTTCTCTATTGTGTCCAATTAAGTGTCATATTCTCATTTAATTCTAAAAAATAATATCATTTTTTTTCTAAGTTTATTAGTTGTAGCTCTACCTTTCTTAACATAGGACAAATCTAACACATCTTTTCTCCTAACTAAGTCATTATTTTATATGTGACCATCTTAGGTGACTCTCTCTCTTATCTTATCGTTGGTGGAGCTACTCCAACCTTTTCATGTATATATTTTTGCATTTTATCTCTAAGTGTAAAGCTACTCATCCATCTAAACATCCTCTACAACACTTAATTTTATTGTTCTTGTCCACATTCTATTCTATAAAAGCACAGGTCTCACCATTTTATAAAGTTTTCTTTTAGGTCTAAGCGATACTTTTCTATCATACAAAAGGCCTTATGCATTCCTACACTTCAACAATCTAGCTTTAACTCAACTAATAACATCCCTATCTATTTCACCAGCACATTCAATAATAATCTCAAGATATCTAAAATATTCAATTTTGTTAATGACTTAATCACCCATTGTCACAACACCACTATTAGATTTTCTACAACTAAAATTACACTCCATGATGTATTCAATTTTAGATCTACTCAAATGAATACCTTTAGACTTTAAGGTTGACCTCCATAATTCTTTTTATTATTATTATTTCTTTTGGAACTCCTTTAATCATATCAACAAGAATAATATCATTACCAAAAAGTATACTTAGATGTACATCCATCCTCTTATAAATGTTTAATAAAAACAAAATGATAAGGGCTTAAAGCCGATCCTTGATGTAATCCAACTAAAATAGAAAAATACTTAATCAATCCTTCTTGTGTTTGAACACATGTAACAACTTCAATATACATATCATTCACGATTTGATTATAAGTCATATTAACCCATTTCTTTTCTTGAACTCCCTGAAGCACTTCTCTTGAAACTTTATCATATGCTTTCTCTAAATCAGCAAATATCATATGTAGATCCTTCTTACTCACTTTTATGCTTCTCCATCAAATCTATTAACAAATGTATAGCATCCATAGTAGACCTACCTAGCATGAATTCAAATTCTTTTTGATCAAGTTTTGTTTTCACCGTAAGCTATGCTTACCCATAATTTTAATCTATGGCATATTAACTTAATTTCTTCATAATTTACACACTCTTTTGAATCACCTTTATTCTTTAAAATAAATACCAACAAACTTTTTCTCCACTCATCTAAACATCTTTTTAATCTTTAAAAAAATATTAAGAAGATTACTAAGATAAAATTTTCTTTGATCTCCTAAGTATTTTCATACTATTGGAATATCACTAGGTCCTACTACTTTTCCACACTTCTTCTTTTAAAACATCTCCAACTTTGATTTTACTAATATAATGATAAAATACAAATATCTATTTTCATTTAGGGTACTAAGGTTACAAAATCAATCATATTCTAAAAACCTTCATTGAAAAGTTCACCAAAATAGCTCATTCACATATATTGAATATCACTTTCTATAAAAAAACTCACTTTATGATCTTTATAGTTAACACGGTTAACTTGATCAAAATTTTTACATATTCTACCTCTTTGCTTGGCTAACTTATACACACATAATTCACCAACTTTAGTATCTAATCCATTACATAATTCCTAAATGTTGAATTATTTACATCACAAATTACTTTCTTAAAATCTCTATGAGCCACTCTATATCTTTTTCAATTCTCAAATCTTTTACATCTACACTAATTTATATAATAGAACTTTTTCTTTTTGATCTTTTATTATACATTTGACTCCACCACCAAGTATTTTTACTAGAAGGATCATTTCTTTTGATTTTCTAATCACATTTTTACAACTTGCTAAATATTACTTATTAGTTTTTTCCACATAACATTAGCTTTCTCATGAACATCCCAAATCCTAAGATTTTATAACTTTCTCTTAGCCCCCTAAAAATATTTTGATTTATTTTTTATCTTCCAATCATTTATCTTAAAATCTAAAACTAGTAGTCAATGCTGGATATTTAAATTTTCATCCAAAAAGACCTTGCAATCTTTATAATTTAAATAATCTATTTTCTTATAAAAAATAATTAATATTTGTTTTACTACTAAATTCTTATAAGTGATAATATGCTTCTTTCTTAAATAAATTATTAGCAATTATAAAATCATAGCTACAAAAAAAAATTGGTATGGTCTTATCTTCTTTATTGGTCACTCTAAACTCATAGCCATTATAAATGTTTCTAAAATCTTCCACCACTCTACCAATATTTCTATTTAAATCTCATCCAACAAATACTTCTTCTTCAAAATGTATCATTCTTTTAGGTCATTCCAATCATCATCATCATCATCATCATCATTATTATTATTATTTTGATAATACATCCAAATCTACTTGAGAAGCATAAACACTTACAATATTGAATACATAATATATTTCTCTTCCTATGAACTATAATATCTATTAATTTCATTGATTTTTCTTTAAGAGAATATATATTCTAAGATTCTATTTTACTTTTCAATTTAATAAACCAACTTTTTTATTTGCATTCGTCCATTATATTGGAACCCTTGTTTACTCAACACTGTACCTAGGCACTGATGCAGTGGTCCTTGCACACATTTCACTCTATTCAAACTATATAACACATATATAATATAAAAATTCAAGGTTAATTTTTATATTTTTAAAATACAATCAATAGGTTGTGTTGATTTTTTTTAATCCCATCCTTACACTATATAAAAATGACATGTATTAATAGAGTGGGTAGATTTTAATATACAATTACTTTGAATTTTTATGTGGTGTTCACTATCTAAAGGATATATAAAATATTCTTAAAATTTTCAACATAATATACTAAAAATCTAAATTCTCACCACAAATTCCTACCAAAAGGATTTAATAGCAAAGAAGAAGAAATATTATCACTTGATTTAAGTATTCATTGTTAATTGATTATAATATATCCTCTTGTTTAAATAAAGGTGTTTTGATGGTGGAGAAGTTTTAATGCAAGGTTGTCTCTAATAGGGTCAGAGACACTTCTTTAGCTTGTTTAGCTTCTCATTCTTTGGGTTTTGAATATTATCTTAACTATCAAATGATGGTGATGTTATTAGAAGGTTTTAATGATTTCAGGATTCATTGTAGAAGTTTTGAGGCTTGTGGATGGCTAAATGAAGGCTTGAGTTGTTTAAAATTTTAAACAAATTATTGGTTGAGACTTTCTTGTAGTGGATGTCTAAACAAGGGTAGGTTGGGATATTAGCTCACTAATAGAGGTGATTGAATTTATGAATAAAAATGTATACATTTTTAAGTGAATTAATTGATCACAACATATGGAAGGGATATGGCTTGATTTTTATAATGGTTAAATTAGATTAAGGTTCTAAAAATACAGTGTGAATTCAAAATAAGAAACTAGAGGAAATCTAATTTTTTAGAATTTGCAAACCTTAATTATGGTCATTTCATAAAGCTCTTTCTAACCAATCCATAAAGCTCTTCTTGCTTGCCCTTACAGCTATCCAAGCCAAACGAATTGATGAGCAATTATTTTTCATCTCCTACATGGTGAATAATCAAAAGATAAAGCTATTTCGAACAATATTTTTCCACTGCATTACTAAGAAGAAAACTAGTAGCTGTAGTACCTCTGGAGCTATGGTCGAGACTCTGAACTCAGCTGACATAATCTCCGAATGTATTCCCTCAGACTTCTCGATTTAGTAACTGAGAAAATTATCACGTGTTTTCAAAACTTGCCGCACGCATATGTTGAAATATTGGCTTAGTTATGACATTAAGAGTATGAAAAGAATTAATAAGGAAATGCCTACGTTAACAGTATCATAACCCAAACCAGCTCAACACAGTCCACCCAAAGAAGTCTCTGCTCAACTGGAATTAACCCCGTAAGTAAACAAATGAGCAAATGGCCAAAGTTTCCATCCAGCCTGTGAAACGAAGGTGATCAAAGTTTTCATGATCAATGGAAAAAATTTATAAGATTCAACAGTCAGGCATGTCATTAAATAATGAAATTAAATGTCAAAAAAAAAAAAAAAAAAAATTTAGGGAACACTGTAATATATTGTTTAACTTCTAATTTGGAATAAAAATCTTTTTAAATGCTTTGAGATGTGTGGTGCTCCCTTCGTTTGTCTTTTTAGCTGGTTCTCTTTTGCTCCTAAACACTTCATAAAATTTAGGGCTTCTAGTTTTTTTTTTATTTAGATTCTCCTCTATTTAAGCTTTTCATAGAGGGTTTATTTATATATTTAAAAATTTTTATAATTAATTATAAATTTTTAAAGTTTTTTATAATTAAAATAATTAATTAATGCTTAATAAATACTAATTTAATTATTTTTATGATTTAGTATGATCCAAAAGGTCTAATGAATTTTTTTAAAATATCTGATGTTTATTAAAATGATTTGAATTATTTTGATGAATTTTCATAATTTTATAATTTTTGATTATTTATTTATTTAAAATTAGCTAATTAATTTTAAAATTTATAACTCTTAAAGTAGAAGGCTATTTAACTTGAAATTTTTATGATAGGTAATGACATTAAGTTCTTTTTCCAAATTTTAACTTAATAGGTTTAGTATTTTAAGTGTAATTAAAGAAATATAAATTTTACTAAAACTCAAATTACTCTTAAAATAAATAGCTAAATTTGAGAATTTTGAGTTAATTAGATTTCTTGGAAAGGCAAATCCATATAGCCCTTATTTGCATTTTTTAGTTAAGTATTTTATTTCTTTATGATTTTTGAAGTTTCAGGTCATATCTAATGGAATAAATCAAAAAAGAGTCTAATCTTGGTTGTTAATTTTAATCTAGTTAGATGGATGACCCAAAGGTTGTCCTCCTCATGAGAGGTAGACCAAAAAAGATTGAATGGAAGGGATCTACTCCAAATGTCACTGAATCTTACAATCTTTCAGTAATCTTAGTCGAAAGTCATTTTATTTTGTATCGGGAGGGTCAAAATGAAAAGTACAATAGAGATCTAAAGAAAACAAAATCCTAGAATCATATCTCTTTTCAACAAACATGAAGCCTTATGTCTTGCCTAAGCATTTTTTTAGAAGTTACCTCACTCAAGCCAACTTCGAGTAGATTTCTTACATCGAACTCAATCATTGCCTCGAGTCAAAGCTCCCACATGATCCTCCTCTTTTTCCTTCTCTTGGATTGTCCTTGCATTGCCAGATCTTACTAGAATATAATTTATTTGGTGTTTTTATGAGTGGAAAAGGTGGGGGTTGTCCTTACTTCTTAGGAGGTGGAAAAGGTATTGGATGCCAAAAAGAGAGCTTCTTAGCCTCTTTTATCCCTCATCTCTCTATATGGCTGAAAATCACAATGGAAAAAGTGAAATGGGGGTGTAGCTATTGATGGGGGTAGAAGTTAGCATTCATTGTGAAGAGTGGTTAGGTGATTCAATAATTACTCCAAGCCAAAAAGTGGAATAATGAGAGGGGATGTGAGGTGAATGAAAATTTTAGAGTTTGCATATTTTTCTCTCTTTCCCATCCCCATTCTTGACTTTTAATTCCCCTTCATATGGTTTGACATCTCAACTCATATATGATGAGATTTGTGAGGGTTTAATGAGTTTAGTTTTGGTTTGGATCGACTTAAATCCATCTTGATCCAATTTAGTTTAAACGGGTTAGGTTTGGTCCAATGGATTGGTTTGGCCTATTTAAGTTTAAATTAGGCTTCAATCATGTTTATTAAGTTATTTAAAGTGGTTAAGTTGTATTGATTATGATTTATTTGGATTTATTTTGGGTTGGACCCGAATTGGCCTAATTGGAACAATTGGGTTCACTTGAGTCTATTGGCCAAATTGACCAAATTGAAATCAAACTCAAATGAAGTTAAATTGAGTTTAATTAGTTTTTAAAGTTAGTTTAAGTGATTAATTTAATATAATTTTAATCTATTTTATTTTAATTTATTTTGATTTTAGCTTGATAGGCTCATATAGGTTAAATTGAGTCAATCGGGTCAAATTGACCAATTGACCAGATTAACTAAATTGAGTCATATTTAATAATCAACTTAAGAATAATTATATGCATTGATTTGATTTAATTTGGGTTGAGTTGAGTTTTGATTTTAACCCTTTTTTACCCATTTAGGCTTAATGGGTCAAATTGGGTTCACTTGGGTCAAATGTCCAAACTAATCCAAATTAAAGTATATTCACACTATAATTATATTTGATTAAATATTTGAAATGATATGGAGTAATTAATTTTAATTAATTTGAGTTTAATTTTTATTTGCACCCATTTTTTCCCAATTGGGCTTAATGGAGAAAATTGGGTTCACTTGGCCAAATGACCAATTTGGTCAAATCAAACCCAAAAAATGATCAAATTGTGTTCATATGATTCTAAGGTATTTTGTAGTATTTAATTTGAATTAATTTGAATTTATTTATAGTTTATGATCTATAGAGTCCATTTGGGTTCACTTATACTAAGTAACCTAATTAAGCTATTTGAGTCATCACTAGAATCAGATTTGTTTATTTTTGTATTACATTATATTAATTTGATAATTCTAAGCCTTTGGGATGAATTAAATTGATCAAATTTTGATTAGTTTTTTTTTTACTTAGTGAGGCCCATATAGGTCAACTTAGGTCAAACGACCTTGTTAGCCATTTCATGCCCCATCTTTAGTTTTATTTTCATTTTATGTTCATATATTAGTTTAGTGCTTTTGGTTTGACTTAATTTAAATATTTTTATTTTAATTAACTTGCATGATTCTCAGGCCTAAATAGGGTTAATTAGGTCAACCATACTAATTGCCTTAGTCTAGGCTTAATAAATTTTAGTTTTCAATTTATATTTACTTAGTTTAAATTTTTATTGAATTTTGTTGAATTTGGATTTGAATGGACTCACATTATCTAATTAGGTTAGGTTAAGTCCTATGTGGTCTACAAGGCTAACCTAGATATTCACCTTAATGTGTTGACTTCTTAGTTTAATTTTGATTCCATATTTAGTTTCAATTTATTTTTTTATTTCTATTTCTACTTTAGTTTAAGTTATATACTTAGTTATTAATTATAATATCCTAAGTGTCTAATAGAAAGCCCTTAATATAAGGCTAGAGATTCTAATTACTAAGATTACGATGATTATTAAGCTCGCTTAAAGTCAACATAACCTTAGTGCCTAGATCAAATCCTAGGTCTAAGAGGAGGGTTGTCAACCTCACTAAAAGTGAGGTTAATAAATTTGTAGTAAATATTTAATGATAGAAAATTAATACAATTGTTGAGAGGTCACATCACTTTTGGACTTTCCATTGCTTTGGAGGCTATAAATGAATCTTTTCTTTCTCTTGAATAAATCTTCTATCTCCTAAGGGTCAAATATACAAAACTTATTTAAAACATAATTGCCATGGACACAAAGAGATCTCACGGTGTGATCTTGTGATTCTATGGCGCCTTAAGGCCAAGAAAGCAAAGAGGCTGGAAGAGACTACTACCCTTCTTGTAGCGATAGAGAGCATTTTAGCTACTCTATAGAAAGCATCAACCTCACTACTTCCTCAGACTCTCGAGAAGAATCTAGCACTCTCCTATCTAAGGAACGGGTTATTGTGGCGAGTGTGCATCATGTGAATATTCTTGAAGGAGAGTAAGGAGGGGAAAATGAGTCTTTGATTCAATGTAAGAAGGTGATGGTGAGTCGAATGATTGGGCTGACTATTGCGAGGATTGTTGTAGAGGAGTGTTTCACTGAGGTGAGATTCACATTTTATTATGTACTATGAGTCTTCTTTATCTTAGTATTCTTTATCTAAGTCTCTCACTTTTTTCTTTGGTCACAACTAAGTGTATCTAGTGTTCAAGCTTCAATAGAGGATGGTGAGGGGCACTTACCAGCCCTCCAGGTCGTTTCCTCTGACAATTCATGTAACTTCATAGAGTTGCTTCACCTTTCCATTGGTGATTTGTTCGACCATTTCTAAAGTAAAGAGGAATTCTACTTACTTTATAGCTAGCTCCTCTTCTCAAGAGTTGGACCCATAGCAAATCCTATTTATAAAATTTCTCTTTCTATTCTTGATGAATTTTTTTCTCGCCAACTAACGGCGACTCTAGTTTTACCATCGACTATATCAGCATCATGTATAGATTTAATAGAGATTTCTCCTCAGCTCAGGGTGACTATTGATGCTCCCTTGTTGCTAGCTTCACATCTACAATGGGGAAATGATGGTCAATTTTTCCTCTCATAGTTGCAAAGATAGTGGCAAGTCTACTGACTAAGGAATGGAAGAAGAATAATTGGTATTCGCAAACTCCTCTGAGGCCATCACTTTGCAAGGGGAGGTCACCACTCTACAAAGGGAGGTCACCCTCTCAAGGGATGCTTTAGACTCCTCCTAATGGGACATAGGTGAGCTACAAGCACATTAGAGCTGGAGTCAATGATAGTCTTTAGAGGTAACCATGAGGGTTCAGATAACATTACTTTAGAACTTGGTCAAGTCATGAAGTACTTCTCTTTTTCTTTCTAGCACAAATTTTTTGTTTGATTATATATGCAAGAATAGTGGACTCACCAATGATTAGCACTCGGACCTTGTAATAAAATTATTGAAAAGATAATGTATTAGGATTATAGTGAGTGTGTTATACTTTTTTTCATAAATAAAGAAATATTTTTGTATTTCTACTCATGAGTACTATTTAATTTTTTACTATTATGCATTAATTGTTTCCCTATAAAACCTATTGCATGAGCTATTTGCATGATTTGGGTAATCATTTCTTCACTTAATGCTTGATTTCATGTCTATGTTATCAAACCTATAAATTCTCCTTGGCTAGAGTAGTTGGAACTTTATTACTCTCCTTGAAGCATACGAGTAGAATTTCATTGCGATTAAATCTTAGTCCCCTTTTGCATCATTAGTGAGTATGGATTTCATAAAGAATGCTACCACATCTTACCACTAGGCCCAAATTAAGAAAGTTCCTGAGCTGGACTCCTCTATCATGACATCTATATTTTACAGATATTGTAGATTAAATCCAAATTTTTCTGTGCGAGTATCGAAGAGGACCAAGTACCTTAATTTGGTGAGGACACATGAGTTGTGTATTCCTAAGGACTCATAAAGCCGATGCGTTTATGTGTACCAGAGATTTTTTTTTCTCTACTTTGTATGGATAAAGTAAAGTAGGGTTGATTTTAAGCCAGGTTCTTAAGTTCTCTATAGGGGCAAGCCCCTTATAGTTAATTACATCTTAAGAAATGATGTTTTTTTTAAGAATACTCTCGAATAAAGTAGTCAATCAGTGTCTTCAAAGATTTTAAAGTTTAACTTCAAAGGATTAGTGGTCATTAAAAAAAATAAATGGGAGAGCTCAAATAGGAAGAGTTTTTAACAAAGTATATCCTATAGTGAGGCCTTATATTTTTAAAATAGAGAATTATGATTATTTAAATTGATATTTTATTAGAAGGCTAGAACTTAGATTCCAATAACTCAAGATTCCGGAAATGCCTAAAAGGTGAGAATTTACATTCATAACATAGTAGAAATAAGCAACCTCTAAACCTATGTCTAAAATTCTCTAGCATAAGCTAAAAGCTTGATTTAATTCTACTTAGCGGAATGGGATATGTTGGTTCACTTCCACTAGAGAGAGTGCAACCTACTAGCTAATAGTTTATACAATTTAAAATCATGTGGGCCATTCATTTTGTAAATGAAAAGGACTAGATTATTATTTATTAGAATAGATCTAAAGTTATAAACTTACTCTGTAAGAGGCCAGATCATGACTGGTATGAAAATATTGCCTTAGATCAATGCAATAAAATTTATGAATGTTATTTATTGACTTTGCATTTATTTCAGGGCTTGGGAAGGTTTATGTCCTTATGCATGATAAAAAGGTTATTTTCTAAATTAGAGAATAAGTGTCCTCCACTACAACGAAATTTCTCTCATAGGTCAAGCCCTATTCATTATCATGCAAGAGTAGAGACCCCATATTTGCAAGGAATGAGACAATATGCATCCATGATCTTATAACATACTACAAAGAGCTAAGATAAGAGTTGTTAAATATTTTATCTTAATTAAATGTCTAGGATTTAAAATGAGGTTATGAGTTATTGAAATTTTAATTCTAGTTGATTAATAAGGTAGAAACTTTAATTCTTTAAAGAGCCTACCATATACAGGCCATTCAACAAAATATTAAGACTTTAAGAAACCTAAGAAAAACATACTATTTATATTGTGTAATCAATATAAACAAACTAAATAATAATAGTTGATTAAAAAATAAGAGGTCGATATGTTAAAAACACCATGACCAAAGAGGAAACAAATATGGGTAGACTACCCTTATATTTCCTAGATTATAATTATAGTTAAAAGAAAACTATTGGGGTCTTCAACCTTCATCTTCATCTTTATGATTGGGCACTCCAAGCATCACATGGTCTCTCAAGTAAAGTATTTCTAGCCATTGCTCATCCTAAACCTTATAGTTATAATCCTAAACTTATTAGAAAAATTATAATTTTTTATGGAAATTGAAATCTAACTACACTTAAAAAATAGAGGTCAAATGAACATGCATACACTTCAAGTAGTTATATTTAATACATTGGGGCTTAGATCCCTGCCTTAGGTCACCAAGCCCACCTACCATAATGGACTATGCTAAGGGGCTTAAGCAGCACCTACAAGCAAATGCTTTTATAAATTTTATTTTAGCAGTCCCTTAAGCATAATCTTCTATATAAAGTAATGTTAGCTTAATGTCGCTTAACATCCGGACTATACACATACACTCTAACATCCAGTCTTAATATTATAGCATAAAACATTACATCAATCTGCAATAAAACACCACCCTAACTTAATTTTACTATTGGTGACTTAGCATTCTAAAGTGTATGTTTGGGTTAGTGTGGTGTGACAAAATTGAACTTTGATATTTGAATTATAATATAAGAATGGGTGTTTAGTCCTTATCATTATAGGGTGATTGTAGTTTAAATAATTAGTAAATTTTTTAAAATGGATTTTATATTTCACCTATCTCTTTAAATTTCACTTGGATTTAGAGTTTTAAAAAGTAAGACGAGGAAGTGAAGTCCACTTCAAACCCTAACCTTAAACCTAAAAGTAAATTTTATGTCTTTTAAACATCTTAATGAAGCGTTATGATTTTTTTACTAAATCTTATGTTTAGATTTAACTTAAAATGTTATTATAATAATACAAAAGTCATCTTAAGATTAATGGATTTAAACTATAGTTAGTTTGGTGGTATTTTCTTAACTTTACTTCATCATTCTTCATATTCATCTAAAATATTAATTTATTTCTATTTATTTAATGAATTAATCGAATTTACTGTATATATGTGTCATTTAGAAATTTTGCACATTGATGCATAATAAATTTATATAGTTTATCTATTAAGCTTAAGCTTTAAGGATATATAGTGTATATATAATATATACATGAATTCATAGAAAGAGATGGTTTAGGAGTTCTTTGTACATAACTACATACATTAGCATGTTGAATTTTTACAAGTATGTGTCATTATTAAACCAGGGACGTGAGGTAATCTTTGACCCCCTTGGGACTACTTAAAGTCTTATGCTCTTAGGATGTCTAAACTATATACTTGTTAATTTAATATATATATGTATATGTATACATGTATAAGAATGAATTAATGAAAATATTTAAGATACTCAATGATTTAAAAAATTTAACCTTACTATGCATTTCACTATAAACTTTAAGGTACATGCCATTGTTAAACTAGGTAAGGGAGGTAATCTAAGACCCCCTTGAGACTACTTAAAGTCTCGTGCTTTCAGGATGTCCAAACTATATATCTTTCAAGCATGTAGATCATAAATATAAGTATAGATTTATGCTTTAATTATCATGACTGATTTAAATTTACACTAATTACATACTTATTATAGAAAAAAATTTGAGATTTACTTGTGATAATAATCATAGTATTAGTCTAAGCATACCATTAATGAATTTTTTTTTCTTTTGAAACATGAATATATGGAATATATGGAGCATAAATTTATAAAGTGATTGAAGCAAAGAAATTAAACATTACCAAACAACCCATTTAAAGCCATTAAGTTCTAAGGCTATTTATGAGAATAATCACATTTAAGCTTAATCAAATTTATTAGTAATTAAATTTAAAATTTGAGTTAATTAAACTTAGTGAGAAGTCCAAAAGTTTAGTGGGATCCCTTAACCCATCTCTATTCATTAAGTATTTTAAAATGATTTAGATGATTTTTATAAATTAATTAATATTAAATAATTATTTTAGCCAATTAAACCTAAAAAAAACTAAGAAATCATTTATATCATGAAAATAAGCCCAAAAATTATGAGAAAAATGATTGAACATAGATAAGCATGAAATAAACATGTCCTAAACGTTCTGATATAATTGGGTTGATATTTAGAAGCTACTCGAAGAAATGAAAAAAAAAATTTAAAATCATTAATTACATTCAAGATACCCGAAACCCATTAGGAATTTTTATTTTCATTAAAAATCTCTCCATAATTATTAGAGAGCTAGGTAATTAGCTTTGAATTTTTTAACTTGTAGAGTACTTAATGTTTTAATTAATTAATAAAATGCCAATGATGCCAATTTTGAGAAATAATTATAATTAGTGGTCCTAATCAATTTCTTTGGTCACCATTATTATCCTAAAATATATTTTATACTCCATAATAATTTTAATAATTTTTTTGCAGTTATATAAATTTATTAAATGCATAAAATAACCCTTTGGGGTTTGAAAGTTTAGATTTTTCAAATTACCCAATCAATTAACTTAAAATAATTATAAGAGGTAGAGGTCATCCCATAGAACAATCACCTAATATTTAAAGCTAATTTTCCAAGTAATTAGAACTTAATTTTGCTAACTAAATTTTTTTTGAGCTTTTATTTTTCTTAGGTTTTCCTCTATCTAAGCTTTCTATAAAAGTTTGTTCGCAATCTTTGGATTTTTGTATAATTAATTATGTTTTTTAAGTTTTGGCCATTTAATCAAATTTTTAAACTTAATTAATCGATTTACACAATGGGCCTCATGTTAGAACTGCCGTAGTAACGCTTTTCATGTAGCGTCATGCGGTTCATTACTTAGAACATCCCACATGGCATGCTGAATTAGTGGTGGTGGACACAATTTTATCTTGGTCATTTGCTCACAAATCAAATGACCATGATTAATCTTGCAATTTAAATGGGATTAAATTATATTCTAGTGTAATTTATCACAATCATCTATTCTAATTATGTGGAGCAAACAACTAATGATTCGTAATCAACCTCTGATAGCATTGTTTGTCTCACACCACTTACTCCAAACTTACCGGAGCTCATTTCATGGCAGATTTGAATATAAAACAATCAATGGATGATTTTAATGAATGTTACAATCTGATTCAAGCCAAACAACACTTCACTTTACCAAAGAACAACACCTAATGGGCATGCTTATGATATTAGAGAAATTATCTTATTGGAGATCGAGATTGGTGGCCTAATGTGAGAGGTAGCTTCATCTAGTAGAGACGAAGTCCTATTGATGAAGCCATGCATTGCCTCCCTATCGATTAGTTTGTGCATCCAATATTGCTAGGAACCTCATCAGAGTTAGTATAAGAGTGCCTTCTCATGTTCAAATCAAGTGAAGCTCGTTCATTTCAACTCGCCAAATCTAGGGGAATGTTTAGGTGAGTTTAATTTGGCTTTAGCTTTGGTTAGGTGGGATTGGGTATGTGGGACATTCAAGTTGAGGGAAGAGTTGATCTCATGATTGGCTTGCTTGAGGAGCTCTAATATGGGATTAGCTTCCCAGGATTGTGAGTGTTTCTGTGAGTTTGAATGGGGGGAGGCATTATACCCCTCCTTAGAGGCTGTCAAAGTGGTTGATTAGGCCTTATCGATTGGGTCAAGCGGCGGGTGGCCAAAGTGAATGGGGTGATGTGGCTAGATCTCTCTTAATAGCTAGAGGACTTTGGTGCCCTGACATGAAGTGGACATGGCATGGTGGCCAAAGCAAGGCTTTTCTCCTTGTAGCTATGGCCTATCATGATCAAAGGCTAAGCAAATCAGCCTTCGGTTAGGTTGAGTTAGTTGGACTATGATCAATGAGTGTTAAGAGTGTTACATTGGGCAAAAGGAGGGGTTAAACCTTCCAATTTTAGATATTTTTATCTCATTTGAAACATTTGTTTCACTTGGTTTGGGCTAAACTGAGTCCACCTTAGGTTGGACTCACTTGGGATGGTATTGATCTCACGTTTGGAGTGAGGACTCAATCTCCTCTCCTTAGATTTAACAGTCTTCTAGACACTAAATTCTCCTTAGTCATAAGACACTTCTAGCAATTCAATGAACACTTAACTTAAGTCTAGAGGCTTGGAAGTGTTCATCATAGGATTAGGGTATGTCTTAGGATTAGGCAAATTTACCTAGCTTATAGCCTAATTAAATCCATACTTTCTTTATTAAGCTAAACCAAATCCCAAACTCAATTCATCCCAAATCCAAATTCAAATTCAAATCAACCAAACCAAATCAATCCTTCCTAAGCCATATGATTTAATCCCATGGACTTAGCCAAAATTTCCTTCAATCCAAATCAAACTCAATTGATTTTTTTTCATGAGTCAATTATTTCCCCAATTGTCATCCTAAATATAAATAAAACCTACAGCCAATTGAACCAAACCTAAAATCAATTTAAATCATGCCAACTTAACCCATCTTAACAAAAATACCCAAATGAGCCAACATGCATGCCAACCTAAATCAATTGCAATCAAAGCTATAAATCAATCATAAATCCATATATAAATCCAACTAAACTCAATTCAACCCAAAATGATTTAAGCTTGATTGGTGCACTTGACCCAAAGTGACCAATTTCACTTATTTGAACCAAATTATAATCCTACCTAAATTGGATTGAACCAAACCTACCAAAACCTTCTATGATGATCATCAATCATCCTTGATTGATCAAATTCCATCAATTGGGTCAAACCAAGTCAACTTGGTCATTCGACCAAGTCAACCCACTTAACTTACATGAATCAAACTAGCCAAATCTAAACCCAAGCCAAATTAATTGAAACTTATGATCCACATCAACCAAAGATCAATCATTGAATAAGACTTGACCATCAATTGAGCCAAACCTAACCCAATTGATCCTTTGACCCAAGTTGACCCATTTTAGCCTAAAAGACTAAATTGGGTCAAATCAAAATCTAACCCAAATTGATTGCAACTAATGGCTAAAGTTTATTCCAAATTGATCATTGAACATGATTGAACCTTTGATTGAACTCAATTTGGCCAATTGAACCCAATTGACCCATTTAGCACAAATTATCTTAAAGGTCAATTTGGTCTAAAACATTCCCAAATCCAAATTAATATAAACCAAAGACTTTAATCATCTTTAATTGAGCAATCAACTCTAAGCCAATTTGGCCAATTGGGCCAAATTGGTCAGCTTGACTCATTTGACACATTTGAACTCAAATGAGCCAAAATTAAATTCAAGCCAAATTGACTCAAACCAATTGAACCAAAACATCCCAAATACTCATTTGAACATGACCCAACCCTTAGTTTGATCCAATTTTACCAATTGGTCAGCTTGACCTAATCTAGCCCAATTTTATCTACATAGGTCAAATTGAGCCAAACCCACTCAAACCAAGCCCAAACCCAATGAAATTTGGCTTGACCCATCCTTGGCTCACCTTGGGTCAGGCCAAAACCAATCCAACCCAATTGGGACCCAATTTTACCTATTACCCATTGGATAAACCACTCTACAAGGGATCAAATCCACTTTTGAATAATCAACTCCCCCTTTTTTCACTTGGCAGCTACCCAATAACCAAAATGGAACCCGACTCACATGGGATAGGTCGACCATGGACCAAATGCACCTCCCCTTATTGACTAGACCCAAGGATGAAGGAGATTGTCTTAAGCCACCAACCATAACCGTTGGCCAACTAAACTGAGCCACATCAGCCTAGTCCTGTCCCCTCCAGCCACCTATGGTGGTTGAATGGCCAGAAATGGCAAATCCAATCCAAGCCATCTGATCCAAGGGAGGTGGCATATACCCCCATCATTTCAATTTAATTCACATAGACTCACCCTCAGAGAGCTTCTAAGGCCATGTTTAGAATCCTCAAAGCAACTTTTGAGCTCCCCAAGCCTTCCCACATTGGAATCCATCAACCCGAAAAAGGGTAAGGCACCTCTTCATCCAACTTCATCGATACTCAACCCCATTCAAATTAACTTCACCCACATGTTCACCAAGCTCCATCGAGGTGAAATGAATCTTCTCTTGAGCTCTCTGACCACCAGAGATACCCTCTCGACCAATGCCAGCTTATAAAGTGATGGTCCTTGGTCCACAGAGCGAACAGTGAGGAATTACCATGTGAGATTCTCAATGCTTCATCATCCAGGAGAAGCTACCTCAAGTGTTGTACCACCAATCTTGAGCTGCAGTGAGGTATATTCCTTCAAACTAAGCATTTAGCAAATTTTTTTTGGCCTTTTTGAATAGAATGTGTTTGTCATGCAAATCTGACCAGTAGATCCCTTGTGATCTTCCTTGTGAAGGTGTGGGTTCAATCCCAAGCTATCTGAGCTCCGGTGAGCTCGAATTGGGCGAAAGAAGATAAACGGTGTCCATCTTCAATCACTCGAGGGGTGATAGATCATATATCATCCATTCTGCGTGATCGTAATAGACGGTCATGATTAATCCATTAGATTTGATCTAATTAATCCCTTTAGAATTGTGGGTTTAATCTTCACTGTCCAATTTTAGATCGGATGGTAGGAACAAAATTGCGTCTGCTGCCAGCCACGTCAGCATTAACTCGGATGTACTTAAGTAACCTATCCACGGTGCCACGTGGAAAGCATGCCACTTTAGAGATCCTAATGGCACAGACATGATTAGGCTTAATTAGGCTTAATTAATCTGATTTAATCACTAAAAACTTTGAAAATCATAACAAATTATAGAAAAACCTAAAAAATAAAAATAAATACTCATTTTAAAGATAATATAGAGGAGAATCAATTAAAATTAATTTCAATTAATTTTGAATAATAATTAAGGCTTAATTTAGGTTAAAATATAAACTTAATTACCTTAATTAAGCTCTAATTACTTGAGAAATTAATTTCATACTTTTTCTATTTATTTAATGAGATGATCTCTGCTTCCCATGATTTTCTTAGAATTTATTACTTTATTAATTAGAGAAATTGATCATTTGAACCCTAATTACTCCTTTAATTAATTTAATAACTAATCAATACCCAAAATAGAAATAAATTATTCAATTAAACTTATTAATCACTGTTTAATAGTCAATGGATGAGGGAGTGGGATTAAGACCCTTTCCTTAATCTCTTTTCCCAAGTACATTTCATTTTAAGGAGGGTTAATTAATATGGAAGTTAATTAAGGGTTTAATTAATTAGTTAAGTGGCCTAATTAATCAAAGTGAAATCATAATCATATCAGATATTTAACAATGAGATTAAGGGTCCCTATTTATGTGTTTAATAACATAAAGACCCTTAAGGAAATCATGATTAGTCCATAAGTGTGGAAATATTTTAAAAGTACTTAATTTGGTTCTTTAGCCTAATTAACCTTTAATTATGAGCCATTTGCATTAGGTCCTTTTAGGAGCATTATAATTTTAGTATATCATATGTTCATGTCATTTCTGGCTTATAATTAAATGGTTAATCAAATTAAAGAAGCATAGGTAAGGGCAATTAATTGATTTAATTAAGGATCTAACTTAATAAATTCATAAAATCTACTTAATTATCTTTTATTAAACCAATTAAGTTCACCAACATGGGAATGGGGTTAAAACAACAAGCAAATCTCCTCCCCTTTCAAATTAATCCAAATACAAGAATCAAGTTAATAATAAGCTTTGATTTTCCTTAAATAGTTTTATTTAATGTGATTGTCCTTAGGAATTAATTTAGTTTAATGAACCATGTGTTTATATTTACTTATTCCTTTCCAATCGCTTTAAATGTTGTATGTCATATGATTTCATACATTCATGTTTTCAAATCTAAATGAATCAAATGGATTTTATTTATATAAGGTTGCATGTGTTGACTTAATTTAATTATATGTGTGGTATTATCCTTAATAAATTCAAAATTTTTCAAAGTTTATAAATTGATAATAATATGGAGTGATGATAGTTATGAATACATATAGGATTTTCATGTGCTTATAGCTTAAGTATGTGAAATGAAGCTCTCTTTTGTATCGTTCATATATAGATTGACATAAATTTGAATGTTAATAAGTATATAGTCTAGATATCTTAAGAATACGAGGTTTTAAGTAGCCCCAAAGAGGTCATTTGATCACCTCACTTCCCTGGTTAATAATGACATGTACTTATTTGATTTCATCTTTATGTATCTTGGTATTAGAATTTGGTTAGAGCCTTAGCCTACATATATAAATAATTTGATTGACTAAAAATATAAATTCTAAAACATATGCATTCATCACCCTTTAAGTGTGCCAAAAAATACATGGTATGTATAGATATGCTAAGTGTTGAAGTCATATGCATGTTACATGTGATGGAAAGGTATGATTTGATATATGTCATGTGATAGTAATTCAATTATCTTAATCTTAAGATGTCTTTCACATTGAATGAAATTATTTAAAGTTGACCTAAACATAGGATTAATAAAATATTTAATAAGTCATTCACTAAAGAAAGCTAAATCATAAAATGTGCTTTAGAAAATGGCTTTAGGGATGAAGGAGGGTACCCTCTTTCCTCTCTTTATAACACTTAGATGCTAAGTGTAAATCAAATGAAATAGAACAAAAATGAATTAAAATTCACAGATTAATTAAACAATCTGAAATGAAAGCAACCTTTATGTTAAATTAAATCCTTCTACACTTAAAAAAAAATTCTAACTCTAATGCTTAGTTAAGATATACTACAGAAAGCCATAACACACACATTAGAATTAAGCCACTACTCCTAGTCCTAAGTTAAGACAATATATGTGCAATGTATATTTTATTTTGTTATGTAATATTTTAAACTGGATGTTAGGGTGTATATTTCATAAACTTGATGTTAGGTAACTATTAACCTACATGTTTTTAGTAAGAGATTATGCTTAAGGAGTTATTTAAAAAAATATAAATGCTTTGCTTGCAGGTTGCTTAAGCCCCTAAGCATAACCTAAGTTAAGACAGGTGGGCTAGGTTACCCATGTGCAGGGTGCTAAGTCCAAATTATATATATATTGCTTGGGATTATATGTATGTTCAGCTAACCTCTATTTTGCATGTGTAGTTAGATTTACTTTTCCTATATAAATATAATTTTATAATGGGAATTAGGATTAGTGTTATGGGGGATTAGGATGAGCATTTGCTTGAAGGTTTTTTCTTGGGAAGCCATGTGATGTCTTTGGAGCACAATCAAATCAAAAATGAAGAAATGAAGAAGTTAAGACCCCATAGCATGTATTCATTCAAATTGTAATTATTCTTTCATATTCCGGGATGTATAAGGGTAGAGCTCGACTACCCATCTTTTCTTTCTCGGGGTGTACATCAGAACCCGACTGCACTGGTCTGTTATTATTTTATGTTAGTTTGTAAAATTAATTGATGATTTTTTTAGATTACACATTAGGATGGCATGCTTTTCTTAGTTTCATAATGATTGATGCTTTAATGTGTGGCCTGGATGAGGTAGGCTCTTAGGGAAAAAATAAATTTTCTGCCCCACTAAGCACTCATAACTAAATTTTAAATAACTCACAACCTCATGATAAAGCCTAAGCTTTAAACAAGATAATTAAAATATTTATCAATCCCTTAACTGAATGTTGTATATTTCACATCATGCATATCATCTTCCATCACTCTTGCAAAAATGAGGGCCTCCGCCCTTACACAATAGGGACAACTTGACCCATGAGAGCAACCCCTAATGACAAAGCTTCACCCTCTTTCTCTTTTGATTTGGACAACAATAAATTTTTATCATGCATTTAGGCATATAAAAATCCTAAAGCCTTTGTCTAAATGACATGTCAAAATTAAATAAAATTTGAAAGATTTTGCATTTGTAGATTAAGTCATGCTCGTACCACTCATGCTCTAGTCTCTTAGGGAGTGGGTTTAGGACTTTAGTCTCTTTCAAATTAAATAACTACCATAGCTATCTTGCAAATCCATAAGACCAAAATACATGGTCTTAAATCATAGGAGGAGTTAGGCCACCACCTGCCTGTAAGTCCGTAAGTTGTGAAGTTTATCTTCTCTTGAGGAGATAACCCCTCATGTACACCCTTCACTTAGATTTTGGTCATGCTTTAGCTTCTGCTAAAGCTCCCTAGATTTAAGATCTGAGGTAGCTATTTCGTTCGGGCTACAAGCATAACTCTTCACCTCTTAGGCATTTCCAAAACCTTATGTTGATAGAATATAAGCCCTAGCAATCTAATAAAAATTCAACTCAAATAAATAAATCTCTTCATTTTCAAATATATAAAGCCCCACCATAGGATATATTGGAATGCTCACTAGGCTTCTAAGTATCATGAGCATTTCTTACTTCCTCCCTTTGAATTCCAAAAATAAGTCTTGTTCTTGAAATCTCTCAGTTGATCTTCCAAAATAGCACAATCCTTTGATAGTATAACTTTGAAATCTTTGAAGATAATAATTCTCTACTTTAATCAAGAATATTCTTAGAAAATCTCATTTTCTAAGATGTAATTAACTATAGAGGTTTACCTCCATAGGGAACTTAAAAGCCCTGCTTAATATTAACCCTATTTTATTCATCCATGTAAAGTAGAAAAAAAATCTCTGGTACATATGAAGACCCATCATGCCTTAGGAATCCTTATTAGGAGATTAGGTCTATAGTAGGGTTATGCCTCTATCTTTTGAGATAATACATCATACCAAAATGTCATACTTAATCACTTAAATAAATACCTACCATCTGCGTGGTGTCCATCACCCCCCCTCTCCCCCGCCACATCCAAAAATAAACACCATAGTTGGTAAAGGAGGTCCAAGGATAAGTCATGCAAAGTTTGGTTCGGCTTAGACTTAGTTTGGTTAGGTTTGGATTAATTGGGTCCATATAGGTCAATTTGGGTCTAATTGAGTTAGGTTGACCAATTGACAAAATTGGATCAAGGGGGCTATTAGGTCAAATGATAATTTAGAACTTATTAGTGCAATTGATTTAGTTAAATTTGGATTGCATTTGAATTTGGCTTATATGAGTTCATAGGGGCCAAATGAGTTAAGTTGACTAATTTGGTTTAAATTGGCCAAATTAGGTTTAATGAGATATTGAGTCATGTTTGATTAATCAATTGAAAAAGATTGAGGCTTCAATTTGATTGAGTTTGGGTAGGATTTAATTTTGATTCAACTTGATCCTTTAGGTCAAATTAGGCTAAATAGGTCAATTAGGTTTGGTTGATCAAATTGGATTCAATTAGTGACTGAAAAGTATTCAATCATCAATTTGCGAATATTTGTAGGCATTGGTTCAATCCAATTTGGCTTAGATCAAATTTTGGTTCAATTTGACCCTTTAGGTCAATTTGGGTCAATGGGCTAAATTAGCTTAATTGCAATTAGATGATTTGTCATTATCGGTAACCATTTTAGAGATGATTGGAATGATTGACTTAGTCCAATTTGGGTTGAATCAAGATTTGACTCAATTTGGGCTTTTAAGTCAAATTATGTTAGGTGAGCTAATTAGTTTAATTGAATCAATTGAAATCAATTGGGGGTTAGGATATGATCAATCATTAGTTTAGATGTGATTGATAGCTTTGATTATATCTAATTTAGATTGTATAGGATTTTGACTCAAATTAGGCTTTTAAGCCAATTTGGGTCAAATTAGGCTAAGTGAGCCATTGTGTTAATTATTGTAATTAGGTCCAATCAATTTCAATTGGGGTTTGGGAGAGTTTGGGTAAGGTCAATTTAAAATGGGTTTGATCAATTATGGGTTTAGCCCTTTTAAGCCCAAATGGGTCATATTGGCTCAACTTACTAATTGGCCAAATTGAATCCCAATGGGAATGTTTGGTTTGAGATCAATTGACTTTGGTTCAGGATTGATTTGAAATCAATTAGTTTTGGTTCAAAGGATTGGTTTGGTTTTGATTGGTTTAGAATCTAAGATAGGTAGGCCTCACAAAAAATAAGTCAAGATCTAACCCTAAGGTTGAATCTCATTAATCTTCTAAGCTTGGGGAATTGGTGTTCACCTAGCCACTAGATGTGTTTTAGTTCTAAGAGAGCCTTAGTAGATTAAATCATAAGTGTGAAGGGGTGATTGTCTCCATTAACAAATGAAAAACACATATTTGTAGGAAAGGTGATAAAGATAAAAAGATATTCCATCTCCAATGAATGGCAACTATGTAATTATACATAAACTTCAGGTTGTTTGTTACATAACCAAGTAAATGACATCCACCAACAAAAAGTTACTTGATAACCTCAAGGACATAGAAGTGTACCAAAAAAGTAATAAAATAATGCCTAATTACTTCTATCAGGAAGAATTGTGTCCAATTTAGGCATCTACCATCTATAGGATAGACTAAAATTAAAGCATTTAATGTTTTTAAGACTAAGAGGTTTACATATTATTTAAATTAATCCTAAAGAGATATATTTATGAATGTCCACTTTATAAGAAAAATAATCATTTTATCTATTTGGTCAATAGTAATTGACTATTTTACAAATTGTTTGAAGTTTTACTTTAAAATTAAAGATTTCTATTTTGTAGATTAAAGTTTTATCTAGTTTGGGTATTGATCATTTATTAATGTCTTCTTCATTCATCAAATATTCTACTAATTCAAAATTTTTGTTAAAATATTATTCTTAATTGATAAAGAAAAAATATTATAGAACCCGTAAGTAAACTTGAAGCCATTAAAAGATTAAAAAGCTAGAATAAATGATTTACAATCATAACAAAATAAACCAATGAAGTTGCACTATCTTATATGCTTATGCATATTCATAACTAATGCATAACAACCAATCTAATTTGGGACTTATTGCTTCTATCATTCTCAACATGACTTACTACTATTGGCAATGAAGTTATGTTTATTGGCAAACTAGTACATCTTACATAATTTAATTGTTGAACTTTTCCCTCATACTAACATAATGACTAGTCAAAGATTTATGTGATCACTTATGATCAAACTTGACCTTGTCATCATATCAAAATTTTAGAATAATATCAATTCATTTGTTATTAATTAAAATAATTACTCTTGACTAACCCATTACTGGCTCTAATAACAAGATGCTTAAAAATTAAAAAATAAATTAAAAGAAATGTAGAGCTAAACCTTTAATTATAATAAGTTTTGTTTATTCAATGAAATGACTTACATAACTACAAGCTAGACAAAGACTCTTAACCTAGATTTTGAATTTCAAACTTAAGCACTCTAAAAACTCAAGCACATCCAGACACACAAACTCTTCCCAATTTATACATGATGATAGACTCAAAAGTTTCAAATGAAATTTAATATAATAAAAACATACACTTAATGAGAAAGAGCTTCTAGAAAAGTAATGTGGGCTCTAAAAATTTTCCACTAACATCTCAATGAAGAGAGTATGATTTAATGTCGGAATTTTCAGAAGGTAGATGGAATAGTAGATAAAACGCTACCTAGAGATGTCACCCTCATTTTATGAGGAATTTAGATCTGGTTACAGATTTCATATAGGCGCAAACACCTATAGTTAATTACCCCTCTCAATGATGCGAGAGAACTTTTGATTAAGGCTAGTTGTTAGATTGCTAAATGTGAAGTGTATAGTAGCAGCGTCTGGAGTTTTAGAATTTATGAAATTCATCAGTATTAGCTTAAAGCAGATGGTTAGGGGAACGATGACGCGCCCGATTTAGATCCCATGGTTCCGTTATCTCTGCTATCATGGTCCTAGTCTACTAGTCGTATAGTGACCCAACAGGATCCTTTAACAATACATGGATTACATCGTCAAGAAATTCTTGTGACTGGGTGGTGTTTGTCTAAAGAGACAGACTTAAGAATACCTTAGCTAATAGGGTTTTTTGTTATCAAGTATACCCTATGGTTTACAACCGAAAGTTGTTGGGAGCATACGAGCATAACCATAATATAGTGGGGTCATTTGGCGACAACCACGGCCGAGGAATCGGTCATAAGCATCATGTGGAGCCTATTGGCCAAGCCATGCAGTTAGAGGATATGGGTCATGTCCTTGCTGACATGAGATTATTTGAGAGCAAACATAGTTGTGTACTTGATTAGACTTTAGCTCCTTTGTGAGCTAGAGTTTTCTTAATTTGTCACCTTTAGCAAACAATTATGAAAGGTGGATTGATTTTTTAGCTTTAAGTTCTTTAAAAATTGAATTTCATTTAAGCACTTATAATTTGGTGATTTATTTGATTTTACATATATTGATACTTGAGTTTGATTAATTAAATGTGATGTTAGCACATTTTTATGGTTATCTTTGAAATCTTTATTCAAGAATCATCTTGGTTCATTATTTACTATTTTTGATCCTATCAACTCTAATAATTTAATATGAGTAAGATATCTATCATATGATAGAATTATACTTATTTTATTCAGGTTAAAGATATTATAATAACATCATTAGATGGTTTTATTATTTTTATTAAGATCATCCTATCAACCTAATAATTTAAACACTAAGTTTGATATATATTATTTGATTCAAGATTAATTTAAGATTAAGATTTGTATAATATTACTTATTTTAACTAAATTTCATTATAATAACATTTTAAAATTTTGATAGATTTTGGTTCTTACCTCGTAGACAATCGGGTCACCCACCATGCTAAGAAAGATGGGTGGTGTAAACACTAAGACAATGCATCATTTCACCATATCAAGAAAGACATGTATGGGTCTCTTATATATGAAGTACATATTTTCATGCTAAGAAAATCATTATTTACATATTTGTAAAGTTAAAATATTAATTTTAGCTTTATTGCTAATTTTATTAAGTAGTTTATTTAGTGTAAAAGTTTGGTAGCATTTTGGTAGCATCCCGGTGTTGTCCCCGTATATGGGGCTACTTTGGTTAGGGTGCCTACCACACCTAAGAAAGTGCGGGTATGGTAAACCACATCAAATGCATCATTTCACCATATCAAGAAAGGCATGTATGGGGCTCTAAAGTAAGTGTTGAAACATATTTTCCCAATATAAGAAAAAGGGTACTTATACACTGCAATGTCAAGTTAATAATTTTATATTGATGCATAGTTTATTATGTTTATGGTCCTGTTAGTGTAAGTTTGGGAGATTTTACAAGATTCCGATCGTCCATATAAGGGGCAACCGGTTATAGTGCCCAGCCAAAAAAAAGGCATGTATGGGTGGTAAATCACCAATGCATCATCCCATCATACCAAGAAAGACATGTATGGGGCTCTAATATATCAAACAAATTTTTTATGCTAAGAGAGGCAGTACTTATACACCAAGAAAGTAGGATTTACCATGCCAAGAAATGTTTATTTATACACCAACAAGCAAATACAATTATCACAGTATTTATTCAAGTTTTGAGTGTTAAGATGCTCACTGATGCATGTGCGATGCCAATGGAGCATGAAGTGGGCAAATGTAGTGTTAGTTGCCCACCATGCACAACATGGGGGTGCAACATGAATAGTGTCTTGAATCATCATCAATGTTTCCCACATGCCAAGAAAGACATGTATGGGCAGTGAACGCATTCCTAGAGAGAGAGAGAGAGAGAGAGAGAGAGAGAGGAGAGATAAGAGAGCTTAAGAGAGAAGGAGGTGTTCATCAGGAAAATAAAAAAATTAGGTTTTGGAAATGTAATGATTTATATTAATTAACTAATTTTAATTTTCATGCTGACATCATCACATTGAAAATATATGTCTATTTTAGGTTACTCTGATGTTGTGGATGCAATGGTCCAAAGCAAATCAAGTGGTTTTAGTTCAAGGTCAATTTGGTATTCATATTTGATATGCGCACTCATCCAATTGAGGGACAATCTTATTTAATAGGTGTTTCAACACTAACAGCTTGATCAATATCATGAACAGAGGTCATTTGTGTATCATCGTGACTTTTTGACCTCGATATGCATGTAGACGCTTCGATGAGTCCCCTTCTTGATCGGTAGACTGTCGAATTATGCAATATGCATATTCTGATCAATTTTGACATTCTGAATGCAATGTCAGAGTTCATTTCAGAGATCTTTTTGACTAATTTTCATCACTTTCAAGTGCATTTTAGCTCCGATTTGCGTTCAGAAGCTCATCAAATTCACATTGTGAGCTCGACTTGACTTATGGCTCATGCATGGAGGTCAAAAATGCCCCAACAAATATGATTCATGCATGAGTGAGTAATATTTGTTGAAAATAATTGACCCTTTGGCCCTAGGTCTTGGATCACTTTAGCTTTCAACTTCCATAGGTTCACTGAAGAGCTTCTTCCACCATCTACTCTCTACTGAGATTCACTAAAAGTCTCTTTCTTTTGTGTCTTCACAGATTTCAATTTTCTCTGACCCTAGCTTCATGCTAGACGGGATGGATGGAGGAATCAGTTTGTTTGATTTGAGATTTAAAATTCCTTCTGTACTAGCTTTAAGGTTGACGAACTTTGATTAAGGATTGACCTGATTTGTCTAAATTGACTTGTCAGGAAGTGTATGTATGCCCTAAGTCCTATGCTTGCTACTTTGACAGACTCATTGAAGGATGCATATAGTTGACCCAACCTTCTGACTCATATTAGGTCAATCTTAAGTTATCTGTCTAGCATTGTGTATCAATAAATTCATGAAATTCTTTTAGGACATTGCTTTTGTGTGAACTATGAAATCGCTCGATCCTATGCTTTCTGCTTACTGACTTGAAGAGAATTGGCTTAGATTTGTTCTTGATTAGATCATTTGAAAAGATATTGGAATATCACATATGTATATATATATATATATATATATATATATATATATATCAATTTGAGATAGCTATGAATTGAGAGTTTTCTTAGATTATCTTGGTCCGTCGATCGAGTGAAATGATCTCTTGAATTTTGGTTACTTGTAATCACTAACTTGGATCTAGTTTGAGATTGAATAGCTGCCATCATTGGACTGACGAGTAGGGGCTCTTTCACTGCAGCCATTTTTTGTGGCTTGTTGAGTGAGGAGAGCGTCAGTAACTCAGCCATTTGTGGGCTTGTTGAGTCCAACCTTTAGAACCTACTCAAGTAATTGACTTAAGTTATGATGGTTTGGTAGTCTTGTCATGAGATTGATGAATGGGGCTCTTTCACTTGTCTTGTGGCTTGTTGAGTGAGGAGAGCGCCAACTAGACCATCTATGGGCTTGATGAGTTTGACCTTTTCATGTCCTAGACTTGAAGACATATGGGATTATGATGTTTTTCCAACTTAGTTGATTGAAGCTTCCAAAATTAGAGTTTTTCTGACTTGATCTTTCACATTTGATGAATTTTGGAGGGAAATTTTTGATATTTAGGATTGTCATTTCGTGCATTGAAGTAGATTCTTTTTATTCTTATAAAACCTGTAACTTTAACAATAATAGCTATAGATATATTCAGGGATCTCGGCATCATAAATCTTGATGCCAACCTGAATGCATATCTAAGAAGCTCTCTTTTTTCATAGGGAATGATTGAACAACTTTGATTTATAAAAACTAAAAAAATGCCCCATGTCTAATAGGGGGATTGCAGACTAGTTTAGAATTGCGTTATTGAGTTTGAACTTCTTTAATATAAATAAATGGAGCTCATTTTGATTATTATATATATTTATCTAAGGATCTCGGCTTAAAGCACGATGTCAAACTTAGCTAAATATATAAAAATGCCCCCTGTCTAACAGGGGGAGGCTTTCGCAGTAACTTGAAAATGCATTCTCATTTTATGAGAAAATCTTTGAATGACATTACATATGTATTTGACATGAAAGCCTTACTAGTGCAAGATTTATTTAAGAATTTATATACTTATCCATAATCAGTTGTGATATTTCTTGAGATCTCAACCATTAATTGGTGGCATCGATTGTTGACCATTCTTGTCAATAAGCTCATTGGCTCCTCTTTCATACACCTTCTCTATGACGTAAGGACCTTCCCAATTAGATTCAAATTTACCACAGATCTTGTGAGGAGGGATGATTGGTCTTCTCAGCACTAGAACTAATTCACCTTTCTAGAATGTTCGAGGATGTATTGAACTGTTGAATGCTTTAGACATCCTCGCTCAGTAAATTTCTAAACTTTGATGAGCTTGGAGTCTAACTCCATCAAGCACATCCAACTCTTCCTTTCATAGGCGAGCATTCTCATCTTGAGTAAGATTGAATTGGACAGCTACTCTAAGTGATGGTAGCTTAACTTCTAGTGGCAGAATAGCTTGAACTCCAAATATTAGAGTATAACGAGTGGCCTTGGTTGGCATTTTGTAAGTTGTCCTGTATGTTAGAGTGCTTCCATCATTTTAGTGAGCCACTCTCTTTTATTCTTCATGAGAATCTTTTTGAGCAAGTTTACCAATGTCTTATTGAAAGCCTCTGCCAAATCATTGGCCTTTGGATTATAGATTGATGAGTACCACCAATCAATTTTGTACCGATCAACGAATATGTGTATCTTTGTATTCTTGAAAGTTGGGCCATTATTTGAAATGATTCATCATGTCACCCAATCTATAGACAAAATTGTTGGTGAAGAAGTCAACGACTCGATCAGCAGTGACTTTCTTAAACGGAGCAACTTTAGCCCATTTGGAGAAGTAGTCAGTAGTTGATAAAATGAATCGATGTCCTGCTGATGATGGAGGATCAATCAATCCAATTATATCTGTGCCCCAACTTTCGAATGGCCAGGATGCTATTGTTGGGTGCAAAGGATTCGGAGGATGATGAATGAGATTCCCATGGACTTGACATTAATGACATTTCCTGGAAAGATCTATGCAATCTTTCACCATTGATGGCCAATAATATCTCATTCTCTTAATTTTTACTGCCACTTTAGGACCTGACTAATGTGCCCCATAAAGTCCTTCATAAATTTCAGACATAACTTTGTTGACTTCATCTATCCCTAAGCATCACAGCTACATTTGTTCAAAGGATCTATGGTATAATGTGTAATTAACATAGGCATATCGTAGGATTCTTTTTGTAATCTACATAACTAGTGATTTATTGCTCGACAATTTACTTTCTTTGAAATAATTGATGAATGGTTGTCTCCAATCATCAGCCTTTTCCACTATGAAAGCTTCGCATGAATTTGTTTGTAGTACTTTTAAGTTTTTCTCTCTCATGTACTTGATGTTCTTTGGGAGAGTGAGGAGCAATTTGAATTACTTCCTACTGGCTTAAGTTTGATGTACCCTCTACCTACGGGGAGTATGGATTTACTGGTTGTAGAACTCGATGAGTGGACACTTCAATCAACACATCGTCGTCATCTGTGTTCGCCATTTCTTCGCGGGTTGGCCGTAATCCTTTTACTATTCTTCAATCAAGAAACTTGAGCTAGTTTAATGTTTGAAATTGCTTCATGACCTCAAGCACTCGCCTATGATAGTATGCCAAGTCAAGCTTATTAATCTTATAAAGACCTAACACTTGTTTGATTACAAATTGAGAGTCTCCAAAGATTCTTATATTTTGGATGTCGATAACCACAGCCTCTTTGAGACCTACCACCACTGCCTTATTCAGCTTCATTGTTGGTTGGCTCGCCAACCATATGAACGCCTCATTATGCCACCTTCCAATGTTATGAAGATGAGGCCAACACCAACTCCTGCTTTTGGTAGGTTTGGGGCTGAGTAGACTTAATAGATGATGCACCATCGAAATATATTTCTTAGATCTGCAGCCTTTATCTTTTGTGAATAAACAAAATCTATTCATCAGGTAGATCATCATTGATTGTTGAATCTATTAGGATAGGATGCACAACAAGAAAATCTACTAGTATATGCCCCTTTACAGCTTTATGAGGTACATATGTAATATCGAATTGTAACAGGAGCACTACCCAACATGCCAAACAACCTGCCAATGCTGGCCTTGCCATTAGGAAATTTAGCGGATTGATCTTTGATATGAGTGTTATATTATGTAACAACATATAATGTTGAAGCTTTTGAGAAGCAAAGATTAATGAAAAGTAATGCTTTTCGATCAGAGAGTACTTTACCTCAGCTCCTATCAATCTTTTACAGCATTTTCCTTACCTTATTCATTATGTTGTGCAAGAAATGCTCTGAGGATTCTTCTAATGCAGCTATATATAAAATGAGGGGCTTCCCTGGAATTGGTGTTGCAAGGATTGGTGGATTTAATAGGTATCTTTTGATGCTATTGAATGCTTCTTGACACTTATTGTTCCATTTAAATGGTGCATTCTTCTTCATCAATTTAGAAAATTGTTGACACCTGATCAACATATTTGATATGAAGTGCTAGATGAATGCCAAATGTCCCTACATGGAATGAAGCTGATGAAGATTCTTCGGTGGTGGCATATCCACTATCGCTTTAATTTTATTAGGGTCGATCTCAATTCCTCTATGTCGTACCACGTAGCCAAGGAACTTTCCAAATGAAACCCTAAATGCACATTTAAGAGGATTCATCTTGAGATCATACTGCTTAATTCTTTCAAAGACCATCCTCAGGTCATCAAAATGATCTTTTTTTATCTATGCTTTTAACGACGATGTCATCCACGTAGCTTTTCACTTTCTGATGAATCAACTCATCAAAGATGTGCATCATATCTCTCTGATATGTAGCTCCAGCATTCTTCAATCCAAAGCGCATGACTGTTATATACCAATTAGCATCCTAAATGATGTGTGCTTCTCATCTTCATGAGCCATCTTGATTTGATTGTATCCCGATGATCCATCCATAAATGAGAACATGTTATAGTTGGAAGTATTGTCTACTAGTAATTCTGATATTGAAAGTAAAAAATCATCTTTTGGGCATGCTTTGTTTAGATCTCAAAAATTTATGCAGATACAGATTTGACCATTCTTCTTTCTCACTGGAACAATGTTGGCTATGCACTCTACCTAATATAACAATTACCTATTATTCAATCTCCAATCTCATTCACCTAGGAGCTTACTTAACAAGAGTTGCATCTATCTTGATGGTTAGTTTGTGAACTACCACATCAAGGGATAAGCCTAGCATTTTGTAGTATGTCCAAGGAAAGTAGTCCCTGAATTCACATAATAGAGCTTTTATTTCTTCAACTTTTTCATCAGGCATAAGTGCACTGACAAAAGTTGGGTGAGGATCATCCTCTATTCCCAAGTTGATTTCCTTGAACTCATCCATGGTAGCTATTTGTCCACCATCTTTGAGTTCATCAGGTGCGGGTTTAGCTTCTACCTCTTCATCATTTGATAAGTAGAACTTATAAAGGTTATCATCATTTTTAGTTTCAATTTTAACCTCATTTTATGTTATTGTGTTACAAGCCCTTCAATGATGCCTATGTCGGACGTATCCAAGACTTTTAGATGTATGATTATCACACTTTCATGAAGTCTGTGGACTTTTTAGGCCTTAGAGAGTATCAAAGAAGTGGGCTGGCCATTTGTTTATTCCAACATGGACTCCCAATTTGTACATCATTCTACAAATCCTTGAAGGATATTATTTCAGCATTCTTGTAGGAACCACATCATCAGATTCATCAAATTGCATGAGCCAATCAGAATCTTGGTGATAGTACTCCTCAAACTTGTAAAATGAAATTCCACGTTCATCAATTCTAGGCAAAGGAGGCACATAGAAAGTCTTTAACTCTTCAATAATGTGGACTTAACTTGGAGTGATTTCCTTAAAATGTTGAAAAGGAACTGACACAATCACTAATGATTCTTCTGATATCAACATATCTACCATCCTTCATGAAGAGATACACTAAACTTCTTCACTTTCATATGTAGGTTCAGAATCATACTTAGGTTATGAGTATTCCATAATTTTCTTTCCTTTCACCAGAGACTTTTTTATTCCCTTAAGTCTAACAGAAGGATCATCCTCTTCTTCTTTTGTGTCATTGCCCAGATGAAGCATTAGCCTTTTCAACTTATGTGATGCACTAGCTGCTTTAGGAAGAGTTGGCGTCACTTTCTTTCTTCCTTTTTCCTTCTTCAGTTCTTTGTATTATTTTGCAGCCTTCCAGGTAGAAGCTTTGGATTATTGAGGCCTGGGCTCCTTTAACAAATTGTATTTTGTATCTTCACATATTTTAGCTTCATGGACTGCAAATAATTAAAGATTACTAAGAATTTTATATTCTTCCTTGTCTCTTATGTATTTCATGCATTGGTGCAAAGTATACGGGACTATTCCATACTCATATAACCAGGGATGCCCCAACAAGGCTCTAAACGAGGTGTCAACATCAATGACATGGAATTTGGTTTCTATGTAAAGCTCCCTGAATCTTAGTGGCAAGGTAAAATATCCGAGAGTCTTTTGCCATTTTTTATTGAAGTTGTGAATCATCAATTTGTCCCATCCTAGATGTTGAATGTCAAGAGATAATCCCTTCAATATTTTTAAGACTTATGAGATTGATAGATGAACCTGGATCTATTAAAATTTGATTGATTATGACACCATCGCTCTCCGCAGAGATGTATAGTGGTCAATTATGTTATGATGTTCTGAGCATAAGATCTTCCTTAGAGAAGGTGATTGTCGAACGATCTTGAGATTGTAATACTTTAGTCACACACCGCTCGATGAAGTACACTTCATATTTCTATAGATTCTTAAGTGCCTGAATTAAGGTTTCACGAAGATCCTACGACATCAAAAGGGCCTCATACATACTCAATTGTGTTGGGATCTTCCTCAAGTGTGACAAGTTGTTATAATCAATTCTTTTATCCATGTTAGACTTCTTCTTTGGATCTTTGTGAATGATATTTTCATTAACTTCTATGTTTTCATCATTACCTTTTTTTGGTGTTCCTTTCTTCTATGATGATGGCAGCACCTTGCCACTTCTTAGCTATACTAAGACTGCTCTATCTGGCTCAGATTCTTCTAAAGAAGTCTCTTCTTCAGAATCATTATTTATCCTGGAGGATTGGATTGAGGCATCTGACTCACTTCCTAATTTTATGCCCTTCATCAATGGTGATATTGACGACTCTGACTCTTCTTTCTCTAGAAAGCACAAGTCTTCTTCTGAGTTATCATCTATTTGCTTCACCATCAGGCAAGGCTTTAATGCTACATCATTAGTGGTTCTTCTTCTTGGATTATCTTGAAGAAATGGATTTAGAGGGGAGGGTATCCAACGACCGAGATAACCCATAGACTTCTCCAAAAAGAGATTCTTCGTCATCATATCCTTCATCATTTGTTTCAATGATTTGGAATCTTGACATGAAATCAACAAGATTAATTGATTATCTTGCTGGTCATTGATATTCTTCAAGATTAATAATCTTTTGGGTAGTAAATTTTTTTTCTTTATCTTCTTTTATTTGGCTAGTCCTTTAAGAGTTTTTGGTGGGTTTTGGATAGGCTGCTTCTCAGGGCGAGGAGCACCAATCACCCTGGATTGCTTCTAAAGAGCAGAACCTTTTGATGTAAACTCTATCTTCAGTTCTATCACTGACTCAAGTGGAGATTTCCAACCCACACTAGAACGCCTAATTGCTTGATCTTTATAGTTTTCTTTGAGAGCTTCTTCCATTTATCATCCTCAACTATCTTTTATTTTATTTTATCTTTCTGCGAGGGCACGGAAGAGGATGTAACCACCCTTGCTGATTCTTTCTTTGGGTGAATAAGAACACTATTGGTTATCATGAATTCACCTCTCCTGTATTTTCTTTCTAGCCAGTCCTTATATACATAGCAATCTTCTATAGGGTGGCTAACGACCCAATGATATGGACAGTAATTTGGGCTACCAGTTCATCCTGACTCTTTAGGTCTTTTACATTCTGGCAACTCCAACCCTGCCTTGAGTGCTTGCTAAAATAGTTTTGCCACACTTTCCCTTTTGAATGAGTATTCCTTGTTCATCTTTTCCTTAAGAGATGGATGCATTCGATCATCATCTCCTAATGATTACCTTGGGTAGCCACCACTACCTGGGAAAGTTCTAGGTTTGTGGCTGCCTCCAAGAACTAACTTTGATTGAGAATTGAAGGGATGTTTAACTTTCTTTTCAAAATAGATACATTGTTTCCCCATATCTACATTGTAAGTTTCCCTCCTTCCTCTATTTGAATCATATGAAGCAGTGTAAGATTCACTCCCCCTTGATTCTCAAAACTTCCCTTTCTTTGTTCTATCTGATTGGCTTTCAGGCTTAGAAAGATTTATCTTTTCAAATTTTGCCACCTGATCAAGTAGTTCTTATTAGGTGATGATGGAAGCCATGCATAAATATGACACCATTTTATCATCAATGTTTCCCATTAGCAGCTGAATTACATGTTTCTCTTCCAGCTATTGCTCACACTTCATGCTCATATTCCATCAACGAGTTATGCATTTAGTGACTGACTTGTCATTCTTTCTCTTCTCGAGGGTGAGGTTTGTTATTGCGATCTTTCTAACTGCACTAGAAAATCTTTTGATAAACTTTGCCTCCAGCTCGGTGAATGTCTTAACTGAGTCATTTGGCAACTCTGTGTACCACTCAAAAGTAGTTGAAGTTAAGCTGCTAACGAACTGACAGAACAATAGTGCGTCATTACCTCCATTATTACCACAAGTTGCTTTGAATTGTGCTAAGTGCTACCTAGGGTTACTATTACCATCAAATGAATGGAATTTCGGCACTGAGTAACCTTTAGGATATATCTGATCATATTTTGCAGGATATGGGCGACCTCTGTTCACCAGTTTTTCCATCTATTTTGTAACTATGATAGCTTTAATCTTATCACTTATAATAGTTTTAAGTTGTACAACTGCCACTAGCTCAGATGTGCTCAGTTTTTGCTGGAGAATGGGTGGAGCAATTAATTGTTGACTTTATTTCTACCATTATAAGCACTTTGTGCTCAAAGGTTTGTGGCACTTGCTCAACTGGTGGATTGATGGGCACAGTGTTGGTTGTTTGATGATTGATAGAAGAAATTGGTGTTGACACTATGGCAGCATTCCTCTGCATCATTTGCATCATCATCTGATTCATCTTTGAATTCAGTTGAGAGATCTCTTTATCCTTTGCTTTCATCTGCTGTCTTATTTGCCTTTGTACTTGAGCAAGTGTAGTAGTGTCAGTGAATAGCATGTTATCTTCTTCTTCTGGTTCCTCTTCTTGCTCATCACTTGAAGAGGAACTAAAAGGTTCTCGCTTTCATTTGTCTCGCTTCTTGATGTCGATAGGAGGTGCCGCTCCATGATGCCGGATTGCATGCCATATACCAGATGATTCTCTGATGTGTTATACCATATACACCATATTTACCCCCATGATATCTTCTTCATCTTCCTCATCTTCTTCTTATATTCATATCTCTGATCGATGTCTCCATCTCATTTCAGGCTCAGATGTGGGATGAACGTCTCCTCAATCGGAGGGCTATGATCAAAATCAAGAGAAGATCGTTTAGGTTGGTGATGGGATTCCCTGAAGGATTCTCCAGGGTGTCAACCACCAAGAGCCTCATTAATTATAACATTCTTTTTAAGAACCTATTCCTATTGGGCCCTGTCATCAGTGGATCTCCAGATATGCAAACTGGATGTCACTCATTTTTTCCTTTCTATGGTAGCTTCTTCTTGAAGCTTCGGCCTCCATACTTATTTTCCCTTTAGTCGGGGCCTTTCGGTAGTGGATTTCTGAACATGTGGTACAGGTGTCATGTCCTGATGTTCACTGCGTAGAGCTTGTTTGTAATGCTCCTAAGTTCTTACTACCTTTGATGGTAGCTTTTGTAGTGGAGCATTGTTGGCTTCTCTGATAATTAGCCTTTGATATCTTTTCTTCATAAGACATTGTTCTTTTACAACTTTTAAAACTTTGTATTTCGCGAGATAGAGTGTCGATTGTATTCTGAGGGGGTGGTGCTTGGTACCATTGCTCCTAGAATGATTACTTAATATCACTAATAGAGTTGTTCCTTTTCACCCACTTGAGATTTTCAAACTTGTTGTGAGTGGGAACATTCATTTTGATTTCCACACCGGTTGTGTAATGAGGGGACTCGATTTTTCTTCTCTACTCTACTCTCACCTTTCCTCCAAATGAGGAAGCTCAAAGATCATGTTGGCCATATGCAAAGGGAAACATCGACAAGAAAGTAGCATTCAGATGCACTACTAAAATTATTTGCCCAGTCATCATTATCTTCATGGTTGGAGCTTCAGTGTGTCCCAACCTTTTAAATATAAAGGCTCTCTTTCGAGGAACCTCAATAGTAGTGGAGACATGAGCTTTAGTAGACTTGGCTTACTGCACGGGTTAATGTGCAAATTGAGCATGATTTTCATGGCAACGTTGAAGGTGATTCCGGGAAATCTATGCTACCAAATTGTATAGTAGCTCCAACATCCCCGGTGTTGATGACAACATTAGCCGGGCAGATGTTGGCTCCGTAGTCTAGCTGCACAGTGAAGGGTGTGTTTTGAAGATCTATCTGTGAAATGAAAGATGGGGATTAGTAATCAGTAATTGATATATCATCCCACACTTTCATGATGCAGAGATAAGAACAAATATGCATATAATATGAAAATAAGTCATGAATAAATTTTTTTTTAAACTTCAGAATTATATGCATTATAAAAATAATTTTGAGTTTTAATCAATTTAATTTTATAAATAACTTTAAGTTTTCAATTTATTATACTCCGATGCTACTATATCTTAGATTCGACTAGCGAAAGATGGAAAGAGAAACCTTTCCCAATAGAGTCTCCAAAAATCTGTGGACTCCAAAAATTCACCATCGACCTCTTAATGAAGAGAGTATGATTTAATGTCAGCGAAATTTTTAGAAGGTAGATGGAATAGTAGATAAGACACTACCCAGATTCCCTCATTTTGCAAGGACTTTAGATTTGGTTCGAGGTTTTCTATAGGCACAAGCACTTATAGTTAATTACCACTCTCAATGATAAGAGAGAACCTTCGATTAAGGCTAGTCATTAGATTGCTAAACGCATAGTGTATAGTAGTAGCGTATGGAGTTTTAGAATTTGGGGTTTAGAATTTATGAAATTCATCTGTATTAGCTTAAAGTAGATGGTTGGGGAAATGATGATGTGGCCAATCTAGATCCCATGGTTCTGTCATCCCGGGCTATCGTGGTCCCTAGTCTACTTAGTCAGAGGAGGTAGTCAACCCAACCTGACTGAAAGATTCTTATCAGCAATGCATGGGTTACATTATCCAAGAAATCCTTATAAACCTAGGGTGGTGTTTATCTAAGGAGACAAGCTTAAGTCTACGTAAGCTAACAAAGGGCTTTTTTCCCTATCAAGTATACTCTATGATTCACAACTCAAAAGAGAGAGTCATTGGGGAGCATATGAGCTACAGTCATGATTGTGATATAGTGGGGTCATTTAGCGACAACCAATCAGAGGGCTCTGGTCATAACTGCATCATGTGGAGCCCACTGGCAAAGCCACGCAGTCAGAGAACACAAGCCACATCCTTGCAGGCATGAGATTGTTTGAGAGTAAACATAGTTGTGTACTTGATTTGACTTTGGCTCCTTCTTGAGCTAGAGTTTTCTTAATTTATCACCTTCAACAAACAATTACGAAAGGTAGATTGATTTTTTAGGTTTAAGTCCTTTAAAAATTGAATTTTATTTAAGCGCTTATAATTTGGTGATTTATTTGATTTTATATTTGCATTGATACTTGAGTTTGATTAATTCAATTTGAGATTGCAAACATTTTTAGGTAAGTATCCCCTCCGGTTGAAATCTTCATTCAACATAGCCAACATCGGGGTGGTTCATTATTTCACTATTTCAGATCCTGTCAACTCTATTAATTTAATAATAGAGGATCAGATCCATTGTCATATGAAATAATTAGCTTCTCAGATGTTTTATTAGGTTGAAGATATTATAATAGCATCATTATATTTTTAGGTTATGTTAACCCGGACCCGATCCTAAGACCCAATCGAGAATTAACCCGCACAGCATCCTCAGACACTTAGTTTAAGCATTCAGTCTAGTGTTGGGGCCCATGCGGGTGTATTTAATTTAGCATTAATTTAAGCTTAAGGGATTTGTTTAATATTACTTATTTTAACTTAATTTTATTGCAAGTATAAATTTTTAGATAAAATTTTGATAGCATTTCGGTAGCCTCCCGATGTCGTCCTCACATAGGGGGCTACAATGGGGGATGGGCCTGCCCACCATGCCAAGAAAGGTATGTATGGGTGGTGTAAACATCACGACTAAATGGTTCATCCCACCATGTCAAGAAAGACATGTATGGGTCTTTGAAATACCTATATGAAGCATATTTTCCATGCTTAAGAAAAGCATGTACTTACATACTTGCCATGTTAAGTTAAAATATTAATTTTAGCTTTATTGTTAAATTTTATTAAGTATTTTATGGCTCATGTCACTGTAAAAGTTTGGTAGCATCCGATCGCCCCCTGTAGGGCTACTGTATGGTGGGCCTACCTACCACGCTAAGAAAGGCGTGTGTGGGTAGTGTAAACCATGACCTGAATGCACCTTCCCACCATACCAAGAAAGGAATGTAGGGGGCTCTAAAGTACCTGCTAAAATAGATTTTCCCGCCACGCCAAGAAAGGCGTGTACGGGCACTAATGCACCTGCAATATTAGTTTAAATAATAAATTTATATTACAACATAGTTTATTATCAAGTTATGTAGGTCCCCCAATCGGTGTGAAATTTGACAGTATTTCGGTAGCATCCCGGTGTCATCCTCGTATAGAAGGCTACTTCAGGTATGTTGGGCCTACGCACCATGCCAAGAAAGATGTATATGGGTGGTATAAATCATGGCCTGAATGCGCCTTCCCACCATGCCAAGAAAGGCATGTATGGGGCTCTAAGGTACCTACTGAAATAAATTTTTCTGCAATGCCAAGAAAGATGTGTACATGTACTTATACACATGCAAGTAACTACAGATTTTTTCGCCAAGCCAAGGAAGGCATATACGAGTACTTAAACACCAACAACAAAAATAGATTTCCCCGCCACACCAAGAAAGGCGTGCACAAGTACCTATGGTCAACATAGTTTAGCAGTGCGCTGAGGCATCCGAGGGCTCTCACGGCACGAAGACACACAGAGGCACGCACGGTGCTCATGCATGGGTAACACGCCGGAGCTCATGGCATTGGCTGCAGACGCTGGCACATGCGAAGGCCGCGAACTCAACTGCGACGCGCAAGAGCTCACGCGCACGTTGGCACTCACTGGCACTCCAGACGGCATGGGGGCATGATGGCACACAAGGCTGGCACAAGGGAGTGAGTCGGCGTGGGAGCTGCTCAGCTCAGCCGATGTGAATAGTGCCATGAATAGTGCATCCACTATAGTGTTTTCTACTATAGCGTCGCGAGTTATTTTGCGAGAAATCTCATATGGGCACTATAGCATAATGAACAGAGTAGCATTGGATTAGGGAGAGAGAGTGAGTGAGAGAGAGAGAGAGAGAGAGAGAGAGAGAGAGAGAGAGCTACAGAGAGAGAGAAGGAGGTGTCGAGGGTTTGGGAGGAAAATGAAAAAAATTAGGTTTAGGATTTTATGGGGGTATTTATAAGATTTATATTTTTTTATTAGTTTATTTGCCCTAATTTGAATTTTTGTGCCGACATCATCACATAGATAATGTATATGTTGATTTTAGGTTACTCTATTCGACAATCAAATGCTTCACATCGAGGCTATTTGGATGTCGGAATCGGTCAATTTAAATTCAAATTTATGCATCATTGCTTCTGCGCGCTCGATATTCGCGCAGACTCATCCTAATTGAGCATGTATAGTCTTATTTAATAGGTTCGAACATTTTAACACTAACAGCGTGATCAATTTTATGAATGAAGATTGTTTAGGTATCGTCACGGCTTTCTGATCTCGATATATGTGTAGGCACTTCGACGACCCCCCTTCCTAATCGATAGACCGTCGAATTACAGAAGATGTTTATTCTGATCAATTTTGACATTTTGAACATGATGACAGATTTTGTTCATCGACGAGATCTTTACGATTTTCATCACCGTCGAGCATTTCGAATTTGCATGATGAAGCTCGTCAAATTCACCTTGTGAGCTCGACTTGACTTATGGTGCATGCATGCAGGTCAACAAGTAAAAAAATAGAAATTGGATGCTTTAGAGACAAACAATTTATAAGTATTTTGAAATCAATTTTGATTGGTTGATTGGATTATCAAAGCCATATATTACATAAGTTGTTTCGCAAGGAGTCCCTCCACTAATATTTGTTAGTGAGAGTTTTGAATATTTTTATTTATTTATTTAATGGGATACCACTTCTCTCCCATCTCCGAAAACCAACCGACTCAATGTCTTTAGACAAATTCCACTACTACTAATGATGAATATTGATGTCTAGAATATCTCTATGAATTGATCTTGATATAATTGGAGTAATATAATCTTATTTATTAGATTCATGAAGATATTTTTATAGACCATTATGCATTTCTTTCAAAATAAAATCTATATATTTTTTATTTTAAAGAAGTCAATAATGTATTATAATTTTATTACAACATTAATTTGATTTAACTCTATCGTGATATTAATTTGAGCCATTTCAATAATAATAATAATAATAATAATAATTATTATATATATATATATATATATATTTTTTTTTTTTTTCTAGCATAATTGAATAAATTAAGCTTTCTCCAAAGTAATGTTTCATGACCATATCCTATATGATTTTTTTTGAGTATGCACTTATTCTTTATTTATTCATTGAATGTTGCCTAAATAAACCATTTGACTCTATAAATATAAGGTCAAGGGACATCTCTAGATCTCTTTTCTCTCTTTTAATTTTCCATCATAAATTCTTCGCTAGGTTTAATAGTTCTTGTGCTACATTTTATATTGTGGAAGTGGATATTCTCTTGGAGACTCAATTGTTCTAGTAGTGATCTAGTTTATTAACATAGTTGTTGTGCTCCTATCAATCATACTCAAAAGTCCCCTCCAACTCTTTGTAAGACTCATTAGTGACCTTTGAGTCACCCCAACATAGATTCTGATTCAACAATTTTTAAAGGCCAATTTATCACAAGGAATGGAGTTTAACTTTATTTTAAGAAAGAAAACTTTATCTTTTACCCAATCTTCAACATAAAATCTCAATTAAATATTAGTATGTCTAGGATATGATGAAAATATATTTTATTATTGTACATATATATATATATATATATATATATATATATATATATAACACATTCATGGATGATAATAATTACTAAGTAATAAAAAAGGAGATTCCAAAATGATTTTATTAAAGATGAAACTATTTTAGGACAACATTAAATATCTTGTTTGAATTAATAAAAGAAACTAATAATACTTGGGTAGAATTGCCACTTAAAATGTGGAAAATAAAGTCCAAAAATGTAATCGAGGGACAAAAATCTGGAGCTTTTAGATGGTAACCTCTGAGATTTGGGCCAACAATTCCATGGTATACTTATGGTAATGATGGAGCTTAGGCTTTAGAACCTTGTAAGACCCAACGATTTGGTTGATGACTAACTGAGAATCCCCAAAGATGTTGATACTTTGAATGCATAGTGTAATGACTAACCCCAGACCGATAATCGAGCCTCATATTTGGCTTCATTGTTGTGTATGGATTGAGATGATATGAGAATCTCATCACATGTCGTAGAGTTAGACAACTATTCCTACCCCTACCTTCCCTAGGATAGTAAATTATGATTCTTTTGCTCTTTCAGAGAAAGCTGTCCATCAAAGTATATCTCCCAGTGATGAGCACTAGTATCCCCTAAGTTCATGATTTGTTCATCGGGGAGATCATCATTAAATAGAGAATCAACAGGGAGTGGATGCAATCAAGAAATCGCAAGTGCTTGTCCTTTACTGGAGGTACAATGTTATGTTAAATTGAGATAAAATCATGGACCAATGTGCCAACCGCCTTGATAAGGTCGTCATGAGATATCGTGGATTGACTCTAGAGATGAAGTTCACCTTATGAGAAAGCATGTAATGTCATAGCTTTTGGGATGCAAAGATTAAAGCTAGGTAGTGCTTTTCAATAGGTGGATAGTTTATCTCAACTGGCATTAGGTGATGACTGAGATAATAGAGAGTGTTCTCCTTCCCTTTACTATTGGTTTGAGCCAATAAAGCACCAAGGGAGTCATCTAATGCAGTAGTATATAATATGAGCGGCTTGCCTGGGATAGGGGATGTTAGAACTGGTGGCGTCATCAGATATTGCTTTATTTTTTTTGAAGGCATGCTGGCACTTATCGTCCCACTTGAACTTGACATCCTTTTTAACAAGTACCGAAAATGGTTGGCATCTTCCTGATAAGTTGGAAATGAAGCATCTTAGATACGCCAATTGCCCTTAGAATGACCTGAGTTGTGTTAGGATTTTAAGGGGTGGCATTTTTAATATCACTTTGATCTTTTTTGGATCAATTTCAATTCCCTGGTATTAGATAGTAAACTCAAGGAATTTTCCTGAAGCTACTCCGAATGCACACTTCAGGGGGTTCATTTTGAGATTGTATTGTCTTAACCATTCAAAAAAACTATTCTCAAGTCAAAGATATGGTATTCTTTTTTTTTTTACTTTTGACAATGAGATCATTGACATAGCATTCAACTTGATGATGAATGAGTTCATCAAAGATTCAAGTCATGGCCTGCTGGTATGTAGCACTAGCATTTTAAGGTAAAGGTATGACTTTATAATAGATTTTGATCAGGGTTCAAAAGGCAGTATTTCTTTCATCCTCTATGGCCATCTTAATTTGGTTATAGCCAGATGACCCATCCATAAAAAAGAATACTGCATGAGATGAGGTGATGTCCATAATTAATTCTGGTATAGGAAGTGAAAATTCATCCTTAGGACATGCCTTATTTAGATCTCTAAAATTGTTGCATATGGGAATTTGGCCATTCTTTTTCTTAACTAGGATGACATTGGCCAACTAGGTAGGGTATTTTCTTCTCTAATAAAGCCAACATCAATTAGTTTCTTGATTTCAGAAGTGACCTATTATTCAATATCTAATTGCATGCATCTAAGAGGCTGCTTGATAAGGTTAGCATTAGGTTTCATTGCTAGTTTATGAATTACTATGTTAGAAGATAGACCTGACATCTCTTCATAACTCCATACAAAGTAATCCTTAAATTCAGTCAATAGCTTCACTAAATCATTGGTTTCTTTTCATTTAATAGAGAACTGATGTATGTTGGGCATGGATCTTCTTTAGTTCCTAGGTTGATTTCTTTGAGCTCATTGAAAGCTGATCTGATCTCCTCTTTGAACTCTAGCATCCCTAACTTCAAATTCATTTGGATCATCTGAAGTTTCTAAGCACACCTCCTTATATGAGTTTGCATGATTTGAAAAGAACCTATGAGATTCCAAAGGATTGGTGATGACTAAGCGACTTCATCATTCATCACCAAATTAATCTTATGAATCTGTTGAATGTATGCATTTGTTGTCCCATAACCTTTTAAATTAATCTAACTGTTTAGACCAAGCATGTGGAATTAATCCTTTCTTTGCTAAATTAAGAACATAAAGGCGAACCAATCAAAAGGTAATTCTATTAAATCTTTATATGAATCATCCTCAAGTTCTACATCGCCTTCTTGACTTGAGGATGATGCTCCAAGAAAGAACTGCACCTTTACATTTGTGGAAGACTGCTTCCTTAACAACCAAATCTTCAACTTTTGTTAAGAAAATGGAGAGATAAAGTTTCCAACCGATGCCTCACTATTTCAGATATAGACTTGGATACACTTATGCTTTGCTTAGACTAGTCTTCATCGTCACACAACTATCACTTGCATGGGGATCTGCTATCTAGAAGTGCTAGCTAGCATACTAATCATATATGACTCATCCTCTGAACTAGATTCTAAGTCTATATAGATAGTAGGTGTAGTCCTGGTAGTAGACATAACTCATATTGGGTGGCCAATAAGGAGGTTTTCCATCCCTAGGCATGTCTCTGGATCTACCTCTTCCTCTACCTAGTGGAGGTCGAGTCATCCTACCCATATGTTCGAATGGAGTAATGAACTGTGAGTGGAATATAATGTTAGGCTCTATTTTCTCCTCCAAGTCTATTTCTTGCTCCCTTTTATTTTTTTTTCCATTTCCTTTTTTCTTTTCTTTTCTTTTATTTTTATTTTTATTTTTCTTTTTTTCTTTTCTTTTATCTTTGAAATTTTGCCAAGTTCACGAGAATAAACTTATTGATTTTGAGGGAGATTGTAGGCCACATCCTTATATTTTTTGATCTCATGAACTGTGAATGGCTTAAGATCTCCTTTGACACAGTATTCAATCCCACCCCTCATGAACTTCATACTCTGATGTAGATAGGATGGAAACACATTGTTCTCATGTATCCATGGTCTCCCAAGCAAAGCATTGAATGATGTAACTAAGTCTATAATATGGCAGTAGTCTTCCACTCATCTACTTCTAATGGCAACACTATAGAGCCTAAGGCCCTCTCACCTTGTTAATTGAATCCTCTCAACATCATCCTCTCTTTTGAAAGTTTGGAGATATTAATCCTCAAGTAGGTGAGGGTTTTTAGACTCATAATGCTCACTGATGCACCCTGATCAATAAGAACTATGGATATCCTATATCTTCCAATATCCACTATAATGCAAATAGGGTGGTTATGCTTGGTAATTCCTAGAAGCAAGTCTTCATCACTAAATGTAACTCCTAGAGTGTCCTCCTCACACGAGCCTCGTGCTAGCCAAGCGGCATATTTTGGATCAAGAAGAGCCTTGATCGTGATTCCTTTATCTCTTTGGATAAGATAAGGGCATCATATATGATTAATTTATCTGACAGCTTTCTAAGATATGTTAGGACATTGTAGTCAACCTTGGCTTGATCCTCCACAAGCATATCTATGGGTGGAGCATCCTGTGGAGGGGCTATCTATTCTTTAGAACAAATGTTTTGCTTATCCTTATCATGAGGTGCTACCCTAGGAGGTAGAACTTTGTCACTGCAGAGGTTGACTTCAATGACTAAGTGAGATGATTTAGTGAAAAGTTCTACCTGCTCATCAGGTTCACCTGCAGCTTCTCCTATGAGACCATCGGAGTTAGATGACTCCAAATCAATCTCAATGGCAAACTCGAATGATTCAAAAATAGAAAATCTATTTCTAAATCATAAGAGGAATGATCAAAACTAGAGTTATCATTATTATTTTGTAAACTCGGAGGGTTCTCAAGAGGAATAAAATCTAGAGTATTAGAAGTGGACAACATGTAAGTGAAGGCTTTCTTCATTGATTTCTTCTTAGATGGAGGTACATGAGAAATCTAATAAAGTAAGCGGGTAAGTGCCTTATCCATTGATACAATTCTCCTACTGGCAGAAGAGGAGCTAGTGGAGAAGAAGTTGTACCTGCAATGGTGGATGGAGTGCTGACCGTGGGTTGCTATGCTATCCGGGCAAGTAAGGTGTCATCTTGACACCTTCTTCAAGTTATCTTTGGCAACTTGCAAACCTTCCTTGGTGTTGGAGGTTTGAGTTTCTTCAAGCACCTGTAAAGAAAGCTTCTTGATCTTAGAGACCACTTTTTTAGAGATTCGAGATAAGGCAATATCCCAACCTTCTTTTATCTTAAAAGGATCGTAAGTATCCCCAAGAATTACTCTTATTGAACAGGAGGGTTATTTTAACAAGTATTCCTTGAGGATAATAATAGCTCCTGACTTGTAGCTATGCTCAAGTTAGTCCTTTAAGGTGACACAATCCTTCAAGACATGAATAACCATGCTATTGTAGGGGTAATAGTTAGGATCATTACTCTTGCCCACATCTTTTAGCCTCTTGAGCTCAGGTAACTGAAAGTCAGGTTTCTTTAAGAGATTCTTAAAGATCTTCCTAATTATCTCCCTCTTGAATGAATATGGCTTATTTAATCTATCGACAAGAGTAGGAAGGAAATAGCTACCTGGTGATGGATATGAGTACCGCTATTGAGTATACTGTGGAGGAGGCGGCGGCGGCTGCTATGGTGGTCGGTATGCTGACCGAGGTGGTGGTAGAGGAGGTAGCAATGAAGGTTGTTGTGCACAAGGTCTCTCACACTGAGCTCTGGCTGGATGCTTCCCTTTGTCTACTGACACTACTACCCCTGGCTTTTTCTCAAATGCTTTCTACAGCTTAGGCTTGAACGATTGGTCTTGAAAAGGTAACTGTTTGGCTTCCCCTTATAAAGCTAGGCCTTTGTTGATTAATTTCTCAAAGGTTTTCATTCTAAATCCCTTGGGATGAAAGCAACCGACATGAATATTCTTGAGAAGAATTTCTATAGCATGTCGTTTTGACAGTTTATATTTTATACCGGTTTCACCACCTCAGAATATAATCAACAAGAGACTCATTGGGATTTTATTGTGCCATAATAAGGCCACCCATAATTGCTCTTTGCACGGCTCCGCCAAACCTCTTGATAAAGAGGTGCTCCAACTCAGGAATATTCTTCACTAAACTGTTGGGCAGTTCAATGTACCAATCAAATGTAATCCCTAATAGACTGCTAATGATGAGTCAGAAGAGAAGTGCATCACTACCTCCGGTGTTGGAACAACTAACTCTAAAGTGTGCTATATGCTGCCCAAGGTTTCAACTACCATCAAAGATCTTGAAGAACAGTGACACAAAACCCTTGGGATATTGGACTACATTGAATTCCTCAAAGTAGGGTCTACCCTTTGGAATAGATGAGCCACCTTTGGCTTCCACCAATGCTTCCTTCACTTGCTATTCCACGATATGCTTTATATCTCTTCTAGGCATGGAGGTACTATCTGTGACCTTCCTATGCATACTATCACTATCCTAGTCCATGGAAGATGTACTCTTGGGCTGATCTACCAACAACCCGTGGTGGTCAACCCTGGGGAGTTGTCAGACGATGGAGCACCTGGCTAGCCGCTAACAAGTCTTTAACTTTTTCTCCATCTTACTTATATGGTCATCTCTCTATCTCAGTTACTGATGAAGGTGTTGGGTTGAATGAGCTGTGTCTTCTGTCTCAACTACAACACCCTTCTAGCTATGCTGATTCCTAAGGAGGGAACACCTAGTGTTGACCATATGGACTTCTGCTGAGTCCTCCAATAGATCATTCTCATCTGGATCAAAATTAACCCTAGCATCCTCTTTGTTAGAGTGATTTCCCTCGAGGAGTTCCCTCTTCTCAGTGAAGTACTGAGCGAGGATCTCATCTAAAGAGCGGTCTAATCATGCAAGGACAAACACTCACTACTAACTGGTAGTGAGGCTATGCTCATTGACAAAAATATATCATACATTGCTTACCACTACACTCGCTCTAAAAAAAGGCGTGCTGTTGACATGTATATATGATCATGACCACTAGCTAAACACTGACTGTGGGAGGATCCACTGCCATGGACACTATATCTATATCCTCTACCCCTTCTGCCACTAATGCTAGTGGAGACTGCAAGGGCTGTTGTAACCGTAACTACTGTGACTGGGTGGTGACTCGACCACGATGGCCTTGGGTTGCCATTCCTTCTTCTCCATAGCTAAGGCGTGATGTCGAATAAGAGAGCTTGACCTTACCTCAATGAGTGGAGTAGATGGAGTGGGATCTTTAGCCAATCACCATTGGTGTTGGTCTTGGATGGGGGGCTTCGATCTTGGTTGGAATGGGGATGCCTGACGGATGGGCAATGGTGGGTGAGTGTAGCAGTGTGGGTAGCACTACCCCTCGTGGGCTACTCCTCCATGACAAGTAACAGGTGGGATGATGTTATTTGAATGATCACCTATTAGGGGATGATTGAAAATCCATCGAGAGACCACCACTACTTGGCAAACCTCTATTGCTCCCTCCTACTTTTTTGAGATGATTCCTGAGCCTCCAAGGCTCTCTCCCTTTGGATTTGACTTCTAACACTCCTAGGGATAACTATCCTTATATCAAAATTACCTCGAGCATCCATAGGCTCAAGGCGCAAGGCGCCAGCATGTAGGCTTCCTGCTCCTAGGTGTACTAAAATATGTTGGTGGTGGAGGTAGTGCAGAAATCCTCCTATAGTCCTCCTTATCACTTGAGATTGAGAGGGGGTGGAACCTACAACCAGTCAAATATGGAGAGGTCTCATAAGGAGATCCCTCCTCAGCCACATGGGAAGCAACATCCATCTCTCTCTCCACCCTCTTGTGATGTTGCTTGACCTTGTGATTCTTGTTGTGGTGCTGTGTACATGTAGGTATGGCAGAGTGAGATCTAGCACCCACCTCGAACGTGGAGGAGACTATCTTAAAAATTAAGATAATCTTCCCCTTCTGAGTGTCCAAGGAGGGGTAGTTGCCTTAAGAGCTGTAGGAGTAATTGGTAACCACAGTGGCAGCAAAATAGACAGGTAGAATAATAGTGGCCTTCCTCTTTAGTGGAGAAAACTCAAAATCAGATGGCATATCAAATAAAATAAGCGGCTTTTGCCCTGCCACCTCCTCCTTGCTAACTGTAGTGGGGGCTATCCCCTCGCAAGAAATCCTCTCCCTCTCAAAACCATGGCCAAAGTAAATGACCTCAATGGAGCCGATAGTAGAGATTAGCCTGATCCAGGCCTAACTTTAGAATAGTGGGGAAGAAAAACATGAACTTGTTGGTAGCTATGGATGATGTACTAATTGAGGGCTGGAAGAACTAACTGCACTAAAATATGCATTGTTGAAATATAGCTGAGTCAGACACTTGCCTTGATATTCACCTTCAATCACTGATCTCAAGATTTAATTTGGAATTTGAACCCACATTGAATGATCTTAAGGATGTTAAGTGGAGTTCATTGAAATTTTGGAGAGATTTTGGATATTGAGGAGAGTCTTTGCCATTTGATTTGATTTAAAACCCATACTCAACCATTTAGGTAGGTTGTGTGGGGTTCTAAAATTTGAGGAGAGATTTTCTTGGAGATATTTGTGTTTTGTGCATCTTGTTTGAAAATATTAATAGTTTGAAAGACCTTTAGTTAGCAAATTTGGGTATGCTAAAAAGTGGTTATGATTGTGTTTGAAATATTTTTGGTTATGAGATTTGATTATGTGATATTTTGAGTTGAAAATGGGGCTTCTTACTTAACAAATTTGGTATGTTAAGTAGATGCCACATGTGTTTATTTGTACTTGAAGATGAGACTTTCACTTAATAAATTTAGTATGCTAAGTGAAAGTCAAATGTGATTGTGAACTAGATTTGCTTTTATTTGAAGATGGGAATCCCACTTAACAAATTTGGTATGTTAAGTGAAAGCCCCAAATGTGTTTGAGATATGTTTATTTTTCTTTGAGAATGAGACTCTCACATAACAAATTTGGTTTGTTAAGTGAAAGCTTAAGTGTGGTTTGACATGAAAAATTGGATCCTTATTTAGCAAATTTGGTATGTTAAAATAGGGATCAAATGTGTGTTGAAAAGAGACCCTCACTTAACAAACTTGGTATGTTAAGTGAAAGTCAAATGTGTTTATGATTTTGAAAATGAAACTTTCACTTAACAAATTTAGTATGTTAAGCGAAAGTCAAATGTGTTTATGATTAAAAATAAAACTATCACTTAACAAATTTGGTATGTTAAGTGAAAGTCAAATGTGTTTATGATTTTGAAAATGAAATTCTCACTTAACAAATTTGGTATCTTAAGTGAAAGTCAAATGTGTTTATGATTTTGAAAATGAAACTCTCACTTAACAAATTTAGTATGTTAAGTGAAAGTTAAATGTGTTTATGATCTTGAAAATGAAACCCTCAATTAACAAATTTGGTATGTTAAGTGAAAGTCAAATGTATTTATGATTTTGAAAATGAAACTCTAACAAATTTGGTATATTAAATGAAATCAAATGTGTTTATGATTTTTGAAAATGAAACTCTCACTTAACAATTTGGTAAATTAGGTGAAAGTTAAATGTGTTTATGATTTTTGAAAGAAAAGAACTTATTTAACAAACTTAGATATGTTAAATGGAGTTCAATTTGTTCTTATGATTTTCAAAAAGGGGGTTCTAATTTGACATACTTGAACATGTAAAATGAGATTCAAATGTGTCTTGAAGTCCAAGACTTTGGCAAGAAGGAGTTCTATCAGACAAATGTAAATGGTGTCAAATAGAATTCAATTTGCTTTACCTTCTCCAAGGGAAGGGGAACTCCCATTTGACTAATTTGGGTGTGTCAAGTGGGGGGTTCAAATATGTCTTGACTTCTCTTTTGTGTGCATATGATTTATTGCTTTTCAAAAAGGAGAAAATTTTCAACTTTAGCACGTGTGAAGTATGCTAAGTGGAGTTTCAATTATGATTTAATTCAAATATAGAATCTCCATCCAACAAATTTGAGTGTGTGGGATGGGGATACCTATTTCCAAAGAAAGTGTGCTTTGAAGACATTAAAATGATTTGATTTTGAAAATAACCTCCATGTAACAATTAGATTTGTTAAACGAGGTTTGGTTATATGTGTTTTGTGCCTTTTTGTAAATTTCTTACAAATTTTTGTGTAAAGATCTCTTATTATGTGGATTTTGAAAAAGTGCTTTTGGAAAGACATGTTATTTTGTAGAAGAGTTTTATTTTATTACTGTTCATGGGATGAACCTTGCCTCACCATCAGGATGTTAAAGAGGTTCTTAATTTTGGTCATCTCCTTTGTTTGATTAATTTTAATTTTCACCTATTTGGGGAACACAATAGGGATTTTAAAACCTACATGGAGTGAGGTCCTAAAACTTAAAGGATGTTGATGACCTTTTCTTAAGGATGAAATAAGCTAAGTGCAAATGGAAAGAATGATAGCCTCAGACCTATATAAAATATAAGTCCACTATCGATGCTTGGAGACAACAATTATCTACTAAAGATGGAAACAGGAACTCTCCCCAGTAGTGTAAAAAAGGTGTTTATTTTGAGATGTGGGACCGTAGATCTTAGGGGTACTTATTGAAGTGATTCATTTTGATGTACTATCTTGAAAGATAGAATCACCACCCTATAAGACCTAATCACCAAATAAGGACTCTAAGGCATGATGGGTCTTCAAATGTATATAGATCTTTCCCTATTTTACATGAAAAGTAAAGTAGGGTTTATTTTAATTATTAAGTTTCCTATGGAGGCAAAGATAGTACATCCTAAGAAATGAAATCTATTAGAATACTCTCAATTAAAGTAGGAATTAAAACCTCCAAAGATTTCAAAACTAAGACTATTAAAGGATTGGTTATATTGGAAAATCAAATGGGATAGATCAAAAGGAGAGACTTATTTTGAAAGTCAAAAGAGATGAGTAGGGAATGCTCATGATACTAGGAAGCCTAGTGAGCATTCTAATCTATCTTATGGTTGGGCTTTATATTTTTGAAATTGAAGAGAGTTAATTATTTGAGTTGACATTTTAGTAGAATACTAGGACTTATAATCCCACAACATGATTGTGGAAATACATAAGAGGTGAGGATTTATGCTTGCAGCCTGAAGGAAATAATAATCTCAGATCTTATATCTAGGGAGCTTTGGCAAGGGCCAAAGTAAGACCTAAATCTAAGACAAAAATGGATATATGGTTTATCTCCATAATAAAGAATACACCACCTGACTGCTGGACTTATTATCGCCTGGAGTGGCAGCCAGATAACTCCTATGCTTTAAATCTATGTAGGAAAGTCTTACGTATTACAAGATGGCTAGGCTATTGTAATTTAGAAAGAGACTAAGTCCTTAAACTAGAGCATGAGCATGAGTGGTATGAATTCATACTTAATCTAATGTAAATTTTATCAAATTTATTTGATTCTTTTGGACTGTTTATTTTGACACAAGCAATGGGATTTTGTATGCCTAAATGCATGAGAACTTGATTATGTGCCAAATCAAGAGAGAAAGGGGTGTTCTTCCATCAAGGCTCTCATAGGTTAAGCCTTAATTCTCTAGCATTGATGGAAGCCCCCTCTTAACAAGAGTGGAAGAATATGACATGCATGATATTCTACATTCATTCATCCAGCTAAGGGGTTGCTAAAAATTTTATTATTTTGATTTAATTCCTAGGCTTTTATGTGAGGCTATTAGTTATTTTAAAATTTTAGTTATGAGTTATTAATTAGGGTAGAAAAATTAATTTCATCCTAAGAGTTTACCGCATCCAAGCCACACATTCAAACATCAAACATGAAGAAATTAGGAAAAGCATGCAATTCTAGTGCGTAATCTAAACACAACATCAAATAATTTTATAGACTACCGTAAAAGAATAAATGGCCGCTGTAGTCGAGTTTTGTCGTACACCTCAAAAATAGAAAAAAAGATGGGTAGCCGAGCTCTACCCTTATACAACCCAGATTATAAAAATAATATATGTTATGGGGGTCTTCTTTTCTTCATTTCTTCCTTCTATTCCATTTGATTTGATTTACTCTAAAGGCATCACAAGGCACCCTAGGGACTAAGCCTTCAAGCCACTGCTCATCATAATCTCCTATTCTAATCCTAATTCCTAATGCAAAATTATATTAAAATAGAAAAAGTAAATCTAGCTACACCTGCAAAATAAATGTTAGCCAAACACACCATACAATCCAAGCAGTTATATGAATAATTTGGACTTAGCACCCCACACATGAGTAACCAAGCCCACCTATCCTAAAATGAGTTATGCTCATAGACTAAGCAACTTACACAACAAACATATTTATATTTTTATATTAACCCTTTAAGCACAACCCCTACAAAAAAATATGATTAGGCTAATCATGTCCTATCATCCATCTATGCATACACCCTAACATTCAGTCTAAAATATTATATCACAAAACAAAACACAATATCATATATATAATGCCCTAACTTAGCACTAGAAGTGGTGACTTAGTATTATAATGTGTGTGCTTAAGGCTTGTCTGGCAAGTCATTACTAGGGTTCTTTAGTTTAAGTTTCAATTCATTGTTTGAATTTGTTTAAATTTTACCTTTGGGTGATTTCAATTTAAATGATTTAATGATTTATTTTTTCATTTTTATTTCAATTTTATTTGGTTAAAATGATGTTTAGGTTTTCAAGAATGAAGGGTAGAATGAATTCCATTTGTAGACATAACTCACCCTATTCTACATCCTAACTCCTAAAGAATATAACTAAGGTCCTTAAGTATCTTAATTAGCCCATTTGAATTTGTGTAATTCATTTGATTTAATTTATTTGATTTGATTTAGAATTTATAATTTGAGTTTGTTTAAGTATTTGATTGATTGATTTTGTATTAGATGTTTTGGCTTAATTACATCTTGATAAATCAATATCCTTAATATCTAATGAAGTTTTAGTTTGTTTAAATTCATTTCTTTTTGATTGATTAATTTAGATTAAAGGTTTTGGTTTAATTAAATCTTGATAATTTAATATCCTTAATCTCTAATGAAGTTTAAGTTTGTTTAAATCCATGTGTTTTTGATTGATTAATTTTACATTAAATGTTTTGGTTTAATTAAAACTTGATAATTCAATATCCTTTTAAATTAATATCTATTTTTTTATTTTGGTTATGTGACTAAGTTTTATGTTTATTTGATTTGATTATGGTTCATTTGTTTGTAGTTTGATTGGATTAGATTAATTGAGAATTTATTTTGAATTTTTAATTGAGTTTGATTCTTTGTAATTAGGATTTTAATTTTAATCTCATCCACAAAGTTTGGTTTGTATTTGATTTCATACATTGGATAGTTAATTAGTTTATCTTTTTTTTAGTAGGCTGAATGAAGTTTGATTTGATTACTTAAATTGATGTGAGTCTTTCTTAATTTAATTTGATTTAGTTTGATTTGATTAACTTTATTAGTTATGGGTTTGCTTAGGCTCAATGTGATTATTAGTTCAATTAAGAAGTGTGTTTAGATTAATTATAAAGATTTGTTTAATTTTTTATTCGATTTCATATTTGTTTAATTTAAGTAATTTGATTTTAGTATTTAATTACATTTTAATGTTTGATTAATCTTAAGTTTAATATGATTAGTTTGATTAACTTAATTAGTTTATTTAAGATGTGTGATCAAATTAATGAGTAGATTAATTAAATGATTGATTTGAATTAAATTTAAAAAGTTAATTTAGTTCATTAAGATGATGGATTAATACATTGAGTTTGTATTAATTAGCGTTTATTCAATTGGATTTAGCTTAAGGGTAATTAGTTTAATTAAGAAGTGTATTTAGATTGATTATTAAATTAAGATTTATTTAATTTTTAATTTGGTTTTATTTTTATTTAGATTAATGATGTAATTAATGACTTAATGATTTATATTTAATTTAAGATTTGATTGGTATTTAATTGCATTTATGTTTGATTAAGCTTAGGTATAATATGATTAATTTGATTAACTTAATTAGTTTACTTGAGAGGTGTGATTAATTATTAAATTTAATTAGGAGTTTGATTTAAGCTTAATTTAGGAGTTAGCTTTAATGTAATTTATTTAAATTAATTTGATTCATTAAGATGATGGGTTAATTCATTAAGTTTACATTAATTAAATGTTTGATTAATTAAGTTTGATTAAGGGTAATTAAAATTTTAAATTATTAGATTAATTCAATATTTGTTTAATTAGAGATTAATGACTTAATTACCCATATATGACTTCTTTGATTTGATAGTTTTAATTAAGCATTTACCTTAATTTTATTGATTAAGGTTATCATATCATTTGATTAGATTAAGTGATTTAATTTTTTTTTCGTAATGATCATAGTTAGATTTAATTTTCTTCATTTAGATTTCATTCATGTTTAATTTAGTTGTTAGGTTTATGTATTAATGGCTAATTAATCATCTTATTCCAAATGGATGTGATTTAATCTTATGTTACTTAAGTTGGTTTAATTTGATTAATATCAAATGATTATGTTCAATTGGTTTGTTAATCAATTTGATTTTTAGTTTAAATGATTAATTAATATTTAATTTGTTTAAATTTGTTAAGTAGTGTCATATAATTAAGATTCAATACTTGGTGTTGGTTCAACAAGTTTGGTTTGATTTTACATTAAAGTTTCATTGATTTGTTTAATTATTAGTTCAATTTAAAAATCTAATCATTTAATTGAATTTCATTAACTCAATTAGGTTCAATTATTTTTAAATTCAATTTCATTTAGGGATTATATGATATTTTTTGATTTGAGGTTTGATTAATGATTGCTTTAGTATTATTTTATCTCTAATTTGAATTTATTATTTAGATTATTATAAATTTTATTTTAATTAATTCCTTAATTTGTTAAATTTTAACCTTACATATTTATTGTACGTTCAATAAGCTTCAGAAGATCATTTTGTTATTATTATTATTATTATTATTATTATTATTATTATTATTATTATTATTATTATTTTTTCGGATCTTAAATGTTAACTGAAGTGATTTAAGCCATTTTGAAGATTTTTCTAAATTTTTGAATTTTTATTTGATTTATTTTATTAAAATAGATTATCTGAACTTCAAAATTTAATTTTTCTCAATCTAGAAATCTTTTTTACTTGAGATTTTTATCATAGGTGTGTTTTAACTTTGATTTCAATCCCATAAAATTTCAACTCAATCCGATCTATATTTAGAGTAATTAATGAAATTTTATTTTCACTAAAATCTAAATTAAGCTCAAACCATTACTGGAATTTGAAAAATTTTGTTTCTTTGGATTCCTCTCAGAAAGATGAATCCAACGAGCCCTTATTTGTAATATTTCGCTAAGAATTTTATTTTTTATGATTTTTTTAAGTTTCAAGATACTTATATAATTTTTAAAATAAAAAATAGATGATTTTCTCACGTAACCCAGTCAACACCGCGAGGGTGCTGACACGGCAATATGGTATCACGTGGCACCTCATGATTAGGCGTAGAGTGCCACATGACACGCGGTTCACGGCACCATGCGGTTGGTCCCCGTGGTGCTGCCGTAGCGCGTGAGTGGGAAAATGCAGGATCTAGGAAAATGATGAGCCATCGATCATTTGATCAGGTGGATGGTCATCATTCTACGTGATCGAGAGCGGTCGTGTGTTGGGTCGAAGGACATTGGGTCATTTGAGTTGTGATCCACACGTGGGATCGAGCGGTTGTTTACCCAAAAAAAAAATGCACAAAAATGCGAAATGAGGTTCGATTGAGCTCATTTTCTCGTTGATTTCTTCAAAAAATTTTTACTTCATACTGGAATCAAATAAAATGAAAAATGCGGTGTTTATAAATAGGCAATTCCTAAAATTGTAAGAAAATTAACAAAAATCCTAAGGCCAGCTAAAGTTTGGAGAATTTTACCTCGGGATGGTTTTCAGCGGCGATGAAGATCCAAGCAAACTCCTAGATATATGAGGTAACTTTGGAATAATTTTTAACTTTTTCCTCCCTTTGGAATGTCATCTTCTCCAATGTTCACCGTCGCCTCGTCGGAAAAGCTTTTGTTTATGTTTTTGAGCTCAAAATTGGCTCAAAGAGGTGGGGGATGGATTCCTTTTTTGACTTTGGATAACTCTTGGGGGCTAAATAGTGGTAGGAAGAAGAACAATGAAGCCTCATTTCCCCCTCCTTTAATAGTGGCCAAAAATCCATTCTTCTTTGAATTGTTTGGCTCCAAAGTCTTCTCATCTTGCTTGGGGTGGTTGGGATGGATGATGGATTGATTAAAGACTTTGGATTTTTTTCTTCAAAGTCTTCTCTTGCTGCTATATGATCAGCTCCATTAAATGCAAATGTTGGGGAGGAGTTAAATGCATGTGATGGGGAGAATTAAATGAGATTGGGTGGAATCCTATGTGGGAGAGGATCCATGAGAGATTTAATTGGGTTGTTGGGTTGATCCCAAATGGGTTTGGGTTGGGTTTGATCAGGCCCCAATGGGCCATGGCTTGGTTTCAAGGGATTTGGCTCAATTAGGGTCATATGAGTCATATTGGGTCATATCGGGTTAGGTTGACCAATTGGTCAAATTGGGTCAAACCAAGACTTAGGTTAGGCTCAAATGATAATTTGAAGAGTTTTGGTATGATTAATTTGATTTAATTTGGCTTAGAATTTATTTTGACTCATTTGGAATCAAATGGGTCAAATGGGTCAAGTTGACCAATTTGACCAAAATTGGCAAATTGGCTTGGGTTATGGGTTGATTCATGTTCAATTGGCTAATTGAAGATGAATGTGGTCTTTAGTTTGAATCAATTTGGATTTAATTTGGATTTAGGCCAAATTGACTTTTTAAGCCTATTTGGGCTTAATGGCTCAATTGGACTCGATTGATCAAATTGTGTTTAATTATGGCTTTGGTTAGGTTCAATACTCAATTTGGAGTGAACTTGAGCCATTGGTTGCAATCAATTTGGGTTGTATCATGATTTGACCTAATTTGGTCCTTTAGGCCAATTTGGGTCAACTTGGATCAAATGGATAATTGAGCATAGTTTTTCTCAATTGGTGGTCAAGTCATATTTAAATATTAATTTTGGGTTGATTCAAATCATTGGTTTCAATCATTTTGATGTAGGATAAGTTTTGGCTAGTTTTGGTTCATTTGAGCTAAGGGTTGACTTGGTCAAATGACTAAGTTGACTTGGTTTGACCCAATTGATTGCAATTGATCATCCTAGGGTGATCAACAATCATGGTGGAAGATTTTGGTGAGCTTGGTTCAATCCAATTTGGGTTGGATTGGAAGTTGGCTCAAATGGGTCCTTTAGGTCACTTTAGGTCAAGTGGACCTAAGTGGGTCAATTAGTTTGGATTTGGTTTTATTCAAGATTAGTTGAACTTATATATGAGCATTGAATTGAAATATAAATTCAACGATAATTAATTTGGAGTCCAATAGGTTTTGGCTCGATTAAAATTTTTAATTCGAAAGGGCTAAGTTAGGCGACTTGGGTTGACTTGGTTTGATGATTGTAGGTTTTATTTATATTTGATAAATGATTGAATAAATGATTGATTGAGAAAATTCATTGATTTTGACTTGATTTGGATAAGATTTTCAAGTCTTAAGAATTGGCTTAAAGGTCTTATTGAGTTTGGATTTGATTTTGATATGGTTTTGGTCATTTGAATTTGGATTTCATTTATATTTGTGAATTTAAATGAAGGAATAATTGATTTATAGAGATCAATTGAGTTTGATTTGATCTAAAGGTAGTTTTGGCTAAGCTTATGAATGTGGTTCATATAGGAAGGGTCTTAGGATTTGAATTTAATTTTGGGTTTCAATCATTTAGAGTCAAATTTGAAATTAGATTTAGAATTTGAGATTTGGTTTGAGATTCGAATGTATGTTTGATTTGAGAAAGTGTATCTACATTGGGTTTAGGCTATAGGATAGGAAATTTCCTTAAGCCCTAAGGCATAACCTAATCTTATGATTAACACTTCTAAGTCTCTAGGCTTAGGTCAAGTGTTCACCTTATCACTAGATGTGTCTTATGACTAAGAAAATCTAGAATATTCCTAAGTCTAAGAGGATGGGGTTGAGAGCTCACTCCAAAGTGAGGTCAACACTATAGAGATTTAGCTAAAGATGGAATGAGAAATAGATCCCCAGTGGAGTTACTACAAATCTATGGGCTCCAAAAATTCACCACCAAACTCTCGATGAAGAGAGTTTGATTAAATATCGGTCAAATTTTTAGAAGGCAGATGGAATTGTAGATATGGCACTACCTAGAGATTTCTCCCTCATTTTATGAGAACTTTAGACATAGTTCAAGGTTGCTTATAAGCATAAGCACCTATAGTTAACTACCCCTCCCAATGCTGAGAGAGAACTTTCGATTAAGGCTAGTCGTTAGATCATTAAATGCATAGTGTATAGTAGTAGCATGTGGAGTTTTGAAATTTAAGTTTATGAAATTCATCATATTAACTTAAAGTGGATGGTTGGGGGAATGATGACATGCCCGATCAAGATCCCATGGTTTTGTCATCCCAGGCTATTGTGATCCCTAGTCTACTTAGTCAGAGGAGGTAGTTGACCAAACCTGACAAAAGGATCCTTGTTAACAGCCATGGGTTGCGTCGTCCAAGGAGACCATATAGACTTGGGGTAGTGTCTGTCTACGGAGACAAGTTTAAGTCTACCTTAGCAGACATAGAGCATTTTTCCCTATCAGGTGCACCATATAGTTCACATCTTAAAGGGCAGAGCCATTGGGAAACATATGGGCTACAGTTATGACCATAATATAATAGTGTCATTTGGCGACAACCATCCGATGAGAACTTCGTAACTGTATCATATGTGGAGCCTACTGGCCAAGCCACGCAGAAGACAAGGGCCACATCCTTATTAGCATGAGATTGATTGAGAGTGAATATAGAAATACACTTGACTTGACATTGGCTCCTTTATGAGTTAGAGTATTCTTAATTTGTCACATACAACAAACAATTATGAAAGTTGGATAGATTGAGGTTTACTTTAAGTTTTTAGATTGATGATTTTCATTTAAATATTTATATTTGATTTCTTTCTCTTTCTTCATATCCTTCTGAGATTTGAATTTATCTTGATTTGGCTTTGAATTTTTAATATAACTTGATGGTGATATCCCCTCCGGTTGAAATCTCCATTCAACATAGCCATCATCAAGGTCTCGAATGATTTAAGTATTCATACTATAACTTAATAATTTTATTTTGAGATTGAGCTCCTCCGATTGAAATCTTTAATCAGCGCAATCATCATTGGGTAGACCTTGTCAACTCTATTCTTTTGTTGTTGAGAGGATAGGTCTACAACTTGCATTTAGATATTTGAATTTAAGAGTATTAAAATATAAATATCTTAGATATTTTTTATAATGATAACCCCTCCATTTAGATTTTACAATCAACACAGCCATCCCTGGGGTATGAATGATTTAAAAATTCATACTATAATTTGATAATTCTATTTTTAAAGATAGAACCCCTCCGAATGAAATCTACATTCATCACAATCATCACTAGGGTAGACCTTATCAACTCTGTTCTTTTATTAGCAGAGGGTCTGATCTACAACTTGCATTTAGAAATGTTAATTTGATATACAATGATTTAAATATCCAAACAGTAGTAATCCCCTCCGGTTGAAATCTATGCTCTCCATAGCCATCACTAGGGAAGACCCTTTTAACTCTGCTTATTTGCCAGTACACGATAGGGTCTATGACTAATTGCAATCATATTTTCATACTAAATTAGAGAATTTTGGATTTTAAATAAGAAATTCTTCTATTAAGACCTTTGATGGTCATATGCAAATTTAAAAAATCAAATCACTCTCTTTGGTGATTGAGCATTTGATTTAGAAATAATCCTATCAACTCCTATTTTGCAAGGAGGATTGGATTGATTAAGTGGGACTTACGACTTCACCATATAGATAAAGCATCCCATTCGAGTCCAATTTCAATGTCACTAAATTCTTGCAGTTTATAAAATATGCACATTTTATGAGACATAATAGACTTTTAAGTTTATTTAAATAGGCACACTTCTTGAGGCACTATATTCCAATTTATTTCATCATGTGATATGCATGTATGAATCATCTCATTATCTATACAAATCCCAAGATAGCAATTAGAAGTTGACTACATCATAATGAGTGCATATAGATGACTTCATTTAGAAGTAGCTAATTGCCCATATGCATTGAACACAAGTCTTCAACAAAAGATTTGCATTGAGATTCATGCATCACTCATTCTACTAAGCTACTTATATGCATTTTGAGGCATCTTATTTGAGTATATTGACTTCATAATGCATATAAGACTCATCTCCTTATAACATTTACATGCATCTTGGTGTGATAGACTTATATGTATAGTTGCATTGGAGTATTTGCAAGTATCTTAAAAGCAACTTGATATGGATGTCTATATATTGGGTTTTAGGTTTGATACCCTCACTTCATGGTCGTTTAAGTTTCTCTTAATCATCTCAATATAAATTGTCAAACAATCAGATATTCAACTAGAAGTTCCATTCATGCTTGTTAGCAAGCTATCAGGTTTAGTAGAAGAGTTATTGAGTTCAATTCAACTTTGCTTTGAGTCCAATTGAAGTCTCATTTATGTATAGATTCAAGAGATCCCAATGTCACCACAAATTTCATTTTAAGTTTTATTATAATATGATTTTTGCAAGTTCATTTTTTTTATTTTAAGAATTTGTATTTTAATTTAATATCAATTTTGACTTCAATTTATACTTCAAGTGTCTTTTATCATTCCTTATTAATCCAAATTCTAACAAAATTTTAGCAACACCTTCGCTAGCCAGGGAGATTTCTACCAAAGCTAGGCCCCACCGCCTAAAAAAATGTGGTGTTTTGCACACCTGATAGTAAAAGCTCCAACTTACTTGTCTAAAAAGATGAGCATAGGCTCTTCAAATACCTGCATGAACTCAAACACAAATATATTGCACATCCACACATATTTTATACATTTGTGAACGATGGGAGCGATGATGCGGTCGACGATATAATATGAAATCTCCCTTTTTTTACCTAACACTTTTTATTTTTGATTTTTTTTGAAATCATAGAAAAAGAGAGGGAGAGGAGATCGACGCTTGTTGTTTGCATGCAAGAAAGAGAGGAGAGGGGTTTCATTCTGCTGGAGTGAAGGATGAAATGGATAGGCTAGGCTTGCACTTGTGTGTGGAGTCATGGGAGAGAGAACAAGAGGGAAGATACTCGGCTAAGATAGAATGAGAGGTTGCCTACTAGAATGGGAGTGGAAAACTCATGAGAATGATGAGAAAAGTCTCTAGTGGAGTTCGGTTTGCTATGAACATCTGAATTTTGAGGGTTTCAGCTTGGAATCGGTAGCTTGGAGATTTTGGTGGTGGGAATTTGGCTTGAACGAAAGTGGCCGAGGGATGAACAGGCTTTGGTCTACTGTGGGGAGGAACGGATGAGTAAGGTTACTCGTTCAAACATAAGAAAGAGTGTAGTTGTGAGAGAGGGTTTGCTCGATCGAGAAGGAGGGAGGAAGCTCGTAGCTTGCTATTCGATCTGAGAGGAAATCAAACAAAGGGAAGGGAGCTTGCAGTGCTGAGTCGAGTTAGGGCTACATATGGGAGTGTTATATAGTCTTAGGGTTAGATATAAAGGGGGTTTTATTAAAGATTTTTTATTTAAGTGTTTAATTAACTTTAATATAGACTTTACGGTGGCATTATTATGTTAATTCATTATTAACTTTAATATGGGAATCTTATTTCATTGTTTCAGACACGACGACGTAGTCCATTTCACGATCGGAGACCATTTGGTTCGAGTCAGAGGTGAATCAGGTCAATTTTAGTTCAAAATTGCGCACGCATTGTTCGATATTCATGCACTCATTGGCAAACATTCTCATTTGAAAGGTTTTGATGTTTTCAAGCTAACGATAGAAACAATTTCACGAATGAAGGTTGTTTTAGCATCTTCGTGGCTTCCTGACCTCCATATGCTTATAGTCGCATTGACGACCCTCCTTCTTGATTGGTCAACTGTCGAATTATGCAATATATATATATTGATCAATTATGACATTCTAAATGTGATGGCGAAGTCTGTTCATCAATCAGAGGTCATTTCGACTAATTTTAGCAATGTCCAGTGCAATTTAGCTTCGATTTGCATGCTATTGCATCTGAAGTCCACCAACTTCGTCTTGTGAGCTTGACTCGACTTATGGCGCATGAATGGAGGTCAATAATACAGTCTACTACAAATGACCTTAAAGATTGGATTAAGATTTTTATTTGGCTAACTAAAAGAATAGCCTAGCTTTAATTATAAAAGTTAATTGATTTTTTTTAATTATCTAAAATACCTCAATCTTGAGGTATATTTATGATTTATCCTAGTATGGTCAATCATGCCAAGTACTTAGGTTATATATCTATGATCATATTTACCTTAATACCATAGACAAAATGATCATGTAATTGTCCATGCCAACACTCATTGCAAGTCATATAAACTTACTCAAAAGAATCCATTTTGACCAAACACTAGTTTGATAAGTCTAAATTAAGATTAAATTAAAGTAAACTAAAATAGTAAAATTAAAACTAAAACTAGAACTTAAACCAATTTGACTTGGGCCTTATAAGATAAAAATTCATAAATATTTCAGTACAATGCAACTCTAATGCATGATAGGCATTAATTTTAATAATAAGTTAAAGCTATTTTTTATTACATAAATTGACATATCTGGTACATGATGTATCATTTAAAAGGAGAGAAAGTAAATGAAAATACATGAATTATTTCATAAAAATTTTATTCATAAGCTATAATTGAAACTCCTCAAGATCTCTATTTGTTAAGAAATAAATAATACCTCTATAATTTAAATGATGCAATTAAATTTTTGATTATGCTTTAAAATTTTAAATTTAGGTTGATCTATATGATTCCAAAATAGATTAATACTTTTAAAATATTATTTAAAGACCTCACATGATCGGCCCACTTGCTTTAAATATGGTAAAAGTAAAGTACAATCAATTAAGCCTTCAAAATTAATCTTCTGAGAAGCCTTTTTAGTTGACTTACATCAACTCTACTCTACTTAATGAACTCTACTTTATAGAGCTAAAGTGTTGAGATGAAGTGAAAGAGATAAAACTATATTTGTTTGTATATATGATGGAATATTTATAGCATTAAGTGCATCAATGGTACAATATCTTTGTTAAAAAGATTAATAATCATAGCAATAATTTTAATAAAGATAGTGTACATAAAGAGCAAATATAAATATAATCTTATATAACAAATAATGAGTCATAACAATCAAATTAAGAGACATTAATATTAATCCATCATTACCATAATATAATTTAGCATGCCTAATCAGGTGAGTCAAATGAAATAATAGAGGTATAAGAATAAGATCTAATCCAAGCAATATGTTGTATAGAGCTGGTGGCTCATCACTAAACAATACAGAGATTTATGATTATAATAAGTTTGTATATCTTATGAGTCATTGATATATTAGGTGTTTTAAGGACAAAAATTTCTTTAAGTATTTCACTAAACTCTAAAACATTAAGATGGGAAATTGAGGCCATGATGAATATTTACCATTAAAAGTAAGTGTATTAACCTTTTTAAGGTATTATCAAGCATGATATTAAATAATTGATCAAGGTTTAGATTGATAATTTAAGGTCACAGTAGTTATGTTTATATAAGGTGTTATATGAATCTCATTAGTCGATTGTATTATGGAATGGTACAAGCTGTCCAATTGAAAGTTTTGAGAGCATATATGTATATGACTCCAAATAAGAAGAGATACAAAAATAGGATCATTAACATAGATATTGACATCAAATGGGAGTTAACAATATTTATTTAAAGACAATATTTTTTATATGTTTTGGGAGAGGTTCTAAATTAACTTTAAGATTTAATCTTATTAATTTCTCAAGATTATTAAATTTGTTATTTATTTGACTCAAACCTATCAACAACCATATGAGTTCTATCTTTTATGCTAAGCATTAATTTTATTAACCTATTTCCATTGAAAGTATATGAATATTTTCTACTAGGTAAGGGAATGTAGGTTTTGTGCTATCTTGGATAATATTTAATTTTCTTACAACATTTTTATTTATAGCCATATTACACTTTTTTTTCCAAATTTTTTTCTTATTAAAATAAGTCAAAATAGTATATTTTGGTTCCTTACTCCAATCATAACTCTGTAAAGTTAGTTATTTGATAATTGTCAAAGTTTTATAGCCACTTTAAAAATCATTTAATTATTGATCTACTCTAAGAATTTATTAATATTATGCATGCCATTAAATATAGAAGACTTAAATTTTATCTTGGTGTAGGGATTATTTAGTGATGTAAAGGTTTACTTTTAAAATATATAAAATACAAAGATAGAACAATAATAAGAATAAATTTTAATGCTTAATGAAAAATCTTCTAGACTACTTAAAGTAGGTTATAATATACCACTTGAAGTCATGAGCTATATTGAAATAATTTAGTTCTTATTTATAAAGCTCATCTAGTCATACGAAAACACAAATCACTTACAAATTTATTCGTACCAAAAATGAATAGGTTAAAGAATAGAATATGATATGAATTAAGGTGATCAATTGTATGAAAAACATAAAGTCATTTTCCATTTATCAACAACTTATGCTTGCAATTGAAGATAAGTGTACATTAAATTAATTAAGAAAAGGTAACAACACAACAACAACAACCCTTTATCACGCTACATGGGGTCAACTTCATGAATCCCTTTTCTCTATTGTGTCTTATAGGCTCTGAAAATTCACCACCAACCTCTGAAAATATGAATTGAAGAGAGTGATTTAAAGTGTCAGTGTAATTTTCAAAAGGTAAATGAAATAGCAAATAAGAGACTACCGAGATTTCATCCTTATTTGGTGAGGACTTTAGATCTAGTTCCAAGTTTTCTATAGGCACAAACCCCTACAATTAATTACCCCTCTCAATAAGTGAGAGAGAATGTTTAATTAAGGCTAGTCATTAGATCGCTAAATGTGTATCATATAATAGCAGCATATGGAGTTTAAGAATTTTAGATTTATGAAATTCATCATTTCAGCTTAAACTAGATGGTTGGGGGAATGATGATGTGCCCAATTTAGATCCCATGGTTCCATCATCCCGAGCTATCATGTTCCCTAGACTACTTAGTCAGAGGAAGTAGTTGACCCAACCTAACCGAAGGACCCTATATCAGCAACACATGGGTTACATCTTCCAAGAAATCCTTGTAGACCTGGATGGTGTTTGTCTAAGGAGATAGTATTAAGTCTACTTTAACCGACAGAGGGCTATTTTCCCTATCGGTATACCCTATCATTCACAACTCAAAGGAAAGAGCCATTAGGGAGCTTACGGGCTACGATCATGATCATAATATAATGGAGTCTTACTGGCCAAACCACCCAATCAAAGGACTATGGTCATAATTACATCATTTATGGAGCCTACTGGCCAAGCCAAGCAGTCAGAGGACACAGGCCACATCCTTACTGGCATGAGATTATTTGAGAGTGAACATAGCAGAATACTTAATTTGACATTGGCTCCTTTGTGAGCTAGAGTTTTCATAATTTGTCACCTTGAACAAACAATTGCGAAAGGTAGATAGATTTAGTTTTGCTTTAAGCTTTTAATGATTGAGTTTTATTTGAATAGTTTTTAGATTGATACTTAATTTAAGTGAATTTAATTTTAAAATAAAATCATATTTTGATGAAAGTGTCCCCTTCGGTTAAAATCACCATTCAACATAGCCATCATCGGGGTAGTTAATTAATTGACTCAAATATACTTGAGAACTTCAGATCCTGTCAACTCTGTTTAGCTCCTAACAGAGAATCAAATCCACTATCACATGACAGAATTAGCTTCTTAGATATTTTACTAAGTTAAAATTCTTATAATATATTTTTAGGTTTTGTCAATCTGGATCCAGTCCTAAGACTAAACCGGAAAGCAACCCGTACAACATCCTTAGACACTTGAATTTAAACATTCAGCATAGTGTCGGGGCCCATGCGGGTATATCTAAGAATGCCTTAACTAATGCCTTCTATTTGCTTATACAATGTATTACGAATCTGATGGCGTAGAAGGCAGAAGCAGAAGCAAAGTCAAAAGTTAAGGATGAAGTGAGGTGTGAGCGGCTCGATCCACCACTATATTCACATCCTAATTTTGTAACTAGGTATTGCGAAGGTTGCATTTGTGTTCTACTCTTACTTGAAAGTAAGAATTCAGATCTATTGTAGATCCATATGCTACAACCATAAATTCAATTGAAGTATTCAATTCATTTGAATCGATATACTACAATATAACCATTCAATAAGACAGCTTATTGGCGAGCTTCCAATTTATTGTGAGTCTTATTTATATTTCTCCAATTTGATTTCAAATTTATTCAATATGAATTAGAACATAATTCACTTGTTAATCGGAAAGCCACTTTATAAGTCATTTTATGGATTTCATTAATTTTGAAGATAAGCAATAAATATATCACAAGTAGGGGTGTGCATTTATTGATTAAAACCAAAAATCTAATCTGATCCAAACCTAATTTTTGAATTCAGACCAATTTTATAAATTTTTTTGGATTTTGATTTTGGATTTGGAAAATTTCCATTTTTGATTTTCGCTTCGATTTTGAATTCTTTTAATCTGATTAAACCGATTAAACCAAAAATAGCTAAAATTCAAAAAAATTTTGAAAATTTCTCTCAAAAAAGTAATTTCAATGATAAATTTGTATATTACTAGTTTCATTTGTTAAAGAGGTATTTGATTTTGTATAAAATGATTTGATAAAATGTTGTAATTGTTTAATTAATAATTATTATAGTAATTATATTTTCAATTTTCAATTTTTTCCAAACCGAACCGAAAATCCAAAAAAAAATTTAATTTGGATCAGTTCGATTTGTGTCATTGATTAAATGGATCAATTTTTTTGGATTATAGATTTAAAATCGATCAGTTTAACAAATTTCAAAATCGATCCGTCCAAACCAACCGATTGCACACCCCTAATCACAAGTGCTTCAAATTTAACTTTAAATGCATGCTCCAAATGATCTTTTAAAGGCTACATTCATGGTTGCTCATGAGTTGCCTAATTGAACTCGTGCTTGTAAGAAAGTTATCAAATTACTTACACACTTTATTCTCAATTTGAAATTTGACATTTAGACTTATCACCAATCATTTGCCATTTAATATTCAATTGAGATCTTTACTTCTTTTGATATTAAATATGATTTGTTCACATAAAAAGGACTTCAAATCCAATATGAATTTATCCTTAACTCTAGATCAAGTTTCATATCTATGTGCTTAAAATATTTTGTAAGTTCTCTTCCTCTTTTTTTCTTTGACTTGACATTTATTTTTGTATTTATTATCTATTTTACTTTTATTTAATTTAAGTTTAGTTGATTTCCCTTCTTTTATATTCATTATTTTTATTTGCTTTGACTTTCCCATATAGATTTTGCAACTTCAATTACATTTCAGTGCATTTATACTTTAATTTCCCTTTGAGTTTTGATTCAAGCTTTTTAATGTAAGTCATGGTGTTTTAAATAATTTTCATTTAAATTTGTTTAAGTCCCAAAAATTTAACAAAGTTTTAGCATCCTCCCAGCATCATCTCCTCGTAGGGGGCTAGATCAAGAGTGTTTTGACTTTCTCGATACACTCTAATGAGTATAGCAAGTGGTGTCTTGCAACACCACAACTGATTTCCATCTCGTCATGCCCTAATGAGTGTGACGAGGAATTTAAACTTGAAAGAAGACAAATGCAATCCAATATATATTCATTTCTTTTTTTTTCTAAGTCCAAAAATTTGGCAAAATTTTGACAAAGATTTCGCTGGACATATCTAGAGTTAGCTTACTATGCTATAATGAGCGTAGTGAGTAGTGTCTTGCAACACCGCATTTGATATTTCATCTCATTGCGTCCTAATGAGCATGATGAGGCCATCAAACCTGCAAAGATGCACAAGCATATATACATCCACATCACACATGTTCTGACTTATTTCTTTTGTGTGTTACAATGATCGACAAAGAGATGGAGTTGGTGATACCAAAAACTAAGAGAAGAACCCACATAATGATGATATTCCTCTCTAGTTGTGTCAAAGGGAAAGGTCAAAAAGGGAGATAGAAAGGGAGATGCTGGAAACCGGGAGAAGAACCCGCCAAATGACGATGTTCCTCTCCAATTGCAAAAAGCAAAATTGGAAAGATAATGGAAATGACGATGCCATAAATCGAGAGAAGAACCCGCTTAATGACATTGTTACTCTCTGGTTGCGGCAAAAAAATAGAAATTTTAGATTGAATAAATGAGGGCATTTATGGGTTGAGAAAATGAGGGAAAATCAGGGAAAGAGGAAGGGAGAAATGAGGGAAATTCCAAGGAATTTTTGGAATAGTTTTGTGAGGGAAAGTGATGAAATTTTTAGTTTTGTGGAACTGAGGGAAGAAATGAAATGGAGAATAAAGAAGAAGAAAGGGAAGAAAGAAAAAGAAAGAAGAAGGAGAAGGAAGAAGAAAGAAAGCAACCTTACCCTTGCTCGCATTTTGGAGAGAAGAGAAAGAAGCTTTCTTGCGGTTTTGGATGAGGCAAAAAAGAGAGGAAGAGAGCTCTTGTGGTTTTCTAGAGAAAGGAGGAAGAAAAATTGAAAATGGGAGGGATTAGCAGTTTGCTTGAGGAGGAGGGAACGGTTATCTGTGGTTCGAATCATGCGTGGAGGAGTGCAGGAGGAGTCCGATCGGGAAGAGGGAGGCTCACATGATCTCTTCAGCCTAGCGGATTATCTGCATGAGGGAGAAGGGCTCGGCTCGGCTCGGGTCATGTGTGAAGGATTAGGGCATTCCGAACGAGTTTATTAGAGCGGGATTTAGAGATTTAGGCTTTTAAATTGATTTTTAAATTTATTAATCAATTTTAATGTAAATTTTATGCCGATCTTAGTATAAGGTTGATATATATATGTTGATTTAATGTTATTCTGATATTCCGGATGCAATGACATAGTCTGTTTCACAATCGGAGGCCGTTTGGTTTAAGTTAGCATCAAATTAGGTCAATTTCAGCTCAAAATGTGCTTAATCATTTTCAACCGCTCGATTTTCCGTAGACTTGTCCGAATTGAGTACGATCAGTCTTACTTGATATATTTCAATATTTCAAGGCTAACGACACAATCAATTTTATGAATAGAGATTGTTTAGTTTGCATCAATGCCTAGTCACCTTGATATGCATGCAGACATGTTGACTACAATTGCTTGATTGGTTGATCATCAAGTTATGAAATATTTATATTTTGATAAGTTTTGACATTTTAAATGTGATGGAGAAGTCTGCTCATTGATTAGAAGCCATTTGGGCTAATTTTGGCAACATCCCAAGTATTTCAGCCTTGATTTGTGCACTATCACTTCTAATCATTCAACATTTGCACAGACTCATCCGAATTGAGTGTGGATAGTCTATTTTTGACATTTCAAAGCTAATGGCATGATCAATTTCATGAACAAAGGTCATTCGGATATCATCATAGCTTCCCGACTCTGATATGTGTGTCGACATATTGATAGATCGATCGCTTGATTGGTCGATCATTAGATTGTGCAACATTTATATTCTGAGAAAATTCTATGTTCTAAACATGATGGTGAAGTCCGTTCATCGATCGAAGGTCGTTTCAACCATTTTCGGTGACGTCCAGTGCATTTTGAGGATGATTTATGCATTTTCACTTTCAAAGTCCGTCGAATTTGACTTGTAGGCTTGACTTGAGATATGACATATATATGGAGGTCAACATGTGCCCCCCAACAAATTTGATTCACGCATAGAGTGAGTAGCATTTGTTGAAAACTAGTTGACCCTTTGGGTTGGTCACAGAATTTATATTATTTCAGCTTCGATTGTAATAGCTTAAGAGCTTTGATTGGATTTGTCATTAGTATGATGCCTTATTTAGGACATGTTAAATGATGGGATTAACTGATTTGTCAGAATCAACTTGTTGGATAGATAGAAGTTCTTACACCATCTACTCTCTGATTCAATGGCTTTGTTAAAGATCTCTTTATTTTATATCATTGTAGATTTGAGTTTCCTCCAATCCTAGCTGTGCTTGATTGGGTTTGTTGAAGAAATTGATTTATATATTTTGATATTTGGAATTCCTTTTGTTTTAGCTTTAGCTTAATAGACTTGGTGAAGGATTAACCTGATTTATTTATATTGACTTATCAGAAAGTCTATGTATGACATGGATCCTCTGCTTGCTACTTTGATAGATTCATTGAAGGGCACGTACAGATGACCCAGCCTTCTGTCTTATATTAGGTCTATGTTGAGTTATCAACCTAGCAATGTATGCTTTAAAAGACTGAATAATTATAAAATTTCTTTTGTTCGGCCATCGACTTTATACAAACTATAGATTTGTTCCCTTGGTCATGTCCTTTCTATTTTGATGGACTTGATGAGGAGATTGGCTTTGATCTGTGCTTTGAGCTTGATTAAATCATTTGAGAATAAACTGAAATATCACCCTGTAAGTAATATAAAGATTGACTTGAGCCAGCTCTAAATTGAGAGTTTCCTCAGATTATCTTAGCCTATCGATCAAGTAGAAAGATCTCTTAGATTCTGGTTGCTTATAATCACTGAGCTAGATCTGGTTTGAGATTGAACAGATATCATCATTAGACTGATCAGTAGGGGCTCTTTCACTGTGGCCTTTTCTTATGGCTTATTGAGTGAGGAGTGCATCAGCAACTCAGACATATTTGGGCTTATTGAGTTCAACCTTTAGAACATACTCGAGTCTTTGACTTAAGCTGTAATGGGTTAGTAGTTTTATCATCAAACTGATGAATGGGGGCTCTTTCACTACGGCCTTTTCTTCCGACTTGTTGAGTGAGGAGAGCATCAACAACTTGACCATTTGTAGTTTGTTCAGTTTGACCTTTAGAAACCATTCGTGTTCTAGACTTCAGGATGTAGAGGTTGATATTTTTCCAACTCAGTAGATTGAAGCTTCCAAAATTAGGAGTTCTTCTAACTTGACCTTCAGAATTTGACAAATCTAAGAGGTAAACTTTTGATATTTAGGGCAGTCTTTTCATGCATGAAAATAGATTCTTTTACTTCTGCAAGAACCTATGACTTTACAGTAACAATTATGAGTTTATTCAGGGATTTTGATGTAAAGCTCGATGTCAACATGAATCAAAATATATTCGAGGATATCGTTTTATAACATGACGTCAACTCAAATAAACTTGGACATGAACTAAAAAAAATTCCCCTATCTTGTAGGTAAAATTCTCAAGTACTTTTAGAAGAACGTTTAAAATATAAATTAAGCAAATACATCAATATTTGAATTGATATGCTCTTAAGAAGGTCTTGACATGTAACATCGATTTCATCTATATATAGAAATCCAAAATGCTCCTTGTGTAACAGGGGAGTTTTCACAAAAAAGTTTTTTCACCTTGAGTGAGTATATTTATTTAGAAACTCAACAAGAAATACGATGTTAACCTAAATAGATATACTAAAAAATTCCCCTTGTCTTGCAGGGGTTTCTATTGTACCTCAAGAATATATTTATCATGTGTAATACTTTTTCAAGTATCGGCCATTAATTGGTGGCATTGATCTTTCACCTTTTAAGTCAATGAGTTGATATGCCCCTTCTTGATACACTTTTTCAATGATAAAAGGGCCCTCTCAATTAGGCTTAAATTTATCACCAATTTTTTGATTGGGGATCAGTGGTCTTCTCAGCACCATGACCAATTCCTCTTTTTGGAATGTTCAAGGCCGCACCATATGGTCAAAAGCCTTGGACATCTTTGCTCGATAAATCTCCAGATTTTGATGAGCTTGCAATCTAACTTCATCAAGTGCATCAAGTTCCTCCATCCTCAGATGAGCATTTTGATCTTTAGTTAGATTGTATTGGATGGCTACTCGAAGTGAAGGCAACTCAACTTCGAGCAAAAAAAATACTTCAGTTCCAAATACCAATGAATTAGGAGTGGCATTAGTCGGCATCTTGTAGGTGGTTCGATACACCCATAATGCCTCTATTAGTTTGGTATGTCATTCTCTTTTATTTTTAGTGAGAATCTTCTTGAGTAGCTTAACTAATGTCTTATTGAAGGCTTCCACCAAACCATTTTCTCTTAGGTTGTATATTGAAGAGTATCGTCAATCAATTTTATGTCGATTGATGAATCTATAAATCTTTGTATTTTTGAAAGATGTGTCATTATCAAAAATTATTCGACGTGGTACTCCAAATCTATATACCATATTATGCATAAAAAGTTAATCGCTTGATTAACAGTAACTTCTTTAAATGGGGTTGCTTCAGCCCACTTAGAGAAATAATCAGTTGCTGCCAGGATGAGGCTGTGCCCAACTGATGATGACAGATCAATTGCTCCATTTACATCTATTCCCCAGCATTAAAATGGCCAAGATGCTATTGTTGGGTGTAGTGGATTTTGAGGTTGATGGATTATATTTCAAAGTACTTAACATTCATGACACTTCTTGGCATGATTGGTATAGTCTCTCACCATAAATGGCTAATAATAGCCCATCCTTTTGATCTTTACTTCCATCTTGGGACCTGACTGATGTGCACCACAAAGTCTTTCATGAACTTCAACTGTCACTTTGCTAGCTTCTCACCACATTTATTCAAAGGATCTACGATATAAAGTGTTGTTGACGAAAGCATAGCACAACATTCTCTTTTTGATTTGAGCTACTAGTGATTTATCATTTGGTAATTTTCCTTATTTAAAGTAGTTAATGAAGGGTTTCCTCCAATCATATGGCTCTTCTACAATAAAGGCTTCACAATACTTTTCTAAGGCAATATCATTCTTAACTCTTCTTGGTACAACTTCTTATTTATTTTGGGGAGGATGAGGAGCAACTTGAGTCACGCCCTATTATTTTGAATTTGATAATCCCTCCATCTATGGGGATTGGTACTTTGCTAGCTCTAGAATTCATCAAGTAAAAATGCCTATCATGACATAATCATCATTCATACTTGCCATTTCCTTAGCTAATTTTGCTAAGCAATCAGCTTTGCTGTTCTCAGATCCAGAGACTCGAGTTAGTGTGATATTTGGTATTTGCTTCATAAGAGCAACTCCAGTGATAGAAAGCTAACCTGCTTATTGAGAATTTATAATAAGCTAAGAATCTCTAAAAATATGTAAGTTTTGAATGCCTATGAAAATAGCTTCTTCAAGACATGCCACTAATGCTTCATACTCAGCTTCATTATTAGTTCTTAGCTTGGTCAACCCATATGATCGTCTCATTATCCCTCCTTCTCGTATTATGAAGATGATGTCAATTCCTGCTTTGCTCTTAGGAAATTTGGAGGTTGGACTTGTTTGATCGATGAGGCTCCATCAAAGTACATTTCCCAAATATGTGATTTTTCTCTTTCATGAATGAGCATAATTTGCTCATCAACATAATATTCCACCTTCTGGTGAATTAACTCATCAAAAATATGTGTCATGGCTCTTTGGTATATGGCTCCAGTATTCTTCAATCAAAATGCATGACTGTGTAGTAATAGATGGCAATAGGTGTTCTGAACGATCTGTGCTTCTCATCTTCAGGAGCCATCTTAATTTTATTATATCCTGATGATCCATCCATAAATGGGAACATGTCATAGTTGGAAGTATTGTCCACTAGTAGTTCTGATATTGGAAGCAGAGAGTCATCTTTTAGGCATGCCTTATTTAGGTCCCGAAATGTCAATGTAGAGATGGATTTGACCATTTTTCTTCTTAACGGGGATAATGTTAGCTATCTAATCTACATACTTCTCCTCCCAGATGAAGCCTGCTTCGATCAACTTCTTAGTTTTTACAATTACCTGTTCTTTGATTTCCAATCTCATTCACCTAGGAGTTTGCATAACAGCCATCACATCTGGTTTAATAACAAGTTTATGAACTGCTACATCTAGGGATAAGCCTAACATTTCATAATATGTTCTAGCAAACCAATCCCTAAATTCACAAAGTAACAATTTTAGCTCTTCAACTTTTTCATCAAGTAGAAGGGCACTGACGAAAGTTGGACGGGGATCATCCTCAGCTCCTAGGTTAATTTCTTTTAGTTTATCTATAGTAGTTATTTGTCCACCATCTTCGAGTTCTTCAAGTGCAGGCTTGGCTTCTACTTCTTCATGATTTATAAGAAGAATTTCATGGAGATCATCTTCTTCATCACTATTAGTCTCGATCTCAACACCTATTATATTATAATAGCTTTATTTTGATGAGATTTATGGATGAACCCAAGACCTTTAGTGATAAACTTATCACTTCTTCGATGCTTGAGGTCTTCTTTGGCTCCACATCCTATTGAAAACTTGAGTTTTATATTTAGTAGTCCCAATATGAATTCCAAGCGTATGCATCATTCTTCCCAATTTTTATTGATAGTATATTGGTATTCTTGTTGGCACTATCTCATAAAAAATTCATGTTGAGCAGGCCGATCAAAATTGTAAGGTTGAGACTCTTCAGATTTGTAAAATAGAGTTCCTGTTCTGCAACTCTCACTCATAGAATGTTATCAACTCTTCAATGTTATGGGCCTCTAGTGGATTGATTTCTTTGAAGCACTGCTGAGGGATGGGTATAATTTTGAGTGAGTCATCTGACTCTATCAAGTAAGCTATCATTCTTGATACGACCATCTGAACTATATTTCCATAAGTAGATTCACAGTCATAGTCTAAACTAGAATCACTTATTTCATACTTTGCCTTTCTTAAAAGCTTATAAGTTATCTTGGGTTTAATAGAAATATCATTTTCTTCTCGTGTGTTACTTCCCAAATGAGGAACTGATCTTCTTGATTTAGATGTAGAATCAAGTGCTATAGGGAGAGTTGGCATTGCCTTCTTTCTTCTGCTTTGCTTCTGCTCTTTCACTTTGTGAAGTTACTTTTTAGTTCCTGAAGTGGATACAACAGCTTCAAGAGGCTCTTGGCTTAGGCTCTTTAGGGATGAAGTATATTTCATCTTCTTAAATCTTTGCTTCATGGACGGAGAATGGTTGTAGGTTATCAAGAATTCTGAACTCTTCTCCATCTCTTTGGTACTTCATACACTGATGCATAGTTGATGGAACCATGCCATACTCATGCATCCATGGTTGACACAAGAGAGCTCTAAATGATGTATCAACATCGATTACATGAAACTTGGCTTTTGTATATAAATCCCAAAACTTGAGTGGGAGAATAAAAGAACCCAGGGTTTTCTGCCCTTTTTCATTGAAACCATGAACCATCAACTTATCTCTCACAAGATGTTGGATATCAAGAGATAATCCTCTTAATATCTTTAGACTAATCAGATTGATAGAAGAACCTGGATCAATCAATATTCGACTGATCGAGATGTCATCACTCTCTACAGTAACATATAGAGGATGATTGTGATTCGTTGTTCCCAACATAAGATCTTCAAGAAATGTGATTACTTGGAGATCTTGAGTTTGCAATGATTCAGTCATGCATTTTTCAGCAAAGTAAGCTTCATAACTTTCCAGATCTTTGAGAGCTTGTATCAAAGTTTCTCGGAGGTCTTTTGACATTAAGAGAGCCTCGTACACACTTATCTATGCATGGATCTTTCTCAGATGTGATAGAATATTATAATTTATCTTTTCACTTGATTTAGGCTTTATTCTAGGATTTTTGGGAATGATATCTTCGTTGACTTTAATTTGTTTGCCTTTGTCTTTGTTTGCATTTCCCTTTTTTGATAAAGGTGGTAAGACTTTACTGCTTCTCAGTTGAACTTCAATCACCTTATCTTGCTCAAATTCTTCTGAACAGGTAGTTTCTTCAAATTTTCTTCTTATTCTGGAAGATTGGCCAAAAGAGTTAAACTCACTTTTCAACTTCATAGGTTTCATATATGATGATATTGATGAGTCAGATTCTTCTCCCTCGGGAAAACATAAATCTTCATCTGAACTATTCTCTTCTTATTGAGTCATTAAACAAAATTCAGATGTTAACTCTTCAGACTCTTCTTATTTTTCTGATAAAGATTCTGATGGGTTGGTAGAGTCTATCTGACTACCCTTGTCATTTTGGAGTAATCGATGTTGAAGAACATCTGACATCATGTAAATGATTTAACATGTCTCTGCTGGACAAGATTTACCATTATCTTCTTCATCTGATTCAATAATGTGAAGTTTAGGCATAAAGTTTGAAAGCTTAAATTATTGTCTTATCGGGTGATGATACTCCTCTAAATTATTAATAATCTTTTGAGTTGTAGTTCTCTTCTTGATCTTCTTTTTCTTATCCAGCTTTTTTGATTTATGAGGTCTGCATTTAGTAGACTGGTCCTCATGTTGTGATGAAGTAGCCTTATCAGAATGCCATTGAGAAGTTCAAATATTTGGTTTAGGTATCTTTTCTAAGTCTAATATAGGTTCTAGTGGTGATTTTCACTTAACATTAGGGACACCCTTAAGTTATTTTAGCATTTTCACGATCTTTTTGGAGACTATTGTTTCCCATTCTTCAGTCTGAACTGATTTCTCCTTCCTTTTGTCTTTGATGGATGATACAAAAGATGACATAATCATCCTTGTAGACTCTTTTTTTTGGGTTGACTAGAACACTATTGGATAATATAAATTCACTTCCACTATACTTTCTTTCTATCCAATCTTTGAAGATATAAAATCTTCGATAGATGACTGATCATTCAATGATAGGGATAGTAATTTAGATTACTTGATCAGCTTCTTCAGGCCTTTTAATTTCTAGTAACTATAAGTCAGCTTTGACTGCTTAACGAAATAATTTGGCCACACTGTCTCTTCTAAAGGAATAATCTTTGTTCATCTTTTCCTTAAGAGATGGTTGCATTCGCTCATCATCTCTTGTTGTTTATTTTGGACACTCCCCTCCACTTAGAAAAGTTTGAGGTTTGTCATTGCCTCCCAATACTAATATTAGCTGTGGATTAGAATAGACAAGCTTATTTCCATTATCATCATTATACATCAGTTGTTTTCCTTTATCCATATTATATATCACCCGCTTTTCACCATTTGAGCTATAAGAAGTGGCATGAGTTTTATTTCTTCTTGAGTCTGAAGGTTTGTTCCACTTTGCTTTATCTGCATAGATTTCAGACTTAGGGTGATTTAGCTTTTCAAATTTAGCCTCCCTATCGAGCACATCCTAAAATGTTGTAATAGATGCCATACATAGAAATGGTGTCATTTTATCATCCATATTTCCCATTAGTAATTGGATCACATGTTCTTCTTCCAATTATTGCTCACATTTCATGCTTAGGTTACGCCAATGACTTATCAATTTGGTCACTAATTCATATTTTCTCCTTTTCAGCAAGGCAAGGTCAGTGATTATTATCTTATTAGTTGCATTAGCAAACCTCTTCATGAATATTGCCTCTAATTCATCAAAAGTTTTAACCAAATCATTTGGCAATTCTGCATACCACTCGAAAGCGGCTAAGGTCAGGCTACTGATAAATTGACATAAAAGCAGCACATCATTCCCTCCTGTGTTACCATAAGTAGTCTTAAATTGGGCTAGATGTTGCTTTGGATTATCAAGTCCATTGAAAGTATTAAATATTGGCACTGAGTCTTTTCATTGATTATTATTTCTAGTTAAGTAGTTGTTACTGTTCCAGGTGTGCTAGCCACATTTTGAATTATCGACTAAAGATGTAGTTGGTTAACTTCATTCCTTGCTTCAGGTGTGGCATGTACTATAGGAGCTTGAGGTACTAGAGTGACTGGTTGTATAGAAGTTATATTATTAGCTACTTGTTAATTAACAGACAAGACAGGTGCTACATTTGACGTCATATTCTTCTATAACATCTCCATCATGATATTCATTTGTACCATCATGTCATTCATCTTCATACCAACTTGTGCAATTTTCTTATCTTTTACTTCCATTTGATGCTTCATTTATCTTTGCTCTCTAGCTAGCACCACAGAGTCAACAAGTATAGGCTCTTCTTCCTCTACTTCTTGTTGTTGTTCTACTCCTTGCTCATCTTTAGGAGAAGAGCTTGACTATCCTTCTCCTTGTGCATTTGCAGGGATAGCTGTTGCTAGTGCTAAATGATAATGTTGAGTATAAAAGCATGTATCAGGCTAATCATTTCTTGGTTCAACCATATAAATAGCTTCAACACCCGTGATCTATTTTTCATTATGATCTTCTTTTACCTCTTTAGTAGAGATTGAAGATCCATCTTCTATTTGCTTTTGTGAAGGCTCTTCTTCATAAACATTGAATTCAGGTTTAAGTTCCCTGGATCCATGTTGTTGCTGATGGTGCTTAGAAAAAAGTTCATCTATATCCCTGACCATATAGATGATTTCTACTTCCATAGTGTCATCTTCATCGCCTTTTTTCTTTCACATGAATTTTTGATTGACATTACCAGTGGATCTCTGGTTCAATGTGTGGAACAAACACTTCTTCCATTAAAGGACGATGATCAAAGTCAACCTTCTCTTGTGGGGGTGAATCTGATCGATGATGGGATCCCCTAGAGGATTCTCTAGGGTGTCGACCATCATGTCTTTCATCAGTGATATCCTTTCTTTTAGGTATCCACTTCTCATGAGTTGTTTTTGATGCAAATTTTTGAGTATATGCATTAGATGTCACACCTCTTCTATTCTTCAGGATTTCATTACGGGGCCTTGGCCTCCATATCTGCTTATCCTTTCACTAGGACCTTTCAGCAGCAAATTCTTGGACATGCGGTCCATGTGTCACACTCCGATGCTCACCACGTGAAGCATACTTGGCTCGATGACTGGTTACCAGAAGAAATGGCAACCTCCTTGATGGAGCTTCAGTATTTTCAATCATCATAGGCCTCTAAAATTTTCTTTTCACCAAGCCTCTTTCTTTAGCTACTTTGAGAACTTTGTGCATTCTAGCAGATAGTGTTTCAGGCTGTCTTCTCTGTGGTGGTGGATCTTGACATTGTTGGTTCCAGAAAGACTGCTTTACTTCACCAATAGAGCTATTTCTTTTTACCCACTTTCAATTGTCAAAGTGGTTATGGGCAGAAATACTCGCTTCTAGCAGCAGTATTGCTTATTCACTAGGTCATTTTAAGGGGATCTATTGAGCCCTCAGCTCAGCATTTCTTCTTATTCTTCTTCTCTATCTTTTAATTAATTTGCTTCCTGATGAGAAAACTTCATGATCATGCTTTCCAAGTATGAAAGGTTCAATCGACGAAGCAATTGTACCATGAGGCATTAAAGACACAGTTTTTCCATTGACAGTTCTTTTCACCACGGGGGCTTCACATTGACCTAGCCTTTTAAAAATTGAAGTTCTCTGTCAAGAGAACTCTTTAACTGGCTATTGAACCAATTGGCGAATATGGCTAGTAGGAGCTTCAGTTGAGTCCTTCCAGCATGGCCTAGGTCTAGTGTATCACGGGTGGGTACTTCAGGAGTTGCACCTGCGATGGCTGAGAAATTTAAGCTACCAAATTGAATGGTAGCTAAAACATCTCCTGTGTTGATAACGGCATTGGCTTGACAGATGTTCGCACCACGCCCTAGCTGGACAGTGAAAAGAGTGCTCTATAGATCCATTCTGTAATATTGAAAAATGGAGATTAGTAATTAGTAATTATTATTTCACCCCATACTTTCAAAATATAGAGGTACTATAGAATAAAATAATAGTGTAATAAAGATATACTCTACAGAATAAATCATTCGACATAGAGTCTCATATACTAGTAATTTGAATTTATTACATATCAAACCATCATTTTTATTTTAAATTTTTAAAAATTTTATTGCTACTATAACACATATATGACTAGCCAAAGATGTTAAGAGAATTATGTCCCCAGCGGAGTCACCAGAAATCTGTAGGCTTTGAAAGTTTGCCCCGACCTCTTGACAAATATGAATTGAAGAGAGTGATTTAAAGTGTCGATGTAATTTTAAGAAGGCAGATGAAATAGTAGATAAGACACTACCCAGAGATTTTTTCTTCATTTGGTGAGGAATTTAGATCTTATTTTAGGTTTCTTATAGGTGTAAGTCCCTATAGTTAATTACCCCTCTCAATAAATGAGAGAGAACTTTCTATTAAGGCTAGTCCTTAGATCTCTAAATGCGTAGCGTATAGTAGCAGCATATGGAGTTTAAGATTTTTAGATTTATCAAATTTATCATTTTAGCATAAACTAGATGGTTGGGGGAATAATGACTTGCCCAATCTAGATCACATGGTTCCGTCATCCCGGGCTATCACAGTCCCTAGTCTACTTAGTCAGAGGAGGTAGTCGACCCAACCTGGCCGAAGGATTCTTACCAGCAACACATGGGTTACGTCATCCAAGAAATTCTTGTAGACTTGGGGTGGTGTTTATCTAAGGAGATAGTATTAAGTCTACCTTAGCTGACAGAGGGTTGTTTGCCCCATCAAGTATATCTTATGATTCATAACTCAAAGGGTAGAGCCATTGGGGAGCATACGTGTGACGATCGTGATCATAATATAATGAAACCTTACTGGCCAAATCACATAATCGGAGGACTCTCGTCGTAACTACATTATCTATGGAGCCTACTAGCCAAGCTACGCAGTCAGAGGACTTGATCCAGTCTTACTAGCATGAGATTGATTGAGAGTGAACATAGCAGAACACTTGATTTGATATTAACTCCTTTATGAGCTTGAGTTTTCTTAATTTGTCACCTTAAACAAACAATTGTGGAAGGTGGATAGATTGAGTTTTGCTGTAATCTTTTAATGACTAAGTTTCATTTGAACAATTTTTAGATTGATGCTTGATTTAATCTAATTTAATTTAAAAATAAAATCAGATTTTGATGGAAGTATCCCCTCCGATTTAAATCACCATTCAACACCACCATCATTGGGGTAGTAAATTGATTGACTAAAATATACTTGAGAACTTCAGATCTTGTCAACTTTGTTTAGCTCCTAATAGAGGATCAGATCCACTGTCACATGATAGAATCAGCTTCTAGAATATTTTACTAAGTTTAAATTCTTATAATAGATTTTAAGATTTTGTTAACCCGAACTGAGTCCTAAGACTAAATCAAAAAGTAACCCATGCAGCATCCTCAGACACTTAAATTTAAATAATCAGTATAGTGTCGGGGCCCATGCAAGTGTATCTAAGAATGTCTTAACTAACGTCTTCTATTCACTTGCACGATGTGTTGCAAATTCGGTGGCATAGAAGGCGAAAGAAAAAGCGAAGTCAAAAGTTAAGGATGAAGTGAGGTGTGAGCGGCTCGATCCACCATTATATTCACATCCTAATTTTATAACTAGGTGTTGTGAAGGTTTCATTTGGGTTCTACTCTTACTTGAAAGTAGATATTCAGATATATTGTAGATCTTATATGCTACAACCTTAAATTCAATTAAAGTAATCAATTATTTGAATCGAGATACTACAATATATCATTCAATAAGACAGCTTATTGGCGAGCTTCCCAATTTGTTGTGAGTCTTCTTTATATTTCTCCCATTTGATTTCAAATTTATTCAATACAAATTAGAACATAATTCATTTATTAATTGGAAATCCACTTTATAAGTCATTTTGTGGATTTCATTTGGATTTCATTAATTTTGAAGTTAAGCAATAGATATATCGCAAGTGCTTTAAATTTAACTTTAAATGCAAGCTCCAATAATCTTTTAAATGCTACATTCATGGTTGCTCATGAGTTGCCTAATTGAATTTGTGCTTCTAAGAAAGTTATCAAATTACTTACACACTTTATTCTCAATTTGAAAGTTGACATTTAGACTTATCACCAATCATTTGTCATTTAATATTCAATTGAGATCTTTACTTCATTTGATATTAAATATGATTTAGGACTTCAAATCTAATATGAATTTATCCTCAACTCCAGATTAAGTTTCATATCAATGTGCTTAAAATATTTGTAAGTGTTCTTCCTCTTCTTTTCTTTGACTTAACATTTATTTTTGTATTTATTATGTAATTTTCTTTTATTTAATTTGAGTTTAGATGATTTCCCTTCTTTTAAATTCATTATTCTCATTTGCTTTAACTTTCTCATAGATATTTTACAAGTTTAATTGCAATTTAGGTAAGATTTAATCTTTCCATTTATCATTTATACTTTAATTTCCTTTTGAGTTTTGATTCAAGCTTATTTATGTAAGTCATGGTGTTTTAAATGATTTTCATTTAATTTTTTTTAAGTCCAAAAATTTAATGAAATTCGCATCATCCTCATTGCATCGAGTGTTTTAGCTTTCTGAAGCCCCAATGAAGTGAGTGGTGTCATGACACACACCAATTTCCATCTCGAAGCAATGAGCATGAGCCTTTCATATATATGTATATATATATATATATATATATATATATATATATATATATATATATATATATATATATATATATATATATATATATATTTCATTTCTTTTTTTTCTAAGTCCAAAAATTTGGCAAATTTTTGATAGCATTTCGGGTATTGTGAGTGATATCTGACAGATATTGGCTTAGTTGGTACACCTAATGAGTGGTGTCTTGACAAGATTTTTCCATCTCATCACCTAATGATGACACAAGGCCTTCAAACTTGCAAAGAAACACAAGCATATATGCATCCACATCACACATGTTCTGACTTATTTATTCTATGTGTTACAATGATTTTCAATGAGATGGAGTTGGTGATGCCAGAAACCAAGAGAAGAACCCACCTAATGATGGTATTCCTCTCCAATTGCGTTAAAGGGAAAGGTCGGAAAGGGAGATAGAAAGGGTAAGATGCTGAAAACCGGGAGAAGGACCTTTAATGACTTGTTCCTCTCTCAAAAGAGAAAATGGAAAGGTAATGGAAAGGAGATGCAGAAGAAGAAAATGATGGTGTCCTCTCGATTCTGACAAGGAAAAATAGAAATTTTGGATTGATGAAATGAGGGCATTTATGGGTTGAGAAAATGGGGAAAATTAGGGAAAGAGAAATGAAGAAATGAGGGAAATTCAAGGAATTTTTGGATTGGTTTTGTGAGGGATAGAGATGAAATTATGGGAAGAAATGAAATGGAGAAGAAAGAAGAGGAAAGGGAAGAAAGAAAAAGAAAGAAGAAAGAGAAGGACGAAGAAAAAGCAACCTTACCCTTGCTCGCATTTTGGAGAGAAGAGAAAGAAGCTTTTCTTGAGGTTTTGGATGAGGGCAAAAAATTGGAGAGGAAGAGAGCTCTTGCAGTTTTCTGAAGAAAGGAGGAAAAAAACTGAAAATGGGAGGGATTTGCGGTTTGCTTGAGGAGGAGGAAACGGTTATCTGCGATTCGAATCATGCGTGGAGGAGTGCAGGAGGAGTCTGATTGAGAAGAGGGAGGCTCGCACGATCTCTTCGACCAAGTGGATCGTCTGCATGAGGGAGAAGGGCTCGACTCAGGTCAGATCATGCGTGAAGGATTAGGGCGGTCCGAACGGATTTATTAGAGTGGGACATAGGAATTTAGGCTTTTAAATTGATTAATCAACTTTAATGTCAATTTTATAGGGTTAATATATATGTGGATTCAAGGTTATTCCAATATTCGATGCAATGCGTCCGCTTAAAAAGCCGCTAGTTTAAGTCATCAAGTCAATTTCAAACCTCAAAATACTTATAATCATTTTCGACCGCTCAATTTTTGTATAGACTTGTCTGAATCGAGTGTGAATAGTCTTACTTGATAGATTTTGGCATTTTAAGATTAACAACATAATTAATTTTACAAACGGAGATCATTTGATTTACGTCGGCACCTCTTGGCCTCAATATACGTGCAAGCATATTGATGACTCGATCGCTTGATTGGTTGATCATCAAGTTATCCAATATTTATATTCTGACTATTTTTGACATTCTGAATGCAATGGCAAAGTCCGCTCATCGATCAAAGGTCATTTGGGCTAATTTTGGTGATGTCTCGTGTATTTTAGCCTTGATTTACGTGTTGTCACTTCCGATCATTCAACATTTACACAGACTCATCCGAATTGAGCGTGGATAGTCTCATTTGATAGTTTTCGATGTTTTAAAGCTAATGACATGATCAATTTCAAGAACAGAGAACATTCAGACATCCTCATAGTTTCCCAACTTTGATATGTGTGTCGACATATTGATAGCTTGATCGCTTGATCGGTCGATCGTTAGATTGTGTAACATTTATATTCCAATCAATTTTGACATTTTAAACATGATGGTGAAGTTTGTTCATCGATCGGAGGTTGTTTTGACAATTTTCGGTGACATCTATTTTAAGCCCGATTTACACTTCTTTCACTTCCAAAGTTTATTGAATTCAACTTAGCTTCGACTTATGACGCATATATGGAGGTTAACATGTCCAATTAAGTGTTATATTCTTATTTAATTCTAAAAAATAAGATCATTTTTCTAACTAAGACTTTAAGGTCTAGCTCCACCTTTATTATTATTATTATTATTTTGATAATACATCCAAATCTACTTGAGATGCATAAACACTTACAATATTGAATACATAAGATGTTTCTCTTCCTATGAACTATAATATCTATTAATTTCATTAATTTTAAGATATATATTTATATATATATATATATATATATATATATATATCTAAGTTATATATATATATTATATATATATATATATATATATATATATTCTATTTTAATTTTAATTTAATAGATCAACTTCTTTGCTCGCATTCATCCATAATATTGGAACCCTTGTTTACTCAACATTGTACCTAGGCACCCAAGCAATGGTCCTTGCACACATTTCACTCTATTCAAACTATATAACACATTAAAAATATAAAAAATACAAGGCTAATTTTTATATTTTTAAAATGCAATCAATAGGTTGTGGATTTTTTTTAATCACATCTTTACATTATATAAAAATGACTTGTAGATTTTTTACGTGATGTTCACTATCTAAAGAATATATAAAATATTCTTAAAATTTCCAACATAATATACTAAAAATCTAAATTCTCACTACAAATTCCTACTAAAGGGATTTAATAGCAAAGAAGAAGAAATAGTATCACTTGATTTAAGTATTCATTGTTAATTGATTATAATAAATCCTCTTGTTGAAATAAAAAGTGTTTTGATGGTGGAGAACTATGGTGGAGATGTTCTAATGCAAGGTTGTCTCTAATAGGGTCTGAGACGCTTCTTTAGCTTGTTTAGCTTTTCATTTTTTGGGTTTTGAATCTTATCTTCACTACCGAATGATGATGATGTCTACCGAAAAGATGTATCTATTAGTACATTTCACACTTTATTTTAATATTTTCTTTATTACATTAGTTTACACATTATTATGTTTTAAAATTATTTTTTTAACAGGCTTTAGTTAGACACCAATTTAGCATAATTTCTTAGTCAAAATAGATCTCTGATATAGTAATTCTATTTGATTTACGTACAATTAAATTTGATAAATATTTCTCTTAATAACCCTAACGGAGTCTGAATTATTATAACTTAATACAAAAATTGTGATGAAGGCGATGATTACTATGAAAATGCTTGTGCAATAGTAATTATTTATTGGATATTGTTCGTCCAATTAGTTATTTTCGTTCCTATAGTAAAATAAAGATTTTAGTATTAAACTATTTGCAAACATTGTATTCAATTTTTAAGCAATAAAAAAACAATTTTTATGATTAAATATTCATTTCACTATACTTGAGACTGTTGTCACATTTTTTTTATATTTATTTAAAATTTAAGACATATTCAATTTGTAGGAAATCAATGTCATTTCTCGCCTATAATATTAAAGCAATGGAATTATAATATAAGATGAAGTGAATGTCAAGATAATGACATAATTCATCTTTAAATTAAAAAAAAGGCATTCAATTTATATTAAGATAAGAGATTTCTTTTTTCCTTTATGATTGAGAGTTTTAATAGAAAGAGATAAATTATTAATTTAATTGATAATTGAGTACTTAAAAAGAAATTAAAGAAAAAATATTTTAATTAATGCAACACATACATCCTTGACATCTAACGGCAGCATCTCCTGGCCTCAACATCAATGATCTTGCAACCTCAAAGTCAACGACCCTTAGGACTTACACTGCACAAAGTGGATAATCGCATACGATTATTTGACCCCCAATGCCATTGAAGCTGCTAAATCCACTAACATTATGGGGCCATTCAACCATCTCATAAATGCCTTATCATACCTTCAAAATACAAATAAAAAAATTAATTCAACTTTCGATCCCACAAACATAATAACTCTCAAATTTATTTTACAACAAATCAAACATTATAAATACATTAAACTTATTTTACATTTAAAATACCTCAATACAACCAATTCTTTAAATCTTCTCATTTGGAGAGAAGCAAACTTCATATATAGCAAAGTTTCTCTTTTTTTTCTTCTTATTTAGAACTCTCGATTAAAACATGGTGTTTGTTGTTGATATATCCCTTTAAAATTTATAAATCAAGCACAAATATTAAGTTAAAGCATGTATACAATCAAATTAAGCGACTCAGTGAAATGAGTCTAATAACGCTAGAATGGGGTCAAATTGAGCCCAAATGAGCTCAAATTAAGCCCGAAGCTACATATGAAAACTTCGAAATACAAATTGGATGATCAAATGAGTTTCAAATTTGATGTGCTTATAGTTGAATCAAGCAGCTCGACGAGATGAATCCAACGATCCTAAGATCACTCAAATCGAAGATCGTTTGAATGGTCAAATCACCAAAAAAAACTATCTATAATCAAATGAATCGATATAAATCGTCTAATGTAGTGTTTTGAGATTTGAGCTACAATGAAAAAAAATGCCCCTTTTAGAATCCTATAAATAGGACCCCATTCTTGTCATGAAGGGGGAGAAAGGAGCTATAAGCAAACTTGGGAGAAAGCTAGATGTTCAAAGTCATCATCATCATCATTGTGGTCGATCACCGCCGACTGCTACTAACAACCGTTATAACTCAACTACTGTCGCATAGTTGTTATAACCTGATTATGGAATTCCCATTATCATGATTTCTTACATACAATCTTGTAATCCCGTTATCTGGAAAACTTAAACGTTGCACTCCAAAGCAGATATATAATGGAGCATTTTACTAGGCTGTGCCCCATGATTTTTTCGATGTCTTTCTGAGATTTTTCAACATAAAAGTTTTAGGGTTTCTTATTCTATTTTCAATTATCTGTGTGCGTACTGAATTTTCATACAAAACTAAGGTGTGAAATTTTACTATATCACTATAAGTTTTCTAGCATGCAATAGTTTGGCACCATATGTAGGAAGGAGATTCCCATTACTTGATCATGTTAGACAACCAAGTTTCTCAACAAGATCAAAACCACCAGCCAGGTGGAGCACTTTGTACTTTTGAGGAGCACATGCAAAGAATAGAAGAACATCAAGCTCAAATCCTTTAGCTCTTGCTAGGAGCTGAACAACCAAGAATGTCACCACAAACTGGAGGAAATCGACCTTATCAACAACATGATGGAGTTGATTTTATTGAAGAACTCATGAAGAACTTCCTCACAATAATATGGAAATTCCCTCCTTACATTATCTTGATATGGATCATGAATAGACCCTCAGCTCAACTCATCATACTCGTATTCTTCGACCAACTTTGAATCCCCCTACCTCTTTGATGGGATTGAATCACCCCCATTTCATGGAGACAATCGGTGAAGTTATTCGAGATGAAATACAATGCCTTGTTTAAGATGAATTTTCATTAAGAGATAAACAGTTCATCACTCATCAGAGTATTCAAGAATCTTCTCCTTTGTATGATATGGTTCTTCAATAAGCCCCCGATGCTTTGCTCAACCAAGTTTTTTCTATCACTCTTAAAGGCCAAGCTCGTACATAGTTCTATTCCCTCCCCCAGGGGACCATTCTCAACTTTTCTCATTTGGCTAATCTCTTTGTCAAATAATTAATCTTAAATCGAAGAATCATCAAAGACTCTTCTCATCATTCTGGAATTCATCAAAATGAAGGGGAAACACTTAAAGAATACTTTCAAAGATTATTTTCTGAAACTCATCAAATTCTAGGAGTAGATCCAGAGCTACTCCGAGGCGTCTTTCTTTGAGGTCTTTGACCCGGGCCTTTCTACTCTTTACTAATGCAAGATACAGTGCGATACACTGATCTTATTCATCGAGTAGAGGCATAAATTACTGCTGATGAAGTTATTAGTCCTCATATAAGACAATTTAAGAATAACTCTAAGCGTAAGTATGCATCAGAAGATGTTACAATAGTATCTCAAAATAAAAAATAAAAATATTCGAAAGAATGATGATATTACGATGCTCCTAGTTATACTCCACTAAATACATCTAGGACTGATATCATAATGGAGATTCAAAATTTTGAATATCTTAGATGGTCAAAACTATTGAGATATCCAAATGATGGAAATCAATCACAATATTATTACTTTCATCATTCGAAAGGGCATTCAACTGAAAATTGTGTTCATCTAAAGGAAGAAATTAAATATTTAGTATGATAATGATATCTAGGATGCTACTTGTTGGAGCAACGTATAGATCATTAAGAAGGAGATCAGAAGAATTATGGTAAAGAAATTATTAGAATTATTGAGTAAGAAATATCACCAATACTGTTCTAAGGAAAGATCTCATGAGAATGGTAACTAAAAAAATGTTAAGTTTCTTTTTTTTACTCTGTTGAAAAGTTTAAAAGATTTTGTTTTCTAAATAAGTTTTTATTATCAACTAAATCTTCCTTTGTTGCATTCAATAAAACTTATTTAAAGGCATACCCATGGGGAAGCCTATATGGGAAGCTAGTACTGGACAAGGTACTCACTAGAAAGACCTCATGAAGGCAAGTGGTAGATAAAGTCTCCACTGATAACCCTTATAAGGCACGCTTATGAGGAAGCCTCGATGCGAAGCTAGTAGTAGACAAGGTCCTCACTAGAAAGACTCTAAGAGAGCAAGTGGTTGACAGAGTTTCCACTCATTAAAAATCTCAGAAGGTAAAAGCTTCAAAAGGTACAAGTATATCAAAAACCTTATAAGACAAAAGTCTTAGAAGGTATAAGTACACCAAAAATATCATAAAGCAAAAGCCTCAGAAGGTACATATATACTAAAAATCTTAAAAGCAAAAGCCTCAAAAGATACATGTATATCAAAAATCTCAGGAGATATATAAAAATCACAATCCTTTTGAAGCCAAAGTTTGAAAAAGGATATATGATTACTGTCATCATTGGGAAGCAAAAATTTTATAGAAAAATGTATACTTTTTATATTGGGGGGCATAGACCTTAGCAGACATAAAAGATAAAACTAAAGCCCATGAAAGTGGTTTATACACCACATATCCAGGATAGTTTTAAATCTTATTAAAAAAATGAAGGATCCCGGAATCATGCTAGAGCTAGAATTTGGGATACACACCGCCTAACTAGGTCAGTTTCAAACCCAAGGGCTAGGGAGAATTGGAGCCTGCAAGAGGGGTCATGTACCATCATAAAGGTCAGTGGAGAATTCCAGGATTTAGAGAAAGTTGGAAGAACTTGAAAGTATACTAGAGCTTGAATTTGAGATACATGTCACCTAACCAAGTTAGTTTCAAACCCCAGGATCGGGGAGAACTGGAGCCTGCAAGGGGGGTCACGCACCGTCATACAGGTCAATAAAGGATTCCAAGATTTAGAAAAGTTGGAAGAACTTGGAAACACACTGGAGCTTGAATTTGGGATGTAACGTCAGTTTGAAAACCTTGAGATCGGGGAGAACCTGGAGCACTGAGGGGTGATGTATAAGGTCAAGAGGTTACCAAAGAAAAGAAAGTAAGGTGCAAATTTTTCCTTACCCTTTGGGGGTATTTATACTTGCAAAAAGACTTTTTAAATTCTCTCTCTCTCTCTCTCTCTCTCTCTCTCTCTCGGAAAATGAAAAAAAAATCGAGGGGCCACGACCCCCTCTCTTTCAAATCAAACGCCACCCTATATATATAAAATAAAATAATACAATAATTTATATATTTATAAAAATTATCACTTTATATATATATATATATAATAAAATAAATAAATAAATATTAATAACTAATAAATAAATAATTTGATGTGCATAATATATATATATATATATATATATATATATATATATATATATATATATATATATATATAATTACAAATATTAATAATATTTAGCTAATGTAATTTAATTTTTAAAAAAATTTTAATATATTTTTGGATGAAATAAGTTTTACCATTCAAAAATATGGGGCAAATTACCCTTAAAATTTATAAATTAAGCACGAATATCAAGTTAAAGCATGAATACAATCGAATTAAATGACTCAGTGAAATGAGTCTAATAACGCTAGAATCGAGTCAAATCAAGTCCAAATGAGCTCAAATCAAGCCCAAAAGCTACATATAAAACTTCAAAACACTGAATGGATGATCAAATGACTTTTAAATTTGACATTCTTATAGTCAAATCAAGCGGCTCGATGAGACAAATCCAACGAGCCTAAGATTATTCAAATTGAAGATCGTTTGAATGATTAAATCACAAAAAAACTATCTATAATCAAATGAATCGATATAAATCATCCGATGAAGTATTTTGAGATTTTTGGCTATAGTTAGACACAATATCTTGTATTCTTAGAACAAGATACTGGGGGATTGCTATCTTCAAAACTTCATATCATATAATTCATAAATTCATATATATATATATATATATATATATATTATATGAATACAAAAGTATTATCCATTTATAGATGGAGCTTCCACAGAAGCTAGATCGAAAGGGAAGTTGTGTGCATGACGTTCATGCATTACTTCCATACTAAGATTAGGATGATTTATGATATTAGCTCAAGTGTTAATAAACCTTGATCTCCTTCTGATTGGTTAAAATTGAAACCGCTCGGGTTAAATGCCATAGTGCTAATACCCAAAGCGGAACAGATACACCACCGGCCAAGCAAAAGAAATGTAAGGAACGGGAATTATTGAAACTAGCATATTGGAAGATCAATCGACCAAAATAACCATGAGTGGATACAATATTATAGGTTTCTTCCTCTTGAGCAAATCTGTAACATTCATTAGCAAACTCATTTTTAGTGGTTTCCCTAATTAAACTAAAAGCTACCAAAGAACTATGCATAGCACTGAATAGGGAGACGCCGAATACACCAGCTACGCATAACATGTGAAATTGATGCATAAGAATGTTATGCTCTGCCTAGAATACAATCATGAAGTTGAAAGTACTAGATATTCCTAAAGGCATACCATCAGAGAAACTTCCTTGACCAATAGGGTAGATTAAAGAAAAGCAGTAGTGGCCACAAGAGTAAATATGCAACAACAATCCAAGGACGATACCAAGACGGAAACTAAGTTCCCACTCACGACCCATGTAACAAGCTACACCAAGTAAAAAAAGTGAATAATGGTTCATAAGGACCGCCATTGTATAACCACTCATCAATAGATGCTGCTTCCCATATTGGGTAAAAATGCAAACCTATAGTTGCGAAAGTAGGAATAATGGCACCTAATATAATATTGTTTCCATAAAGTAGAGACCCAGAAACAAGTTCACGAATACCATCAATATTAACTGGAGGGGAAGCAATGAAGGCAATGATAAATACAGAAGTTGTGGTCAATAAAGTAGGGATCATCAAAACACCAAACCATCCAATGTAAAGAAGATTTTCAGTACTGGTAATCCAATTACAAAAGCGACCCCATAGGCTTGTACTTTCGCATCTCTCTAAAATTGCAGTCATGGTAAGATCTTGGTTTATTCCATTTTTAAAGACTCCCAAGCACACGTATTAACTATAACTAGAGATTAGATAGATAATGAAAGGCTTGTTATTTCACAGTATAATATGTCTTATATTCCAATGTCAACCAATCGACATGAATATCAATTGTAATGACCAAACCTATCAGAACAATTTTAAATAAAATAAAGAGTTCAAATAAAACTAAAAAAAGAAATATATTTTTTACTTGGGTATGGATTGATGGGTTGCCCGAACCGAACTAGTCGGATGGAGTAGATAATTTTTCTTGTTGCTATATAAGAAAAAGATCCCTCCCCAAAGCTTTGCTTTTATTGCACACTTTCCTATGTATATATCAATAAAAAATAAAAAGAATTACATATATTACATATTAAGAAGAAAGTCTAAGAATTTTGACAATCTCACCATGAATATGATGATATATATGATATATCATGATATATGAGCATTTCAGAATACAAATTCATGAATCTTTTTTCATAAAAATAAAAAAGTAACATGAACAATCATGAATGATCCACCAGATCATTGATACGAAGAATGTCCAAATACCAAATGCATTCTCTATGTAATCGATGTAAAATAAAAGGGATTTTTTGGATGAAGATTAAAGAAAGAGATTGTTCTTCTTCCAAAAAAATTCTTCTAAGAATCCCGAACCAAATTTTTGCATAAAAGTGTGTACTGTACTTTTATGTTTATGAGCCAAAGTTCTAGCACACGAAAGTAAAAGTATATACTTTATACAATTCAAAACCTTCTTCTTTGAGGATCCACTGTGATAATGACAAAGATTTCTACATATTCGGCAAAATCGATCAATAATATCAGAATCCAATAAATCGGTCCAGATCAGTTTACTTATAGGATTACCCAATATAGTACAAAATTGAGCTTTCGATAATGATCCAATAAGAGAAATAACTGGGGCTATGGCATCTAATTTATTAGTCAGAGTATTTATTATAAATGAATTCTCTAGCATTTGATTTCTTACTACCAAAGGATTTTTTGGTACACTTGAAAAATACCCTAGAAAATAGAAGGAATAGTTGGGTAATTGCTTTATATGGATCCTATAAGCTTGAAACCAAAAGTTTAAATAAGATTGCAAAAAATTCAAAAGATGAAATTTCCAATTCTTCATCAGAATAAGAGTTCCTTTTGAAGCCAGAATCTCTTTTCCTTTATACCGAACATAATGTATGAAAGTATCTTTGAGGAACCATAGGATCCTCTAAAAAGAATTACAACACATGACCATAAGATATTCTATTTTTCCAAAGAAAAGTGTTCTCAATAAAGACTCGAAGATATTGATCAAATAAGAAGACTTACTGAAGAAATAGGAATAGATATTCAAATTCATAAACATAAGAATTATGTAGGAACCAATAGAATCTTTTCTTTCTTTTTGAAAAGACATAAATAGATTTTTTTTGAAGTAATCAGACTATTCAAATTATGATATTCATGGAAAAACAATCGCAAGAAATGCAAAGAAGGAACATCATAATTTAAATGTGATAATTTATCCTCTAAAAAGGGAAATATTGAGGGAAGTTGCTTTTCATCCTTCAGAGACTACGAGTGTAATAGGAACATCCGTTGACAAAAGGATAGAACCATCTGATTTGATTCGTTCTCCATAGCCATGAGATGATCATCTTTGGGTGATCCTTTTGTCAATGAATGTTCCTATTACACTCGTAGTCTCTGAAGGATGAGAACCAACTATGTAGCATCTACATCGATAATTCAAGTATTGTATACATCATTAGTCCGATCCTTTGGAGTATTTCTATCAATCGGTCATATAGGCCTGAGTTAGACATCAGATTGCTTTGATTGGAATTATTCGGGGAATACCTTCTATATATCATAAAGATGTAAAATCAAACCTCTTTCCTGATTCAAGAGAAGCCCAAAGAAGTGAATAGGGTACCCAAATAATGATAGATATGACAAAAGCGGTGACACTATTCCTAATCCTAAATAGAATGTAACTAGGGATCCATATGTAAATAGATCTATTTACATATGCTCGAATGACCTTCTCATAATAAGAATGTACATAACCCTATTCCAGCCTGGTCCAGTCTGGAATGAACTTATAATATGATGATTGTGTCGATTCCATGATTATAAGTTCATAACTTCAGCCCATTCCCATTTTGGGCTAAAAAGAATTCTTTTATTTCAGTTAATAAAAGTGATCTTGAACTAAAAAATAGACCTAGAAGCTGAAAGAGGGTATCTTGAGCAATTGCAAGAATTGGGTTCATTGATATTCCTGGTATAGTAGATGCTATCACACATATAGTCAGACACAATATCTTGTGTTTGACCAAAATACCTCTCTCAAAATCCAATAAATAAGACCTTATTCCTGTCTTGAAGGGGGAGGAGGGAGTTAGAAGCAAACTTGGGAGAAAGTTGGGAGAAAGCTAGAAGTTTGGAGCCATCATCACTACCGTTATCACTAATCACCACCGACTACCACCAATAACTATTACAGCCCAACTCTGGCCGCATAGTTGTTATAACCTAATTCTAGAATTCTCATTATCAGGATTTCTTACATACACTCTTGTATTCCCATTATCAAAAAAACTTGAACTATGTACTACAAAGCAGATATATATTGGAGCATTTTTACTAGGCTGAGCCTTGTGATTTTTTCCCCCTCTTTCTGGGATTTTTCCACATAAAAATTCTAGAATTTCTTATTTCATTTTCAACTATCTATGTACGTACTAAATTTTTATAAAAAAACTAAAGCGTAAAATTTTACTCTACCGCTACAAATTTTCTAGCACGCAACAACAATACATCTCTTCTTTTCACCTTTTACTTCAAACACAAAACTAGAGTATTAGAGCTATTTGATTAGAGCTTATATTAAACTAGGCCAAGTAAGTTAAGCAAACTAAAAAAGAATCATTTCATTATTTTTAGATTTAAGCTCACATTTTTAAACTATCAAATAAAAAATATAAGCGAAGGTAATTTTATATAATGGATTCATTTAGTACAATGTTGATGTGCTTTTTTTTTGTTGTATGAAATTAAATCATTGCTTTTACATAAAAATACAATTGATCCAAATATAATATAGCACAGAAGATGCACTAGCAAGATAACCAATTTTAAACTCAATTTTTAAATAAAATAGAAAAAATTGCCTTTCTAAAAAAATAAGCAGGATTAAAAAGGACAATAAAGCCTCGACCTGTACCTAGCCTCGCTCCTCACAAATAAAACAACATAAGTTAATTACTCATGCTATGTGAGATTCCTTCCTGATTAACTTCTCAATGCCTATTATCTGCTATTTCTTTGACTACCAGAATGCATGCTTATAAGCATAAAGAAATTAAATAAAAATCCTATTCTTATTACATAGTGGAATATGATTAAAAGAAGTCATGAGCAGGTTTAATTGATTTTTCATAGATATAATTTTGCATTTTTTTTACGTAAAAGTCACTCTAAGATAGCAAGATTTTCTTCATACATATATTCACTTTCTAACAAATCCACAAAGCTCTTCTTGCTTGCCCTTTCAAACATCCAAGCCAAATGAATTGATGAGCAGTTATTTTTTCATCTCCTACGGAGTGAATAATCAAAAATATAAAGCTATTTCGAACAATATTTTTCCACTGCATTACTTAGAAGAAAACTAGTAGGTGTAGTACCTCTGGAGCTACGGATCGAGACTCTGAACTCAGCTCAGACATAATCTCTGAATGTATTGCCTCGGACATCTCATTTGAGTAACTGAGAAAATTATCACTTGTTTACAAAACTTGCTGCACTCATATGTTGAAATGTTGGCTTAGTTATGACATTAAGAGTATGAAGAGAATTAACATAGAAATGCCTACGTTGACAGTATCATAACCCAAAGCAGCTCAACACAGTCCACCCAAAGAAGTCTCTGCTCAACTGGAATTAAACCCTAAGTAATCAAATGTGCAAATGGCCAAAGTTTCCACCCAGCCTGTGAAATGAAGGTGATCAAAGATTTCATGATCAATGGAGATATTTTATAAGATTCAACAGCCAAGCATGTCATTAAACATTGAAATTAAATGTAAAAAAATAATAAAATTTAGGGCAACACTATAATATGTAATTTAACTTTTAATTTGGAATAAAAATATTTTTAGATGCTTTAAGATGTGTGGTGCTCCCTTTGTTTTTTTTAGTCGGTTCTCTTTTCTCCTATCGAGCCTTTTTTTGCCTATTTTTCATTTTCCCTTTGGATTGGTGAGCTCTTTGGTTGGTTGTGTTTGGCTCTGATGGTTGGTGGTTGTTGGTTGTCTTTTGGTGGCTCTTTTGGAGCTCTATTGTGTGGCTCTTTGGTGACTAATCCTTGGTTGGCTGCCTTTATTTTTTTGGCTATGATGGCTATGATGTCTGAAATTTTCTTTACTATAGTTGGTAGCATTATATGTGATTATAACCCTTCTTCCTGAAGTTTGAATGCTCACATATCTTATTTCTTCTAGTGACTTCTTTGACTGAGCCTAAGTCTTTTTGCTTAACTTTTTTCTAAAGTTTTGTTATAGATCTCTTTTGCAGGTCTTGGAGTCTTGCAGCCTTCCCTTGATGTTGTCTGGCTTTTCTTTTTCTTGTTGATCCAGTGTTGTTGTTGTCTTAGGGCTATTATATCATTCCAGAAGATCTTAATGCTGCTCAGCTTTGCTGTTTCCTTTGGGAGGAATGCTGCTTCCCCTTGCTTATCTCTATTTTGCTATTTAGATCTCTCTTGTTTTCTTTTATCTTTATTTTGTTGCTCTTTTTTATGTTTTAGTGTTGGGACAAAACTCTTTAGGCTTTCATGTAGCTCTTTGAGCATTAATTAAGAGTTTGGTTCCTCTTAAGGAGTCTTTGTATTTACCATTTTTTTAGTAAAAAAATTGTTTTTGTTGTTTTCATAAAATAAAAAAAAAGTGATCTAGATGATTGTTTTATGAATTAATTAAGGTTAATTAATTACTTAATCAATTAAGTCCAAGAGAGCCTATAAATTTAATTAAATCATAAGTATAATCCAAAAAATTATGATAAATTTATAAGAAATGTATTAATATGAAATAAACATGTCCTAAAAATCCTAATGCAATTAGGCTTATAATTAGAGGTTAATTAAATCAATACAAAAAACCTAAAATCATCAATCACTAAAAATACTCCAACTAATTGGAGATTTTTATTTTATTGAAAACCTCTTTATTAGGTGAGCACATAGATGGCTTAGTTAAAATTTTTGGATATCTACACTAATTATTATGAATTTTTTAAGTTCCAGTGTAATTAATGATTTAATTAATTAAATAGAAGCCCTTAGAGTGATTTTAAGAAATAATCAAGACCAAAAGTCCTAATTAATTACTTTCATCACCTTTACTATTTTAATACATAATTAATTAATAATTTTTTAAATTTTAGTTATTTATTAAATGCATAAAATGACAAATTTAGATTTAAAAATTTGGATCTCCTAGAACTTAGCCAATTAATCACTATACACTTCATAAAAGTTGGGGCTTTTAGTTTGTTTATTTTTGTAGATTCTCCTATATTTAAGCTTTTCATAAAAGGTTTATTTATATATTTTTAAACATTTTTTATAACTAATTATAAATTTTTAAAGTTTTATATAATTAAAATAATTAATTAATGCTTAATAAACACTAATTTAATTATTTTTTTGATTTAGTTTGATACAAAAGGTCTAATAAATTTTTTAAAAATCTCTCATGTTTATTAAAATGATTTGAATTATTTTGATGAATTTTCATAATTTTATAATTTTTAATTAATTAATTTTTTAAAATTTACAAATTATATTTTAAAATTAATAACTCTTGAACTAGAAGGATATTTAACTTGAAATTTTTATGATAGGTAACGACATTAAGTTCTTTTTCTGAAATTTTTAACTTAATAGGTTTAGTATTTTAAGAGTAATTAAAGAAATATAGATTTTACTAAAACTCAAATTACACTTAAAATATATAGCCAAATTTTGGAATTTTGAGTTCATTAGATTCCTCTTGAAAAGAAAAATCCATAGAGTCCTTATTTGTATTTTTTTTAGTTAAGTATTTTATTATTTATGATTTTTGAAGTTTGAGGTCAGATCTAATGGAATAAATCAAAAAAAGTGATCTAATTGTGGTCATCAATTTTAATCCAGTTAGATGGATGACCCAAAGGTTGTCCTCCTCATGAGAGGTAGACCAAAAAAGATTGGATGGATGGGATCTACTCCAAATGTCACTAAATCTTACAATCTTCCAGTAATCTTAACCAAAAGTCATTTTATTTTGTATCGGGAGGGTCAGAATGAAAAGTTCAATAAAGATCTAAAAAAAAAAAAAATCCTAGAATCGCATCACTTTTCAACAAACATGAAGCCTTATGTCTTTCCTAAACTTTATTCTTAGAAGTTACCTCACTTAAGCCAACTTTGAGTAGATTTCTTATGTCAAACTCGATAATTGCCTCAAGTCGAAGCTCTCACACAATCCTCCTCTTTTGCCTTCTCTTGGATTGTCCTTACACTGACCACCACTGTTTCTTGCTGGAATATAATTGATTTGGTGTTTTTATGAGTGGAAAAGGTGGGGGGTGACTTGTCCTTACTTCTTGGGTGGTGGAAAAGGTATTGGATGTCAAAAGAGAGCTCCTTAGCCTCTTTCTTCTCCATCTCTAGATGGATGAAAACCACAATGGAAAAGTGATATGGGGAGTGGCTATTGATGGGGAGAAGTTAGCATTCATTGTGAAGAGTGGTTGGGTGATTGAAAATTACTCCAATCCAAAAAGTGGAATAATGAGAGGCGATGTGAGGTGAATGAAAATTTTAGAGCTTCGCATCCTTTTCTCTCTTTCCCATCCCCATTCTTGATTTTTAATTCTCCTTCATATGGGTTGACATCTCAACTCATATGTGCTGAGATTTGCAAGGGTTTAATGGGTTTAGTTTGGGTTTGGGTTAACTTAAATCCATCTTGACCCAATTTTTCTTAAATGAGTTAGATTTGGTTCAATGGATTGGTTTGGCCTATTTGAGCTTAAATTAGGCTTCAATCATGTTTAGTAAGTTATTTAAAGTGATTAAGTTGTATTGATTATGATTAATTTGGATTTATTTTTGGTTGAACCCTAATTAACCTAATTGGGTCAATTTGGGTTCACTTAAGTCTATTGACCAAATTGACCAAATTGAACAAATCAAACTCAAATGAAGTTAAATTGAGTTTAATTAGTTTTTAAAGTTACTTTAAGTGATTAATTTGATTAAATTTTAATCTATTTTAATTTATTTTAATTTTAGCTTGATAGGCTCATATAGGTCAAATTGAGCCAATTCATGTCAAGTTGACTAATTGATCATATTAGCTAAATTGAGTCATATATAATAATCAACTTAAAAATAATTATAAGCATTGATTTGATTTAATTTGGGTTGAGTTGAGTTTTGATTTTAACCCTTTTTTTATCCAAATTAGGCTTAATGGGTCAAATTGGGTTCACTTGAGTCAAATGCCCAAACTAATCCAAATTAAAGTATATTCACATTTAATTATATTTGATTAAATATTTGAAATGATATGGAATAATTAATTTTAATAAATTTGAGTTTAATTTTTAGTTAGACTTAGGCTTAATGGTGAAAATTGGGTTCACTTGGGCCAAATGACCAATTTGGTAAAGTATTTTGTAGTAATTAATTTGAATTAATTTCAATTTATTTTTAGTTTATGATCTATAGGGTCCAGTTGGGTTCACTTAGACTAAGTAACCTGATTAAGCTATTTGAGTCATCACTAGAATCATATTTATTTATTTTTATATTACATTATATTAATTTGATAATTCTCGACCTTTGGGATGAATTAAATTGATCAAATTTTGATTAGTTTTACTTTTAACATAAGGACCCAAATAGGTCAACTTAGGTCAAACAACCCAGTTAGCCATTTTCATCAATTTAGTTTTATGTTCATTTATGTTCATATGTTGCTTAGTGCTTTTGGTTTGATTTAATTTAATTTTTTGTTTTAATTGACTTGCATGATTTTAAGGCCTAAATTGGGTTAATTAGGTCAACCATGATAATTTCCTCAATATAGGCTTAATAAATTTTAGTTTTCAATTTAGATTTAATTAGTTTAAATTTTTATTGAATTTTGTTGAATTTGGATTTGATTAGACTCACATTATCTAATTAGGTTAAGTCGGGTCCTATGTCTACTAGGCTAACCAAGATATTCACCTTAATGTGTTGACTTCTTAGTTTAATTTTGATTCCATATTTAGTTTCAATTTGATTTTTTATTTCTATTTCTTTAGTTTAAGTTATACACTTAGTTATTAATTATAATATCCTAAGTGCCTAATAGAAACCTCTTAATCGGAGGTTAGATATTCTAATTACTAAGATTAGGATGATTATTAAGCTCACTTAAGGTCAACATAACCTTAGTGCCTAGATCAAATCCTATGTCAAAGAGGAGGGTTGTCAACCTCACTAAAAGTGAGGACAATAAATTTGTAGTAAATATGTAATGAGAAAATTCATGCAATTATTGAGAGGTCACATCACTTTTGGACTTTCCAATGCTTTGGAGGCTATAAATGAACCTTTTTCTTTCTCTTGAATAAATCTTCTATCTCCTAAGGGTCGAATCTACAAAACTTATTTAAAACATAATTTCCATGGACACAAAGAGATCTCATGGTGACATTGATCCTATGACTCTATGGGCAGGCCTTCGCAAAAAGGCCAAGAAAGCAAAGAGGCCAGAAGAGACTACTACCCTTCTTGTAGCTATAGAGAGCATTTCAGCTACTCCGACAATAGCAAACATCACCCTCACCACTTCCTCATACTCTCGAGGAGAATCTAGCACTCTCTTATCTAAGGAACGGGTTATTGTGGCGAGTGTGCATCTTGTGAATATTCTTGAAGAAGAGTAAGGAGGGGAAAATGTGACTTTGATTCAATGTAGGAAGGTGTTGGCGAGCTGAATGATTGTGGGGACAGTTATAGAGGAGTGTCTCATTGAGGTGTGAGTAACTTTTTATTATGTGCTATGAGTATTCTTTATCTAAGTCTCTCTTTTATTTTCTTTGATCACAACTACGTGCATCTAGTGTTCAAGCTTCAACAGAGGATGGTGTGGGACACTTACCAGCCCTCCAGGTCATTTCCTTTGACAATTCATGTAACTTCATAGAGTTGCTTCACCTTTCCATTGGTGATTTGTTGGGCCATATCTCGAGTAAAGAGGAATTCTACTTACTTTATAGCTAGCTTCTCTTCTCCAGGGCTGGACCCATAGCAAATCCTCATAATGACATTTCTCTTTCTATTCTTGATGAATTTTTTTCTCGCCAACTAGCAGCAACTCTAGCTTTACCATCGACTATATCAGCATAATGTATGGATTTCTCCTTGGCTCAGATGACTATTGATGCTCTTGTTGTTGCTGCTTCTATAGATGTAGGAAATGATGGTCAATTTTCCCTCTCCTTCTTTGAAAGGTAGTGGAAAGTCTACTGGTGTGCCATGGAAGAAGAATAATTTACAAACTCCTCAGGGTCGTAATTTTGCAAGGGGAGGTCACCACTCTACAAATGGAGGTCACCCTCTTTAGACTCATCCTAATTGGACATAGACGAGCTATAAGCACATTGGAGCTGGAGTCAATGATAATCTATGGAGGCAACCATGAGGGTTCAGATAGCATTACTTTAGAACTTGGACAAGTCATGAAGTACTTCCCTTTTTCTTTCTTGTGCAAATTTTCTATTTGATTATATATGCAAGAATAATGGACTCACCAAAGATTAGTACTCGGACATTATAATAAAATTATTGAAAAGATAATGTATTCGGATTATAATGAGTGTGTTGTACTTTACTCATAAATAATAAAACATGAGTACTATTTAATTTTTTTTACTATTATGCATTAATTGCTCTGCATGTAATTTATTTATGGTTTGGGTAATCATTTCTTCTTAATGCTTGATTTCTTGTGCTATCACACATATAAATTATTAGAGTTGTTGGAGCTTTATTACTCTCCTTAGCTTGAGTAGAATCATGTAAATCTTAGTCACCTTTTCATCATTAGTGAGTATGGATTTGATAAACAATGCTATCACATCTTCCATAAAGACCAAATTAAGAAAGTTTTCAAGCTAGACTCCTCTATCATGACATCTATATTTTACGAATATTGTAGATTAAATCCAAATTTTACTGTGCGAGTTGCCGAGAGGACCAAGCTCCTCGATTCAATGAGGATACATGAGTTGTGTATTCCTAAGGACTCCTAAAGCCAATGAGTTTATGTGTACCAGAGATTTTTTTTCTCTACTTTGTATGGATAAAGTAAAGTAGGGTTGATTTTAAGCCAAGTTCTTAATTTATCTATAGAGGCAAGACCTTTATAGTTAATTACATCCTAAGAAATGGGGATTTTCTAAGAATACTCTCAAATAAAGTAGTCAATAAGTGTCTGCAAAGATTTTATAGTTTAACTTCAAAGGATTAGTGGTCATTAAATAAACCAAATGGGAGAGCTCAAATAGAAAGAATTTTTAACAAAATCAATCCTATAGTGAGGCCTTATATTTTCAAAATAGAGAATTATGATTATTTAAGTTAATATTTTGTTAGAAGGCTAGAATTTAGATTCCAATAACTCAAGATTATAGAAATGCCTAAGATGATTACACTCATAGCATAGGAGAAACAAGCAACCTCTGAACTTATGTCTAAAATTCTCTTGCATAAGCTAAAAGCTCGATTTAATTCTACTTTGAAAATAGGATATGTTGGTTCACTTCCACTAGAGAGAGTGACAATCGCTAGAGTGGCTACTAGCTAACACTTTATATAATTTAAAATCTTGTGGGCCAGTCATTTGGAAATGAAAAATGACTATATTATTGTTTATTAAGAATAAATCTAAAGTTATAAACTTACTCTTTAAGAGGCCAGATCATGACTGGTATGAAAATATTGCCTTAGACCAATGTAATAAAATTTATGAATGTCATTTAATTTTGACTTTGTATTTTTGACTCAAGGCTTGGGAAGGTTGATGTTTGTATGCATGATAAAATAAGGTTATTTTCTAAATCAAAGAGAATTGGTGTCCTCCACTATAATGGAATTTCTCTCATAGGTCAAGCCCCGTTCTTTATCATGCAAGAGTAAAGACCTCATATTTGCAAGGAATAAGACAATATGCATGCATGATCGTATAGTATACTACAAAGAGCTAAGAGTTGCTAAATCTTTTATCTTAATTAAATGTCTAGGCCTTAAAATGAGGTTATGTGTTATTGAAATTTTAATTTTAGTTGACTAATAAGGTAGAAACTTTAATTCTTTAAAGAGCCTACCATATCCAGGCCATACAACAAAATATTAAGACTTAAAGAAACCTAAGAAAAACATACTATTTATATTGCATAATCAATATAAACAAACTAAATAATTATAGTTGATTAAAAGTAAGAGGTTGATGGAGTCAGGAATCACCGTACACACCAAAAAAAGAAAAAAATATGGGTAGACAAGCTCTACCCTTATATAGCCCAGATTATAATTATAAGTAAAAGTTGTTGGGGTCTTCGACCTTCATCTTCATTTTTATGATTAAGCACTCCAAGCATCACAGGGTCTCTCAAGTCAAAGCCTTCTAGCCACTGCTCATCTTAAATCTTATAGTTATAATCCTAAACTTATTAGAAAAATTACATTTTTTTATGGAAATTAAAATCTAACTACACTTGAAAAATAGAGGTCAAATGAACATGCATACACATCAAGCAGTTATGTTTCATACAATGGGGCTTAGATCCCTACCTTAGGTCACCAAGCCCACCTATGATAATGGACTATGCTAAGGGGCTTAAGCAGCACCTACAAGCAAATGCATTTATAAATTAGATTTTAGTAGTCCCTTAAGCATATTCTCCTATATAAAAAAATGTTAACCTAATATCGCCTTAACATTCATACCACAAACATACACTCTAACATAGAGTCTTAAATATTACACCATTAAACATTACATCAATTTATAATAAAAGACCTCCCTAACTTAATTTTACTATTGATGCCTTAGCATTCTAAAGTGTACGTCAGGGTTAGTGTGGTGTGACAAAACTGAACTTTGATATTTAAATTATAATATAAGAATGGATATTTAGTCCTTATCATTATAAGGTAATTGTCATTTAAATAATTAGGACATTTTTTAGAATGGATTTTAGATTTCACCTTGTCTCTTTTAATTTCACTTGGATTTAGAGTTTTAAAGCGTATGACGAGGAAGTGAAGTGGACCCTAACCTTGAACCTAAAAGTGAATTTTATGTCTTTTAAACATCTTAATGAAGTGTTGTGATTTTTTTACTAAATCTTATGTTTGGATTTAACTTAAATGTTATTTTAACAATATAAAAGTCATCTCAAGATTAAGGATTTAAACTATAGTTAGTTTGGTGGTGTTTTCTTGACTTTACTTCATCACTCTTCATATTCATTTAAAATATTAATTTATTTCTATTTATTTAATAAAGTAATCGAATTTACTATATGTATGTCTCATTTAGAAATTTTGCACATTGATGCATAATGAATTTATATAGTTTATCTACTAAAATTAAGCTTAATCTTTAAGGATATATAGTGTATATATAATATATGCATGAATTTCGTAGAAGAGATGGTTTAGGAGTTCTTTGTACATAAATACATACATTAGCATGTTGAATTTATACAAGTATGTGTCATTGTTAAACTAGGGAAGTGAGGTAATCTAAGACCCCCTTGGGACTACTTAAAGTCTTGTGCTCTTGGGATGTCTAAACTATATATATGTTAATTTAAATACATGTGTATTTGTATATATGTATAAAAATGAATTAATGAAATATTTAAGATACTTAAAGATTTAAAATAATTTAACCATACTATGCATTTCACTATAAACTTTTAGGTACATGTCATTATTAAACTAGGAAGGAGGATTTAAGATTTAAGACTACTTAAAGTCTCGTGCTTTGGATGTCCAAACTATATACCTTTCAAGCATGCAGATTGTAAACATAAGTATAGATTTAAGTTTTAATTATCATGATTGATTTAGATTTTCACTAGTTACATACTTATTAAAGAAAGTAATTTGAGATTTACTAGTGATGATAGTCATAGTATTAGTTCTAAGCATACCATTAATGAATTATTTTGTCTTTTGAAACATGAATATATGGAATATATGGAGCATAAATTTATAAAGTGATTGAAGCAAAGCAATTAAACATTACCAAACAACCCATTTAAATCCATTAAGTTCTAAGGCTATTCATATGAGAATAATCACATTTAAGCTTAATCAAATTTATTAAGAGTTAACTTTAAAATATGAGTTAATTAAACTTAGTGAGAAGTCCAAAAGTTTAGGGGTATCCCTTAACCCATTTTTACTCATTTAGTCTTTTAAAATGATTTAGATGATTTTTATAAATTAATTAAATTAATTATTTATTTTGAATTAAACCTAAAAGAACCCAAAAATTCATTTATATCATGAATATAAGCCCAAAATTTATGAGAAAATTTATTGAACATAGATAAGCATGAAATAAACATGTCCTAAACGTTCTAATCTAATTGGGATGATATTTAGAAGCTACTTGAGGAAATGAAAAAAAAAAATCATCAATTACATTCAAAATACCCTAAACCCATTAGGAATTTTTATTTCATTGAAAACCTCTCCATAATTTTTAGAGATCAAGTAATTAGAATTGAATTTTTTTTAAGTTCTAGAGTACTTAATGATTTAATTAATTAATAACATTCCAATAATGCTAATTTTGAGAAATAATTATAACTAGTGGTCCTAATCAATTTCTTTGGTCGCCATTAATATTCTAAAATATATTTAATACTCCATAAAAATTTTCATAATTTTTTTGAAATTATATAAATTGATTAAACGCATAAAATAACCCTTTAGGGTTTGAAAGTTTAGATTTCTCAAATTACCATAACTTAAAATATTTATAAGAGGTAGAGGTCATCCCATAGAACAATCACCCAATATTTCAAGCTAATTAGCCAAGTAATTAGAACTTAATTTTGCTAACTAATTCTTTTTTAAACTCAATTAGTAACTATACACTAAATAAAAATTAAGGCTTTTATTTTTCTTAGATTTTCCTCCATCTAAGCTTTCTATAAAAGGTTGTTCACAATCTTTAGATTTTTGTATAATTTATTATATATTTTTAAATGTTTTGGCCATTTATTTATATTTTTAAACTTAATTAATCGATTTTACACAATGGGCCCATGTCAAATCTGATGTAGTAATGCTTTTCATGTAGCGTCATGCGGTTCATTACTTAAAACATCCCACATGACATGCTGACTTAGTGATGGTGGACGCAGTTTCATCTTGGTCGTTCACTCATGAATCAAATGACCATTATTAATCTTGCAATTTAAATGGGATTAAATTATATTCTAGTGTGATTTATCACAATCATCTATTCTAATTATGTGGAACAAACAAGCGATGATTCGTAATCAACCTCGATAACACTATTTGTCCCTCACCACTTACTTGCTCACCGAGCTCATTTCATGGAAGATTTGAATCTAAAATAATCAATGGATGATTTTTTAATGATATTCAGATTCTTGCCAAACAACACTTCACTTTACCAAAGACCAACACCTAATGGGCATGCGATTTTAGAGAAATTACCTCATCGGAGCTCAAGATTGGTGGCCCAATGTGAGAGGTAGCTTCGTCTAGCAAAGATGAAGTCCTATTGATGAAGCCATGCATTGCCTCCCTGTCAATTAGTCTGTGCATCAAACATTGCTAGGAACCTCATCGGAGTTAGTCTAAGAGTGGCTTCTCATGTTTGAATCAAGTGAAGCTCATTAGTTTAACTCAAAGCTAGGGAAGGTATAGGTGAGTTTAATTTGGCATTAGCTTTGGTTAGGTGGGATTGGGTATGTGGGACATTTGAGTTGAGGGAGAGTTGGTCTCATCGACCATTGAGTCCTTGAGGAGCTTTAGGAATAGGAGATTAGCTCGGGATTGTGAGGAGTGTGTCTATTGAGTTTGAATGGGGAGGATACATATACCCTCCCTCAAGTGAACTCCAAAGTGGTTGGTTAGCCTTTATCGGTTGGGCGGTGGTGTGGGGGGGGAGCAAAAAAATGGAATGGATGATGTGCTGACCTCTTGTTAGTTGGAGTAGTTTGGTGTCCTAGCATGAAGTGGACATGGCATGGTGGCCAAAGTAAGGCTTTTCCTTATATCCATGGCCTATCATGATCAAAGGCTAAAGCAATGGGTTAGGTTTGGTCAATTGGAGATCAGGGATGTTAAGGGTGTTACATTGGCTAATGGGAGGGGTTGGACCTTCCTATAGATTTTTTATCTTATTTGAAACCCTTGGTTCACTTGGTTTGGGCTTGGGAGTCCACTTTGGGTTGGATTCACTTGGGATGAGACACCAATTCCTTAGGTGAATACTTAAGCCTTTAGACTTAGAAGGGTTAATCAAAAGATTAGGGTATGCCTTAGTATTAAGAAATTTAACCTAGCTTATAACCTAACCAAATCCATACTTGCTTTCTTAAATTAAACAAAACCCCAAACTCAATTCATACCAAATACAAATTAAAATCTAAATCAGCCTAACCAAATCAATCATTCCTAAGCCATATGATTTAATCCCATGGACTTGGCTAACATTTCCTTCAATCCAAATCAAACTCAATTGACTTTTTTCATGAATCAATTATTTCTCCAATCATCATCCCAAATATAAATCAAATCTACAAGCAATTGAACTAAACCCAAAATACCCAAATGAGCCAAAATCCATTTCAACCCAAATAAATTACAATCAAAGCAATAAATCAATCCTAAATCCATATATAAATCCAACTAAACTCAATTCAACTCAAAATGGATTTAACTAGCTCAATTGGTGAACTTGACCCAAAGTGACCTATTCGGCCAATTTGAATCAAATTCTAATCCTACCTAAATTGGATTGAACCAAATCTACCAAAATCTTCTATGATGATCATCAATCATGCTTGATTAATCAATTGCCATCAATTGGGTCAAACCAAGTCAACTTGGTCATTTGACCAAGTCAACCCACTTAACCTATATGAATCAAACTAGCCAAATCTCAACCTAAGCTAAATTAATTGAAACCTATGATCTACATCAACCTAAGATCAATCCTTGAACATGACTTGACCATTAATTGAGCCAAACCTAACTCAATTGGCCCTTTGACCCAAGTTGACCCAATTTAACATAAAAGACCAAATTGGATCAAATCAAGATCTAACTCAAAGTGATAGCAACCAATAACACAAGTTCATTCCAATTTGATCATTGAATATGATTGACCCTTTGGTTGAACTCAATTTGGCCAATTGAACCCAATTGACCCATTTAGCCCAAATTGATCTAAAGGATCAATTTAGCCTTAAAACATTTCTAAATCTAAATTAATTCAAACCAAAGCCTACAATCATCTTCAATCGATCAATCAAACCCAAATCAACCCCTAACCCAAGCCAATTTGGCCAATGGGGCCAAATTGGTCAACTTGACCCATTTGACACATTTAAACTCAAATGAGCCAAATTGACTTAAACCAATTAAACCAAAACATCCAAAATACACATTTGAACATGACCCAACCCTTGGTTTGACCCAATTTAAGAAATTGGTCAACTTAACCCAACCTAGCCCAAATTGACCAACATAGGTCAAATTAAGCCAAACCCACTCAAATCAAGCATGAAGCCAATAAAATTTGGCTTGACCCATCCTTGGCTCACCTTGGGTTAAGACAAAACCAACCCAACCAATTGGGACCCAATTTGACCTATTACTCATTGGATAAACCCCTTCACATGGGATCAAACCCTCTTTTGGATAGTCAACTCCCCCTCTTTTCCCTTGGCAGCCACCTAATACCCAAAATAGAACCCTACCTACATGGCTAACCCGACCCACATGGGCTAGTCAGTCATGGACCAAACTCACTTCCCCTAATTGACCGGACCCAAGGATGAAGGAGACTACCTTGAGCCACCAACCAGACCCCTTGGCCAACCAAATTGAGCCACATCAGTCTAGTTCTGTACAGCCAAAAATGGCAGATCCAATCCAAGCTATTCGATCCAAGGGAGGGGGTAGAGGGGGGATATAAACCCCCTCATTTCAATTCAATTCACACACACTCACCCTCAGAGAGCTTCTAAGACCATTTTTTAAATCCCCATAGCAACTTTCAAGCTCCTCAAGCCTTCCTGACATTGGAATCCATCAACCTGAAAAAAGGCAAGGAACCTCTTCATCCAACATCACCGATACTCAGCCCCATTCAAATTAACTTCACCCACACTTTCAGCAAGCTCCGTTGAGGTGAAATGAATCTTCTCACGAGCTCTCCAACCACAAGAGGTACCCTCTCAACCAACGCTAGCTTTCAAAGTGATGGTCCTTGGTCCATAGAGCGAACAATGAGGAATTACCATGCGAGCTTCTCCATAGGGTTCACCTCATCCAAAGTTACCATTGTGACATTGGTCTTGAGTCTGATGAGGTATATTCCTTCAAACCAGAATTTGGCAAATTTTTTTGGGGCCATTTTGAAGAGAATGTGTATGTCATGTGAATCAACCGGTAGATCCCTTGGGATCTTCCTGAAGGTGTGGGTTTAATCGAGCCTCTAAGCTTCATGAAGTTGGGTGAAGGAAGGCGATGGTGTCTCTTCCATCGCTTGAGGAATGATAGATCACCCGTCATCCATTCCGTATGATCGAAACTGACAGTCATGATTAATCTATTAGATTTAATCTGATTAATCTCTTAAGAACTGTGGGTTTAGTCTCCACCATCCAATCTTAGATCGGATGGCAGGAACGAAATCGCATCCACCGCCAGCCATGTGAGCGCTGACTCGGACGCGTTTAAGTAACCTATCTCGTGGTGCCACATGAAAAGTGTGCCACATCAAGAATCCACATGGCGCCAATGGGATTAGGCTTAATTAATCTAATTTAATCACTAAAACTTTGAAAAATTATAAAAAATTATAGAAAAATCAAAAAAATATAAATAAATACTCATTTTAAAGATAATATAGAGGAGAATCAATTAAAATTAATTCCAATTAATTTTGAACAATAATTAAGGAATAATTTAGATTTAAATGTAAACTTAATTAGCTTAATTAAGCCTTAATTACTTGATAAATTAATTTAAAACTTTCTCTATTGATTTAAGGGGATGATGTCTGCCTCCCATGATTTTCTTGGATATTATTGCTTTGTTAGGAAAATTGATCATTTGAACTCTAATTACTCCTTTAATTAAATTAATGATTAATTAATACCCAAAATAGCAATAAATTAATCACTAATTAATAGTGAATGGATGAGCGAGTGGGATTAGGAACCTTTTCCTAATCTCTTTTCCCAAGTCCATTTCATTTTAAGGAGGATCAATTAATATGGAAGTTAATTAAGGGTTTAATTAATTAATTGAGTGGCCTAATTAATCAAATTTAAATCATAATCATATTAGATATTTAATAATGAGATTAAGGGTTCCTCTTTATGTGTTTAATAACATAAAGACCCTTAAGGAAAACATGATTAACCCATAAGTGTGGAAAATTATGAAAGTACTTAATTAGGTTCTTTAGCCTAATTAACCTTTAATTATGAGCCATTTGCATTAGGTCCATATAGGAGCTTTGTAATTTTACTTTCTCATATGTTTATGTCATTTGTGGCTCATAATTAAGTGGTAAATCAAATTAAAGAAGCCTAGGTAAGGGCAATTAATTGATTTAATTAAGGATATAATTTAATTAATTCATAAAATCCACTTAATTACCTTTTCTTAAACCAATTAGTTCACTAACATGGGAATGGGGTTAAAACAATAAGCAAATCTCCTCCTCTTTCAAATTAATCAAAATCCAAGAAATAAATTAATAATAAGCATTGATTTTCTTTAAATAGTTTTATTTATTATGATTGTCCTTAGGAATTAATTTAGTTGAATGAACCATGTGTTTATATTTAATTATTCCTTTCCAATCACTTTAAATGTTATATGTCATATGATTTCATGCATTCATGTTTTCAAATCTAAATGAATCAAATGGATTTTATTTATGTAAGCTTGCATGTGTTGACTTAATTTAATTATGTGTGGCTATTATCACTAATAAATTCAAATCTATTTTCTAAAGTTTATAAATTGATAATAATATGTGGAGTGATGATAGTTATGGATACATATAAGATTTGTTTTGTGCTTATATTAAAATGAAGCTCTATTTCTTATGGTTTACATATAGATTTACATAAATTTGAATGTTAATAAGTATATAGTCTCAACATCCCAAGAATACGAGGCTTTTAGGAGGTCATTTGATTACCTCACTTCCCAGTTAACAATGACACACACTTATTTGATTTCATTCCTTTGTATCTTAGTATTAAAATTTGGATAGAGCTTTAATTAATATGCATAAATATTTCAACTAAATAAAATATGATCTTTGCATGGTTTTCATCCTTATAACTATGCATACATTTATATGTATTTAAGATAGCCAGTGTTTAGTCTAGACATCCCAGAAATATGAGGCTTTAAGTAACCCCAAGGAGGTCATTTGATTACCTCACTTCTCTGGTTAATGCTGGCACGTACTTGCTTACAACTTTTATGCATGTGTATGTGTGCTTAATTAAAAGATTAAGATCTCCTTTTGTTATTAAAAAAAATACATGCATCCATAATCATCTAAGTCATTAGCATATATTACATGTAAGTTAGTGCTCTCTTTCTTATGGTTCACATATAGATTTACAAATGTTTGAATGTTAATAATCATATAGTCTGGACATCCCAAAAATATGAGGCTTTAAATAGCCCCAAAGAGGTCATTTGATTACCTCACTTCCCTGGTTAACAATGACACATACTTATTTGATTTCATCCATATGTATCTTGGTATTATAATTTGGATAGAGCCTTAGCCTACATATATAAATAATTCAATTGACTAAAATATAAATTCCAAAATATATATATTCATTCATCACCTTTAAGTGCCAAAATACATGGTATGTATAGATATGCTAATTGTTATTTAAAGTTGAATAGAATTATTTAAAGTTGATGTAAATTTAGGATTAATAAAAAATATTTAATAATTCATTCACTAAAGAAAGTTAAATCATAAAATGTACTTTAAAAGTGGCTTAAGGTAGGGATGAAGGAGGGTACCCCTCTTTCCTCTCTTTATAACACTTAGATGCTAAGTGTAAATCAAATGAAATAGAAAAAACATGAATTAAAATTTACAAATTAATTAAACAACTTGAAATGAAACAAACCTTTATGTTAAATTAAATCCTTCTACACTTAAAAAATCCTAACTCTAATGCTTAGTTAAGACATACTACACAAAGCCTTAGCACACACATTAGAATTACGCCACTACTTGTAGTCCTAAGTTAGGATGGTGTATGTGTGATGTATGTTTTAGACTGAATGTTAGCAGATATATTTCATAGACTTGATGTTAGGCCACAATTATCCTAATCATGTTTTTTGCAAGAGATTATACTTAAGGGGTTGTGGTGTTTATTTTCGATTCATATGTATGTTGGGAGGGGGGGGGACACCATGTAGATCTGAGGGTGTACTTATTGAGGTGATCCGATACGATATTGTGGAATAGTGTACTATCTCGAAAGATAAAAGTTACTACCCTACAATGGATCTAATCACCTAATAAGGACTCCTAAGACATGATGGGTCTTTGAATGTACCAGAGATTTTTCCCTTACTTTACATGGATGAATAAAGTAGGGTTTATTTAAATCGAGTTTAAAGTTCCCTATGGGGGCAAGCCCCCATAGTTAATTATATCTTAAGAAAAGTGAATCCCTTAAGAATACTCGATTAAAGTAGGTGTGTCTCCAAAGATTTCAAGGATAAGACTATCAATAAATTGGTTGTGTTTTAGAAAATCTAGTGGGATGTATCAAAAAAATGGAAGAGTTATTATAGAAACTAAAGGAGATGAGTAAGGAGTTCTCATGATACTAGGAAGCCTAGCGAGTACTCCAATCTATCCTATGGTTGGGCTTTATATATTTAAAATTGAGGAGATTTATTTATTTGAGTTAAAATTTTATTAAATTGCTAGGGCTTATAATCCATCAACACAAGATCATAAAAATGCCTAAGAGGTGAGGATTTATGCTTATAGCCAGAAACAACCTCATATCCTAAATCTAGGAGCTTTTGGTGAGGGCCAAAGCATGACCTAAATCTAAGTTGGTATATGGTTTACCTCCACTAGAGAGTAACTACTAGACTATTACCAGTGGTAGCTAACTCCTCCTATGCTTTAAATCCATGTAGGTAAGTCATATACTTTTGCAAGATGGCTAGGTTGTTATTATTTAGAAAAGAAACTAAGTCCTTAAACTCACTCCCTAAGAGACTAGAGCATGAGGGGTAAGAATAATGACTTAATCTAATGCAAATTTTTATCAAATTTTATTTAATTTGGGACTCTTTATTTTGACATGGGCTATAGAGTTTTGTATGTCTAAATGTATGAGAAGTTGATTATGGGCCAAATTAAATGGGAAAGATGTGTTCTTCCATCATAGGCTCTCAAAGGTTAAGCCCTTACTATCTGGCAAAGATGGAAGCCCTCCCTTAATAAGAGTGAAATAAGATGATTATGCATGATATTAAACATACAACATCCAGCTAAGGGGTTGCTAAATATTTTATTATCTTGATTTAATGCCTAGGCTTTTATATAAGGTTATGAGTTATTTTAGAGGTTTAGTTATGAGTTGTTAGTTTCAGTAGAAAAATTAATTTTTATCCAAGGAGCTTAATTGCATCGAGGCCATACAATAATCATTAATCACAAATAAAATATGAATAGGCATGCATTTCCTAATGCACAAGCTAAACAAAATATCAATCAATTTTATAAAGCTATCACAAAAGAATAAAAAGATGATGTGGTCGGGTACCGCTGTACAACCCATAAAGAAATATGGGTAGCCGAACTCTATCCTTATACAACCCGGATCATAAGAGAATAATTACAATTACAAATGATGAATGTTATGTGGGATCTTTCAATTCTTCATTTGATTTGCTCCATTTCTTTCTTTTGATTTGATTTAGATGTGCTTGCTCCAAAGGCATCATATGGTACATAAGACTTGGTCTTATAACCAATGCTCATCTAATCTCATAACACTTATCATAATCCTAACGCAAAATTACATTAAAAGAAGGAAAGTAAATCTAACTACCCTTGGAAAACAAATGTTAGCTAAACCACCATACAACCCAAGCAGTTATATGAATAATTTAGATATAGCACCCTGCACATGAGTAACCAAGCACACATGTCCAAACTTGGATTATGCTTAGGGGTAAGCAACCTACAAAGAGTTTTATATTTTTTTTTATTAAAGCCCCTTAAGCACAACCTGTGAAAACATGATTAGGTAAATATCGGTCTAACATCTAGACTATGCATACACCCTAACATCTAATCTACAATAATACATCATAAAACAAGCATACATTAAACCATATGCCCTAACATAAAGCTAGAAGTGGTGACATAATCTAATGTGTGCATTAAGGCTTGTGTGGTTTGTCCTAAACTTTAGAGTTGTAATTTGCTAAGTGTGAGAGATTTAATTTATAAAGGGTTGATTTTTCTTTAAGTGATTTAATTGATTTGAAGATTTTATTTAGTATTTTCTTTTGTTTCATTTGGCCTACACAAAATAACTAAGTGTTATGAAAGAAATAAAGAGGATCACTCTCTTTTTCAACCTTAAGTCACATCTAAAGTAAATTAATTAACCAATTCTTTTTAGTGAATGGCTTAATACATGTTTTAATTAGTCCTAAGTTTAGGTTCACTCTAAATGCCTTATTCAATAAAAAAGACATCTTAAGATTAATTAGAATGGATTACTATCACATAATTTGTTTCCATAATGTATATCATATATATGATTAAATCTTAAGCATACATATGCATACAATATATGTCTTAGCACACTTAAATGATGAATGCAAAGAGGTGTGTTTGGAATTTAAATATTTCATTTGATTAAATTATGAATGCATGTCTTTTTTTAATAGAAAAAGGGATTTTTTTATCCATTAGCTAAATACATAATCATATGTATAAAAGTTTTTAAGTGAGTACGTCGCCATTGTTCTACACTAGGGGCGTAAGGTACATGACCAGCTACTTAAAGCCTCAAAGCCCCGGGATGTCCAAACTAATATACCACTTTTCTTATATACATATGGATGTATAAGCAACTATAAGAATAGGAAAACCCAGGCAAAAGTTATATTTTATTTATTTAATTTATTATTCTTATTCATTGGTCATATCATACATACATATGTATAATAGTTTTAAGTGAGTACAGTGCCATTATTTTACACTAGGGGCATAAGGTACAAGACCTGCTTAGGGCTACTTATAGCCTCGCAGCCCCGGGATGCCGAGACTAATATACCACTTTTCTTATATACATGTGAATGTATAAAAAGAACCACAAGAACTAGAAGTCATGCAAGAAGTCATATTTGATTTGATTATATGATTTACATACGTGATATGAAATTTTTCCTAAGTCTAGCATGGAGATGCATAGGAGTAGATTTAGACAAATGTTGTGTTCTTTTCAAATGAACTATACATTTATAAATCCCATGCAAAATATTGAATATCTTATATTATCAACACATGCAAACTTATAGGTATTTGTAATTAACATCACTCCATATATTATAATTTATTTATGGGCTTTTGAAGATAACTTTTGATTTAATAGTAATAATAGCCACACCTATTTTTAATTTAAATCAACACATGCAATTTGACATAAAAGAGACCATTTCATTTAGTTAATTTTAAAAGAAATGAATGTATGATTACATGGCAAGCAACATTTAACATGATTGAAAAGAAATAATAATGGAACATAAGCTCATGATCTCATTCATTCCAATTAATTCCTAAGGACAATCATACTAAATAAGGCTTTTTAAAATAAACCCAAGTTCTTTAATGACATTTTTAATTTTGAGTTTGATTTGATTTACAAAATGAAAGAGGTTTGCTAATCCTAATCCTATTCCCCATATATGAGTTAATTTGGTTTAATGAAGAAGTAATTAAGTTGATTTTATGGTTTAATTAAATTAGGGTATGAATTAAGCCAATTAATTAACCCTTACCAACATCACCTTAAGTTAATTAACTAATTAATAATGAGCCAATATGACATGAAACCACATGAAAAGTAAATTTTCAATGCTCTTAAGAAATGAAAGGGGCCTAATGCAATTTGCTTATGATTAATAGTTAATTAGGCTTACAGGATCTCACTCAACTACTTTTATGGTTTTCTCACACATGTGAGCTAACCATAATTTCATTATCTCCCACTTTGGGTTATTGAACACCCAAAAGCTAGCCTTAATTAAGGGTTGCTTAGGTGTGAAGTGAATTTTAGATTGAGTTAATCAAGATTATTAATTAATTGATTGAATTCTTTGATAATATTTTGATTAGAATGATGAAATCAACTTAGGGAAAGGGATCAAGGACAAGGCCTCAATCCTAACCCCTAAGTTATTTCAAACACTCAATTAGGCTCTAATTTTTATCTTGAATATTAATTAATTAATAAAGCTATTAATTACCTCATTAATCATTAACTAATCAAGTTCCAAAAAAGTGAAGAAAACTTAAGAATGAATTAGGAAAAGTATCTTGACCACATTCCCTAAGATTCCTTACTATTTAATAGAGGTAATTAGTCTTAAGTAATTAATTAAATCACTATTCATTTGCTAATTATCACTAATTATATTAAGAAAGTGATTAAGGCTTAAACAATTGATTTTCCTAATTAAGCAACCAGCAAAATCCTAGAAAAAAGAGAGGCAGAGGTCATCCCCCCAAACATCCACAAAAAGTTGGAGATCAATTGGGTGATTAATTAAGAAAAAAGCTAATTAGATTTCCAATTAATCCTAATTAAGCCAAAATCATCGTTAAAAATCAATTAATAATAACTTTCCTAGATTCTACTCTAAAATATCTTTAAAATGAGCCCAAGTTTGTATTTTTTTTTTTTTTTTTTTGGATTTTTCTAGGATTAGTTATATTTTTTAGAAGTTTCAGCTTAAAAATGAATTAATTAGGCCTAATTAAAGCCTTAATTCGATCGAACCACATGGCGATTGATGCGCGGCGTGCTGACGCGGTGTACTTTCCATGTGGTGTGACGGGAGTGGCTATTTAAGTTGTCACATCCAAAGGCTGACTAGGATGGTGGTGGATGTGCTATGTCTGTGGACCATCCGATCTAAGATCAGATGGCCATGATTAAATGCATAATTTTGAAGAGGAAAAGAGAGGTTCTACGCGTGACTAGATTAGGACCATTCATTTCGATCACATAGATAATGTCCATCAATTGTCGCTCGATCTGAGCTCACTCAAGCTCGAATGGAGATGAAATTGATCTCACACCTTAGAGGAAGCATAACAAACACATCTGATGGTGGAAATCACATGAGACGCAAGTTTCCTTTATGAAGGACCAACCTATTTTGAGCTAATGATCAGTTTTAATGGCATACCTCACCAATGCTTGTGACCGGTGGTTCCAACAATTGAGGAAGCTTCGTTTAGTAGAAATGAAGTCTTGTTGAGCCGCACGAGCCTTGATTTGGTGTAGTTTGCTCGGAATACCAACCCATGGCACGTATGACATCGATCTTGATCGAACTCCACCCTCTGGCCATCAGGAAGCTCAGGAAATAATTCATTTTGGCTCGTCTAGGTCCAAGGATGGTATGTGCAAAATTAATTACACTTTTATTGCAAAATGAGGAAATGGAAATCACTAGTTTGCTCCTCTATTTTGATTTCACATAAAATCATTAATGGGGATTTTGGGGAGCTCGAGAAGGCAAGGGGAGGCTCTGGGATTTTGTTTCTTGGTCTTAGGGTTGAATCGAGTGTGAGTTTGTGAGTTTTAGTGAGAATGAGGAGGGTAGGAGGAGATACCTCCTTCTTAACTTTGATGGTTTTAGCTTAGGATCAATCGAAGTGTAGCTCGATTTGGGTAGAGAATCATTCCACTTGGCCTCACATGAGTGGAAGAAGGGTAGGAGTGGTTATCATGGGAGTGGTGGGTGTCCTTTTGGGGCAATGGGAATGGGAGGTGATTTCACCTTCCATGAGTCATGACCAACCCCACTTGGGTCATGGTCCTTAGTGCCTAAGTAGACCTATGAATGGGTGTCAAGTGGCCAAGGGAAGGAAATGAACAAATATCCATGTGTCTTATCTCATGAGATGCCTTAGACCCAAGGGAAAAGTGGTCATTTGGCTATGGATTTGGTTTGAACAGATTTGAAATGGGTCAAAAGTGGATTAGCCCAAATTTCTTGTGGTTTAGAGTTTACTTGGTTTGATTTGGCTTGATTTGACCTTTTTAGATCAAATTGGGTTAGGATGTGTCAAGTTGACCAATTGGTCAAATCGAGTCAAACTAAGGGTTGGGTCAAGTGCACCTGACTATTTGGAGTATATTGGTGTCATTGGTTTGGTTCAATTTTCTTTGGATTTGATTATGGCTCATTTGGGTTCATATAGGTCAAATGGGTCAAGTTGATCAATTTGACCAATTTGACCAATTTGACCAAATTGGGTTTGGTTAGGTGTTGATTCAAGTTCAATTGGCTAATTGAAGTTGATTGTAGGCTTTGGTTTGGATTAATTTAGATTTAATTTGGATTTTGGCCAATTTAACCCTTTAGGTCAATTTGGGCTAGGTTGGGTCAAGTTGACTAATTGGTCAAATTGGGCTCATCTTTGGTCAAGTTCAATAATCAATTTGGGATGAACTTGAGCCATTGGTTGCAATCAATTTGGATTAGATCATGATTTAACCCATTTTGGCTTTTTAGGCCAATTTGGGTCAACTTGGGTCAAATGGCCAATTGGACTTGTTTGGCTCAATTTAAGGTTTTGGTCATGTTTAATCATTGATTATGAGTTGGTTTCAATCAATGGTTTTAATCAATTTGGCATATGGTAGATTTTGGCTAGTTTGGGTTTCATTTGGGCTAAATGTTGACTTGGTCAAAGGCTAGGTTTGACTTGGTTTGACCTAATTTAAGACAATTGATCACCCTAGGATGGTTGTTGGTTATGTTGTGAGAGAGGGGCTTAGTTCAATCCAATTTGGGTTGGATTAAACTTGGCTAAAAAAAATTCCTTTAGGCCACTTTGGGTTAAGTGAGCCTAAATGGGTTAATTGGCTTGATCATGGCTTGATTCAAGTTTAGTTGAACTCACACATGAGCCTAGGATTGAAATATAAATCTAATTACAATTGGTTTAGAGCCAAATGGGTTTTAGCTCATATGACAATTTCAAGTCAAGAGAGGTCAACATGGACTTGACTAGGGTTGACTAGGATTTGGATTGATAATGATAGTTTATGATTATATTTATGTCAATAATTGTAGGAATGATTGAATCATGAAGGAATCAGGAGTTTTGAATTGGTTTGGGTATCACTTAGCCAAGTTCAAGAATTTGGCTAAAAGGACAAAAATTGGGAATTTGATTTGATTTGGGTTTGGTTTTGGCCATTTGAATTTATATTTCATTTATATTTGTGAATTTGAATGACATAATGATTGACTTATAAAGAAATAAATCAAGTTTGATTTGGTTTAAAGGGGGTTTTGGCTAAGTATATGAAGATGGTTCATATGACTTAAGAAGGGATTTTGGAATTTGAATTTGATTATGGGCTTCAATCACCTCGAGTTTGGAATTGATTTATGATTTGGAATTGGTTAAGGCTAAGTCCATAGGATGAAATCAAAGGGCTTAAGAAGGGTTTTGGCATTTAGATTTGATCATGGGTTTCAATCATTTGGTTTGGAATTGATTTATGATTTAGATATGAATTTGAGGTTAAATTTGATAATTTAGACAATTAATTGGATTGGGGTTGATTTGAATTTGGTTAAGGCTAAGTCCATAAGATAAAATCAAAGGGCTTAGGAAGGGATTTGGAGTTTGAATTTAATCATGGGTTTTAATCATTTAATAGTTGGATTTGAATTGGGATTTGGATTGGGATTTGATTTGAGTTGGAAGAAGGAAGCAAGGATTGGGTTTAGGCTATAGGATAGAGAAGTCCTCCTAAATCCCTAAGGCACAACCTATTCCTATGGTTAACTCTTTTAAGTCTCTAGAGGTTAAGTGTTCACCTAATCACTATAAGTGTCTTAAGACTAAAGAACTCTTAATATCTATAAGAGTCTTATATCTATGATGAGGAAGTTGAGAGCTCACTCCAAAAGTGAGGTAAATAGTGGTTGCTTAAAAAATAAATATAAATGCTTTACTTGCAAGTTACTTAAACCCCTAAGCATAACCCAAGTTAGGACAGGTGGGCTTGGTTACCCATGAGCAGGGTGCTAAGTCCAAATTATACATATAATTTCTTAGGACTGTATGTATGTTTAGCTAACCTCTATTTTGTAGGTGTGGTTAGATTTACTTTTCCTATATAAATATAATTTTGTAATAGGAATTAAGATTAGTGTTATGGGGGATTAGGATGAGCAATGGCTTGAAGGCTTTTTCCTAGGAAGCGCTGTGATGTCTTTGAAGCACAGTCAAATCAAAAATAAAGAAATAAAGAAATGAAGAAATGAAAAAATAAAGACCCCCATAGCATGAATTCATTCAAATTATAATTATTCTTTCATATTTTTGGTTGTATAAGGGTAGAGCTCGGCTACCTATATTTTCTTTCTCGGTGCGGTAGAACCGACTACATACCTATTATTCTTTTGCGTTAGTTTGTAAAATTGATTGATGATTTATTTATATTGCGCATTAGGATGGCATTCTTTTCTTAGTTTATTAATGATTGATACTTTAATGTGTGTCCTGGATGTGGCAGGCTCTTAGGGCAAAAATATTTTTTCTACCCAACTAATCACTCATAATTAAATTTTAAAAAAATCACAACCTCATAATAAAGCCTAGGCTTTAAAGAAGATAATTAAAAGATTTAACAACCCCTTAACTGAATATTGTATGTCTCACATCATGCCTAACATCTTCCATCACTCTTGCAAAAATGAGGGCCTCCGTCTTTACATAAAAGGGACCGCTTGACCCACGAGAGAAACCCCTAATATAGAGCTTCACCCTCTTTTTCTATTTTGATTGGCCAACAATCAATTTTTATCATGCATTTAGGCATATAAAAATCTCAAAGCCTTGTCTAAATGATATGTCAAATAAAAATTGTAAGATTTTATAGATTAAGTAATATGCTCATATATCACTCATGCTCTAGTCTCTTAGGGAGTGGGTTTAGAACTTTAGTCTCTTTCAACTTAAATAACTATCTTAACTATCTTGCAAATTCATAAGATCTACATGGTTTTAAATCATGAGGAGTTAGTGAGCCACTTGGTTGTAAGTTCAAAAGTTGAACGATTATATCATCTCTTGAGGAGATAATCCCTCAAGTCCACCCTTCACTTAGATTTAGGTCATGCTTTAGCTCGTGCTAAAGCTCCCTAGATTTAGGATCTAAGGTAGCTATTTCCTTTGAGCTACAAACATAAATTCTCACCTCTTATGCACTTCTATAACCTTATGTTGATGGATTATAAGCCCTAGCAATCTAATAAAAATTCAACCCAAATAACTAAATCTCTTCATTTTCAAATATATATATATATATATATATATAAAGCCCACCATAGGATAACTTTGAATTCTCACTAGGCTTCCTAGTATGATGAAGCATTTCCTACTTCCTCCATTTGGATTCTAAAATAAGTCTTCTCCTTGAACTTTCTCTGATATTCCAAAATAGCTCAATCCTTTGATAGTCTAACTTTGAAATCATTGGAGATAATAATTGTCTACTTTAATTGAGAGTATTCTTAGGAAATTGCATTTTCTAAGATGTAATTAACTATGGAGGTTCGCCTCCATAAGGAACTTAAAACCTAGCTTAATTTAAACCCTGCTTTGTTAATCCATATAAAGTAGAGAAAAAATCTCTGGTACATACGACGACCTATCATGCCTTAAGAGTCCTTATTGGGTTATTATTTCCATAGCAGGGTGATGCCTCTATCTTTTTGAGATAGTACATCATACCACAATGTCATACCCGATGACTTCAATAAGTACCCCCTACAATCTGCGTGGTGTCCTCCCCACATCCAAAATAAACACCACAGCTAATCATTGGGGTCCAAGGATAAATCATGCAAAGTTTGGTTGGGTTTAGTCTTAGTTTGATTAGGTTTGGCTTAAATGGGCCCATATAGGTCAATTTGGGTCTAATTGGGGTTAAGTTGACCAATTGACCAAATTGGGTCAAGGGGGCTATTGGGTTAAATAATGATTTAGAACTTATTAGTGCAATTAATTTGGTTTAATTTGGATTGCTTTTGAATTTAGCTTATATGAGTTCATATGGGCCAAATGAGTTAAGTTGACTAATTTGATTAAATTGGCCAAACTAGGTTATGAGATATTAAGCCATGCTTGATTGATCATTTGAAAATGATTGAGGCTTTAATTTAAATTAGTTTGGATAGCATTGAGTTTTGATTTAATTTGATCTCTTAGGTTAAATTGGGCTAAATAGGTCAATTAGGTTTGGTTGATTAAATTGGCTTTAATTTGTGACTAAAAAGTATTCAATCATCAACTTGAGAATATTTGTAGGCATTGGTTCAATCCAATTTAGCTTAGATCAAATTTTGGTACAATTTGATCCTTTACATCAATTTGGGTTAATGGGCTAAATTGACTTAATTGGTTTCAATTATTTGCAATTGGATGATTTGTCATTATCGGTAATAATTTTAGAGATGATTGGAATGATTGACTTAGTCCAATTTGGGTTGAATCAAGATTTGACTCAATTAGGGCTTTTAGGTCAAATTATGTTAGGTGAGCTAATTAGGTTAATTGAATCAATTGAAATCAATTAGGGGTTAGGATATGATCAATCATTAGTTTGGATGTGATTGATAGCTTTGATTAGATCTAATTTAGATTGTATAGAATTTTGACTCAAATTAGGCTTTTAGGCTAATTTGGGTCAAATTAGGCTAAGTGAGTCATTGTGTTAATTGGATTGTAATTGGGTCAAATCAATTTCAATTGGGGTTTGGGAGAGTTTGGGTAAGGTCAATTTCAAATGGATTTGATCAATTTTGGGTTTAGCCCTTTAAGCCCGATGGGTCATATTGGGTCAACTTACTAGTTGGCCAAATTGAATCTCAATAGGTATGTTTGGTTTGAAATCAATTGACTTTGGTTCAGGATTTTAAAATCAATTTTTTTTTGGTTCAAAGGATTTGGTTTGGGTTTTATTGGTTTTGAATCTAGGATAGGTAGGCACACCTAAAATAAGTCATGATCTAACCCTAAGGTTGAATCTAATTAATCTTCTAAGCTTGGGGAATTGGTGTTCACCTAGCCACTAGATGTGTTTTAGTTCTAAGAGAGCCTTAGTAGATTAAATCATAAGTGTAAAGGGGTGATTGTCTCCATTAACAAATGAAAAACTCATATTTGTAGGAAGAGCAATAAAGCTAAAAAGATACTCCATCTTCAATAAATTGCAACTGTGTAATTATACATAAAATTTAGGTTGTTTGTTACATAATCAAGTAAGACATCCACCAACAAAACGTTACTTGATAACCTTAAGGAGATAGAAGTGCAACAAAAAAGAAATAAAAATAACACATGATTACTTCTATCAAGAAGAATTATGTCCAATTTAGGCATCTACCATCTATAGGATAAACTAAAATTAAAGCGTTTAACTTTTTTAAGACTAAACATTTTACATATTATTTGAATTAATCCTAAAGGGATATATTTATGAATGCCCACTTCTATAAGAAAAATAATCATTTTATCTATTTGATCAATAGTAATTGTCTATTTTACAAAATTTTTGAAGCTTTACTTTAAAATCAAATATTTCTATTTTGTAGATTAAAGTTTTATCTAGTTTAAGTATTGATCATTTATTAAGATCTTCTTCATTCATCAAATATTCTACTAATTCAAATTTTTTTTGTTAAAATATTATTCTTAATTGATAATGATTTAGAAAATATTGTAGAACTAGTAAGTAAACTTGAAGCCATTAAAAGATTAAAAAACTAGAATAAATGATTTACAATCAAAACAAACTAAACAAATGAAGTAGTATTATCTTCTATACTTATGGATATTCATTATTAATGCATAACAATCTAATTTAGGACTTATTGCTTTTATCATTCTCAACATGACTTACTACTATTGGAAATGAAGTTATGTTTATTGGCAAACTAGTACATCTTACATAATTTAATTGTTGAAGTTTTCCTTCATATTAACATAATGACTAGTCAAAGATTTATGTGATCACTTATGATCAAACTTGACTTTGTCATCATATCAAAATTTTAGAACAATATTAATCCATTTGTTATTAATTAAAATAAGTACTCAAGGCTAACCTAGCCCATTATTGGCTCTAGTAACAAGATGCTCAAAAATAAAAAATAAATTAAAAGAAATGTAGAGTAAAACCTTTAATTATAATAAGTTTTGTTTATTCAATGCAATGACTTACATAAGTACAAGCTAGATATAGACTCTTAAACTAGATATTGAATTTCAAACTTAAGCACTCTAAAAACTCAAGCACATCCTAACACACAAAGTCTTCACAATTTATATAGGATGATAGACTCAAAAATTTTCAAATGAAATTTAATATAACAAAAACATATGCTTAATGAGAAAGAAAGCATCTAGAAAAGTAAAAAATAAAAATTGGATGCTTCAGAGACAAACAATTTATAAGTATTTTGAAATCCACTTTCCACTTATTGAGAGTTTCATGAATATTTTTATTTATTTAATGGGATACTACTCTCCCATCTCTGAGTAACCAATTGACTCAATGTCTTTAAACAAATTCCACTACTACAAATGATGAATATTGAGGTCTAGAATATCTCTATGAATTGATCTTGATATAATTGGTTGAATATAATCTTATTTATTAGATTCATGAAGATATTGCTTATAGACCATTATGCATTTCTTTCAAAATAAAATCTGCATATTTTTTTTATTTTGAAAGAGTCATTAATGTATTATAATTTTTATTACAACATTAACTTGATTTAACTCTATCATGATATTAATTTGAGACCATCATTTTTAAAATAATATTATTTATTATTATAATTATATATATATATATATATATATATATATATATATATATATATATATATATATATATATATATATATATATATATATATATATATATATATATATATATATATATATATATATATATATATATATATATTGCTAGCATAATTGATTAAACTAAGCTTTCTCCAAAGTAATATTTCATGACCATATCCAAGAAATTTAAAAAATATAGAAGATTTTGTCCCTCAATAACATTTTTGGACTTTATTATCCACATTTTAAGAGGCAATTCTACCCAAGTATTATTAGTTTCTTTTATTAATTCAAATAAGATCATTAGTGTTGTCCTAAAGTACTTTCATTATATATATATATATAGTGTTTATTTTTTAGTTATTATTTATAATACAAAAATTGATGTACTATCTTGAAAGATAGAAATCACTATCTAATGGACTAATTATAAGGAATCTAAGGCATGATGTCTTATGTATAGATTTTTTCTACTTTGCATTTGGATGAAGAAAAATAGGGTTTATTTAAATTAGGTTAAAGTTTATGGAAAGCCTCATTGTTAATTACATCTTAAGAAAGGTGAGTTCTTTAGGAATACTCTCGATTAAAGTATTCAATTATTATTTTCAAAGATTTCAAAGATAGGACTATTAATAAATTGGCTATGTTTGGAAAATCAAGTGGGATAGATTAAAAGGTGAGACTTATTATTGAAGCCAAAAGGAGATGAGTAGGTGATGTTCATGATACTAGGAAGCTTAATGAGCATCCTAAACTATCCTATGATTGATTTATGTATTTGAACTTGAAGAGAATTATATGTTTGTGTTGAGATTTATTGGAAAACTAGGACTTATAATCCTGTAACACAGGATTGTGAAATGCCTAAGAGGTGATGACTTATGCTTATATCCCAAGGAGACACAGCAATCTCAGATCCTAAATCTAGGGAACTTTAGCAAGGGCTGAAGCATGACCTGAATCTAAGTGAAGATTGGTATAAGGTTTACCTCTACAAGAGAGAATAAATCTCCTGACTGTTGGACTTATAACTTCCAGGTGTGGCAGCGAGTTGACTCCTACATTTTAAAACCTATGGTCAATATGTTTTACAAGATGGTTAGGTTATTATTATTTAGAAAGAAACTAAAGTCCTTAAACCCACTCCCTAAGAGACTAGAGCATGAGTAGTATGAATAATGAATTAGTTTAATGCAGATTTTATCAAATTTTATTTGATTTTGGACTCTACATTTTGACAAAGGCTATAGAATTTTATTTGTGTAAATGCATGATGAAATAGGTTTATTGGCTAAATCAGAGAGAAAGAGGTGTTTTCCACCACAAGGGAGACCCTCAAAGGTAAAGTCTTCCCCTATCATGCAAGGATGGAAACCATCTCTTAGCAAGAATGAAATAAGATGATATGCATGATATTAAGCATACCACATCCAGCTAAGGGGTTGCTAAACCTTTTAATTATCTTGATTTAAGACCTAGGCTTTAAATGAGGTTATGAGTTGTTTAGAAAATTAGATTATGAGTTATGATTGAAGTAAAAAAGTTTATTTTTTTCTAAGAGCCTAAGTGGATCCAGGCCACATATTAAATAATCATACATGAAGAAACTAGGAAAATGCATGCCATTTCTATTATAGAACTACAAATAAAGCACCAATCAATTTCTAAACTCATCGTAAAAGAATAAATTTTTCTACAATAAAAAAGAAATGGATAGTCTGCTCTACTTTATTCAATTATGAAAGAATAATTATAATTACATAAATGAATAAATTTTATGGGGCTTTCATATCTTCATATCTTCATCTCCATTTGGATTTTCTTGCTTCAAGGCATCACGGGGCCTCCCAAGACAAAGTATTCTAGCCACCGCTCATCCTAATCCCCCATAACACTAATCCTAGTTCATAATTCAAAATTATATCAAAAATAGGAAGAGTAAATCTCACTATACCTACAAAACAAGTGTTAGCTAAACACACCATAAAAATAAGCAGTTATATGTAATTTAGACTTATCACCTTCCACATGGGTAACCAAGTCCACCTATCCTAATTTAGGTTATGTTTAGGGATTAAGTAACCTGTAAAAGAGAGCAATTATATTTATTTTAAGCAACCCTTAAGCACAATCTCCTGTAGAAAATATGATTAGGCTAATCACGGCCTAACATTCTGTCTATGAAGCATACACCCTAACATCCAGTCTACAACAATATATTATAAAATAAACATATATTAAACCATGCACTGCACTAACATAAAGCTAGAAATGGTGACTTAATCTAATGTATGTGTATTAAGGCTTGTGTGGTATGCTCTAATTAGGCTTTAGAGTTATCATTTTCTAAGCGTGAAGGGCATTTAATTATGAAGGGCGGTTTCACTTTAAGTAGTTTAATTGATTTATAAATTTTAACTTAATGTTTTCTTTTGTTCCATTTGACCTACACTAAACAACTAAGTGTTATAAAGAGAAGAAAAGATAGGATCACTCTCTTTCATCCCTACATTAAGTCACATCTAAAGCAAATTGATTAGATGAATTCTCTTTAGTGAATGGCTTATTACATATTTTAATTAGTCTAAGTTTAGGTTCACTTTAAATAAACTCATTCAATGAGAAAGGCATCTTAAGATTAATTGGAATTAATTGCTATCACATAGCACATGTTTATTCAGTTCTTTCCATCATATATAGCATGCATATAGTTATGTCCTAAACATAACTATACATGCAATTTATATCTTAGCACACTTAAATGATGAATGTAAGCAAATATACTTTGAATTAATGTTTCATTTGATTGAATTATTTTGTCATATTAATTTAAAGCTCTATCTAAATTCTTATACAAAAGCATAAGAGTAGAACTCCAAATCATATGATTAAATAGTCCAACCATTTGAATAAAATATAAATGCATGTCTTTTTAATAGAAAGAGGGGTTCTCATTCATTAGCTATATACACATTCAAATGTATTAAAGTTTTAAGCAAGTACATTACCATTATTCTACACTAGGGGAGTGAGGTAGGAACCTCCTTGAGGCTACTTAAAGTCGTGCGTCCCAGGAATGTCCAAACTAATATACCCACTATTCTTAAATACATATGGATGTATAAATAATTATAAGAATAAAAAACACTATGTAGAAGTAGAGTTTGATTTATTTAATTTTATTATAAATGAATTAAAATCCTATCTAAATTCTAATGTCAAAGTGCATAAGAATGAAATCAAACAAGTACGTCGACATTGTTCTGCACCAGGGGAGTGAGGTAGGAACCTCTTTGGGCTACTTAAAGCCATGCATCCCCAGGATGTCTAGACTAATATACCCATTAAAATTCAAACTTATGCAAGTCAACATACAAATGTAAGAAAGAGACTTCACTTCATACACTAATCTTATATTCACATGCATCTCTTATGTATGTGTGAATATATATATATATATATATATATATATATATATATATATATATATATATATATATATCATATATATTCGATTTAATAAGCTTTTAAAATATATTTGAGATTTAATAGTGATAATAAATGTATTTCTAATTAAGTCAACACATGCAAATTTGACATCGAGAAAATCATTTTATTTAGTTAATTTTTGAAAGAAATAAATGCATGACTACAAGTGGCATACAACATTTTAACATGATTAAAAGAAATAAAGAAACACAAGCATGTAATTTCATTCAATCCAACTAATTCCTAAGGACAATCACACTTAACAAGCTTATTTAAATTAAACCAAAGTTTCTTAAAGCCATTTTTGATTTCATGTTTGATTTATTTTGAGCAATGTAAAAGTGGATTGCTAATCCTAATCCCATTCCCCATATGTGTGAACTAATTTTATTTAATAAAAGTAATTAGGTTAATTTTATGAATTAATTAAATTAAGCATGGATTAAGTCAATTAATTAACCCTTACCTATGTCACCTTAAGATAATTAATTAAATAATGATGAGATAATATGATAGTAAATAGTAATGCTCCTATGAAATGAAAGGGGCCTAATGCAATCAGCTTATAATTATTAACTAATTAAGCTTAAAGAACTCTTTTAATTACTTTTATAGTTTTCTCACACATATGAGCTAACTATAATTTCATTAGCTCTCTCTTTAGATTATTAAACACCTAAAGAGCTACCCAAGAATTAATTAGGGAAAACATGTTTAATTAAGTTCATTAATTATCTAATTAAATCCTAATTATCCTTAATCAACAATATGAAATGGACTTAGGGAAAGAGACAAAGAAGAAAGCCTAAGTCTCAATCCCAAATCTTTATAATTAGTTGATTAAAGTTAAGATGTAATTTGAGTTTCAATTGATTTTGTTAATTAATTAATTAATGAGTCTTAATTAATTTTAAAGAGGGAATGAAGAAGACTTGAAGAAAAGATTGGAAGAGGGGTCCCAATCCATTTCCCTAAGTTTCTCCACTGTTAACAAAGGCTAATGAAATTACTTAATGGATCAATTCAATGTTCATTTGATTAATTATCATTAATTAAAGTAGGAGAGTAATTAAGGCTTAATCAATCAATTTCCCTAATTATAATTCCAATAAATTATAAGAAAAATATGGGAGGCAAAGGTCATCCCCCTAAACATCTCTAGAAAGTTTAGAATTAATTTGATAATTAATCAGAGAGTAATTAGGCTAATTAAATTTTTAATTAAACCTTAATTAAGCATAAATTATTATTTGACATTAATTAATAATTATTTTTCATAGATTCTCCTCTAAAATACCTTTTAATGAGCCTAATTTATATTTTTGGATTTTTCTAGGATTAGTTATGAATTTTAGAAGTTTCAACCTTAAAATAAATTAAATAAGCCCTAATTAACCCTAATCCTTTAGCCCATTAATGGCGACACATGCTTTCCATGATAGGATAGGCTATTTGAGTTATCAAATCTGGACGCTAACTAAGATTAGGCAGACGTGCTTTTCTTGTGGACCGTCCAATCTAAGATCAGACGACCACAATTAAATCCCATGGTTAAGGGGAATAAATCAGTGGATCTAACGTGACCAGATTAGGACCGTCCGTTCTAATAATGCGGAATGGATGGCCCATGATCTATCTCTTTCTTGAATGGTGAATAGATACCGTCCATCTTTCTCCGTTTGATCACACCATCAAGAGAAGAAGGCAAACACATCCAACAATCCTTGACCACATGAAAATTTTCTTCACAAGGCAGAAAAATTCATTAAACTATGATTTTGAGGAATTACCTCACCGGAGCTAATGTCCAACGGTGGGAACGACGGAGGTAGCTTTAGTTGGTGAAGCTCAGTTGAAGTTGGACCTCAATTTGAAGTGAGCCACTCAGATGACCAATCCAACGCACATAAGCTTTGGCTTGATCAAACTCGAATCTTGGTGGCTTGGAAGCTCATGACTTGGTATTGCTCCACAAGATGAGGTGATGGTGTGTGCAAGGTTGATTGAGGTTTGGTAAATGATTGAGCAAATGGAACTTCGGATTGGCCTCCCTATTTTGGCTGCACACAAGAGAAGGAAATTTGAGCTCGAGAGGCATTGGAATGCTCTAAGGAAGGCAGTCAGATTTCATTACTCACTTGGGGCATTAGTGTGTTTGAATGATCCCAAATCCCATTTGAATTGAGGGTATACCCCTCAGCGAGGAAGGATGGATGGGATGGGCTCCTTTCTTTGGCAGCCGTCAGCGCCGAGAGGTTACATACATCCACATGGCTCGATGTGAGTGGACGAGGTAATGGGAGGCTACTCAAGGGTTGGTGTGCAATGATTTCTTGGCTTGAATCCAAGGGGTCCTTGGTTTGCATGGGAGGTGAGTCACATCACCACTCATTGGTCCATGACCGACCTAGGATGGGTTAGGTGAGCTGGGTGGGTGGAGCCTCACTTGAGTGTTTTGAGGGCTACCATGGTGATGGGGAGTTGACCTTTTGTTAAAGGAGAATCCAATAGAAAAGGGATAACTAATGGTTAATCCCAGGTGGGGTCCACTTTACTTTTTGATTTTGGGTTGAATAATCAACTTGGGCTGGTTTGGTCAGCCACCAAAGACCCATGGGTTGATTTTGGGTGTTTAGGCTTCACTTGGTCAAATGGGTTCAAATGGGTTCAAGTTGGGTTGGGTTGACCAATTGGTCAAATTGGATCAAACTAAAGCTTGGGTTAGGTTTCAATGATCATTTGGAGTGTTTTGGTTCAAGTGGTTTTGATTAATTTGGCTTAGGTTTGATTTTGGCTCATTTGAAATCAAATGGATCAAATGGGTCAAGTTGACCAATTTGACTAAATTGGGTTGGGTTAGGTGTTAGTTCATGATCAATTGGTTAATTGAAAAATGATTGTAGGCTTTGGTTTGGTTTAATTTGGAATTAATTTGGATTTTGGCAAATTTAACTATTTAGGTCAATTTGGGCTAGGTTCGGTCAAGTTGACCAAGTGATCAAATAGAGCTCAATCATGGCTTTGGTCAACTTCAATAAATGATTTGAAATGAACTTGAGTCATTTGTTATAATCAATTTGGGTTAAATTATGATTTGACCCATTTCAACCTTGTAAGCTAATTTCAGTCAACTTAGGTCAAATGGTCAACTTGTCTTGGTTTGGCTCAATTAGGGTTTGGTCGTATTCGATCATTGA